>JARFIW010001036.1:0-1208174 GCA_036346225.1 Platerodrilus igneus
GTGCTTGAAGGTATTCAAAATATCTCAATGGCAATATACTTTTGAACTCTTCTGTTTCCACTAATACTCTTTCTCCATATTATGTCTTGACCTTCAAAACTTCAAACCTCTTATTCACTACAAGATCTTTTGAATTTACATAAGGTTTGCGATATGTGGTTTTATTAAGAATATTAAAATCCATATTGCATTTAATTACTTGCTTCTATTTTACACACAACACTCCGTTAACTAATTTATGTTGTTATGATTGCTAGTCGAAGATTTTTCACTTATATTAGATAGGATTAACCTTGATTACCACCGCTGCTTTTCCTACTGTTGGGCACACTTTGAAGTCAAACCGGCCTATGTATTTGCAGCCCCTAAACAAAAGTAAAAAACATAAATCAGAATCCACTTTAGTTAAATACAATTGACTTAGATGCGATATTTTGCATCTGACCTACTTTATAACTTGTCGCTAGAAAACCGGATTCAAAACAGCTCCACATTTTTGCATGCACTTACATTTTTTCAACGTAGCATACGTGTGGACATGTTTTGAAGTTACACACGTATGTTACATTGAAAGTAATATAAAGCCGGTCTGGCTTCAAAACGGTGCACGCGTATGTTACATTGAAAAACATACGCGTGCACCGTTTTGAAGTCAGACCGGCCTTACATCACTACTTATAATAATGCTCAAATAACATGCCAAGTCCAGTACTATATCTTTCCAATCCTCCCATTTACACGCGGTTCTCGTCGTCCAGTCATTTAACCCTTCCCGCAAATTCTTTAAAGACTACCCAGAGCGCTTTAGGTTAGCTACCTCCTGGACGTCTTCTAGGCTCTTAGACCATTCTAGTCCTTCAACGGCTAGTTTCCTATCTGCTAACCCTTTGTTTATCATCTCAAGTGGACAGTCAAACAACATGCGCTCGGCGCTTTCTGCGTTTTCGTCGCATTCGCAGTGGCCGCTCTCAGCCAATCCGAATCTTCACAGGTAGGCTTTCAAAGCTCCGTGCCCTTTTACTAACTACATCATCTTACGATCAAGCTTCACCTTCATCATATCTCTAGCTATTATGCTCTGTATAAATTTTTGTAGCAACCTGCCCGTGGCACTATTGTCCCAAATCTCTTCCCACTGTCGTATTGATCTTTTTCGCAGCTTTTCATAATTAGCGATTTCGGTACCGATGAATGTGATGTAAGAAACTCCCCTATTGTGGCCTCTTTAGCCAACTCATCTGCTCTGTCGTTTCCTCGATTGCCGTCATGCGACTTAACCCGATAGAACTTCAAATCTCGAAACCCAAATGCCGTGTGCGCAATCCTCTAGACGTCCTCTTGAAGATGTCTTGAGGTGTTCATATTTGTCACAGCAGTCGGGGCCGATTTGCTCTTACTGATGATAGAGTATCCACCCGTGCCCGAGTGGTTAATGACGTACTCTATAGCTTCTCTTACAGCTACCATCTCGCACTGAAAGATTGTGCTCCAATCCGGAAGTTTAGTTTGGAATCGGAACATTTCCCTCTCCACCTTTTGCACAACAAACGCAGCTCTGCCAGCCCATCGTACATTGGCAAGCCATCTGTATAGATCCTGTTCTCCTCCGCGTTTTCATAGCCTTAAGCAAACTCGATTCCCTTGATATCAGCAGGATGCCTTAGCTCAGAAATGACAATCTTCTTCCCAACCTCTCTACTGCCAAGATCAATACTTTCAACAACTTCCCGCCCATTCCCTATATCTATGCGTCTCCGATCTCTAATCTCCCTGACGACTTATTCGATTAAGAGAATTCTACCAATCACCAAGACTGCCTTCGTGGAAGTAGTCCTGTACGTCCTCGCCGCTCTGACCGCAATTATGCGTTGAATGGTCGTCAACTGTCTGACAGGAGGTCCTTGCAAACCTCCTCCCAAACAGATGCCGCACACAGACTTTTAACGATTCGCCTCTGAATCCCCCGTTTATCTTTGCTACTGCCATCATTCTATTAGATGTTTCACTGTTCTTACTTTTGACATATTGCACGTGCGCCTTTCAATACAATTTGTTGTCTAATTTAACGCCGAGGTATGTAATGGCTTCCTCAGACGAGATCTTTTTCCGTCCTAACTCTAGCTTAGGGGGACGTTGTCCCGGTCTTGTTCAGAAATAAAGTGACTCCGACTTTGTTGTATTGAATCTCAAGTTGACCCCCCTCGGCGATTATTCATACAATCTGCTCAAAAGTATCGTTCGGTTTTGGTCTCATCTCCATTAACAAACTCGACCTGATAAGCAAAGGATATCGTTCATAAACCCAACAATAAAGCATCCTTTCAGCAATCTGACTTTAAAGGTTATTTCTTACAACAACTTCCAAAATGATGGGACCAAAGCATGACCCCTGGGGCATCCCCTTTCCACCGATCGCGAAACAACTTCCCTTAGAATTTCGACCTGTGCCAGTCGTCTCGAAATATAACTCTTCACTAATGACTTCAGGTTCCTCAGGCAATCTCTACGCTCCAACCACTAAACGATAGATGTCCACCACGATGCAGCAAATGTCCTTGAAATGTTCAAAGCCACGACAACACAATACTCCTTTGCTTTCCTCGCCTGCTTGATTTTTCCGACTACCAACTACAACGCGTCGACAGTCGATTTACCCTCCGTAAATCCAAATTGTCTATTATTCAAACAGTCGCCGTCTCGCACAGCTTGCTCAACGCGCATGGTCATGCCTCTATCCAAAGCTTTTCTCAGTACCGGTAGTAAGCTAATTGAACGATCTGTTCGGGTCTGACACATCCGCCTTTTTTGGGTTTAGGGATAAATTTCATGTGCTGAATTTTCCAGTAACGTGGAAACACGCCCTTCTCCATTAAATAACTCGGCGAAGACACGCGCGGCCAACAGGCACGCTTCCAAAGCTGCGCTTGAGGCGATTCCATCATTTCCCGTTGCCTTCTTAGCGTTAATCTTCCTAAAAGCCCTTGCGAACTGGTGACCAGGAATTGCCTTATAGTGTTACGTGCCGAAATCGGCCGTAAACATTCATATAGTTTTAATATGCTAGAATTTCGCGGCATAGATTTAAAAAGACTTGTTGCGCGTTTTTCCGTCACGTCAGATGTGCGTTGCGCGAGATTCGCGTCAACGCGTGTGGGGGAAGAAGAAAGTGGTGAATTTCCGAAAGACGCGTAGGGACTTGCCTCTGAAACGCGAAGAAGAGTAGTTGTGTGGTATCTTATCGTATCTTTTTGGGTTATGTAGGTCCCTTTTTTGATTATCGTTCCATATAAACTCGTTCCTGTCGTTCCCTACATATAGAAAGAAAACCAAATTGGAATTTGGATGCAACCTGGTTCAAGATCCACGACCCGAGAAATAACGAACCTACGGAGCCTCGCAGCCGCTAGCATGGAGTAATCCTGATGAAAGCCGCCGTTATCATGGAGTGATCCTGAAGGAAGCTCTACTTGTTCACGTAAGTACCCCTTAGGGGCTTTCTAAAATTTGTATACATCGTACATCGCGTCGCCATAATTTGCATATTGTGTGACGTCATTGATATTGGCGCGTCAATTTTTACATTATCGAATATCGTTACCAACTGTCTTTTGTGTCGCATGTACCGCGTTTACGGGACTGTAATAATGACGCCTTCAACGTGGTATTTGGTTGTATAAAAATCTTTTTTTTTGTTTTTATGGCTTATAGTGTATTGATTAACGATATCTATAGCTTTTTCATTAAAAAAAAAAATAATTATGTAAATTTGAATACCTGATAACTATGAAATTTAAGGTAATACCTCTAAGTTATTGTAGAGCTACCTAAAATGGCATGACAGCTATTATGATAATTTAACATAAACCGCCATATTGACTATTGAAATTCATGGTATATTTTTTATATATAATGTTTTGCTAATCCAATTAATTTTCTTGTAGTGCCCTTCCTAATTTGAATTGTCTTAAATAAGTGCTGGTTTGTTTGGAATGGAATAGAAAGTGTTTTTCTTTCAGAAGTGTATATAGTATAATATAACCTCACTTACATACATGTTTGCACCATATAATTTTGAATGTAAGTATTTCTAAGTATAAGTAAATAGCTTATTTTCTCTATCCACTATCAGAAAGAAGAACAAAAAATATTTTAAAATTGCTGTAAAATGTAGTTAGAATAATCCCTTTACTTTTGAAATTTCCTTATTCCATCTTAAGCTGTTTTTGAGATAAATTTTTAAAGCTACCGTTTAATTAACACATATAATGTATCTTTCTATAATTTTAAGTGTCTTTTTATAACCTAAATAATCACTTATAAATTACAATTACCTACATAAAGAAAATTCCATCCCGAAATATAGATTTTCTAATTAACTGAGCTTTTAATATATGTTCTAAAACGTTATAGTAACCTAATCTAGTTGTATTTGTTTTCTTAAACACTATCTTGCTTTGATACCGTTTTAAAAGTGTTTTTTAGTAATCTAAATATTTAGCTATGACTTACAAATCCGTTTTAAAACATTTACCGCAATTAACTGAGTTTTTAGTATGTCTTTTAAAACGTTATTTTAACCTAATCTTGTTGAATTTGTTTTCTTAAACACTATCTTGCTTTGATACCGTTCTAAAAGTGTTTCCTTAGTAATTTAAACAGTAGTAACCTACAAATGCCTTTTTAAAGAAGATTTTACCTTCAAATACATTTAACGTAACCAATTGAAGTTTGGTATACTATTTATCTTGTAAAATATTATAGTATCTCAAATTTCGTATATCTTTTTTGTCTCAAATACTACCTTAAAATGAATATTACTCATCTCAAATCTTTCGAGCTAATTTACGAAATCGAATGTAGAAACATTAAACCCGCATCTACCCAAAATGACAGGCGATTGCAACTTAAAGCTATACTAGCGCAAGAAGCTAAAGGGCCACCCATTTCGAAAGTAATCGTTTCTGATTTACCTCAAAATATGTCTGAAATTAAACAATCCCTTGAAGATATAACTAATATAATAAACAAAATTGATCCCGGTCCGAGCGCAATCGAATTAAGGCGTGTTGTTTCCCGCATAATTCACCTTAAGCAACAAATAGACTTGTGTTTATTTGACAATGAATAAGCGAACCAAGCTAAACAAACTTTCTTATCGGATATTTTGTATCTTGAAGGAATAGTTCTTGATAGACTAAATCCAAATGCAGACACTGATATATCTCTACCTTTATCAAATCTCGTAATTTCTCAAGCTCCACCATTGGGAAAATCCATACCTGTTTATAAATGGGGTTTAACTTTTCAGAGTTTTGAATCCCAATTTCTTTAATGTCTTTTCTTGATAGAATCAACGATTTCAGAATTTCTAGGAATTGCACAGATCAAGATTTATTTGTTTCAGCGGGTGAATTATTCTCTGGTTCGCGTTAATCTGGTATCATAACATTAGAGCTCAGATTTCTACTTGGGAAGAATTAGTTACGTGTTTGGAACGGGACTTCTTACAGCATGGTTATATTACCGACCTTTGGAATGAGATACGAAATCGAACCCAAGGACTTGACGAAAATGTAATTTCCTTTATTACTTCAATAAAAACTCTATATAGTAGACTTGATAATAAACCATCAGAATTTGAAATTATCGATCAGTTGCGTAGAAATTTAAATCCTTATTTTTCCAAACGTCTAGCGTTACAACACATTTCTTCTTTACCTCAATTTAAAGATTTTTGTGGTTCGCTCCAAGAAGTAAAGTTGCGGGTGGACAAATACCGTCCTCCTCCAGACAAACAATCTGGACTTTTAGAACCCGATTTAGCGTGTCAAGTTTAATCTTCTCATAAAGTATCTACCCTTAATATCCTTTCTACCTCAACAAATAACTCATTTACCTGTTGGAATTGCAAGAAAAGTGGACATAACTACAACGTTTGCCCATATCCCAAAAATATTTTTTGCTATGGCTGTGGTCGCGCTAATATCTATAAATCTAACTGTACGAATTGTAATTCTAACGTATCGGGAAACTTCCATCGAGATATTCCTACCCAGGGCGTGAATATCTCAAGGAATCAAAATCGTCCTCAACACCAACCATTCAACGGACCCAGACGTCAATAAATTTAAAGCATAAAACTACCTCTAACGCTGTACCTTTATTAAATATATCTAACAATAATATCGCTACTTTGAATTTACAAAATGCCTTGCCTTCATTAAAAGAATTATGTTATACTACTTTGTCAGAATGGTCTAATTGGCTACACACCGTTAATTCCTTTTACCATAAATAGTCTGCTGCCTTACAACTTGTTAAAAAACCCTTCAATAATCGCCCACATTTACCCATCTCGATTGGTTATTTAAATGTAATAGCTTTACTGGACACAGGTTCCTCATGCTTCTTTATAAACAACGAAGGTCTACAACAATTAACTAAACAAAATATTAAAATTCAAATTGCTCCCGAAAAAACTTCCATAAATTTAGCTGACGATAATCAAATACATGCAACGGGTTCCCTTAAATTAAAAATTTGAGTAGAATCACTTGAACGTAAAGTTCCGTTTTTGATAGTACCGACATTAGTTTATCCATTCCTACTAGGTGTAGATTTTTGTAAACTTTTTAATTTATTGCTTTATTTCCAAGATTTTTCTTGGCAAACTTCTCTTAAAACAAATTTTTGTGCACCTGCAGTAATATCTAATAAAATTTCTGTTACCGATTTCCAAAATGTAATTCTTAACTCTACAATCGACAAATTTCGTAAACTTAATACCTCTGAACTTGGTTGCGTTACTACTGCAACACATGTTATCTCTGCAGGTGATGCCCTCCCTTTTAAGCAACGTCAATATCCGTTATCGCCTGCATTACAAAAGCATTTGCATTCCGAAATAGATAAAATGTTAGAATCTGGTATTATCTGTCCCTCAAATTCACCATGGATGTCTCCCGTATTATTAGTTCGTAAAAAAAATGACGATTGGCGTGTTTGTTTTGATGGCAGAAAGTTGAATTCTGTAACTGTCTCTGACGCTTACCCTCTACCTAGAACAGACTCGATTTTAAGCCGGCTTCGAAACGTAAAATTTATCTCATCTATCGATCTTAGACAAGCTTTTTATCAGATACCCCTCGACTTACCTTCCCGTCCTAAAACTGCTTTTTGTGTTCTAGGCCGAGGTCTTTTCGAATATAATTTTTTTCCATTTGGTCTCTGTAACGCACCACAAACCTTACAATGTACTATGGATCAAACGTTAGATCCTATCTTACATCAGGAACGTGCTTTTGTATTTTTAGATGATATTTTAGTTATCTCAAGTTCCTTTGACGAACATATCGCCACATTAAATGAAGTTGCAGAACGCCTAAATGCAGCAGGTTTTAAGATAAACTGAGAGAAATGTCAATTTTGTTGTTCATCCCTTACATTTCTTGGTTTTATTATCGATGAAACTGGTCTACGAGCAGATCCTGCTAAAGTCAACGCTATTACTAAATTCAAAACACCTAAAACTGTTACCGAAATCAAACGTTTAATTGGAATGATTAGTTATTATCGCATCTTTCTACCCAATCTTTCAACTATATCTGCACCCATTACCGCTTTAATTAAAAATAAAAAGAAGTCCCAAACTATCGAGTGGAATTTAGAATCTCAACAGGCTTTCGAACAAATTAAAACGTTAATCACTTCAGCACCTATCTTAATCTCACCCAATTTCGATGAAAAATTTTATATACAAACCGATGCCTCACTTACTGGTTTAGGTGCAATGTTGTTCCAGGTGAGCAATGGCTTAGAACACCCAATCGCTTATGCAAGTCGCGCCTTATGTTCTGCTGAACAAACATACTCAGCTACCGAACGAGAATTATTGGGAGTTATCTTTGGCATCAATAAATTTAGAGGATATGTTGAAAGTACACATTTTACCGTAATTACTGATTGTGCCGCTCTCACATGGCTAAATAACTTTAAACAACCCGCAGGTCGTTTGGCAAGATAGAACTTGCGTATCTCTCAATTCACCTTTGATGTTAGGCATAGGCCTGGTAAATTAAATATCGTACCTGATGCCTTATCTCGTGATGTCGTTTCTCTTAACCTTCCAAATCTAATTCCTGATACTTGGTATCTTAATATGATTAAAAAAGTTTCTGAAAATCTCGATAAATTTCCTACCTTTCGTGTAACCAACAATAGATTATATAAATTTGTATCTCCTTCACCTCACAAAATATCTAACATCCCTGAATGGAAACTTGTCGTCCCTACCGCTAACCGCAGTGAAGTGCTTAAATTATGTTATGATGATCCCATAGCTGCCCATCTTGGTGTTACGAAAACTCTCGCTAAAATATCTGAATTATATTATTGGCCCACACTAAAACAATCTGTTTGTCGTTATATTAGGAACTGTAAAATTTGTGGTTCTCATAAGAGCTCACAAGGGGCTCGTTCTGGCTTAATGGGTAACTTTAAACGTGTATCTTATTCCTTTCAATTAATATCACTTGACTTATTAGGACCTCTCCCGATATCGAAAAAAGGTAACCAATATCTTTTAGTTGTCACCGATTGGTTTTCTAAATTTGTTATGGTGCAACCCTTACGTAAAGCTACATCTGCTGCTATAATTAAATTCCTAGAGCAAAATGTATTTCTTATCTTCGGTGTTCTTCAGATCATTCTTTGTGATAATGGGGCACAATTTATCTCTAAAGATTTTCAAAATTTCGTTAAGAGTTACAAAGTACAAAAAATTTGGTTTAACGCTAAATACCATCCTCAAGTAAACCCCACCGAAAGAGTAAATAGAGTGTTAATTACCGCTATCTCTTCTTATATTGATTCAGACCACACTACATGGGATGAAAATATTTTTAAAATTGCTCAAGCTTTGCGTACATCTAAACACGAAGCAACCCAATTCACTCCGTCATTTCTTGTTTTTGGAAGATATAACCCAATTGATGGGAGTTATTATGGTTTAGTTCCTGACGATACTAACGTAACTGAATTTGACGATAAAGTACGCTGAGACAAAGACCAACAATCATTACCTTCTATCTTTAACGAGGTTATGTCTTATCGGATGCAACTAAGAAATTTTCTTCAAAATTAGCCCCTAAATTCATCCTTTGTAAGGTCACTCGTGTCGTTAGTCCACTTATCTACGAACTTCAAGATGCTAAAGGAAAACGCCAAGGCAGGTGGCATATTAAAGACCTTAAGCCATTCTCTGCTGACCCAAATGCTAGTTAAGTTTTTACGTTGCATTTCTCTCACGATTTACCTAATATTTTTTGTTCTCACCATCAATTAGTATCTTTAATTACTTATTCCCTCTCTTATACATCTACCAGTCATACGTTTAACTTATTTGCTTTAAACTACTTATCTTTAGCTTCTGGTTGACTTTTCCTTGAACTTACCATTAGTTATATATCGCTTTATTCTCTAGACTCCCCAGTATAACTCTGTCGTTTTATTTAATTAATCCCCGAACTTTTCCTACGATAGAGTATTTGGTTTTTAGTATTTATCTTATATCGTTTAATTGTGTGGTAATTGTCGTAACTTTGGTTGTAATAACTCATTGAATTTTTATGATTGGTTTGAGCTGATGTTAAGAGTGGATGCTTTCTTCTTTGTGCTCACATAGGAGCCGCGGCCTATGCCATTGTAAGAAATAGTTCATATTCGCAGTTGCAAAAAAACTAGGACTTTCTATTCCATTACAGTCGCCCACATTATACTATATCATTATCTGTTTCTTTTCCTACTAAATCACCATAACTTTTTTTTTTCATTGTTTTTTGTTGAACTTCGTGGTGAGGCGCTATCGCTTCTTATGGATATTTTATCAAATTCTCGGTTGTTTTAGCATATTGGGACAGTGTGTCTGTATTTAATTGCTTATAATTAGGCATCTTTGTGTGTTTAGGGTGTTACCGTTTTAAAAAATTACCTTGAAACAGTTTGTTTTCGCGTGATTGTATCTGTAGTGATACTTTTAAGTTGTTGTGTCAATTTTTGTCTGATTTTCTTATCGCAGTGGATGCACTCGTTAAGAAAGTGATCGTACTAGTTCTCTTAAAAATCTAGTGAATTTTTTAACTTATGATATACCGTAACTCGTCGAATTAATAACGCAGGTGGTCCTTCAGACCGATCTGTGTTTTAACAGGGACAACTCTCTACCTTCTTTTGGACGCTTGTCCAAAAACTCTACTTTTTTGTATCCAGCTGTCTCCGTTTCTGCCTTATCTTTCTTTCGGTAGACCTGTTCTCGTCCCGAAACACCCGTCTACCACATAAGAGTGATTTTTCTCTCACTCCGGGCTACTGACTACATTGGCTGGTTGAGTAGTACTTTGCTATCCACCTTTTCTGTCTCTTTAGCTCAATGCAAGCCCTTCCTCTATTTTTTTCTACCTGGAAGTGCTTCTAATGCATTTCAAATACCTACCTCCCTCTTTCTACCGTTCCTATTTCTACTGCCTTTTCATTTCCGTTAGTCACCGTGTGGTTGCGCGGGGGGTTTTCACAGACACCCGGACCACGTCTCTGGGAATCTTTCGTGAGGTCATGCGGTGCCGCCGTCAGCGCACATGGTCGCTAACAGTGAATGTATGTATGAGTGTGTGAATGTGTGAGTGTATGTAAAAATATCGTGTGGATATCGGGTGATTATATCACCGATATCAATTAACGCCGGGTGCAAGGATGCACCCAAATGCCTTTGCCGGTCCCTCGTGCCGTTAATTGCAAACGGGCCTGCTTCACAAGTTGCTCTTTTTAGGGGGCACGAGAAATTCCCATTTAACGGCTCCACGGAGCCACTCTATCGTTATCTTATCTATTATCTTTGATAATAACTTAGGTTAATATCTTTATCTTATTTATTATCTTAAATAATAACTTTAGTTTAATATCGTTATTTTACCTATTATATTTAATAATAACTTTAGTTTAATATCGCGTTATCTTACCTATTATCTTTAATAATAACTAAAGCTTAATATCGTTATCTTACCTATTACCTTTGATAATAACTTAAGCTGAATATCGTTATTTTATCTATTATCTTCGATAATAACTTGAGATCTTGTTTTATCTTTTTATCTTTCTAACGTTTGGTATTTATGACCAGACGTGGGAATTATTTTTCTTGAATATTAAGTGAAAAAGCTAACCTGATGGTAGAAATGTAATTTGTTAGGTTAGCAATGTAAGGATTTAGTAAGGTGGTACTTTGGTAAATTTGTTGATTCACAACCATGTCATGGACAAGTTTTGATGTGTATTGTTTATTAAACCAGAGTACCAGTAACTAAAAATTTGCTAGAGTGTAGAATAACTCACTCTTATGAACATTTTAAAATTTGGGCATTGGTTTTCCAACGAAGAAACAGTTTAGATGCAACGCTCATGTGCGTCTGCATTTGGAAACTCTAATGTTAGCTTTAGGTTAGTATATAGGTTAGGCGACTTGTCGCATTTGTTTTAGTTTAAGTAGTGTTTCATGCTCCCCGACAAATTTGTGCTGTCGATTATAACTGCGCCACACTAAAGACTCGTGTGTGCACTTTTCCGTTTCCTGGTAATCCGGAAGACGTGTCATCGGTCGAAAAACCAGGTGGCGCCTCAAATAAACATTTTGTAGGATTTAAGTTCGGATTTATGTAGGGTAGTTAGGATTTAGATTTTAAGATGTTACTGTGCTAACCGTTATTTTCTTTTTTTTAAGTTTTTTCTTTTATGGCTTTGTCGCGATTGTTACATGCCGAAATCGGCCGTAAACATTCATATAGTTTTAATATGCGGGAATTTCGCGACATAGATTTAAAAAGATTTGTTGCGCGTATTTCCGTCACGTCAGAAGTGCGTTGCGCGAGATTTGCGTCAACGCGTGTGGGGGAAGAAGAAAGTGGGGAATTTCCGAAAGACGCGTAGGAACTTGCCTCTGAAACGCGAAGAAAAGTTGTTGTGTGGTATCTTATCGTATCTTTTTGGGTTATGTAAGTCCCTTTTTTGCCTTTTTTGATTATCGTTCCCTATAAACCCGTTCGTGTCGTTCCCTACATATAGAAAGAAAACCAAATTGGAATTTGGATGCAACCTGGTTCAAGGTCCACGACCCGAGAAATAACAAACCCACGGAGCCCCGCAGCCGCTAGCATGGAGTAATCCTAATTAAAGCCGCCGTTATCATGGAGTGATCCTGAAGGAAGCTCTACTTGTTCACGTAAGTACCTCTTAGGGGCTTCCTAAAATTTGTATACATCGTAAATCGCGTCGCCATAATTTGCATATTGTGTAACGTCATTGACATTGGCGCGTTAATTTTTACATTATCGAATATCGTTACCAACTGTCTTTTGTGTCGCATGTACCGCGTTTACAGGACTGTAATAATAGGCACATATTCCTTGCACATCTGTAGCACACCCACGTATCGTGTGTGTAACTCCTCATTTTCCTCTGGATTATCCGATGGGAAAAATTATTTCAATAAATATTCCGCCGTAGTTTTATATTCCTTCGTATACTCCCCATTATTTTTTTTGACGTTATCGAGGGCGATCTTTCGTTGTTTGCTCCTTATTACGCGATACGCTGTACCTCATAGTTCTTTTCCAGAATTGCGCGTGCGAAATTATTTAGATTTATTTGTTCGCGTTTCTTCAATTAATGTTTTATATTCTCGGTTACTTTGGTTATACTTGATTCTTATTTGTTCTCCTATTTCACCCAAAGCGCGTTGAGAGCTACGCCTTAGCTTGCATATTTATGCACGCTTGGTGGTTAACTCCCGGGTCCACTAAGGTACACTGTCTTTGAGTGTTACACTGACGCGTCTATCACCACGTGGTTTAATTTTTTCGCGAGTGTTTCTAGTTGAGTAACCTCTCGGCAGTTTACTAATTCGGTCTCGAGCGCGGGGATACTTTTGCTAAATTTTTGTTTAAACCGTTTCCAATTTACTTTTTTTTATTACAAAACCGCGGGAAGACAGTAATTTTGTCGTTTATGCGTGTCCCAATATCAATATCCCATGTTATTAACTTATGATCAGAGAACGTGACACCGTCCGACTTCAATTCCCAATTGCAAACGACCTCCAACATCCTGTGAAACACTGCAGTGACATCGATGAAACTGCTGCTTCTATGCCCCTTAAACGTCAGGGAATCGTTGTTGTTTAACACGCTCAAATCCCATTCTGTTAACAAATCAGCTATATGCGACCCCCTGTCATCATCTATTGAACTACTCCAGAATGGGAACTTGAAATTAAAATCCCTTCAATCATTATCCTTTGGTTTCTCCCGATTTTCTGTAGCAAATCTTATAGTTGAGTTATTAAATCTTCGGTATGTGGTTTTTCGGTGGGAGATACGCACTTATTATGTAAAAAGTGTTTGCTCTAATTTTTATTTCGGCTGCTATTAAAAAGTCTCTTGATAGGTTATTTAAAATTATCTCCGCGCATATCTTGTTATTTATTACTAACCCGCTGCGCGGCCGCTCGCTGTTTGATCGTAAAACGGTTTCTGTATAAACCGGATGTCAATTTTGTTTTGCGCGAATAGTTTTACTAACTCCCTAGTCACTTCTTTACCTTTCCCTAGATTTAATTGGTTGCATCTAATATTTTTTCGCCTTTCAATATATATATATATATATATATATATATATATATATATATGCTGTGAAACCTACAAAGAGCTATTCATTACCTTAACTGTGTTGGTCCATTGACTTTCTTCCGTTAATCGCCTCGGCTGCTCCTCTAGATAGCTTTCATCCTCATACATAAAAAAAACAAACACATTCCTACCACAAACATCAACGTCAACTCTATTTACATCAATATTCACAATACATTAAAATTTCAAAATTAATATTCAGCATAAATTTTAATATCAGAAAATTTCAAAATTAAATTTATTATCATTTTAATGTGCATCCAGAATTAAAGTCCTTGTAGGATGCCTACTAATTACTATAACAATATATGCAAACCGGAGTCTGAGTACAAAGGGAGCATCTTCCACCCCTTTACGTTAATTAACCAGGTTCGTCTAATTGAGCTCAAAGACATACCCATATTTTCATCATAATCCAGAACATCAATACTAAATACCCTTTCTACTTAAACAAGCAAATTTCACCTTAAAATTAAAATATTATTGTTAGTACAATTTCACTACTGTCCATTTTAAATAAACAAATTATAAAGTTATTCAACACACACCAAAATATCAAAGTTCGAACAAAATAGTATAATTTACCTGAAGGTTACTGCACTCGTAGCTTCAATGTACATCGTCCCTTTGTTAATTACACCATTCCAACTGGGTTATATTTACGGCTTCTGATTCTCAACGCTTTTAAAATTTTCTCCATCACCATTTATTTAAAGTTGTTTCAGGGCTTTTCCGGAACTCATCTGTGTATATCTGAACCTTGTTTTGTGGACCCAGACACGTTTATGCACCATTTAATTATTAACACCCCCGAAAAATAGCAAAGAAATTCATACTTCTTTCACCAATATGCGCCAAAACTGCCTACTTTTGTGTATTCATTCGTCGGTGCAAATTTTGACTAATTAGTACAGTGATACTAACTTTATTACCTTGCATCTTCCTTTCTAAGTGCCCTAAAGTACATTCATTGTAGCACGTAAAGAACAAACTGTTTTTTAAATCACCAAAATATACGAGCAAACTGTTTAAATTATTTCATCAAAACCGGAAAACTAAAAAGCACTGTTTAACGCGTTGAATCAAGTCGAAGATCTCCGAGAGCTTGTTCATATTCCCCTGGGTATATATAGAGGTTAGCCTGTCTGTCGGTCGAGTCTCCAAAACAGACAATTCTAAAGAATTTCGCCTGCTATGTTCCCATTCCGCAGCCCGGCATGCGATTTTTACGAATTTTGCACTCGCCCCAGTTAAATCTCAGAAAAATTCCACACGGCACGCAACGTCTGAGAATACCTAATTAAATTTTTATACAGAAATGTTATTTCTACCTTTCAAGTTTGCCTTTACTTTCAACCAATCGCAACCCAATGACGTTGCTTGACTCACGCCTTTACTATATGTGTCTCGGTCTCGCGCATATTATCTGTCTCTATCTAACCTGTTCTCATTGGTGCAAATTGATATTCTTTATTATCGATTATTTCAGTCCACATGGACTGTTATCTGGGTTAAATAACCCCGTATCGCGCCTTCCCGTGAATATTAAGCCACGGTTTCTCCAAGATTCTTTGTAACCATTAATTATCTGCAACATTTACGCAGAATGAGCTTTTAAAAATACGCAGGTGTTTAAACATCCTACTTCTAACTAACCCTCTACGATTTGCATTTTATTGGGTTTTACAAGTTTTATAGATATTATATGTTACTAACGGTTCAATTAACTTCAATTAAAATTAATACCCTTTAAATTTTAGTGAATCCTAACTAAATATTAATTATTATCTGTACGTTTTGTTTAATACCGGTTACTTAAAATGGAGTTAATTAATATAAATTTTGCACGTAATTTCTCTTTGTTTCTTTAGGTAGAGCTTTTAATACTGCTTCTTTTGATATAAAGCGTCTTGTACATGATTTAAATCTCTTATTTTAATGAAACGAATGAATTTTTATTCTCCACGGTTTTTAATAAAGCGTATTATCTAATAAAATTCCTTATACACGGTGATTAAAATTATTTGATGTGATTATTTAATTTTCTACCCTGGTCTAAATATGAGTATTTTCCCCTATTTGAATACAAATAATCCCACTTATTTGAATTCAAATATAAAATATTTAAACCGCAAACAAAATTTAAAAAAAAATTGCCTATCTCTCTCTACCCTTATCTATCTAACTTACCTACCTTATCCAATCTAAAAACAAATATTTACACCTATCCTATATCCCTATCTTATTCTTAACTCTCACCTAATTTTATAAACTGAAATTATCCCTAACTTCATCCTACTTATCCATCTAATCTTATATACATCCTATATACCTATCCTATTCCTAACTTTTAACTAATCTTCCCTATACTTCACTTCCCCCTACCTAATCCTATATACCTATCCTATTCCTAATTCTCACCTAATCTTATATGAAATATCTATACTTAACCTATCTTATTTTCTTCCTACATTTACTCTTTATTCTCATCCTAAACCTATTTCTAATTATCTCCCATATTTATCCTATACCTAGCTTTATTTTCTATAAACACTTACTTATACTCTTCTCTATACACCTATTCTATCCCTATCCTATTTAAATTTTACTCTATTATACCCCTATCTACTCTCTATTCTATATCTATACTTATGCTCCCTATTATCTCACATACAATAAACTTATCATCCCTATTATCCTGACTCTTAAATACTGCTTCTTCTTCAGTCCCTACACTTGTCTGTTCCTCATTTATTATTGTTTCCTTTTCTGCCGACAAACCAAACGATACTACTTTAAAATTATCGATTTTTCCCTCTACGGAAACTCCTATGTACCTTCTAGAATTTTTGTGTAATGGAATCCGCCAGAATGAATTCCTTAAATCTACTTTATTAAAAACAAACTTGCCATTTAACCTCGTCAAAAATGTGTCCATGGATGTTGGACAATGGAATTGCGGTTTGGTCCGTTGATTAATTTTTCGTGCATCTTTAATTAATTCTGCCTTCACTTGCTCCCGATATGCTGCTGTTGCTTCTACCCCCACTAATTCTGCATGTTTTTGTACTAAAGCTTGAACCTCTACTATCCTATCCTCTGGACATCTTATTGTGTTGATCTGTTTACCTTCATCATTCTCTACCTCTACTACATTAATACTAAACCCCGTGTCATCCTCTGTGACTTCATAACTGCCCTTCCATGGCACTACCCTATCCTTAATCCTTACTACCTTCCTTTCCATATCTATCAAAACCCCTAACTTCATCATACAGTCAACACCTAAAATGCTCTGAAACTTCAGTCCAGGCACAATTACAAACTCCTGTTCACAGCTTAAACCTCCTATATCTATCCTAAGCACCTCAACACTATTTACTACAGCAAACTTCTTTTTTTTTGGAGCTACTAAATGGCTACGCTTTATAGGCATAATTCTATCACAAACCGTATCCCTAATTTTGCTGACGAATTCCTCCGATATTAAACTCGCCTCTGCCCTGTATCAAGTAATACTTCTACACTATTCTCAAAATTTCTATATTAATAATTGGCAAACATAATTTTTCCTCAGTTTCTGGCTCTACTTCCTCCTCAATTTTGAAAAATTCACGTGGATGTTCATATACATTTACACTGAAATCTAGTGGTCTGTCGCGTTCTAAAAATCCTGTCCAGGTCTGTTTTCCCTACTTGGTCCTGGTCTAGCCGTCACCTCAGCGTATGTCCTAGGCGTTTCCACTTGTTCCGTGTCTGTATTAGCAGTCCCCCTCATGTCCGGTGAACTTTTCCTTCTGGTAGGTTCCGGTCACGGTGCAGGTCCCCTTCCTAAACTATTACTTCTAACGTATGGTCGTCTCTGTTCCCAATTCTGTCGCTGGTATCCGTAACTATTCCCCCTTCTAGCATAGTTGTCCCGACTATTGTCAAACCTAACTGTATTGATCTGTCTTTCTTTATTATCCCGAGGTCGTCCACTACTTACGTCGTCGTACCTCTGCAGGTATTCTAAAAACATTTCTCTGTCCACTATGTTCTGTAGTGCTACGTGTTGTCTTACTTCTACCTCGAAGTGTCGTGATAAATACTTAATAATTTGTCGGTCCGTCAGTGGTGGGTTCAGTTGTTAGCTATGCTATACTTGCGTATAGCATATTGCTCCTACTTCCTGAAAATTCTCCTTAAATTTCCTGTGATTAAGTCGTCTCGTACCTGGTCTTGTCTGTGGTCACTCCAGTAGTGCTTTAAAAATCTGTCTTCAAAGTCCGTGTAGGTGTCTATGTCCTGTCCTACTAAATTGTACCATGCTTCCGCATTGTCCTTTAATAAAGCCTTTATCGTATTCAGTTTAGTCTGTTCGTCAAATAAATTTCCCACTAGATTTCTTATACTATTAATAAAAATTTGTGGATTTACCCTGTTATCGCCATAAAACTTCATGTGTTGGTCCAATGCTACTCCACCTGTAGAAAATCTGGGACCATCCCCCGTTAAACTTGACATGTTGTATTTGATACTACTAACTTCGCGTTCTACCCTGCCTAACTGATCCCTACATGAGTCCGTTACTTCAGTCATTTTACATTAATCTCTTCTTCACAAAAATGCGTACTTCGGACCTTAAATGTCCCATTTCCTGTCGAAGACCTGTAATATCACGCTCATTTTTATCAACAAAATTTTCAACTTCTCCCATTTTCACGGTAAGACTATTTTTAAACTCTGTAAATTCTCTCGTCGATTTTTCTATTTTATCCCCTAATTCCTGATTTAATTGGTTAAATTTCTTATTCGATTCTTCACTCATCCTCTCTAACATTCTCAATATCATCTCGTTTCCTTGATCCCCTGATTCAGTCCTCGACTGATCTCTACTGCCTCCAGCTTCTTCCATTTTCGAATTTTTCCCACACAATGCTCTATCGTCACTTCCAATTTCCACTCCTTGACTCCTTAACCACTCTTTTCTCTGCATACGTTCAAATCACTCACACACACTCTAACTACTCTTAAATTTATACACAAACAGAAACTCTCTTTCTCAGATCGCCAGTTTCCTGGAATAAAATCACAAAAATTTTATTTGGAACTCGAGCCTCACTTTTGGGTCGCCAAAGAATGCTGTGATATGTACAAAATGTACAAATATATATATATATATTATAGTGGTTTTAAAAGATCAAAAATAAATAGAAAAGAAACAATTTTAAAACACCCTGTATAAAGGAACAACCAGAAATTACGTGCGAAATTTATATTAGTTAATTCATTTTTAAGTATCAGGTATTAACGAAATTTTATAAATAATTAATGAAATTTAAGTAGGTTTGCAAAGAAATTAAATGGTAGAAGCCAATGACATTAATTTATTAATTAATTTGAATTTAATTGAACAATTATTGATGTATAATTTGCATAAAAGCGTGTAAAAACCCAAAGATACCAAGATGAAACGCGTTGCTATCTGACAAATATATCAGTGGGGTAGAAATACGCCGAACTCTAAATCGTGGAAGTGTTATTTAAAATGTTACGATTGAACACCTGCGTATTTTCTAAATGTCAAGTTCTATTTAATTTGTTGATAACGAACAAATTATTAAGGAGTGCTCAAACGGTCGGATGTTGTAGCATGAAATGCTAATGAAAAAGTCCACGTGTAGTAGACAGCGCACAAACAAGGATATTGATTTTCTACCACTCAAACCAAGTTAGAAAGAGACGTAGAAAACGTATAAGCATGAGACCACAATAGCATAGGAGGGATTTGAGAAACGTCATTCGGTCTACGATTGGTCGATATGTTTAGTTTGATTTGATATAATCACGAGGATAGTGTAGCGTGATTTTCTTAAAATATTATAACGAGGACGGAAATTCGCGGATTTGAAAATGGGGTTGAATGCAAAATTGTGGAAATGTGTTGTTGTGAGCAGGGGATTTCGGATAAATGTGGCCAGGAGAGGTTACATTGGAAAGATATAAATAGTTTAGGAGAATATTATTAAAGCCCTTATTATTTCAATCGTCCCAAAAGCGCGTATGAAAGTTAACACGAGTTGTAAGTATTATAAAATCATTTAAATTGTTTTGCTTAGTGGTAGCATCTTAATTAAATTAGTACGCCGTTAGTGTGCCAAGATTAAAATTTTTTGAGGTATCACCTATAATTTTTAATCAATTCGTGTCGGGACATTAAGTAACGTAGATTATGTGAAAGAAGTATAATTGAAATGAAATTTGGAATTTGGTTACACCAAGAAGGAGGCGTTGGTGGATCAACTTAGATGGAGTTCGTCTAGTAATAGCGTGAAACGACCTGCAGACCAGGGAGCAAAATACATGGCATCATCGACAGAGCGGAGATCTTCTAAAATTTTTCAGGTAACGATTTAAAATTGTGATTTCTATAAACTGTAAATATTGGGTGGCGTATGAGAGTGTTATTCAAGGTAGTGTGAATTATTTGCGTATTGAACAGAATATGTGTAAATAACTTTACTACGGTATTCAACTAGAAATTGAAGGTGTCTAGAAAGCTTTCAAACGTTCCATCAGAACGTGAAATTTTGTGAAGAGTACATGGCTTTGTTTTTTTAATTTTAAGAGTATGCAAAGTAGAAGGGCATACATTATGCAGAATTAGTTGGGTTATTATGAGCTCACCATACACCACAGTTTAGTTAGATTATTAAAATAAATAAATAAATTATAAAGGAGGAATTTTAGAGAAGGTATTATTCAAGGTCCATTTACTCCGAGTACATTATATGTGTTTGATGATTTTAAAATTAAATACAGGACATTACAAAATAAGAGTTACTGAAGTGTAACGTGAACAATAAAATATGGACAGTGTTGAATTGCATTTGTAAATAGGAATAAATAAAAGATTGTATGTTGGTTATATTTTGTGGTTTTATTGGGAGTGTGCGTGAATGACAGAATTTGAGAGTGAATATAGATATCCAAAAGGAGGTCCAAATGAGTTAGCCGGAAGCAGTTGAAAAAGGCCATTCAACCGAGGAAGAGAGGAAAACGGGTAAGGATATATTTTTTTTGTATTATTTAAATTTTGAATTTTCGAGTTATGAAACTTTTATAAAATTTTCGAAAATATTTTTGGTTGGTAAGGATTTTACCCGAGTTCCACAGCAATATATATATTGATATGATAACGCCGCACGCCGATGTAATAAACGTCCAGTTTCCTGCTGTATATATATATATATATATATATATATATATATATTGCAGTGGTCTTGCTCTAAATCGGGCCCCAGCGTTGGGCCGTCATAAATTTGCTGTAAATCACCCTTTATTATGCCCCTACGAATTGGTCTGCATAAATATTTTCCTGAAAAATAAAATATTTTCAATATCTTTGGAGAATCTCCCCTTAATCAGCATTCCACGGCTAGCTCTGCTTCCGGCTTCTTCAGAGATACTTACCCATCCTATGTTTACTCTTTCTCACTTAGACTACCAAATAAAATTACCACTCAAATAATTCAACGAAAAATACAACCTTTTCATACAAATCAAAATTTTTACGTCACCAGCTCAATATTTACAAATTCGAAAGTACATTTTCATAAAATTTTACAAAATCAACCATTAAATCCTGTTAAATTTCATGACTTTAATTTATTTCAACAATATTTTTTTTATAAAGTTCAAGTAGATGCGCCTAACTTGAAACCCTAAATTAAAATATACTCTGATCTATGGTGAGCTCAGTATAAACCCTGTTACTCTAAATGCATAAATAAATCGCATCTTTGTTTTCAACGACCCTAAAGACCCGTTTACTCTTTACAGCAAAATTTTTACGTCATTTATTTACACTTTCAAATAATAAATACAAATTGTCTTTTTCATATAACCTTCAAATCAGATTTTATGTTCATAAAATATACACCCAACATGTGAAATCACTCTATCACAAAATAACAGCACAAAATGTTCAAGCAATAACATAAGAAACTAATTTCGTTACCACGAGTACCCCTTTTGCACCGTCACCTCTGAAGATGTCGCCCAACCAAACCTCGTCGTTGCTTTCCATCCAACTTCTCTCTGCTATACGTACATCAAACTCATTTCCACACGCTATCCAATTCTCTGCAGATGCCTTCAATATATCTACCCATATAATTGTCCAAAATAAATTAATCGCCTTCTGAATCTACCATACACCCAGCATACTCGTTCCGAAAAATTATCTAGGCACGCTTACCTCAGTAACATCTTTCGTTCGTTCTTTGTATGTAGCTACAGCACCGTTTACAACTTAGCACCTACTTGTGATTTTACACTTTTAATTAAATTAAAACGGACAGCACTATCACCGATTTATAAATTTTTAACTTAGATGTTACCATATAAGTCTAAAGCGGACCGAATAAGTAAGTGAAGTAAGAGAGCCTTACTACGTTTTCCACTGTATTTATAATCGTAGAAACACACCTCCTGTACCCCGTTTCTATCGAAAAGCACTACCACCGTAACCGATTCTGAAAATTTAACATGCAACGATCTTTCTAAAACTCAGAATTTTTTATTCCACTCCGCTGGCTAACAAACACAGCGGTCGCAACCTTCTAAAAATTTCTCTCACTCCCTTTTGTAATCAGCCAATCCAGACCATTTCTCCTGTCGTAGGTCTATCATCCAATTATGTTATCTTTGTCTAACCTATATTTACTGTCTTTATTAAAATCCCACTACAGCAAGATAAAATCGATATTGTGGTTATCCTCTACAACTTATCGCGCGCTTTTACATGGCTGTTCTATCAAACGTCTGTTATTCGTCATCCTCGTTTACCCTATGCTATTTAAATCCCGTCTCTATTTTGTTTTCAAACTCCTGCTATTTCGCCGGCTTCGCTTCGACCGTTAGCTCAAATTTCTAAAGAATTATTTTTCAACGTACATCCTGGTTTCTTGAACTTGTTTATTTGTCTGTCAGGCTTTCTAAGAACCGATTGCCAGTTTAAAATTGTCCTTTCCCATATTATTTAACCTGTAGATTTTCTAGGATTTATTTTAACGAACGCTTTGTTAGTTAAATGGAAAATATGCGTTTACATTATCGATGTAAACAAAATGGCTGACTGACTAAAGCTACGTGCTCTACCTCCAAATATAAATTCATATAACTCAGAAATTAAGAGTTAGTTAATTATTAATTCCTACTACAGTGAGTGAACAAAGTATTGTGATCGATTTACTTCAGGGTGTTTTCTAAATGCTTACTGGTTTGTATACTTACTATAAATTAAATTAAACCAAATATTGTATTATACCAAAGACACCCATTTAAATA
Source organism: Platerodrilus igneus (assembly GCA_036346225.1). Classification (NCBI taxonomy): domain Eukaryota; kingdom Metazoa; phylum Arthropoda; class Insecta; order Coleoptera; family Lycidae; genus Platerodrilus; species Platerodrilus igneus. The sequence continues at coordinate 23,067 of JARFIW010001036.1, forward strand.
GCGTAATCTGTTGTATAGCAGCTGCCGCTTATCAGTATCGGCATTGAACTTTAATATCGTGCTAGTGTATTCATTTTATAAGTTGTAGGCTAGGATGGATTCGCGCGTATATTTCGAAACATTTGAACGTACATTTCTTAATAAAATGAGCGATTTCGAAAATAAACTGTTTATAGCATCTTATAATAATTCGAAAGAAACAGAGAAGACGGTACATTAATTAGCTTAGAAAGTTTTTGCAAGGAATTTTATAGTTTCAAAAAGGATATTATTGATTGCATGTCAACAATCAAAAGTTGCCTCGATGGACTGATCGTTGACGTTGGTGAACAAATTGATGCTCTAGAAGCTTACTCGTGAAATAATTGCTTGCTGTTCCACGACGGTATTAAGGAAGACAACTCCAAGGTCGATGTCAATAATATAATAGTTAATTTCGTAAACACTACGTTAAAGATTAACGATTTTTCGTTGAATAGTATTGATCCGTGTCATCGCCTGGGCACACGAAGTAATGATGGTAAAAAAACCACGCCCTATTATCGTGAAGTTTATGTCTTATCAAATTAGACGTTGTGTATGGGAGAGGAAAAAGTGCCTTAAAGGTATGCCGTATTTCATAACCGAGTCCCTCACTAGACGACGGTTAGCACTCTATAACTCATGTAAGAAAACTTTTGGTCCTAGGCATACCTGGACTCAAGACGGATAAAAACATGTTTTTCAAGCAGGAAAAAAATTTCTCATCACCACTATGGAACATCTATAGGCGGCATTTCGGGATTCCAGTAGGGCTTCGGACAACACGTCTAAGCATTACAATACCCGTAGCCAACAGCACGGATTACAAAAATCTACATAACTAGGTCTTATTACTATTACATCTATATCGTTATGGTTGGGTAATATTATCTGATTAAATAATGTTAATTTTTCCTTTTCTCTATTTTTGCATTTTGGATAATAATTATTCATTTATCCTCTATACAGCCTATTTGTTCGGAGCCCTAAATACTATAGGACTCTTGCTTTAATTATGTACTCAATAGGTTTAATTTTAGTTATGTATTTAGTTGTTTTTCTATACTTTTGTATGATTCCTTGTGTGAGTTGCGGGCGCTTAATCTGTAAACCCTGTTTTATTCTCTCTTTTAACTTTTCCTTTTGCAATGGCTGAATACTTTTCAGACCTTTGTAGAATCGATGTAGATACCCCAGATAAAGAACCTGATGTTCTGTCTCTTCTGCTTAGTGTTCCATCTGCTTCGACTCGTCTACAACAGGCATTACGACGACATTCAAGGACTTTTCATTGCTCTCATTTGAACTCGAGTCGTTATTAAGCAAATTCAATGATTTTTCTAATGCCTTTCAATTTAGTGGTGCACATTGCATTGCTATATCCGAAACTTGGCTCAAACCTTCACTCCCAGATACCCTAGTGAATCTGCACGGACATCGTATACTAAGAAATGATAGAACCAAGCAACGTGGCGGCGGAGTAGCTTTATATGTAAGGGAGGACCTATCTGCTAAGTTGATCGCTAGCTCGCAATCTGCATATCATGCTAGGCCCGAATACATGTTTGTAAAGATTTCGTTTATGCATCAGAAAATCCTGATTGGCACTATATATCGTCCACCAAATACTGGCTATTTGTCCAACATTGAGGATATTCTATTTCAGTTCATACCAGTATATAGTGATATCATTGTACTAGGTGATTTCAATATAAATATCACTAAGGATACTAATGACGTTTGGTGTTTACGAACTATTATAAATTCGTGCAACTTAAGTTAACTGCCTTTTATGCCAACTCACCATCTAATCACTGCCACTCATGAGGTGCATTCAAGTATAGATCATATAATACTGTTAAAGAAAGAAAAAGCAATTCAATTTGGCCAATTCCCTATTCTTGAACTGTCTAAACATGATCTTATATATGTATGTTACTCGGCAAAACTACCGAAATTTATTCCAAAATATAAAACATACAGAGATTTTAAACGTATGGATATTATACAAATTACAAAGAATGCTCATGGAATACCGTGGAATCAAATTGACCTTTTGCCTAATGTCAACTGCAAACTACAATCATTTAAATCCTTTGTTACTGACCTCTACAATTTTCATGCTCCAATTAAAATGGTTCGGATTACAAAGCCTAAAGCATCGTGACTAAACGATCAAATACAGAAAATGAGACGTTTAAGAGACGCTGCTACAGTTCAGTTTTAACGACTACCTACGCTGGAAAATCATTCACGTTAAAAGTTATTGCGTAATAAAAGTAAACAATCAATCCGTAATTCTAAGTTACGGCATTTGTACTCGCTGTCGTCAAATTTAAGTTCTGCCAAAACCTGGAAAGAGTTACAAGCGTTAAGAGTTGGTAAACATTCCTCTCGTTTACCAAATGTGTTAAGTTTAAATGAATTAAACGATCACTTTGTAGCTATAATCTGTGCAGACCCGATTCTTATTGAAAGAAATATTAAAAATAACACTTCGTTGAATTCTCCTGTATATCCTAAATTTTATTTTCAAACTGTAAATAAAGATACTATCCATAAAGCATTTAAGCGCATCAAATCGAGCGCAATAGGGGTCGATGGAATATCTAAATCAATGATTCTATATATACTTCCTAGTCTAATGGAGGTCCTTCTGTCTATTGTAAACTGTTCATTCTTAACAAGCACTTTTCCTGAATACTGGAAACAAGCGCTGGTTCGTCCGTTACCTAAGAAGAATAGTCCTTTATCTCCCTCTGACTTTCGCCCAATTAGTATTCTTCCAACCTCTCTAAATTAATTGAATATATAGCTCTTGATCAACTACTTGACTATTTTCACCTAAATAACCTTTTTGCTACATACCAGTCTGGTTTTTGCAAATTCTATAGTACCTCTACAGCCTTAATTTGTATAATGGATGATACTAAGCAAGCTATGGATAAAAAACAGCTTACCGTTCTTGTGCAATTAGATTTTAGCTCAGTATTTAATAATGTTAATTCTGCAATTTTACTTGCGAAGCTTAAAATGCTATATAACTTTTCTAATAGCGCTCTCGAATGGTTTAAATCATACCTTAACGGCCGTGAACAACGTGTTGTGAATGATGAAGGAAATCAATTTTCTAATTTGGCGAATCTACAGGCAGGGGTTCCACAGGGAAGTGTGCTTGGTTTGTTTCTGTTTTCCTTGTATATTCAAGATATTAATAAGGTTCTCAAATTTAGTAAGTACCATTGTTATGCTGACGACATTCAAATATATTGTCACTGTCATCCTAATGATTTATCAAATACATTTATCAATATTAATTCTGATCTTGCTAGAATAAAATCGCGGGGAGACGAAAACCAACTAACAATAAATCCTTTTAAATGTGAAGCAATTGTAATCGGATCTTCCAAATTGTTAGGTAAAACTGACCAATCGGTACTCCCGCCCCTTCAATTGGGTGGGTTGCTAATCAAACTTTGTCCGGTCGTTAAGTCTTGGAGTTGTTATTGATGCGACCCTATCTTGGAAGCACCACACACTATACACATGTCAAAAAGTTTTTGCTTCGCTGCATGGTCTCAATAGAATTAGACGATTTCTACCAATTAGCTTAAAAATCAAATTGGTCCAGGCCCTAATCCAGCCCATTTTTGATTATGGAGATGTTGTATATAATAATCTGCCCCAGATTAGTGGGGATCGTTTGCAAAAAGTTCATAATAGCTACATTCGCTTTATATTTGATACTAAGCGCTATGATCACATCTCACCATTTTTTAAGAAATTATCCTGGTTGAAGCTGCATAATCAGAGGAAATTACAACAAGCGAAAATGTTGTTTAAGTTTTTACGGGACTGGTCCAACTAAACTACCTTACTACAAAATTTTCGCCTTAATCTACCGGCTATTACAACATCAGAGATGATAACCGGTTGAAAATTCCACATCATCGAACTGAAATATATTATTCTTCTTTTATGGTTTCCAGTTCTTCAATGTGGAACTCGATTCCTGCCATTATAAGAAATTCTACCACAATCTCTAAGTTCCGACAAACGTATCGGGAGTATCTACTATCGCAACAGTAGTTACATTTAGGATGCATGGGTTTCGAGATTAAGTCCCTGTTATGTGATTGGGTGTTTTTGTTTTGTGTATGTATGAGCATGGGTGCGAGTGCGCATACGCGCGCGTGTGTATGTGTATCTCAAAGGTATATCTATTTATTTAATTATTTATTTATTTATACTTATATTTATTTATTTATTTATATTTATTTATTTATTTATTTATTAAGTGCCTGTTGTGTGACTGAGTATTTTTGTTATCAGTATGTATGAGTATGGGTGCAAGTGCGTATACGCGCTAGTATGTATGTGTATGGCAATGAAATATTTATTTATTTATTTAAACACTTTAAAAATGCTTATTTTATTTTTAATATTTTTAGTTATTTTTGTCAATTTTAAGGAATCTCCAGTTAGGCGTATATATATATATATATATATATGCTGTGAAACCTACAAAGAGCTATTCATTACCTTAACTGTGTTGGTCCATTGACTTTCTTCCGTTAATCGCCTCGGCTGCTCCTCTAGATAGCTTTCATCCTCATACATAAAAAAAACAAACACATTCCTACCACAAACATCAACGTCAACTCTATTTACATCAATATTCACAATACATTAAAATTTCAAAATTAATATTCAGCATAAATTTTAATATCAGAAAATTTCAAAATTAAATTTATTATCATTTTAATGTGCATCCAGAATTAAAGTCCTTGTAGGATGCCTACTAATTACTATAACAATATATGCAAACCGGAGTCTGAGTACAAAGGGAGCATCTTCCACCCCTTTACGTTAATTAACCAGGTTCGTCTAATTGAGCTCAAAGACATACCCATATTTTCATCATAATCCAGAACATCAATACTAAATACCCCTTTCTACTTAAACAAGCAAATTTCACCTTAAAATTAAAATATTATTGTTAGTACAATTTCACTACTGTCCATTTTAAATAAACAAATTATAAAGTTATTCAACACACACCAAAATATCAAAGTTCGAACAAAATAGTATAATTTACCTGAAGGTTACTGCACTCGTAGCTTCAATGTACATCGTCCCTTTGTTAATTACACCATTCCAACTGGGTTATATTTACGGCTTCTGATTCTCAACGCTTTTAAAATTTTCTCCATCACCATTTATTTAAAGTTGTTTCAGGGCTTTTCCGGAACTCATCTGTGTATATCTGAACCTTGTTTTGTGGACCCAGACACGTTTATGCACCATTTAATTATTAACACCCCCGAAAAATAGCAAAGAAATTCATACTTCTTTCACCAATATGCGCCAAAACTGCCTACTTTTGTGTATTCATTCGTCGGTGCAAATTTTGACTAATTAGTACAGTGATACTAACTTTATTACCTTGCATCTTCCTTTCTAAGTGCCCTAAAGTACATTCATTGTAGCACGTAAAGAACAAACTGTTTTTTAAATCACCAAAATATACGAGCAAACTGTTTAAATTATTTCATCAAAACCGGAAAACTAAAAAGCACTGTTTAACGCGTTGAATCAAGTCGAAGATCTCCGAGAGCTTGTTCATATTCCCCTGGGTATATATAGAGGTTAGCCTGTCTGTCGGTCGAGTCTCCAAAACAGACAATTCTAAAGAATTTCGCCTGCTATGTTCCCATTCCGCAGCCCGGCATGCGATTTTTACGAATTTTGCACTCGCCCCAGTTAAATCTCAGAAAAATTCCACACGGCACGCAACGTCTGAGAATACCTAATTAAATTTTTATACAGAAATGTTATTTCTACCTTTCAAGTTTGCCTTTTACTTTCAACCAATCGCAACCCAATGACGTTGCTTGACTCACGCCTTTTACTATATGTGTCTCGGTCTCGCGCATATTATCTGTCTCTATCTAACCTGTTCTCATTGGTGCAAATTGATATTCTTTATTATCGATTATTTCAGTCCACATGGACTGTTATCTGGGTTAAATAACCCCGTATCGCGCCTTCCCGTGAATATTAAGCCACGGTTTCTCCAAGATTCTTTGTAACCATTAATTATCTGCAACATTTACGCAGAATGAGCTTTTTAAAAATACGCAGGTGTTTAAACATCCTACTTCTAACTAACCCTCTACGATTTGCATTTTATTGGGTTTTACAAGTTTTATAGATATTATATGTTACTAACGGTTCAATTAACTTCAATTAAAATTAATACCCTTTAAATTTTAGTGAATCCTAACTAAATATTAATTATTATCTGTACGTTTTGTTTAATACCGGTTACTTAAAATGGAGTTAATTAATATAAATTTTGCACGTAATTTCTCTTTGTTTCTTTAGGTAGAGCTTTTAATACTGCTTCTTTTGATATAAAGCGTCTTGTACATGATTTAAATCTCTTATTTTAATGAAACGAATGAATTTTTATTCTCCACGGTTTTTAATAAAGCGTATTATCTAATAAAATTCCTTATACACGGTGATTAAAATTATTTGATGTGATTATTTAATTTTCTACCCTGGTCTAAATATGAGTATTTTCCCCCTATTTGAATACAAATAATCCCACTTATTTGAATTCAAATATAAAATATTTAAACCGCAAACAAAATTTAAAAAAAAATTGCCTATCTCTCTCTACCCTTATCTATCTAACTTACCTACCTTATCCAATCTAAAAACAAATATTTACACCTATCCTATATCCCTATCTTATTCTTAACTCTCACCTAATTTTATAAACTGAAATTATCCCTAACTTCATCCTACTTATCCATCTAATCTTATATACATCCTATATACCTATCCTATTCCTAACTTTTAACTAATCTTCCCTATACTTCACTTCCCCCTACCTAATCCTATATACCTATCCTATTCCTAATTCTCACCTAATCTTATATGAAATATCTATACTTAACCTATCTTATTTTCTTCCTACATTTACTCTTTATTCTCATCCTAAACCTATTTCTAATTATCTCCCATATTTATCCTATACCTAGCTTTATTTTCTATAAACACTTACTTATACTCTTCTCTATACACCTATTCTATCCCTATCCTATTTAAATTTTACTCTATTATACCCCTATCTACTCTCTATTCTATATCTATACTTATGCTCCCTATTATCTCACATACAATAAACTTATCATCCCTATTATCCTGACTCTTAAATACTGCTTCTTCTTCAGTCCCTACACTTGTCTGTTCCTCATTTATTATTGTTTCCTTTTCTGCCGACAAACCAAACGATACTACTTTAAAATTATCGATTTTTCTCTCTACGGAAAATCCTATGTACCTTCTAGAATTTTTGTGTAATGGAATCCGCCAGAATGAATTCCTTAAATCTACTTTATTAAAAACAAACTTGCCATTTAACCTCGTCAAAAATGTGTCCATGGATGTTGGACAATGGAATTGCGGTTTGGTCCGTTGATTAATTTTTCGTGCATCTTTAATTAATTCTGCCTTCACTTGCTCCCGATATGCTGCTGTTGCTTCTACCCCCACTAATTCTGCATGTTTTTGTACTAAAGCTTGAACCTCTACTATCCTATCCTCTGGACATCTTATTGTGTTGATCTGTTTACCTTCATCATTCTCTACCTCTACTACATTAATACTAAACCCCGTGTCATCCTCTGTGACTTCATAACTGCCCTTCCATGGCACTACCCTATCCTTAATCCTTACTACCTTCCTTTCCATATCTATCAAAACCCCTAACTTCATCATACAGTCAACACCTAAAATGCTCTGAAACTTCAGTCCAGGCACAATTACAAACTCCTGTTCACAGCTTAAACCTCCTATATCTATCCTAAGCACCTCAACACTATTTACTACAGCAAACTTCTTTTTTTTTGGAGCTACTAAATGGCTACGCTTTATAGGCATAATTCTATCACAAACCGTATCCCTAATTTTGCTGACGAATTCCTCCGATATTAAACTCGCCTCTGCCCCTGTATCAAGTAATACTTCTACACTATTCTCAAAAATTTCTATATTAATAATTGGCAAACATAATTTTTCCTCAGTTTCTGGCTCTACTTCCTCCTCAATTTTGAAAAATTCACGTGGATGTTCATATACATTTACACTGAAATCTAGTGGTCTGTCGCGTTCTAAAAATCCTGTCCAGGTCTGTTTTCCTACTTGGTCCTGGTCTAGCCGTCACCTCAGCGTATGTCCTAGGCGTTTCCACTTGTTCCGTGTCTGTATTAGCAGTCCCCTCATGTCCGGTGAACTTTTCCTTCTGGTAGGTTCCGGTCACGGTGCAGGTCCCTTCCTAAACTATTACTTCTAACGTATGGTCGTCTCTGTTCCCAATTCTGTCGCTGGTATCCGTAACTATTCCCCCTTCTAGCATAGTTGTCCCGACTATTGTCAAACCTAACTGTATTGATCTGTCTTTCTTTATTATCCCGAGGTCGTCCACTACTTACGTCGTCGTACCTCTGCAGGTATTCTAAAACATTTCTCTGTCCACTATGTTCTGTAGTGCTACGTGTTGTCTTACTTCTACCTCGAAGTGTCGTGATAAATACTTAATAATTTGTCGGTCCGTCAGTGGTGGGTTCAGTTGCTTAGCTATGCTATACTTGCGTATAGCATATTGCTCCCTACTTCCTGAAAATTCTCCTTAAATTTCCTGTGATTAAGTCGTCTCGTACCTGGTCTTGTCTGTGGTCACTCCAGTAGTGCTTTAAAAATCTGTCTTCAAAGTCCGTGTAGGTGTCTATGTCCTGTCCTACTAAATTGTACCATGCTTCCGCATTGTCCTTTAATAAAGCCTTTATCGTATTCAGTTTAGTCTGTTCGTCAAATAAATTTCCCACTAGATTTCTTATACTATTAATAAAAATTTGTGGATTTACCCTGTTATCGCCATAAAACTTCATGTGTTGGTCCAATGCTACTCCACCTGTAGAAAATCTGGGACCATCCCCCGTTAAACTTGACATGTTGTATTTGATACTACTAACTTCGCGTTCTACCCTGCCTAACTGATCCCTACATGAGTCCGTTACTTCAGTCATTTTTACATTAATCTCTTCTTCACAAAAAATGCGTACTTCGGACCTTAAATGTCCCATTTCCTGTCGAAGACCTGTAATATCACGCTCATTTTTATCAACAAAAATTTTTCAACTTCTCCCATTTTCACGGTAAGACTATTTTTAAACTCTGTAAATTCTCTCGTCGATTTTTCTATTTTATCCCCTAATTCCTGATTTAATTGGTTAAATTTCTTATTCGATTCTTCACTCATCCTCTCTAACATTCTCAATATCATCTCGTTTCCTTGATCCCCTGATTCAGTCCTCGACTGATCTCTACTGCCTCCAGCTTCTTCCATTTTCGAATTTTTCCCACACAATGCTCTATCGTCACTTCCAATTTCCACTCCTTGACTCCTTAACCACTCTTTTCTCTGCATACGTTCAAATCACTCACACACCTCTAACTACTCTTAAATTTATACACAAACAGAAACTCTCTTTCTCAGATCGCCAGTTTCCTGGAATAAACTCACAAAAATTTTATTTGGAACTCGAGCCTCACTTTTGGGTCGCCAAAGAATGCTGTGATATGTACAAAATGTACAAATATATATATATATATTATAGTGGTTTTAAAAGATCAAAAATAAATAGAAAAGAAACAATTTTAAAACACCCTGTATAAAGGAACAACCAGAAATTACGTGCGAAATTTATATTAGTTAATTCATTTTTAAGTATCAGGTATTAACGAAATTTTATAAATAATTAATGAAATTTAAGTAGGTTTGCAAAGAAATTAAATGGTAGAAGCCAATGACATTAATTTATTAATTAATTTGAATTTAATTGAACAATTATTGATGTATAATTTGCATAAAAGCGTGTAAAAACCCAAAGATACCAAGATGAAACGCGTTGCTATCTGACAAATATATCAGTGGGGTAGAAATACGCCGAACTCTAAATCGTGGAAGTGTTATTTAAAATGTTACGATTGAACACCTGCGTATTTTCTAAATGTCAAGTTCTATTTAATTTGTTGATAACGAACAAATTATTAAGGAGTGCTCAAACGGTCGGATGTTGTAGCATGAAATGCTAATGAAAAAGTCCACGTGTAGTAGACAGCGCACAAACAAGGATATTGATTTTCTACCACTCAAACCAAGTTAGAAAGAGACGTAGAAAACGTATAAGCATGAGACCACAATAGCATAGGAGGGATTTGAGAAACGTCATTCGGTCTACGATTGGTCGATATGTTTAGTTTGATTTGATATAATCACGAGGATAGTGTAGCGTGATTTTCTTAAAATATTATAACGAGGACGGAAATTCGCGGATTTGAAAATGGGGTTGAATGCAAAATTGTGGAAATGTGTTGTTGTGAGCAGGGGATTTCGGATAAATGTGGCCAGGAGAGGTTACATTGGAAAGATATAAATAGTTTAGGAGAATATTATTAAAGCCCTTATTATTTCAATCGTCCCAAAAGCGCGTATGAAAGTTAACACGAGTTGTAAGTATTATAAAATCATTTAAATTGTTTTGCTTAGTGGTAGCATCTTAATTAAATTAGTACGCCGTTAGTGTGCCAAGATTAAAATTTTTTGAGGTATCACCTATAATTTTTAATCAATTCGTGTCGGGACATTAAGTAACGTAGATTATGTGAAAGAAGTATAATTGAAATGAAATTTGGAATTTGGTTACACCAAGAAGGAGGCGTTGGTGGATCAACTTAGATGGAGTTCGTCTAGTAATAGCGTGAAACGACCTGCAGACCAGGGAGCAAAATACATGGCATCATCGACAGAGCGGAGATCTTCTAAAATTTTTCAGGTAACGATTTAAAATTGTGATTTCTATAAACTGTAAATATTGGGTGGCGTATGAGAGTGTTATTCAAGGTAGTGTGAATTATTTGCGTATTGAACAGAATATGTGTAAATAACTTTACTACGGTATTCAACTAGAAATTGAAGGTGTCTAGAAAGCTTTCAAACGTTCCATCAGAACGTGAAATTTTGTGAAGAGTACATGGCTTTGTTTTTTTAATTTTAAGAGTATGCAAAGTAGAAGGGCATACATTATGCAGAATTAGTTGGGTTATTATGAGCTCACCATACACCACAGTTTAGTTAGATTATTAAAATAAATAAATAAATTATAAAGGAGGAATTTTAGAGAAGGTATTATTCAAGGTCCATTTACTCCGAGTACATTATATGTGTTTGATGATTTTAAAATTAAATACAGGACATTACAAAATAAGAGTTACTGAAGTGTAACGTGAACAATAAAATATGGACAGTGTTGAATTGCATTTGTAAATAGGAATAAATAAAAGATTGTATGTTGGTTATATTTTGTGGTTTTATTGGGAGTGTGCGTGAATGACAGAATTTGAGAGTGAATATAGATATCCAAAAGGAGGTCCAAATGAGTTAGCCGGAAGCAGTTGAAAAAGGCCATTCAACCGAGGAAGAGAGGAAAACGGGTAAGGATATATTTTTTTTGTATTATTTAAATTTTGAATTTTCGAGTTATGAAACTTTTATAAAATTTTCGAAAATATTTTTGGTTGGTAAGGATTTTACCCGAGTTCCACAGCAATATATATATTGATATGATAACGCCGCACGCCGATGTAATAAACGTCCAGTTTCCTGCTGTATATATATATATATATATATATATATATTGCAGTGGTCTTGCTCTAAAATCGGGCCCCAGCGTTGGGCCGTCATAAATTTGCTGTAAATCACCCTTTTATTATGCCCCTACGAATTGGTCTGCATAAATATTTTCCTGAAAAATAAAATATTTTCAATATCTTTGGAGAATCTCCCCTTAATCAGCATTCCACGGCTAGCTCTGCTTCCGGCTTCTTCAGAGATACTTACCCATCCTATGTTTACTCTTTCTCACTTAGACTACCAAATAAAATTACCACTCAAATAATTCAACGAAAAATACAACCTTTTCATACAAATCAAAATTTTTACGTCACCAGCTCAATATTTACAAATTCGAAAGTACATTTTCATAAAATTTTACAAAATCAACCATTAAATCCTGTTAAATTTCATGACTTTAATTTATTTCAACAATATTTTTTTTTTATAAAGTTCAAGTAGATGCGCCTAACTTGAAACCCTAAATTAAAATATACTCTGATCTATGGTGAGCTCAGTATAAACCCTGTTACTCTAAATGCATAAATAAATCGCATCTTTGTTTTCAACGACCCTAAAGACCCGTTTACTCTTTACAGCAAAATTTTTACGTCATTTATTTACACTTTCAAATAATAAATACAAATTGTCTTTTTCATATAACCTTCAAATCAGATTTTATGTTCATAAAATATACACCCAACATGTGAAATCACTCTATCACAAAATAACAGCACAAAATGTTCAAGCAATAACATAAGAAACTAATTTCGTTACCACGAGTACCCCTTTTGCACCGTCACCTCTGAAGATGTCGCCCAACCAAACCTCGTCGTTGCTTTCCATCCAACTTCTCTCTGCTATACGTACATCAAACTCATTTCCACACGCTATCCAATTCTCTGCAGATGCCTTCAATATATCTACCCATATAATTGTCCAAAATAAATTAATCGCCTTCTGAATCTACCATACACCCAGCATACTCGTTCCGAAAAATTATCTAGGCACGCTTACCTCAGTAACATCTTTCGTTCGTTCTTTGTATGTAGCTACAGCACCGTTTACAACTTAGCACCTACTTGTGATTTTACACTTTTAATTAAATTAAAACGGACAGCACTATCACCGATTTATAAATTTTTAACTTAGATGTTACCATATAAGTCTAAAGCGGACCGAATAAGTAAGTGAAGTAAGAGAGCCTTACTACGTTTTCCACTGTATTTATAATCGTAGAAACACACCTCCTGTACCCCGTTTCTATCGAAAAGCACTACCACCGTAACCGATTCTGAAAATTTAACATGCAACGATCTTTCTAAAACTCAGAATTTTTTATTCCACTCCGCTGGCTAACAAACACAGCGGTCGCAACCTTCTAAAAATTTCTCTCACTCCCTTTTGTAATCAGCCAATCCAGACCATTTCTCCTGTCGTAGGTCTATCATCCAATTATGTTATCTTTGTCTAACCTATATTTACTGTCTTTATTAAAATCCCACTACAGCAAGATAAAATCGATATTGTGGTTATCCTCTACAACTTATCGCGCGCTTTTACATGGCTGTTCTATCAAACGTCTGTTATTCGTCATCCTCGTTTACCCTATGCTATTTAAATCCCGTCTCTATTTTGTTTTCAAACTCCTGCTATTTCGCCGGCTTCGCTTCGACCGTTAGCTCAAATTTCTAAAGAATTATTTTTCAACGTACATCCTGGTTTCTTGAACTTGTTTATTTGTCTGTCAGGCTTTCTAAGAACCGATTGCCAGTTTAAAATTGTCCTTTCCCATATTATTTAACCTGTAGATTTTCTAGGATTTATTTTTAACGAACGCTTTGTTAGTTAAATGGAAAATATGCGTTTACATTATCGATGTAAACAAAATGGCTGACTGACTAAAGCTACGTGCTCTACCTCCAAATATAAATTCATATAACTCAGAAATTAAGAGTTAGTTAATTATTAATTCCTACTACAGTGAGTGAACAAAGTATTGTGATCGATTTACTTCAGGGTGTTTTCTAAATGCTTACTGGTTTGTATACTTACTATAAATTAAATTAAACCAAATATTGTATTATACCAAAGACACCCATTTAAATAGCGTAATCTGTTGTATAGCAGCTGCCGCTTATCAGTATCGGCATTGAACTTTAATATCGTGCTAGTGTATTCATTTTATAAGTTGTAGGCTAGGATGGATTCGCGCGTATATTTCGAAACATTTGAACGTACATTTCTTAATAAAATGAGCGATTTCGAAAATAAACTGTTTATAGCATCTTATAATAATTCGAAAGAAACAGAGAAGACGGTACATTAATTAGCTTAGAAAGTTTTTGCAAGGAATTTTATAGTTTCAAAAAGGATATTATTGATTGCATGTCAACAATCAAAAGTTGCCTCGATGGACTGATCGTTGACGTTGGTGAACAAATTGATGCTCTAGAAGCTTACTCGTGAAATAATTGCTTGCTGTTCCACGACGGTATTAAGGAAGACAACTCCAAGGTCGATGTCAATAATATAATAGTTAATTTCGTAAACACTACGTTAAAGATTAACGATTTTTCGTTGAATAGTATTGATCCGTGTCATCGCCTGGGCACACGAAGTAATGATGGTAAAAAAACCACGCCCTATTATCGTGAAGTTTATGTCTTATCAAATTAGACGTTGTGTATGGGAGAGGAAAAAGTGCCTTAAAGGTATGCCGTATTTCATAACCGAGTCCCTCACTAGACGACGGTTAACACTCTATAACTCATGTAAGAAAACTTTTGGTCCTAGGCATACCTGGACTCAAGACGGATAAAAACATGTTTTTCAAGCAGGAAAAAAATTTCTCATCACCACTATGGAACATCTATAGGCGGCATTTCGGGATTCCAGTAGGGCTTCGGACAACACGTCTAAGCATTACAATACCCGTAGCCAACAGCACGGATTACAAAAATCTACATAACTAGGTCTTATTACTATTACATCTATATCGTTATGGTTGGGTAATATTATCTGATTAAATAATTTTAATTTTTCCTTTTCTCTATTTTTTGCATTTTGGATAATAATTATTCATTTATCCTCTATACAGCCTATTTGTTCGGAGCCTAAATACTATAGGACTCTTGCTTTAATTATGTACTCAATAGGTTTAATTTTAGTTATGTATTTAGTTGTTTTTCTATACTTTTGTATGATTCCTTGTGTGAGTTGCGGGCGCTTAATCTGTAAACCCTGTTTTATTCTCTCTTTTAACTTTTCCTTTTGCAATGGCTGAATACTTTTCAGACCTTTGTAGAATCGATGTAGATACCCCAGATAAAGAACCTGATGTTCTGTCTCTTCTGCTTAGTGTTCCATCTGCTTCGACTCGTCTACAACAGGCATTACGACGACATTCAAGGACTTTTCATTGCTCTCATTTGAACTCGGAGTCGTTATTAAGCAAATTCAATGATTTTTCTAATGCCTTTCAATTTAGTGGTGCACATTGCATTGCTATATCCGAAACTTGGCTCAAACCTTCACTCCCAGATACCCTAGTGAATCTGCACGGACATCGTATACTAAGAAATGATAGAACCAAGCAACGTGGCGGCGGAGTAGCTTTATATGTAAGGGAGGACCTATCTGCTAAGTTGATCGCTAGCTCGCAATCTGCATATCATGCTAGGCCCGAATACATGTTTGTAAAGATTTCGTTTATGCATCAGAAAATCCTGATTGGCACTATATATCGTCCACCAAATACTGGCTATTTGTCCAACATTGAGGATATTCTATTTCAGTTCATACCAGTATATAGTGATATCATTGTACTAGGTGATTTCAATATAAATATCACTAAGGATACTAATGACGTTTGGTGTTTACGAACTATTATAAATTCGTGCAACTTAAGTTAACTGCCTTTTATGCCAACTCACCATCTAATCACTGCCACTCATGAGGTGCATTCAAGTATAGATCATATAATACTGTTAAAGAAAGAAAAAGCAATTCAATTTGGCCAATTCCCTATTCTTGAACTGTCTAAACATGATCTTATATATGTATGTTACTCGGCAAAACTACCGAAATTTATTCCAAAATATAAAACATACAGAGATTTTAAACGTATGGATATTATACAAATTACAAAGAATGCTCATGGAATACCGTGGAATCAAATTGACCTTTTGCCTAATGTCAACTGCAAACTACAATCATTTAAATCCTTTGTTACTGACCTCTACAATTTTCATGCTCCAATTAAAATGGTTCGGATTACAAAGCCTAAAGCATCGTGACTAAACGATCAAATACAGAAAATGAGACGTTTAAGAGACGCTGCTACAGTTCAGTTTTAACGACTACCTACGCTGGAAAATCATTCACGTTAAAAGTTATTGCGTAATAAAAGTAAACAATCAATCCGTAATTCTAAGTTACGGCATTTGTACTCGCTGTCGTCAAATTTAAGTTCTGCCAAAACCTGGAAAGAGTTACAAGCGTTAAGAGTTGGTAAACATTCCTCTCGTTTACCAAATGTGTTAAGTTTAAATGAATTAAACGATCACTTTGTAGCTATAATCTGTGCAGACCCGATTCTTATTGAAAGAAATATTAAAAATAACACTTCGTTGAATTCTCCTGTATATCCTAAATTTTATTTTCAAACTGTAAATAAAGATACTATCCATAAAGCATTTAAGCGCATCAAATCGAGCGCAATAGGGGTCGATGGAATATCTAAATCAATGATTCTATATATACTTCCTAGTCTAATGGAGGTCCTTCTGTCTATTGTAAACTGTTCATTCTTAACAAGCACTTTTCCTGAATACTGGAAACAAGCGCTGGTTCGTCCGTTACCTAAGAAGAATAGTCCTTTATCTCCCTCTGACTTTCGCCCAATTAGTATTCTTCCAACCCTCTCTAAATTAATTGAATATATAGCTCTTGATCAACTACTTGACTATTTTCACCTAAATAACCTTTTTGCTACATACCAGTCTGGTTTTTGCAAATTCTATAGTACCTCTACAGCCTTAATTTGTATAATGGATGATACTAAGCAAGCTATGGATAAAAAACAGCTTACCGTTCTTGTGCAATTAGATTTTAGCTCAGTATTTAATAATGTTAATTCTGCAATTTTACTTGCGAAGCTTAAAATGCTATATAACTTTTCTAATAGCGCTCTCGAATGGTTTAAATCATACCTTAACGGCCGTGAACAACGTGTTGTGAATGATGAAGGAAATCAATTTTCTAATTTGGCGAATCTACAGGCAGGGGTTCCACAGGGAAGTGTGCTTGGTTTGTTTCTGTTTTCCTTGTATATTCAAGATATTAATAAGGTTCTCAAATTTAGTAAGTACCATTGTTATGCTGACGACATTCAAATATATTGTCACTGTCATCCTAATGATTTATCAAATACATTTATCAATATTAATTCTGATCTTGCTAGAATAAAATCGCGGGGAGACGAAAACCAACTAACAATAAATCCTTTTAAATGTGAAGCAATTGTAATCGGATCTTCCAAATTGTTAGGTAAAACTGACCAATCGGTACTCCCGCCCCTTCAATTGGGTGGGTTGCTAATCAAACTTTGTCCGGTCGTTAAGTCTTGGAGTTGTTATTGATGCGACCCTATCTTGGAAGCACCACACACTATACACATGTCAAAAAGTTTTTGCTTCGCTGCATGGTCTCAATAGAATTAGACGATTTCTACCAATTAGCTTAAAAATCAAATTGGTCCAGGCCCTAATCCAGCCCATTTTTGATTATGGAGATGTTGTATATAATAATCTGCCCCAGATTAGTGGGGATCGTTTGCAAAAAGTTCATAATAGCTACATTCGCTTTATATTTGATACTAAGCGCTATGATCACATCTCACCATTTTTTAAGAAATTATCCTGGTTGAAGCTGCATAATCAGAGGAAATTACAACAAGCGAAAATGTTGTTTAAGTTTTTACGGGACTGGTCCAACTAAACTACCTTACTACAAAATTTTCGCCTTAATCTACCGGCTATTACAACATCAGAGATGATAACCGGTTGAAAATTCCACATCATCGAACTGAAATATATTATTCTTCTTTTATGGTTTCCAGTTCTTCAATGTGGAACTCGATTCCTGCCATTATAAGAAATTCTACCACAATCTCTAAGTTCCGACAAACGTATCGGGAGTATCTACTATCGCAACAGTAGTTACATTTAGGATGCATGGGTTTCGAGATTAAGTCCCTGTTATGTGATTGGGTGTTTTTGTTTTGTGTATGTATGAGCATGGGTGCGAGTGCGCATACGCGCGCGTGTGTATGTGTATCTCAAAGGTATATCTATTTATTTAATTATTTATTTATTTATACTTATATTTATTTATTTATTTATATTTATTTATTTATTTATTTATTAAGTGCCTGTTGTGTGACTGAGTATTTTTGTTATCAGTATGTATGAGTATGGGTGCAAGTGCGTATACGCGCTAGTATGTATGTGTATGGCAATGAAATATTTATTTATTTATTTAAACACTTTAAAAATGCTTATTTTTATTTTTAATATTTTTAGTTATTTTTTTGTCAATTTTTAAGGAATCTCCAGTTAGGCGTAAGAGTGGACTTCATAGTCCAAATCTCGCTAGAGTTACTTCTAGAGTTAATAGTTATTTGTATAAATGCTATTCAAATGATAAAGATATACAATACAATACAATTTTATACACAAAAGATCTCACTTATTATTCGCTATGCTCAATTTACAACTTTCGAATATTAAAACTAATTATAGTCGTATTATCCTTGAGTTTTTACGTACTACAAAGCTTCTACACTTATGCAAATTTAACACTACGATTTATTAATACAAATTGTTGCGGTATTCCGCGCAAACACAAAAGAAAACAGTAAAAGTAAGTGAAGAAACCGTTTACGCCGAATACCGCAACAGAACGGGGACAGAAAGGTAGAATTTGGGCTAGCTCAAAAACGTCGGAGAGGGGCGTGATTGAAATAGAAAAACACATTGGAAACCTCGGTGAAACTATATTGATCACATAGATTCTTGAAAGACTATTTACAAAATAGTACAACAAAAAAGTTGCGTAATCGTGATTAAACAAAGCGTCATAAAAATTGGTAATCAAATATAACATCTTATAATCTAAATACCTACTTAATGGTTCACCTAAAATACATATAAAAGAAAATAAAACAAACTATACATAAGTTATATATCATGCTGCTTCGTGAAGAGCACTTCCTCAGAAATAATTTAACATTAAAATTAGACACCCTAACTTAAATTAATCATATATTAAATATTTTTAAATTGAGGCATAAGTTTTTTTAGTTGATGTTTATACAGAAAGACAAAAGAAACAGTAAAACGGACTCCAACATAAACATTGATTAATTAATTTTTAATTTATAGAATAATAACATAGTTGTTCGTACATCGTGCGTGTAAGTTTTCTAACGGGGTGGTGCCAATTTATCGGATAATTATAAGCAATAACAGCAAATGAAAAGTCTATTCTTTATAGCAGCATAAAAGAATTACGAAAAGAGAAACTGTACCTTGAACAATCAGCTTCCTGCTCGTCTCATCTTAAGGCGGGAAAAATGCGGCTGTATTTCTCTATTGGCTACATGCTGGAACCTCCAACTTCACGTAACTAAGAAAGCACTTTTAGTAGCGCGACTTTACATGTATCTTTGGTAAGAGGATGTTGTATTCAATCTTTAATGGTTAATCTTTAATCTTTAATAATCCCTTTCAAAGCACGGTTTTTATTTTATAAGGCCAAAATCATGTATGGAGGTAGGGTATTTGACTTTCAAAGGTATCGCCGAAGAATCATGTGTGCAGAATTTCCAGACAACAGCTGCCAAAATACAAACTGTAACAACTTGCCAACAAGCAGATAACGCAATTATCAAAAGATTTTTAGACAAAGGAGAAGAATGTTGTTACTTTGTAACATCTTAACAGCTGCAGAATACCAGATAACAAGTCCATTGTAAGCAGATGTAGGCAGGTGGTAAGGTATTATCTTTTAGAAGAAAGCTGTGCATTTACATGCACCTTTTAAATAAAATGTAATCACTGCAGGTGTTAGGAAATATTGCAACTACTTTGTAACGTAATGTTTTCTAAGCAGCTGTTTATTTTTAAAAACTTTTATACAGAGTAATCAATTGAGAAATTTTATTAAATAATACTAATTCAAATGGCGGGAAATCGAGCTTGTTTAGGTATTTTAGGGTGTTTTAAAAATGAACGCAGAAAAAATTGTTTGCAGGGTTTTGAACGTAACAAAATGTATGCTATTATCCGTATGTTTTAAGGTCAAAACTAATTAATTTGGAGCGTAAATAATTTATTTCTATTTTCTATATACACGGTCGTTACAAAATTATTCTCTTGACTTATCTATTTCTCTTCACATATAATTTCCACGATATATATATATATATATATATATATATATATATATATATATATATATTGATATGATAACGCCGCACGACGATGTAATAAACGTCCAGTTTCCTGCTGTCTACCACCGCTTTGTGTTTTTCTAATATTTAATTTTAATTATGCAACGGCTAGCTCAGTTTAATTCACACTGATTGCACAACGTTACGATGATCAAATAATATACCCCTTTTCCCTTAAATTTTACCTGCTTATAATGATAAAACAAAGTCGATCAATATTTGTATAATAAAAAGAAATAATATCTACACTTCACAGTTTTGTAATCTGACAAATAAATTTTTAAATCAATTAATATTATTTAGATTATTTATCCCAAAGTTGAATCTCCCTTTCTTTAATTTAAAGTCACCAAAAAGGACGCTTTTACTGAAAAATCTAGAACGTTCAAGACCTTTCTCCCTTTTTACGTAAATTTCTACGTATTAAAAAATATTTTTGTTGACTCCTTACAAAATAGAAAAATATAGTCAGTGTTTAAATTAAAATTTGAAATAATTCCTTATACTAGTTAGCCCTGACCTGTGGTTTTCCTGGTGTGTCCTTTTCCCCTTTGGTCTGCTGCTACGTGTTGTCGATTAACACTTCTTTATTACCTTCAATCGAGTTGCTTTGTTAAAACAATGCTCTGGTTTGTGCTCCCTCACGTGTGTTTGAACCAATAATTTTATTCAGTATTGTTAATCTTTGTTTCCAAAATTTACCTCGTGCTTTTACCTAGATTTCCTGGGTGTAACTTAGATTTCCCAACTTAGAGCCCTATATATTATAAATATTTAACCTAAATTAATTAACAACTTTCTACTCACGTTTTCAGCAAACGACGAAAGCTTTTTTATTTATCTTTACTATAATTTTAATAATTTAATTAAAAATTTATTTCGACGCGTAAATTTTTGAATAACAGTGATGCAGCTTCGACGTGATTCAAATTGAGACTGAGCCTCTTATCAAACTCTGGGCGTTATATAGCTTACGCTCTCTAAATTTCATTGTTTTATCTGAAATGTCGTTCAAAGTCTTGTAGCTAACCAGTTTTACAAGTTTAATTCTGATTAAATTATTGTGTGATTACGTATTCTGCTCATATTTCTATTATATCACGATCTTTGACCGCTTGTTTTGTTATTATTACTGAAAATTTTAATTTCTCTTGGTCTTTAATTTAGCTTATGGCTCTTGTTTGTGTAAGTAAAGCTTTTGGGGAATTGAACAAATAAACTGATATAACATGAATGATGTAAATCAACATGTTTCTGTTTATGTCTTGTATTTAAAACTTACTTTGAAATGTGCGTTTCTTATCAAAGCGCTTTACTATATTCTTTCTTTATCGCATGCTTAATTGCGTGATGACTTACTAGGTTTTTTATTATTCCATGCGTATCTATTTGTTTATAAATTTATGAGCGCTTCTTGAAGTAGTTTAATTGCATGTATAGTTACCTCTCTGCTGAATATGTGTTCTGTTATTGAAAGACATGCTTACTGGCATTGATTAAAGCTAATTGCGGTCCTTATACAGGGTGTTAAATGTTTGCTTTTTGCATAATATGCAAATTATTTATTTTTATACTAAATAAATGCAGTTTTCTAATTCCTATTGCTATTTACATTTACTACACGACTTTTACGACTCATTACACCTCTAAATAACTTCTTTATCAAAGCATTATATATATATATATATATATATATATATATATATATATATATTTATATATCTATATATTTTATATATATATATATATAATCGTGTAATTAAGGGGTCATGAAGGCACAAGTGAAATCATAGATTAAAAGCTTTTAAAAAGGAAAAACAAATTTATTTAATTAAGGAGTTGTAATATTTTTAACAAATTATTTTTTTTAACTTAAGTAGTGTATAGTAATGTAGGATCAATGTAATTTAGCCAAGGATAACGTAACATAATATTTGTATAAACATAGGGCAGAATAAATAATATTTGGTGTAAAATCTTTCTAACCTATTTAAATTTGTAGTAAAGTGATTATATGAAAGTCTAAAATCGTGAAACAGGTGTAAAGCAACATTTCTGTTCTCAAACGTTAAATCCGACACGTTTAAACAAAACAACGAGGTAAGATAATATTTCTCGGTAAGCTTGGCAAGAAACAAACTTTAATGGGTTATTGGAAAAGAACAACCGTTGGGATTAATGTAGACGCGGTTTTGTGATTAAAATATTGATTTCAATCTTGGAGGTGGTATAGTAAAGGGCCAACAAAAAGACCAAGGCAGAATAAAAGTGTATTGAGTGCAAGAGGGATGCGTATGCTTAATTCAAGAGGCAGTATAGTTGGGAGGCCTGAATAAAAACGATAATTTCAAGGATATCTAAAAGCAAACACGAGTCTGCTAAAAAGTGGGAGAATGAAGCCAAGCAAAGTGATTGGTGTGGATTGTACAAGAAGGGCAGAAATCCATCTGGTGGAAGCGTATGTGTGAGATGAAGCTATAGGTACAAGGGAGATGAGAAATGTTTGTTCAAGTTGGAGGCGTTGACAAATAAAGATGTAGAGGCTCACGGAGTGACAGTTTGAAGCGATTTACCGAGTATTGTTATGTTCGTTATAAAAATTCACAAGAATTCGAGATTCGTTAAGGGTCTTTCGCTAAAACAACGAGCGGTTACAAAAGATTTTCCATAATTTTAGGAACGGGTATACAAGTGTACGTGCTAATTTAAAACGGGGGGGGGGCGAATTTTACTTATATAATCACTGGCAGAGAGGGGCCAAGCTCTCTTTCTTTTTCGTTCTGATTTTACCCAGCATTGGTGATAATAGTTACTTTCAAATGAACTAGTACAAGTTAATAAAATTTTGTGTAGAAGCTAATAAAGCGTCTTTGTGGTATTACGTTAAAGTGGTACGTAAGTACAAAGCTTGTTAATTTGGTATTGGAATGCACAAAAATTTTAAAGTTTGAAAGTGTTTGGATGATACAAAAAAAAGCGATGTTTGAATAATAAAAGATAAGTTTGGAGATTGGAATTTTTGGAGTGGAAATTGTAAAAAGCGGTATGCATGGCGGATATAGTAATTGGACCAGGGAGTTAGCTGATGGACTGGGTATCTACTAGACGGCAGCATCTTCAAGGAGCTAGACGGTGGGGCACACTTAGAAGATAAAAACCAGGTAGGCGATAGAATAGAGCATTGAGTGGTGAATATTTTTTATGATGTTTGTGATTATTTGGATTTGAGTATGATGTGTTTTATTATTATTTGATATTTTAAGAACAGACATTTATGAGACTTTAAAAGAAAATTGATTTTTGAAAATAATTAATGAATTTACAGATAACCAAATATTGTAAAGAGGTAATAGAGGGCTTATTGATATTTGGTAGTGCAGGAAATTTATATGCACAGGTTCGCAATTAACCGGACAAGCTCTTCTACCTCCATTCCCGTTTCGACCTCGGAAGAACAACCCGTGGACAGTCTTTTTGATGCTCTTTGCTACAAGTTAGTTTCCCCCGACCTCGGATTGCAACTTCCTCGCATCTTCACGACCGGCACACTTGACAACAACAGCACCTCTGCGAGTTTTTCGAGCTCCGGCAACACCAAACCCATTACGAGCGGGATCAACCTTCTTTTTTCAGGGTCGGCATGAGTGCATCTTATCCCTCTGGCTTGGCGTCGACCCTAACGACAAACGTAGGCATAGTTCCTGCAGCGATTGCGATGTAAGATGCCTTGCACGACACCAACACTTTTTGATTCCTAAAATCCTGCTAACCTGAAACAGCCAAAATCTCCGCTGGACCTCCTGCATCAATGCTCGCTCTTCCAGAATTCCCTACACATAGCCGTAATGCTTTAACCATGCCAATTAACTGATTTGCAACGTCGTGGATATCATCCGCGGCGTGCGGAATCACTTTCATGTCGTCCACAACAATCATGGCGGAAGGCGCCGGCACCGTCCTGCAGATGACAGCGTGCTCCTTTCTTGCCCTGAACTTCAAGAGTTCTAGCTCATCGAGGCCGCTAAGAGCAACGCTTCCGTTACTGCTAGTCGACGTCTTGCGCTGTTCTTGATGTTCAGAGCAATTCCGTCGCCATAACCACCATAGGAGACTCCGACATCCCCAACCCTACCGCCGTAGGCGCAGGTTCCCTGTCTGACACCTCAACCTTTTCCTGAGACCCCAACATCGCCTTCTTCAACACAACCTTCAGCTTCTACTCGGCAGCGCCCTCATCCTCCGACATAACTGACTCCGACCTATCGCCATTTTCTTCTTTGGCAACCCCTCGTCGTCTTGGTAGATCACCATGATAATAAAACAAACGACTAAAGAACAACAGAAACCAACATAAGCCCAGCTTAAAAAACGACGTGACCGTCTCGACGCTTAAACAACGCAAAGATAAGATAAACGTCACTAACAACCGCGAGGACAACATAAAATTGCTTGCCCAATAAAAATACCCCGATTACTTATAAAATCCTGTATTTATTTATTCCAATTTCAAACCTCCAAATCAAATTTTTAATTTAAACAAAGATAAGGTAGACATTAAACGTCACAAATAACAGCGAGGACTAAATAAAATTGCTGGCTTAACAAAAATACTTCGACTACTTACAAAATAAACCGTAAGCAACCTTGTATTTGTTTATTTACGCTAATTTCAAACCTCCAAATCAAATTTTAAATTTAAACAAGCAAATTGCTTCAAGAAATTAAATTTTACTATTCAAACGCACGAATAGAACACGCGTTACTGGTATGCAGCACCGTTAACCCATTATCTACTTGTTTACTCGGTGATTGGTACAAGGTTGAATTGTTACACTATTAATTACACATAAAGCTCGACTTTAAGAACTTTTAAGTACACTTGTTTAAAATATGGAATATTTTTAATTAAATTAATGCAAAATGTACAATTTTTACGCTATTTATTTAAATCAGAAAGAGCCAAAATTTTGGTTTTATACTTGTTATTTTATTATACGACAAAAAATTTCCTAATCTATCTGTCGGTTTATGCAGTTTTCGACTCGATTTACGCGATTTTTGGTAATAATTTATTACAAACGCCTTTTAAGTTGCTTTAAAAATTGTTTTTAGGTGCTAATTTAATGGATTTTTAATTTATTAAGCAGAAATTTAATTTAGTTTGGTTTTAGACGCGGATTTGGTTAAAATTCAAACGCACTTTTTTATTATTTAATTAATTAATTTTTAATTTTTTTATTTTATTTCACTGCGCCATTTTCACAAAATGAATGCCGCACAGAATTATTAAAAGATAATAAAAATCAAAGCTTCAAAATAAAATACATAAAAATTTCTATATAAAAACTTACTTGTAGCTGCTAACCTAGAAGCTCCGTGTAACACGTACGCTTGTTTCAACTGCTAACTAGAGTGTCGTCATGACAATACAACTACATTTATCAGTTTTAACCATGGGAGCATGAAAATTGTGAAAGGGATGATTGTGGGCGAGAACTAAGCTTTTCAAACGAGGGGGCTTAACTATCGACCGTGGACGAATACGGACGTGCAAGCCTGAAATTCTGAGTTCGACGAAGTGACTCCTTTACCAGCTACCTTGTTACGCTTTTTTTTAAAAGCTTTAAATTTCATTGTAGTAGTTAGGTTTACCATTTCGAATGGACCTGTATCTTGAAAAAGTTCTAGATTACTAGAACAGGTGAAATGGTTTGCGTGTTCTAATGACCTACAAAGCCAAACTACAGGTCCAAGCAAAGTAGTAGGGTCGTTAGTGAGGAACCAGACTAAGACAGATTGGTAGAGACCATAGGGATCGGTATAGCAGTCTAAGACACGCTACCGCGATGTGGAAGGCAACGGGAAACCACCACATTAACCTCCCAAGTACACAGTGTACCTAAATTGTAATAAGATGATGGCATTCTCTGGGGTAAAAGATTCAGGAATTAAAATAGTCCCGCATTTGGATCTACGGGAGAGGACTACTTCGGAGGATGCGATCGAAAAGTTCAGAATAAAAGTCGGGAACATTTTGGGAGTCAGAGCGTGGAATGTTAGAAGCATAAAGCAAGTAGGTAAGCTAGAGAACCTAAAAATCAAAATGAATAGGTTATCACTAGACATAGTAGGGATCAGCGAATTTTGGTGGTCAGAGGCGGGGATTTTTGGAGTGGAGACTTCAGGGTAATTCATACAGGAGCAGAGAAAGGAAATTTGGGTGTGGGATAGTTATGCGGAAAAAAATAGGATACTGTGTAGAAAATTACTTACAAAAGAACAAAACAGTACTCATAGTTATATTAGAACCTAAACCGGTAAACATAGTAATAATACAAGTATACATGCCCACCTCTAGCTACAGTGACGAAGAGGTAGAAGCGATCTACAAAGATATCGAAGACGTATTAAGATACGTAAAGGGACATGAAAATTTAATATTTACAGGGATTTTAATGCGGTGGTAGGTGAGGGTACTGAAGGAGCGGTGGTAGGTTTATTTGGTTGTGGCACGAAAAACGACAGGGGAAATAGGTTGGTAGAATTTTGAGACAAAAACAATTTAACTTTCAAAGACACATTATTTCAATATCATGCTAGAAAACGATACATGTGGAAGATGCCAGGGGATATAGGAAGATATCAAATAGACAATGGTTTAGGAATCAAGTAAAAGACTGTCGAAGCTATCCATAAGCAGAATAGACACTGACCACAACATCGTAATTATGAAAACCGTTCGTAAATTAAAAAATTTGAATAAAAGGAATGGAAAAGGGCACTTTGACTTTGAGAAACTAAAAGATAAAAATATCCACGAAAGATTTGAGAAAAGTTAAATGAATTGGTGAAAGATATCAGGAAAATTAATGATCAATGATTACTGATACTAAGGAAGTAGATCAAAAATGTAATAACATTAAGTCCAGTTTAGACCTGGCGGCCAGAGAAATTATGGGCTATACACAAAAGAAAATAAGAAACCATGGATAACAAAGGATATCCTGAATTTAATAGAAGAAAAACGAAAATACAAAATAGATCAGGCGAAACGGGAAAACAGACATACAAAGCCATAAAATGGAAAATTATTCGCAAATGCAGGAAAGCTAAAGAACAATGGATTGATGAAAAGTGCAAAGAGGTACAAACTAATATGGAAATGGGAAAGACAGACGAAGCATACAAACTAATTAGAATGAATTTTAGGGATATAAAACCTTATAGCAAAAATATAAGGGACGTGAGAGGAAACGTCATTATAGAAAATGTAGAGAAAGTAGTTAGATGACAAGAATATATAGAGAATTTATATGCAGGAAAAGAACTAACAACAGTAGAACAGGAATCAGATAAGATGCAAGCAGAAACTCTAAAAGCCGCTGGACAAGCAGTAACAGAAAGTCTCTAGTAATTCATGCATTAGGTGAATAACAAATATTTAACACCCGGTATATAGAGCTTTAGTAATTTTAAGCAAGGCAAATTATATATATATATATATATATATATATATATATATATAAAATATAATATATATATAGTAACAGGCTTTTTGGTCTGCTGGTAAATGAAATATACTCTTTATTATAAACTAAGCTTTCGGTTTTATTTTTAAACCATTATCAAAGATACTAAAAATTAAGAAACGTTAGTATGGGCGTTATACCACAAATATATATATATATATATATATATATATATATATATATATTGTTTATGATTAACCGTGCTCTATAAGCTACAGTTTGTTCTAATAGCTATAATATGTAATTTTTTTAATGTGCTATGTGCCATTTTGCCCCATAAGTGAAAAATTTGATGGGGCAGATTGGTTATAAGTAAAAAGTAAATATATGAGTTTATCAAAACAAGAATATAACCTTGTTATAGTAACAAATATTATATGATGCTAATCTTACTACATATCATAGACAAAAATAGGCATATATTGAGCATCAGCAAAAGAATTAAAAATATAGGTAAATTGAAAAACTCAAAAAACATTCGGAAACTCATACAGTTAAAAAGTATGAACTCTTATAAAAATACTAACATGAATAACGGAACAAAAATTAAAAATTGATGTCACAATATTATATAACCTGAATTTTTCCGTGTCTAAGATTTATTGTTTTAAATCTTTATAAAATTTATTCTTGAACAACTTCACTAATATCTGGAATATCAGAGAAGACGAAAACATTTTAAGTTTGCCAGTATTTCCTTAAGAAGGTTACAGTAACGTTAAATCCTGAATTGACAGTATCAGCCGAGGTATCAGACAATGAATCAATAGTTGTAATTTGAGCAATGAACCTCTTTTTGCTTTGTTTTATTGAAGTTAATTCTATCAGCAAGTACTCGCCCTTCGACAACTCTTCCAAATTAACTTTTTCGATTGTAAAATCGTCTGTCTTCGGATAAAATTCAATACCGCTTATTTCTGAATCCTCAGATTATGCTAATTCTAACTCGGCAGAACTGTCCGATGAAGTTTCATCCATAGAGGTTTTTGATCTTTTCGGTGCTAGTAAATTTTTCTTAATGCCCTCTTGTTTACGTTTTAAGGTCATTTTAATCGAATGTGCTTTCAGTTCTTCGTAGTTAGGTGTTTTAGTTAAAATCATAGTTTTGTCCTTCCTAGTAGTTTCTCGATTTTTTTTGTCCAGCTTTTGGCAATGAAATATTATCTTTTGGAGAATAATATATGTCAGGAATAATAGTCAAATGAGAATCTTGTAAAATTGACGCTTCATTATCGGGCAGCGATGGGGTTCTAGCAACAGAACATTCCTATTAAAGTGATTGTCTAAAAGTTTTGTTTTTGTTACTGCAAACGGAAGGAACTAATTTTGACGGAGTTTTTGTAGATGGAAGTATATTTAACTGATCTGGGTTATTTTCAATATCCGACTCAGCAAGACCTCTATTAGTTGTTTCTGCGTGCTTAAACAAATGATGAGGAAATATATTCGGGTTGTATGAAACATTTCCGTAGAACGAAAACCACTGACAGCCGTTTGCGTAGTTGTTGCCCTTCTAAATGTATTCCCAAAAAGTTCCCCTACTTGATATAATGTGACTACTTTTCCAGGATTATTAATCAGCTACTTCTTAACTTCTTGTTCATAATAAGTGTTAAGAGGCAACATAAACGCCATATCTAGTGGCTGTTGCCCGTGTGTTATATGTGGCAGTATTACGATAATATATACCTTATTAGCTCTTACTTTTTCAATTAATGTTAGATTTTTTGTATGTGTAATATGGCCGTCAAGAATTATTAAAACGGAGTCTTCTTTTGTTGGTTTACTGAATTTCAAAAAATGATCAAACCAGGCACCCGAAAATATTTTACTCTGCATCCATCCTGATGGATGATATTCGTCTACTGATTCTGATGGAAGTCCTCTCTCAAGTGGTCGACACTTTCTCACCCTTGGAAATATTATTGATGGAGATAACTAAAACCCAGTAGCATTAAAGCAGGTTTTTACTGTTGTTAGAGTTCCCCATTTGGCTAAGGTAAGGCAGTCTAGTTGTTTTTACCTTTCATTGAAAATATTCTAGATGGTTTGCTTGGGACGGTTAATATGGACGTTGTTACGTGCCAATCCAATCGGCACTTAAACAGTGTTTTTAGGTTAAGTTTTGATGTACGGGAGTTTCGCGCCATAATTTCAAAAGACGCGGTGCGCGGGAATTTTAAATAGACTAGGCGTGTACTTCCGATACGTCACAGTGAGTTTGCGCAGATCGTGCGACACTAGAGGGGTAGACGAATAACTTCGTGCGGATGTGAAAAAGACAAAAAGTGGGGACAAAGTGGTGAGAGGTTTGGTGACGCTCTGAAACGTGGCCTTTTGCCTTTGTTCTTCGAGTGAAGTGGTCGCTTTGAGGTATAGTATCGTAGCTTTACCTATGTAGATTTCCTTTGCTAATTATCTTTGTTGTCGCCCTTTACCTGTTTTTTCCTGTCTATTCCCTGCATAGGTAGGTAATTTGCAACCTTCGGCTGACCGGACTCCACGACCCGAGATGATGAGTCACCATCTTTGATTACTCTGAGATGGAGCCCTGAGGAACCCTGATAGAGGCCAACTTTGGTTCAACCCCGCAGAACGTTCAGATTTCCGGGGTAAGTAATACCGTGTTTAATTTGTTCACGAATATGAACTTTTGCTTAAATTTTTATATTTCCGACTATGGCGCAATATAATTTGGGGTAATGATGACGTCATGGTAGTTGGCAACGCGGAATCTGTAATAAGGTTCGCGCTTCCGGCCGCCAGGGGCGTTGCATTGCTTTCCTATTCATTGCGCTTGCGCAATGTATTTCATGAACTTTGGTAACTGTATTATCGGCTTTTAACTGTATTACCGACTTTTAAGAACTATCACCATATAAATGTATCACCAATTAAAATGTAATAACGTTTCATCGCAATTAAAGATTCTACTTGGCATAAACTTGTGTATTTTGTAAACTTCGCCAAGAAGTTTAAAAAATGCTGAAACGTTGTTTCTATTGAATGAAGATGCTCTTGCAGCGAAAGTGTACTCTAGAAGTTTAAGAAAGATATTGCGATTTCTTTTTAAAAACCCGTAGATCCAATCACGACCAGCTAGATTCTTAGTTGCATTGAATGTGTGAGGAATATTATTTCGTTCAGCGAACTAAAATGCATAATGGCGCCGATCTCTTGTACAGAGTCCAAAAAGACGACTTTCCATTGCCAATATAATATCAGCTAATGCTTTTTCTTGTTCAGGTGTGAACACCAGTTTATACCGCCCTAAATGTTTTTTTAGAAGCCTCTTGCTCATTCTTATTTAACCTAGCTCGCAACCTTTGAGTTGTAATTGGACTGTTATAAAGTGCGGCAGCATTTCTCAGACTAATGGCATCATTTCCTACATTTCAAATAGCATTTTTCATGAACTCTTGTAACCAAGAATGTTGCTTACTTGTTTTTTGGTAAATTCGTACCATTGTTAGTGACCTAAAAAATAGGTTGCTTTAAAGTTTGCAAAACAAGATACAAAAATTTTTCTACTAACTTACAAACAACCTGAACAGTAAATTACCCGCTTAATTAATTGTTAACATGTTAAATAACCTGACCCTAATCTGAAATAAATGTGTTGCACGTTGGGACATAGTGAACAGAGTTCCACTTTACCCCAGTAAGAAAGGTTCACTTTGCCCCAACCATAACAATCATAGACTCCATAATATTAAATAAGCAGTTGCCAGTAAACTGCATTAATTTTTTTGGAAAGTATTTTCAAACCTTCTTAACAAAAATTGTATGCAAAACGACTTAGATCAATACAAGCTTGACTGATTGCTGTGGTGTCGAGCAATGTATACTATCAAACATTCAAACCTGTAGATGTCGCACGCATTCCAGAATTTTGTTAAGAAACCGCTTTGTCCCAGTATCCGCTTTGCCCCGACTTCCCCTAATTATACCAAGCGCGGATAGATGTGAAAATTTTTGAACAATAAGTCTGACACCACACGTGTCAAAAATATTAGCTAGAATTGTACAAAGGCGAATGGAAAAACGAGCTGAACAAATACTAGGAGAAGATCAATTTGGGTTTAAGCGAAACAGAGGAACATGGGAAACTATTTTAGTTGTGGGGTGATAATGAAGAAAACAATACAAAAGGGGGAAAGCGTGTATATAGGGTTTGTAGATCTGAAAAAAGCATTCGACGATATAAAATGGAAAAAATGTTCGAAATACTCAAAAAGATTGGAATGAGTTATAGGAATAGACGGATAGAAAAGTAAATATTAGGAAAGAGGTGAGCAACGGATGTACCTTACCCCATTAATTTTTAACTGGTACATAGAAGAGGCAATGAATACTGTCAAATGAAGGAAGGCATTTGGAATTACTATGCAGGGACAAAAGATCGATATGTTTAGATTTGCAGATGATATAGCAATATTAGCATCTAGCAAAGAAGAGTTAGAAGCTGCTCTTAATCAAATGAAAACATTTCTAACAGAGAGATACAGTATATAACTAAAGTTCTAGTATGCAAAAGAGGGGACAATAAACCAAAAACAAGAATACAAATAGGTAACGAGAACTTACAAGAGGTTAAGTATTTCTGCTACTTAGGAAGCCAAATAACGCAAGATGGGAAAAGCACAAAAGATATAAAACAAAGACTAGCACAAGATTGTGCTACATTTAACAAGAAAAAGCAACTACTGTGTTCAAAGACACCAAACATAGAAACAAGGAAAAGATTGCATACAACATATGTGTGGAGCACAGCACTGTACGGCTGTAATGTCTGGACTGTAGGAGAAGCGGACAAGAAAAAGATAGAAGCCTTTGAAATGTGGTGCTACAGACGTATGATGAAGATATCATGGACTGACAAAGTTAAGAAGAAAGAGGTACTAGAAATGGTAGGGTAAGAAAGAAATATGTGGAAAACAGTAAAAAATATGGGAGATAAGATGATAGGTCACATACTAAGACATGAGGGAATAGTGCGGAATATGTTAGAAGCAGAGATAGGAAAAAAGAGAAGTAGAGGTAGACCTAAGTTAGATTATTGCACACAGATAGTGAAAGATGAAAGCTATGAGTAGGGTAAATACAAGGCTATCACTTACCCCTCTGACGTCACAACTCAATGTTAATTCCCATTTAGCACTATCTATTTAGCACCCATGTATCAGACAGAGACAGATATATCCCGTTGAGAGATAGACATACAATAGTTTTCTTTGACTAAGCATTTTTTAGCCGCAGGCACGGGCTCGGCACACCGATCTGGACAATCTAACCTTAATTGGCAAATATTCGCACATCTGGTGGCAGTAATAAATAACATTGTCATCTTAAATCTGCAGATAGAGCTTGTTCATTCTAGACCCTCCACCACCACACAACCAAAATTTGCAGCCAAATAGTTTTCTTCGTCTAACCAATGCATCTTTCGAGATAAACCTATCTTGTTTGGTATCAATTAATATTAGAATTTTCTCAGCTACCCAAATCTCTAGGAATTTTTGAGATTGCGTCATCTCCCAGGGAGTTACCCTAATTTAAAAAAAAAACGACAAGCAGTTTAACAAGTTTATTGCAATGCGATAAATAATCCAGTTACAGAAAAAAGTAACAGATTTATAGCAAACATAATTACAATTTAAATACGTTTATGAGATTGATGCATGTTCTAGATAATGTAAAAATTGTTTAAAGAAATTACCACAAAGTCTACAAGAGCATAATAATAACTAGAAGTATGGGATATGCTAAATATTATGAAAACGTTTAAAGCAATCAGTACTAAGCGTACAAGAACATAATAAATT
This sequence comes from Platerodrilus igneus, assembly GCA_036346225.1. Classification (NCBI taxonomy): domain Eukaryota; kingdom Metazoa; phylum Arthropoda; class Insecta; order Coleoptera; family Lycidae; genus Platerodrilus; species Platerodrilus igneus. The sequence continues at coordinate 56,700 of JARFIW010001036.1, forward strand.
TAAGATGCATAATAATAAAAATGAAATAGTAAAAAGGTATTAATACTAAACATATTGTTGCGATCCACTATTAGGCAACCCGTCAAACATACAAACGCCCGGGGCACAGCGTATTCTTCAGCATTCGAGAATCCTTCTACAAAGTTCTAGATAATGAGTCATATCTTAATGCAGGGTATATATAAGGCCGCTTATGAATGTAAGAGTTAGTCTATTCTTGAATGTCTAATATAAATTATAACGTTGTAAAGTGATAGCAGTTTTGAGCTTTTGAAGTATACATAAATGTGATATGCTGTGTCTAATGTTCATACAGCTTGTAGTATACATAAATAAATAGAAGTGTATAAATAAATAGTAGTGTTAGTGTTGTTAATGAACCTATGGTAAAGGAGTTAATTTAAGAAGATATTAGTGCTTGTAAATTCATTAGTGTAATAGTGCTTCATTGTTAAGTGGACTGAAAACATCTATAAATAAGGCATATACTGTTAATTAGACTTGTGAACAGTAAGTAATAAAGACGTTTGTTATTACTTGTTTTAAATTAAAGAAACGCGGTAGTAGTAGCGCGTTACACTGGTGTCAGGCTGTGTTGGGTGATTAATTAAGTCTAAAGACATTTAAGTAGTTTGTATATGCCTGTTACAAGAAACCAAAGTAAGATGGAGGCAGAGACTTTAATGAATTTCCTTAAGGATTTTAAATCCGGTATGGAGGAAAAGTTAAGCGAAAATACTACGAAATTAGAGGAAAAGTTTAGTGAAAATGCTGAGAAAATGGAGGAGAGGTCGGCTAAACTGGAAGTGACACTAAAAGAAAAGTTGAATGAAAGTACAGCCACGTTAGAACAAAGATTAATGGAAAGTTCCATTGCATTGAAAGAAGATTTCACTGAACAGGTAAAAACAGTTGAGCAAAAGTTGGATAATAAATTGGTAAAATGGAAGAAGATGTGATGAGGCTTCAAGAACAAATGATTTCACTAACAACGCGACCACTTGAATTACCAAGCCATGTTGTTAATCAGAACATTCCAGAAATAAGAACCATGGAAAGAAGCGAGTCAATTCCGTCTAAATTTAAAGTAAAACCACCTACGTTCGATGGTAAAACACCTTGGCCCACATATTTGAAACAATTTGAAGCTGCTGCAATAGCCAACGGTTGGTGCAACAAAGAGAAGGCCATCTCTTTAATAGTGGCCTTACGGGGGGAGGCTCTTAACATCTTACAAACGATTCCCGATCACCAGCAGAATGATTACGGCCTCTTAACATCAAAGCTTGAGATGAGATATGGAGATGCTCACCTTCAACAGGTTTACCACGCACAAGTTAAGAACCGCTCGCAAAAGACAAGTGAAAGCCTGCAAGAATTCGAAGCTGACATTGCCAGGTTAGTTAGATTGGCATATCCGACGGCACCAGATAGCTTCCTCGAACAACTTGCTGTCCAAACATTTGTGGATGGCGTTAAGGATGGCGAAATACAGCAAGCGCTAAGACTAGCACGTCCAAAAATGTTGGATGACGCACTGGCCCATGCGCTTGAATTTGAAGCAGCTAAGCAGACATCACACAGGATGGGTCACAAAGTTCGGTCTGCCTTAGAGGAACCTGGTCAAGCTCAGAACAGCATAGATGAAATAGTCAATCGTGTGTTTGAAAAGCGAAAGGCGGAAAGGCTGAAAAGACAACGACCGCGGAGATGGCGTCTACGATGCTGGAGCTGCGGTGAAGTTGGCCATATGCAGAGACGCTGTACTCAACCAAAGAAACAACCGGTTGTGCCAAAGCTGGTCCATGTAAGGGGGCGAACTTCGACAGCACAGCGTAGTGCCCCGGAGATTATCATCCGTGCTGCATCGTCGGTGGAAAGTCTGGACAGCATTTATATCGATGGTAGAATTAATGGTAGGGTTGTCCGATTACTTGTGGATACAGGAGCGAAAAGAACTATTGTAAGACCAGATTTGGTTGGTCGTGGAAAAGTGCTACCTGTATCGGTGTGTCTCCGAACGGCAAGTGGTGAGAAGATTGGTACTCACGGAGAGACTGCCGTTATGTTGACAATTGGGGACAAATTAATTAATCATCGAGTGTTGGTAGCTGAAATTACAGAAGAAGTGATCTTGGGAATGGATCTCATGAGAGAATATGGGTTTCATGTAAACATGAAAGAAAATGTGCTTCGGATAGATGATGATGAGATTCCATTTCAAGGTAGGAGTAACCAGACGATGCAAGTACGAATGATTTGCGATGTAAAAATATCCGAGAAGGCGGAAATGATAGTAATGGGACACCCGGATGGTACGCTCCGGGAAGGACAAGTATGCTTGATGGAAGCAACTGAATCGGGAATGGGTCAGGAGGGACTTCTGATTGGAAGAACGCTGGTAAAGTCTCGAAACATGGTACCAGTAAGGGTGCTGAACATTAATCCCCATACAGTGACCCTGAAGAAAGGCATGATTGTGGGAAGTTGCATTCCAGTATGTCATATTAAACGTTGTGTGGACGACACGAAAATAAACCAACCAACGGTTGCTCACAGAAATTGCTGGATATGTTGATACCCTCGTGTCAAGGATTAAATGGCGACCAACTGGGCAAGGTAAAAGAACTGGTCGGACGATATCGAGGTGTGTTTGCACTGGATGATAGTGAGAAAGGAAGGACGAATGTTGTGCAACACAAGATCAATACTGGAGATGCGCAACCGATAAGACAACACCCCAGGCGGCTTCCTTTGGCAAAACGTAAGGAAGCTGAGCAAATTATCACCGATATGGAAGAACAGGGAGTGATTGAACCCTCGAATAGTCCATGGGCATCCCCGGTAGTGCTTGTCAAGAAAAGGACGGGTCGACAAGGTTTTGTGTAGACTACCGGCGGCTTAATAATGTGACAAAGAAAGACAGCTATCCTTTGCCCAGAATTGATGACACCTTAGATACTCTATCCGGATCTAAATGGTTTTCGACCTTGGACTTGAAAAGCGGATACTGGCAGGTAGGCTTGGAGCCAAACGATAAAGAAAAGACTGCCTTTACAATTGGAACTGGATTATGGCAGTTCAAGGTCATGCCATTTGGATTATGCAATGCTCCTGCTACTTTTGAACGATTGATGGAGTCGGTACTGCGTGGACTGTCCTGGAAGACATGTCTGGTGTACCTGGACGACGTGATAGTGTTAGGTCGGTCTTTCGAAGAACATCTTAAGAACCTAGAGGAGATATTCCAGAGATTAAGGGGGGCAAACCTTACATTGAGCCCCAAGAAGTGCCACCTGTTTGGAAAAGAGGTGAAATACCTAGGACATGTCGTTTCGGAGACCGGAATAAGAGCTGACCCTGACAAAATAAAAACGGTACAGGAGTGGCCTACACCAGCAGATATACACCAACTACGCAGTTTTCTAGGATTGTGCACATATTACCGACGTTTTATACTTGGGTTTGCGAACATTGCCAAACCGTTAACAAAATTAACCGAAGATGGACAAGAATATGATTGGAATGACGTTTGCCACAGAGCATTTGAACAACTGAAACGGCTACTAGTTACAGCACCAATTTTGAGTTATCCACGGATGGAGGGAAAATTTGTGTTGGATACCGATGCCAGTAACACAGCTATAGGAGGCGTTCTTTCTCAAGTGCAGGACGGACAAGAAAAAGTTATTGGGTATTTCAGCAAGGTCTTGTCGCGGCCAGAAAGGAACTATTGTGTGACAAGAAGGGAGCTGTTGGCCGTCGTCAAATCCGTAGAGCACTTTTATAAGTACTTATACGGCCGTAAATTCCTGTTGAGAACAGACCATGCTGCACTGAAATGGTTATTGCAGTTTCAAAATCCTGAAGGGCAAGTGGCAAGGTGGATAGAGCGGCTGCAGGAATATGACTTTGATACAGAACATCGTGTAGGAACTAGCCATCGGAATGCAGACGCTCTATCAAGGAGACCTTGTCCGATGGACTGCAATCATTGCTCCAAGATGGAAGAGAAAATAAGTGTCATCCATAGAATGACGGTAACCGATGATACTTGGCAACTCGAAAGAATACGAGAAGACCAGGAGAATGACGCCGAATTGGGACGTATTATTGAGTGGAAAAATAGAGGACAACGGCCAGCTTGGGAAGAAATTAGTATTTCAAGTAGGAGCCTGAAGGCATACTGGGCACAGTGGGACTCCTTGATGATGGAAAATAGAATCTTGAAACGACGCCTGGAATTTGAAGATGGCACTGAGAGACTTCAAGTGATAGTGCCAAGAAGCAGAGTGCCGGAGGTGTTGCAGCACTTGCACGATGGTATTTCCGGAGGGCACTTTGGCGTGAAAAGAACTCTCGAAAGAGTGAGAGAAAGATTTTATTGGGTGAACTGCAAAGAAGATGTGAAGGAGTGGTGCCGGAAATGTGAATTGTGTGCCTCTGCAAATGGCCCGGTCACAAAACGGAAAGCCCCAATGAGACAGTATAACGTCGGGAATCCTTTTGAGAGGGTAGCCATTGATATAGCTGGTCCGTTTCCTGAATCAGAGAAAGGAAATAAATACATCTTGGTTGCGATGGATTATTTTACCAAATGGCCGGAGGCATATGCTATACCTAACCAAGAAGCCGAGACGGTGGCAGATGTACTAGTCAGGAGTTGTTTTGTCGTTTTGGAGTTCCGTTGGAATTACACTCCGATCAAGGTCGAAACTTCGAATCGGCGTTGTTTCAAAACGTCTGCAAGCACCTTGGAATCAGGAAGACTAGAACCACGCCACTTCATCCCCAATCGGATGGAATGGTTGAAAGAATGAACAGGACGTTAGGAAGTACCTGACCAAAGTTGTCTCTGAACATCAACGAGACTGGGACCAATATTTACATTTGTTCCTACTGGCGTACCGATCTTCGGTACATGACAGCACAGGATACTCGCCCGCTTGCGTAATGCTAGGACGTGAATTGCGGCTACCATGTGATCTTCAGTTTGGATTTAAACCTGGAGAAGAGATCGCAGGTGAAGATTACGTTAGTAAGCTTCGTGAAAGATCAAATAGTATTCACGAAAACGTCCGAAAGAATATACAGGCAGCAAGCGATCGAATGAAATCACAATATGACACGAGAGCGCAAGAAGGTGGTTATCAACCTGGAGATTTAGTGTGGTTGTACAATCCACAAAGAAAACGTGGATTGTCGCCAAAACTACAAAGACAATGGGAAGGGCCGTACGAAGTGTTAAAAAGGATTAATGATGTAGTGTACCGGATCAGAAGATCCCCGTGGTAAACCGAAAGTGGTACACTTTGACCGTTTAACATCCTACGCTGGCAACAACCAGGAAGACTCGAATAATGATGATGGTGTTCGACAAGTTATTAATCATGAGCCAAATGTAGATTTTGAGAGCTTTATGGCAGCATATGGTGGTTCCGCTAAGGCGAGATTTGGCGTTGTTGTTGAAAAACAGCAAGATCTGTTTAGAGCACCAGAAGAGTATTCCCTTGCACATTGCGTAGCTCAAGATTTGGCAATGTCAAGGGAATAGCTGTTGTTTTCAAGAAAAGTTTGGACGTGTAGATGAATTAGTACAACAGCAGCCAACTGTAGGAAAAGCTTTAGTTCTTCAAGATAACAATCGTTATGTTTACTATCTGGTCACCAAAATTCTTCATGGCAAAGACCTAGTTATGGACATCTATGGGAGGCTTTGCTAAATCTTAAGGCGCAGATGATGGAAAATGGAGTAACGAGACTAGCGGTGCCCAAGCTGGGCTGTGGACTGGATCGCTTGGATTGGAGGATAGTCCGAAATATGCTAGAAGTAGTTTTCCAGGAACCAACGTCCAGGTTCTTGTTTGTTGTTATCAACCGGTTGCCTACCAAGACCATGAAAAGAGTGGTGACTGTTACTTCCAACGACGCGGTGGATGCACCAGAGGAGATAGCTGCCGATACCGTCACCAGTCATCGAATTGGCGTCAAGATGGATTTACAGTTACGAGACGTAACGGTTTTAAAGAGGGGCAGTGTTGCGATCCACTATTAGGCAACCCGTCAAACATACAAACGCCCGGGGCACAGCGTATTCTTCAGCATTCGAGAATCCTTCCACAAAGTTCTAGATAATGAGTCATATCTTAATGCAGGGTATATATAAGGCCGCTTATGAATGTAAGAGTTAGTCTATTCTTGAATGTCTAATATAAATTATAACGTTGTAAAGTGATAGCAGTTTTGAGCTTTTGAAGTATACATAAATGTGATATGCTGTGTCTAATGTTCATACAGCTTGTAGTATACATAAATAAATAGAAGTGTATAAATAAATAGTAGTGTTAGTGTTGTTAATGAACCTATGGTAAAGGAGTTAATTTAAGAAGATATTAGTGCTTGTAAATTCATTAGTGTGATAGTGCTTCATTGTTAATTGGACTGAAAACATCTATAAATAAGGCATATACTGTTAATTAGACTTGTGAACAGTAAGTAATAAAGACGTTTGTTATTACTTGTTTTAAATTAAAGAAACGCGGTAGTAGTAGCGCGTTACAATATGATATATAGATACATAGGTATAAACATAATATAATAATAATAAATAGCACTAGTATATTGGAATCAGATGATCTTTTTAGTCTAAATATTATTTTAATTGTATATTTCTATGCCCCCACGCATAAGTTGATGTGCTACCGGGGGTGATTCATTTTTTGTCATCATCCCCGACAAACTGATTTTATTTACCAGCTGTGTGTACAGCTGGTGTTTGTGACTACGAATGCACGATCCTTTTGCCCCGTAAAAACGAATTAATGTTGCTCTCCGTGGTGGTGCTTATAACTCTAAAAGTAACAATCCGAGACTTGAAGGCAGAGCTGACGATCTGCACACCATCTTCAATATCCCGAATTGAATTACTTTTATGGGCATTGCTACGAAGATGCGATGCATACGCTGCCGTTGGAATATCGATAGCGCATACATCATATCTAACAAGCTGAGCAACTGAGCAACTCGAGCACGTTTTACGGGGGCTTCACAAGCTGCTGGAGACAATGTTGATGACGATTGACGTTTTACACCCGACGTGGATGGCGCTGCAAGTCCATGATGTTGCCGTCTTTGGTGCCGATTAAATTCTGAATTCCTCTTGAAGGAAACTCCACAAACTTCGCATGTGATGGCGTGGGCTGCTGGATCCATGTCTGCTACAAATATAGAAAAATATATTAGTATTTATCAAAGTTAACAAATTTAAATATTACATTTATGCTGTTTATTATACTAGTAAAATGCTGCATAAAATGTTACTAAACACTAACAAGACTTGATAATAACTAAAATAATTAATTCCGAAGCAGGGTATATACATATAGTAACGGTTCTTTGTTAGAAAGTTCGAGAATGTTTATTTTCCTGTCAATTTTCCTGTGAATGATTAGGAATTTCTTAGAATTACGCAATCATCGATATTTGTTAGTAAGGTTCTAGACGTTTCTACTCGATTACGTTGTTTTGAAGGCAAGGTTATACATTGAACAACTTGCACCTTGAATTTGTTTATTCTTTCAAAACATGACATATTTATTTAGACATTGAGCTTGTTTTTCCTGTAAATACTTGTATTTCTAATTAACCAGATATACTCGGAAAAACCCCACGATCACATAATTATGTAGATCTTGGAATTGTTGTCTTTTCCTGTAAAAACATGTTTTTCCCCCACATAAAACCCCGGGTTGGTACAAGATTGAACTGCGCATGCCTCTGAAATTACTATATAATAAGAAGGACGTGAATGTAAAAATTTAGTTTACGAATATCATCGAGCTATTCAAGTTAAAGTCATGGATTTTGCAGGTGTTGATGTAACAAGTGATGTGCCGCAAATAAACCCAAACACACTGGTAGGCAAGACCGACTACCCCTTAAGCAGATGGCAGCGATCTCACCTCCACTTATTGAAAGTAGGATTTGATTTACATGAAGGTCTACAACCAGTCATGCAAATTGTTTGCTGCACGGACATATGTAGAGATTATGCTGTAAAAATGAGTTACAATGATTGGACAAATTTCTGCAACTTTCAAGTAGAATTTAGAGTTAGAGAATTTGCTCGAGAAGCAAATCAAGTATTGCTAAATGGGTTATCTAATGAAGGCGAGGAGATTATAATACAACTAGATCCTGGGTTTAAATTGAAACTGACAGCTATTACATCGAATGCCAAAAGTGCTCGGATGGGAGCCGATTTTCAAGAAGAGAATTTGTTTAATATGGAAATTACAAAAGAACGAAATGTTATTGTTTTGAATCAAAGCGAAGTATTTAAGATATTCAGGATGAGCGAGGTAATAAGCTACAAGCTGCGAGGGTTGAATAGTCGAGGCTTTCCGATATTTTACAAGGCGTTTATAGGTGATATAATAAATGCATATCGTGGAGGAAATATCGAGGTGACAGATGAAGAACGAGATACAATTTTAATACAAAGCAAACTCATCGCAAGTCGTTATCTATTTGATGACTGTACCAAGGCAAATTATCATACAATTCTGGAAACAATTACATATCACCTCGACCAATACACCGAAGATGTAATCGGGGCACTATCGCTAGCACAAATGTTTGAGAGTGTCTTTTTCCGAAGATTCCGGTTACCACAGCGCGACGAATCTATAAAAGGCCTGTGCAGTTACAAACATGGTTGACATAGCGTAACGTTAATACCAGAAGAATTCCATCATAACCTTATAAATTAATGTATTTATATGTAAAATGTATTTTGTAAAGCATAAATAGAGATGCTTGCGGATATTGTTTATTCAGTTGTTGATGCTTACGCATAAATGATTGTGAATTCAGGTGGTGGGCTGGTCAACAAAGTAATAAATAAGTTACCATTTGAGGTGGTGTGCATGTTCAGGAATGCGCTTACATGACTCTATGTTTGAATATAATTCGTTTACTGAAATTGTTATTAGATTTATTCACAATTAAATATTTTGTGCATATTTTTAATAAAACAGTATAAAGCGATGAATTAATTTGATTCAATTAGTTTACTTTTATCAGTCGAATGGTGTGCATCTCCTACTCTGTAAATAAGTTCTAGTTATTTTAGAGCGAATTTACTTCTATCAGAATAGGGTGAAATTGCCCCATAGGGTGAAATTGCCCCATAGAGTGAAATTGCCCCAAAGGGTGAAATTGCCCCATAGGGTGAAATTGCCCCATAGAGTGAAATTGCCTCCGCCAGTATTGGTTAGCATGGTTCGCAATTACATAAGAAGACGAAATAGTGGATACAGTAAAGAAGCGTTAGAAAAAGCTATAGAAGAAGTTCGACTGAGTAAATCAACTATTTACTCCATCAGCAGAAATATAATATACCGAAAGAGACATTAAGCTATCACCGCAAACAGCAACAAAAGCAGGTACACATTCGAAGCAATATGGCGACTGTGAAACAAAAAATTACAACACCTGTGCAGAATTATGATAACTTTGCTATTGCAAGTGCAAAAGAGGATGGTAAACATGTACCTTTGTTTCCATCTAACATACGAGCTGTATTCGCGGGACCATCGAGTTGTGGAAAAACATAGACTCAGAGATAACGCCAATGTAGTCGCATTACGGAAACAGGATAAAACCAATCTCAGACATATCTTTCTTGATCATATAAGCGGTGAGATGACATATCCGAAATTTAAATAAATGTACTTACAGTGTTGGGGTGACTCAAAACATAATTTTATAACTATTGTGAAAGATTTTGATTTGGATAAGGGGCGGTATCGGAAGAATTTCGATGAGTATATAATTATAAAAGAAGCTATTAATGGTTAGTCCCAATCCAAAGTTTCGGTGGATGTTAAAGATTTTATTGCAAATAAACGTTGGCTTGATCGATACCTTGCAAGTAACCGCTTCTCATTTACAAGCTATCACCGAAAATTCCCATACCTACAACAAGGGTTAAACTCGATGACATGGAAGTATCTATAAAGAAAATTAAACAACTCGTTCCAGAAGAACCGTTTCGTTTTGGAATATGATGTCGGGACTCCTCCCAGTATGTGTAATAGATTTTGTTTCTGATTCTTCCAAGGATACTAAACCCTGTCAAATGCAATAAACACCGGTTAGTTTAACCATCTTTTCGTACTGTTTCAAATTTGTAATACCAAACTATTCAACATTCACAAATTCGTTAGCTATAGGGACGCGGGTGATGATGTTTGTTACATAAACGGTTCCATATACAGGTGCTATTTATAGCAAAAATATACTTAATCGTTGAGTTGCCGTCTAACCCGTTCAGATGATTTTTTACAAAATCTATATGTTTTCTTGACTAACGCGAATTTGAGAACCGCGACGATTTGATTGGTTCAGAAGATGCTAAAAATGCCTCGATTATGAGTAAGTTTTATCCTGTTGTTACAATAAATACAGCACATCCTGTGGAGGGCGATGTATCGCTCGTTAAAAGATATAATTAGATATCGCGTTGAATCTCAAAGCGCATTTATTGTTTTCCAATAATATTTATATAAATTTGTCATACATGTAATGTACAACATTGACCGGGAAATACAATTCTTGAGCATAAAGGTTATTGAATGTAATTATACTTATGCATGCATTGCTGGAAGATTAATAATTAGCATTGATTAGTGCTTGAACAATACGGCAATCCTAGCAGTCGATAATGAACAAGCAGATGTTCAAAACGAGCATGTTCGCATATTAAAACGGCTACTCTTTTAAGTGAGGCTTAAAATTGCTTTAAAAGTTAGAGAGTGTATTTATAACGTTTTGATTCAGTTAAAGTGCTTTAACAGAAATTTTTTTACAAACCATCAAAAGATACGGTTTAGTTTATTAGAACGCATTTATTTAACGGGGTTTGTGTTATCCGATTTATCTAGGCTTTTGCCAATATATGTCAACGCTAAATGAAAAACAATTAAAATTATAAAGGTATTTACAATATTTTTTAATACAAACACATTGCCTCGAGCACAATTTAAACGGCTGTTGGCATGTAATACGCAGAGGTTTAAGGTATAGCAGATTTTTCTTAATTGGTTCAAACCGAAACATTTTGCTTAAAATAGGGGATATAGTACGTATATCTAAATATAAGACGGTTTTAGATAAAGGTGATTTCCCCTGCAGGGCAACGGTATTATTTAAAGTAATACAAATTTAACATACGAAACCTATCACTTATTTGCTAGGGGTTTAAACGATAAACCGTTCTTGAGGTTGCTCTACAAAAAGGAGTTGCAAATTACAAATTCTCAAAATATTTATTTAGTGGAAAAAGTATTGCGAAACGCCGCAAATGTGGATTATTTGTTAAATACAGTATTAACGAGACCGCCTGAATACTCGCAACAAATTTGCTTTAAATAAGCATATGTGTGAATTATCACAGTTTAGCTGTTTATCAACCCTCTCACAGATGAATCATATACATTTGGATTTCTGTCCAGTTGCGATATATTGCTAAAAATTATTGTACTAGAAGCCGTTTTTTAATTACGACTTAAAACATGCAGAGAAAATGATAAGTTTTCAGGTTAGTATTTAAGTTAATAAAATGCATTACATTTTGGTATCAAAGTCGATGGTCGTGTTTTATAACAGGATTTATGTTGATTAGAAAGGATCTGTCGATTCATATAAGTGCGGCCTAGGGTTTCTAGTTCAAAGTATCTGTTTCAACTTCCGAAGAACGAGGTACAAGCAGGTAAGTCTTTTTTTAGTTTAAAATTATTATTCTTGCATTAAGACGCAGAATTATGTCTTCTACATTTTTAAAAGTTATATTTCGGTCTTATCTCATAAGTGATTTAATTGTAATATTTAAATTTCCGCCCTAATTTTTAACTCTTTATTTTCTTATTTGCCAGCTCATATAAAATATGGATTTTGCAAAATTAAATGCGGTTATAAAGCATAAAACCACAATAAGCGCTTCCGAGCTTGTCACCGATAGAAAATATCATGTCTTAGGAGTCAGGTCTGTGTCAACAAAGTATGGGGATCGTGCTATGGTTGAAAGCGATGATTTTTTTTGTGTTTTTACCAGAGCGCTTTTTCAACTACTTAAAACTTGATGGAATAAAAACCTTCAGCGAGTTAATTGATGGTAAGAAAAATGTTTATATGATTAGACGGGGTAAAGTCGGTGCAACAGTGAACATAGACTTTGAATTAGACTAAAATTAACATTTTCTCATTTGCCGAATTTTTTACCGATCTATGTATCTTAACTGTTTGCAAATTTGTGCTATTAATGGTTAGTATAGCGAATAAACTGTATTAATGCTTATTGTTGTTTTCCAATGGGTTGTTAATGACGTTTTAGTCTATAAGCTGTAAGTTTTTTTCCCACACCTCTCCACAAAGAGCTAGTTGATGCTAAGAAAATGTTTATATGATTAGCAGGGGTAAAGTCGGTGCAACAGTGAACATAGACTTTGAATTAAACTAAAATTAACATTTTCTCATTTGCAGAATTTTTGCTGATCTATGTACCTTAACTGTATGCGAATTTGTGCTATTAATGGTTAGTATACCGAATAAACTGTATTAATGCTTATTGGTATTTTCCAATGGATTGTTAATAATAATACATCCTGACGTTTTAGTTTATAAGCTGTAATTTTTTCCCCCTCACCTCTCCACTAAGAGCTAGTTGAACCAACAATAATGTGGTTGTGTTTAAACACCTATTTGCAAATAAATGGATACATGTCTTTTTAGTTTATTGGCTTGCTTATTGGCTTACAGATTTATGTAAATGTTGCTTGGTGGGAGAATTTGCAGATTTGGGGGACCCGAGAAAGGATGACGGGGGCCCGTCGGCCTGGTTCGGAGTGCCGAGTGCTCGATCCATACCCTCGGAGGCTAAGTATGTTTAGGTGAAGAAAACTCTTGTGCAAATTTAGGCGAATATTTGCCAATTTATGTTAGATGGTCCAGATCGGGGTGCTGAGAACAAGATCCGTGCCAGATCGGGGTGCTGAGCCCTCGCCTGCAGCTAAACAGTGCTTGGTCGAAGAAAACTATTGTGCAAATTTAAGATGACAATGTTAATTAATACTGTTACCAGATGTGCGAATTTTTTGCGTTACGGTTGTGGAGGTGGAGGGTCTAGCACCCTGATCGGGGTGTCAAGTGCGAGATCCATGCCTGGAGCTAAAAAATGCTTAGTTGAAGAAAACTATTGTGCAGATTTTTGTTACCAGACGTGCGAATATTTGCTAATATGGTGTAAGGGTTTACTGTAAGATAAAAGTAAATTAGAATTTAATTAAATTATCCATGCCTGGGGCTAAAAATTGCTTAGTTGAAGAAAACTATTGTGCAGATTTTTGTAACCAGATGTGCGATTTTTTGCAAGTGTTGAAATTATCCGTGCCTGGAGCTAAAAAATGCTTAGTCGATGAAAACTATTGTGCAAATTAAGGATGACAATGTTATTTATTACTGCAACCAGATGTGCGAATATTTGTCAATTAAGGTTAGATTTTCCAGATCGGGGTGCCGAGCCCGTGCCTGCGGCTAAAAAATGCTTAGTCGAAGAAAACTATTGTATGTATGTCTATCTCTCAACGGGATATGTCTGTCTCTGTCTGATACATGGGTGCTAAATGGACGGTGCTAAATGGGAATTAACGTTGAGTTGTGACGTCAGAGGGGTAAGTGATAGCCCTGTATTTACCCTACTGCTATGGAAATATGAGGGAAATATGTAGGGTTGCTCAGAATAGAAATCAATGGAAGTACGCATCCAAAAGTCCCAAAATGAAAAACTAATGATGAAAAAGATAAATGTATTTAAAGAGGTATTGGTCTTGCAATATTTTCAACTAGTGTTAATTGTACGAAAGTATTTACTGGAAAACTATTAATTCGGCAATGTCTAAGTGTTGGGGGATCCTTAGCAGCTACATGCTGCTTAACCCCCTTCACATACCTTATATGTGATTTTCCAATGCTCCACCCGAAGGTACTATATTGGCCAGGAAGCGAGTTTTTTTTTACCTGGAAAAGTTGGAATTTTGCCGAACCTTTACTGTTCCAAGCAAGGTGGGTATCGTTAACGTGCGTGACAACACTCACACACAGGACCTTCATTTTACCTCTTATCCGAACGAGGGTGTATTTTTGTGAAAAATGCTCGCCTAATATTTTTCAAGCGGACCGTGTCGGGATTTGAACCCGGGACCTTGGGCGTAGTAGTTACACACATGCGACTACGCCTCGGAGACGCCCCCCTTCACATAGCACTGAATATCGGTGAAATAGGGCATAAAATTAGAAAAGAATAGAAGAGAACCAAGCTGTATATAGGCTGTTGTGGGAATTTCAGGCAATTGTGTAGACTAGCTCAGAACATAAATAAGTGAAGGTACGCGTCCAACTAGTTTCAAGACCGAAAATCTAATGAAGAAACAAATAAGTGCACTTAAATCTGGTGATTATTATAAATAAGTACAGGTGTTGGTTGTGAAATATTTACAACTAACGTTGATTGTGCAAAATGATATATTGAAAAAACTATTCGACAAATTTGACAATGAATAAATTTTGCCTGGCGCGGGAAAAATAGTTCGAGCATAAAAAACGAAAATCAATATAAGTTGTTGATTATTTTGCAAAAAGAAAAGCGCGTGACCGGTTTCACTGTTTTGCAGATCATCAGACGAATGCATCTCTTTTTGCAAAACAACCAACTAAGTTCTGAGATTATACACAAATCAAGGTGTATTTATAATACAAACAGTTTTTCATGCGCCCTCCATACTCGAATGTAAGCAACTAACCATCGGTAACTTTTACAGGTCCCAACATGATCAGCATAGATGGAGTTGCCGGACACAATTTTTAAAAACTTAGTCAAAGACAAGATGAAAAATAAATAAACAAACGTTAAGTTGGAATTTGGCCATTTGTTTATTTATTATTCGGCAAATGTTCAAGTGCTGGGGGAACTTGGCAGCCACAGGCTGCTTATCCCCCTTCACATACCACTGAATCTCGGTGAAATAGGGTATATAACTGTAAAACAATAGAAGGTAACCAAACTGCATCTAACAAGAAAAAACAGCGGATATGTTCAAAGACAACAAACATAGAGACAAGAAGAAAATTGTTCAAAGCATATGTGTGGAGCACGGTACGTCTATGAAATAGGGGCAGTAGGAAAAGCAGACAGAGAGAGATAGAAGCCTTCAGGAATATTGTGCTTCAAATGTATATGGATGATAGTATGGACACAGACAAAGTCAATAACAAATAGGTTATAGAAATAGTAGAGGAATAAAGATATCTGTGGGAAACAAAAAAACTTGGAGAAATAGAATGGCAGGATCCGTTCTAAGGCATTTTTAAGGAATAGTATGGGATATATTACAAACAGAGATAGGAAAAAAGAAGTAGAAATAAACCGACATCAGACTTTTGCACGCAGATAGTGATAGATGCAGACTGGAAATTTCAGGGAAATGTGTAGGTTAGTTCAGAATAGGAAACAATGAAGGTGCCCGTCTAACCAGTTCCAGGACTGAAGACCTAATGATGAATGAGTTAGGATGTAGCATTTTCAAATGCTACGTTTGCAAAATAACTCCGATAATTACTTTTATTATGTAGTCATACATAACCCCTAATATATGCAACACATTTGACAATATCTATTACGCATTTAGTATATTTAATCAGCTATAATTAATACATTATAACATAATAATTACATCTCAACAATTGATTCAGTTGTTGTTTACAATATTCAAGTTATATTCTTATTTGATTTAATAAAAATTTATTATTACATTTATAATGTAGATAAATAAATACATTCCTAATTTACATCTTTATGAAATATTTGGTAATATGTGCAGCCATCTGCCGTAAACATACGAAGTTACGAATGTGTCGTAGTATAAGACAACTTGTTCTTAATCGCAAGAGCAGTCTAAGGTCGCTTCTTATCAAACTAACATGGCTCGTTTAGCGTCCTCTGATCTTAGGATCGGGATAGTGAAAGAGGTGAGTGAAGCGTCGAGAATGATCTACGTGATGATTCCTCGGGAAATTAGCAATGCGCTTTTCGGTACGTTAGTTTAGAATCCAATATTACAATTCGTTTAAGATGCACACACATGATTGTTAGTCTGGTTTTTGAAGAATCGCCGTGATATTTATTTACATCTATCTGGGATGCTCGTAATTTTAATGCAGTATAATTGCTTGGTACAAGATTGCAAGATTTCACCTTGTTTGAATTAAATAAATGGATTAATTATCTGTGAAGATGCATGGTCAAAGTCCGATCAGCCATACTTCGTTTCATAAACAGCACGTAATCGATACATAAATCTGGTTATATAACAGGTGTTGAACTGGATTATCAAGGTGCGTACTCTTTATAATTTTGTTCGAAAAATGTCACTTTCAACTTGGTTTGTTTACATTTCAATAATGGTATTATAAAATCTAATACGGCTATAAATATTTCATGAAACTTAAGTGAATTTAAAAATCTGAGACAGGGTGTATTTCGCATTGATTATGTGATTTGATAATATTGATCAATACATTGAAACATAACCCTAGTTCTAGTTTAATTAATTATAACTTGCTATAACAGCTATCAAGTAAATTTTTATATTGTTCACCTCTTATTATGATTAAAGAGAGACATTATAATACTCTAGTAAGTTTATATTAAAGCTTATTTGTTTATCAACATTCCATACTTCAAATTATATTAATAAATAACTTATATAAATCATACAGCTGATTTAATTTTTGACTAAATATATTCTTGCTTCTTTTGTCATCTGATAATGAAACGTTGCTCAATTTATTTACTATAGTAATGTACTTAAAATCTATACATTCTAATTGTGAGTAGTTAACGGATCCGATTTCTACATAAAATAATAATTGTTGCATTTTATTGAAATCAAACGTTACGGTTTAGTATTAACGTGAAACTTAAAATCAAGAGAGTTATATTTTCATTTTCTATATATTTAAAGAAAGTTAAGTTACTATTGCACAAACATTTTTAAATACCTGAATTATAAATACGTTCCATTTTTACTATAACATATAAATTTGTTAAAGGATATTATACTACATTATACTTTTCAAAAAAACCTAGAATTCTTTTATTTAAACAAAAGGTATACAATCTTTGAGTATATAAAATACTTTCATAAAGGTTAATGCTACAAGATATAAAGGTACTTACAATATTATATTATTTTGAAATATATTGGAGAAGCAAACTGCTGCCTCATATGTTATATTTTTAATCTTGTAATTTATTTCAGGTATCTCATTGTTGTAGTCAACTTTTGGGTTTTGCATTCCCCTTTTTCTGAATGTACTAGGGCTCAATATCTTGTTAATTTTTTTAATATCAATTCCCACCCCTGAACCATTGCTTTCTACCGCTTAGAGTAAAGTCTAGAGCATAGCACCGGTAACATCCAATTCCTTTGAAAAAGGTTAGGTTTTAAGGATCAGGGGATTTTTAAAACCCCGCACGGGAAAATTCTCAGTATTATAATGTTTTAGTGCAAGCGTACGCGGAACTACACACATTTGGTTCTCATAAAAGTCCAGTTGTACGCACAGATGTGCGTCAGAGATTTTTAACCTTTTTTGAAGGGGAGAGACGTTTCGTGAGAGCCAATTTGTCGAAACAAAGAACTTACTACCAACCTCCCTCGAGTGTAAATGTGTTGCAATTGTTAAATATATTTTTTCTAATGGTCATTACACACAAATATAACCAATTTCTTTTAAACCTTTATCTTTTATTTTGTTATTATTCCATAGCCCAATATAGTCACACACACACACACAATTGTACATTTCAAACCATTATAATGGTATAGAAATAATAGTAGAAGATATCTAGTTTATTAAATTAAGTTGCAATTCTAATTACAGGTGTGTAATAATATTTCCTTAACATTCAATAAGAATATTTAAATAAAATACATTCTTCTAGTGTCACTATGGAGACATATTATAGTATAGTAACAACATCGTTAGGTTAGGCTCTACAGCTTTCTTCATCAAATTTTGTATTCTAATAATTTGCAAGCAATTGTCATTTGATAAAGCTTGTCACTTTCGTTCTAAGTTTGTTAGGGTGAAGGTCGACTGGGTTTATCTATTGATAACCGTGGTCAGATGAGCCTGGTCTAGGAGAAGAAAAAAGTTGTTTGTGTAAGAAGTCATCGTTATCATGGGGCACTTGCAGAATGTTGTTAATAAAAGAGAGATACAAATGGATCTGTATGCGACTGGCGGTGCATTTTGATGGTGACATTGATGAAACTTCAATAAGCAGTCGGTAAGGTGAATTTCTAAAACTTTATTAATTGGATTATTGTAGTGCATTTTTCGAAGGTTTTGTACATTTCAAGTAACATGGAATTTTGAAGTAGCATGCAACTAGTGCGAAGCGTAATTTGGTGGTTAAGCTGATTTTAAATTATACCGATTGTTAGGAGCTTCTTGGTGCATCGCTGATCTTGGTTAATTCAACTTACAGTATTTGGTAAGAATGTTCCACATTTTTCATTTGTTCTTCTGTATTTTAAACTTTGATAAAAATTTCGTATTGGTGATAAATTATATGTTAGTAAAAGTTCATGTATCACCCTTGTTAAGTAGAATCTTTAATAATCTCAGCTTAAATTTTCTTATACTATAAATTAAATATAAGAAATAATTTTTATGTTAAAGTATAAACAACTTGTTATTTGTGCCATCTGGTGTGATAAAAAATGTTTGTGTGTTCAATTTGTACTATGTACCCATGATATAATATGAAAGTTAGGATTAATTTTGAATGTAATTTAAAGTGATGGCATTTTCAAATCATTTGTAATAATTTCAGTTGTAAATTCTCTCGCAGTACTGCCAACGAAAAAAAAGAATTATTTTATGTAGATTAATTCACAATTCATTTTAACATTTAATTTTCTGAATCATTAATTCTTGCTTGGTTGAAGAAACATCACGATTGATGATTTTATAGAGACTATAGCTACATAATTTGCTGTAAATACTTCGTTATAATTTTAATAAAAACTAAGGAGAAGATAAATTTATGTTTAACCTAAAGTTTTATTTTCCTGAACTTTAAAGAAAGGTATTGCACTTATACTGAAAATATGATAATTAACACCAGGTTCATAGGTGTGTCATTTCGTGATTATTGTTAATAGGTTTCTACAAGCTGAGCTAGTCGAGGCATATTTATCAAGACATTCGTTAATCTAGAAGAGGACAATTGGTAAGGTGTTTTGATAGGGTTTTGGGGAAACAAATTCTGATTGTGCATAAATTTCCAAAAAGCATTTATGAAGTCAGATCTTTATCATACGATGCAATATTTATCAAGGCATTCGTTAATCTAGAAGAGGACAATTGGTAAGGTGTTTTGATAGGGTTTTGGGGAAACAAATTCTGATTGTGCATAAATTTCCAAAAAGCATTTATGAAGTCAGATCTTTATCATACGATGCAATATGACCTTATTAATCTCTAATCACATCTATATATATATATATATATATATATATATATATATATATTAAGGTAATTAACTGCACAAGGTAAGTTGATAAATACTAACGTATTATAGTTAATAAAGTGAAATAATAACCTAAACTTTTATGCAAAGCCCAAATGATCATTTCAAATCGAGCTAGTAATTGAAAGATGGAAAATATAAGGTCCCGGACAGGATTTGAACCTGTATCCTAGGCTTTCCAGACCCATGTCTAGGATACAGGTTCAAATCCTGTCCGGGACCTTATATTTTCCATCTTTCAATTACTAATGGGTAATGCCTATAGTATAACGATACTTAACCACACTGCCTTTAAAATACGAGGAATTTCGTTTGCACACTTAAAATCCCATGTTAAATAATAATAATAATAATAATTATTATTATCAGGTCTTTATTCAACCAAAATTTACATGTATAAAAAAAGTTCTTTACAAAAGATAATACATAAATTCCAGGGCGGGGTTCAGTAGCTACTAAAATGTAGGTCCTGTTCTACCACCCAAACCCTGAACAATTATAATTAAATTGTAAGTATGTGATAAAAGTAAAAGAAAACAAAAAAAGAAATTAAAGAGTATTTACATATATACCTGTATGTATATGTGGTCGGTATGTATGTATGTAAGATCATTACATCTCATATGGTAATGGCTATTTATTTTAGTTTATTCTATTAAACTTAAAAAAACTTGTTTTTTGAATTTTAGAGGACTTAAATGCTTGTAGTTATTATTAATACTATTGTACACGGAGCAAATTTCATATGAGAAATAATGCGTAAAAAATGCTGTTTTATGAATAGAAGGCATGAGGGTACCTTTAAAACGAATGTTGATATTGTGTACATCAAACCTAAATTGAATTTTTCTATATAAATATAATGGGGCCCGACTAAGTAATATTTTGTGATAAAATACGGCAGCATGTAAAAATCGTCGTTGTTTCATGTCTAACCAACCGATCTCCTTTAACTTACGTGAAATTCTTTGAAATTTTCGGAAACCAAAAATCAAGCGCAGACAGGAGTTCTGAATTTTTTGTATTTTTACTTGTGTTTTTAAGTCCAAAAGGGGTCCATATACTGAATCACAAAAAGAGAAATGAGATAGGACTAACGATTCACAAAGCATGATCTTTGTTTTTATAGTTAAAATATGACGATTCTGATACAAATTTTTTAGTGATAAATAAGCTTTTTGGATACAATTATGAACGTGTAATCTAAATTTTAAATTGCTATCAAGAATTACACCTAAATTTCTTGCATGAACAGCAAATTTAAGATTATCGTTATTAATCTTGAATTGTGGGTTAAAATTAATAAATTCTGTTCTATATTTCTTAGGACCAAATAAAAGTAATTCCGTTTTAGCCGGATTTAAGAATAATGCATGGTTTTGTGCTATTGAAGAAATATTTGACAAATCGCTGTTAAAATTGTTACAAGCCATTACACAGTCGGTGGGTAAAAAGGATAAATAAATTTGCATGTCGTCAGCATAAAAGTGGTGCTTAGAGTATTGCAGAGCTTTATAAAAAAGCTAGTGTAAATAGTGTACAATAAGGGACCGAGTATGGAACCCTGGGGTACACCAGAAAGCAATCGAAGAGGGTTGGAAATATCGGCTCCTATCTTAACCGACTGAGAACGGTCATGTAGATAAGATCGAAAAAAGTTGCAGAATATTTCATCTAGACCAATATATTTCAAAATTTGTAATAAAAGCAAATGGTCAATTTCTCAAAGGCTTTAGTGAAATCGAGTAAGGCCAAGACAGTTAGTTTGTCTTCATCTGTTGCTCTCACTGTGTCATCAACAATACAGTTCAATGCGGATTCACAACTAAAGCCCTTTCTGAAACCCGATTGAGTTGGTGGAATAACATCATTTTTTAACACATATTCCTGTAACTGATTATTAACAATTTTTTCAAGAATTTTTGATAAAACTGGCAATATACTGATGGGGCGCAGCATCTTATATTCTGTAACATTGCTTGACTTTGAGAGCGGTAATACCAATGCACGTTTCCAATTTTTAGGAAACACCTTCCAAGAGACAGGTGTTAATTATATTTACTATATAAGGAAATATGTGCGGGCAACAAAGTTTAATCATGATAATACTAAGGTTGTCGCTACCCTCCGCTTTGGTCTTTATTGAATACAACATTTTCGTAACAACCTCCGATGTTATTAAGCTACACGAGAAAACAGAGTCTGTAAACTTATTTTTATAAAAATCCAGAGCCCGTTTATGGGTTCCAGAATTAATCTGGCTATTTTGTACGTAGTAGCTATTTAGTGCATTAACATCCCTTAAAATTTCTGGAATGGAAGTACATTTTGTATTCGTTATATTAAAGGACTTCAAGGTTCTCCATATTGCAGAAAGAGATTCTTGAGATTTTAATTCTAAGTAAGCTTTTCGTTCTCTACGAACAGCGAGTGTGGTTAAATTACGTAAATTGTTATAATGAGCCCAATCCATAGGGTTTTGGGAACTCTTAAATTTTCTCAGAGCCTTATCCCTTGTGCATTGCATGCTTCTAAGAGCCTCTGTTAGCCATGGCGCATAAGGTTTAGTTATTCTCCTCGTACAATAAGGAGCGTGAATGTCAAATATTTCGTTAAGCACACTTGTTAGTAGATACACCTTATCGTCGATATCTGCCTCTATATATATTGTGTAATGGAGCACTTAGTAAATCATTTAGAAGGGAGTCCACGTTAATATTCTTCAGTAGGCGATAAGTTTTAAAGTTTTCAATTTTATGTTTAACGAACTTTAAAAAGCAGCTGACTAGATTATGGTCAGAAATATTTACACCGATAACCTCAGTACTACAAATAATTTCCAAATTAGAAGAGAACATTAAGTCTAGCAAGCTATGCCTGCTTTCTGATATTCTGGTCGGCTTTGAGACCAATTGTACCAAATCAAAGTTCAGAGCTAAGTCCGCCATTTCCACAGTGAATTTATTGCAGAAATCTAAGAAATCAAAATTAAAGTCCCCACAGTGGAACATTGTATCTGCACATGTGGTCAACAAGGATAGGGTGGTTTCCAATTCATTTAAAAAATAAGAAGGATCATAGACCTCAGATCTGTAGCAAACCCTAAACACCACTTTTTGCTTGTTTAATATAAAGGATAGCCAGAGTTGTTCAATCGAGTTCAAAGTGACAGGTTCAATAGGTTTAAAAATATCTCTAATATAAACTGCAACACCCCCACCCCTACTATTTCTATCCCAACGCAATAATGTGTAATCAGGTATGTTAATATTTTTGGATTTTATTGAATCTGATAATCATGTCTCTGTTAGGCAGAGGATATCAATTTCAAGGTTTAAGATAATATCCCTAACTTGAACAAAATGGGGATGTAAAGACCTTACGTTCAGAAGTGACCATTTCATAAGATTAGCGTTCACTAGTAGCTAAACATAAAGTACGATTAGCAATTTAACAGCAGTACCACAAGAAGGTAATCGAATCAAAATTTCAAACAGGTATTTTGCTTCATATTCGTTTTACCATACACCGTCTCCTTATAATTATAACTATTAATCAACAAATGTTACCAGAGTCCACGAAATACGATAACAAGTGAACACGCTGTACTATCTAATCTGGTACAATACAATACTAGTTTAAGTCACCTTAAGTAAATCTCTAACAATTTTATACAAATGCAAATATTCAATTTTTCTTAACAAAACAATTAAATAGAACAACTAGATACCAACAATTTCCAAACAGTTGCAGCCGCAATTGGATAAAGTGCGCGACTCCGCAACTAGAACTTTGTTACATTACACTGTATTTTAGGTAAACCAATATTTGGGAGCTGCAGTCTGCAGTTATCCCAGATTAGTGTATTTCAGTTTAAACCAAAAATAAAATTAAAGGCACTCTAAATATGTTGTTGTCGTATGTAATTACAGAGCAACTAAATATCGCCAATCGAACGAACTTGTTTCACAGCTCCATTGAATTTTACATAAATATTGCCATCTCTGGACCACGTATTTTTAAACGTATATTTCTCAGAAGCTGCACGTAAAATTTTGACGCGGTAACTCGTAAGATCTTCTCTGATTAAAATTTTACTACCTTTTGGCATCTTCTTTTTTGAAAAAACTAACTGTCGGTGGCAATACGATACAAACTTTACAATAACAGGCCTTACAGCATTATGATCACCGTTCCGTTTTCCTAGTCGATGAACTCGATCGATTTGATGTCTATATAACAATACTGAGCTTTTTATCAAACATAGATAAAATGCTTTCCAAAATATTCTCATTTGTGTGTTCAGCCAAACCATAAATTCTAAGAGAATTTCGCCGTGTATATTAACAATGGTATTAAAATAAAAGAAAACAATTTATCAAATTCACAAGTCAAAATATAATGCAAATGCTAGAGCTGATAACAGCAGAACGGAAATTACAGCGCTTAAACAAATAAACTACCAGTTGATGATAACTAAAACAAGTATAACCTTAAACGTAGTATAGCAATTGAATAAAAAGTGGCGCGATGAGACTAAAATTAATCTAAATTAGTAACTAAATCGGAAAATGTACAAATTGCAAATTGGAGTATTTCATATTGGTCCAAACAAAAATGTCTACATAATTAATAAAGGTTCTACAGGAGTCATTGTCAATATTTAATTTCTGAGTAATGTGCAAATGAAAGCAAACAAAAGAAAAACACAATGTAATTTCACTACATATTGATTATTTTTATTGTAATTTATAAAAGGTATTATTTGAAAATGTGCTTTGGACTAAACATACTATAAATTATCTAAATTGTATTAAGCTTTTTTTTATAAATAATCAAGCATCACAAATTTAAAATAAACTTGACTTTTATTCGAATTATTAATATTTACAATAAAAAAATAACTAGATAGTAAATGCACTTAAAGTAATTAACTTAAGAACAATATGTTAACATAAACATTTACATTTAATATTGTCTGACATCTTTGACTCGCTTACAATTCTATTTTCTTTTATAACTAAACTTTCCTTCTGTTGCTTTACAACTTCCAGCTCTTCTAGAAGACGGCGTCGGATTTTTGCACAACACTACTTTATCGTATCCAAAAATTCTACGGCGTCATCTTCTTCTTCCTCCCCTAATTCCACGGTCTCATCATACCCGTGCATTGTTTTTAACATTGATGTTTTTTCCTGATCTGTGAATATAACGAATTTGGTGAATAAAAAACTTTGAACGTGAAATATTACCTTATTGATTTCATGGGGACTATCACCTCCATCTGCTGTAATGGTCGCAACCTGTTGATACTTGCTCAAAACACTAAATAGTAATCACCTTTTTTAAAATGTTTTTTAAATGCAAAAGCAATTAATGGAAATGATTAAAGAATGACACTGCAATAAGACCTTACCTATGGATCACCTAGTAAATTCTTTGTTTTTCGCTGCAGGAACTATTATAAGGTACATACTTTAATAACACCGTAAAAGTTAATACAGAATCTTGTTAAGTGAAAGCTGTTAAATAAAACAGATGCGTAACCACCACCAAGTTCATTTATGCTAAATAAAAAATTAAAATAATAATTACAATTTTAAAGATTCCACATGAAGCGTAATAAGGCACATCATTAAAAATTAAAATAATAATAAAAAATCTTTTGACAGTCAAAAGATACGAATCACTTACTGACACCTTGAGCTTAAAAGTATAGATAATAACATTACAGTCAATAAAATTTGCTTGCTAAATATTGTATACGAATGCAAAATTTATTTATTAAACCAAATTAAATGCACTCAAGACGAACCCATTATATTAAAGCAAAAGTGATTAATAACTACGTCATTGATATAAGTAGCCTTGACACCTGTTGACTCCAGATATCAAATATTTCAATACTCAAATTTTTTTAGAGCAAAACTTTTAAAATACCAAATAAATGCATCACTCCAGTTCAAAGGCTAAATACTAATGCCAGCCCAAATTTATAAGGATGCTCTAACCATTTAGTGATTAGAATTCCAACCCTGTGGCAACATGGCGCTTTCAAAGAAATTGAAATCTATGAAAGTATATTCCTTCCTAGGTGCTCAAAAATTTACATCCTTAGGAGTGACATTCAATTAGTAGCACAATAAAAATTTTACCCTGCACAGGACTTGAATTATTTCAATTGCAGTTGAACTAATTGGTCACAACATTGTTGAAATACCAAAAAGAATCTGACATGGTGATGGCAATCCATCGTCCACCACAACACCAAGGAAGGGAAGGAAGACAATACGCGAGACTGCGCTTTGCATAAACAAGTTGAACTGCACATGCCTCCTCAATATCACATTATAGGGGAATAAAGGGCAACTGTGTTTCGCTCTTACATCCATAATAAAACTCACACATATAGTTGCTCAACTTTTTAAACTTGTAACAGGGAATCATACTGTTGCACTGCGGATGTGCCTTGGAGAGCATGGTACTAGTCGAGATCGTTCTTCTTCACTGAAAAATACATTTCAATTTTAGATAAAGTAAATTCATTAAATAAATTAAATTTATGTTAAGTCAACGAATATGTAGTGCATTACATTAGGTGTCAGTAGACTGTAGACTGCCACAGACGCGGGTTGATCCACGGAGCCAATTACACCTTCAACATGTAATTAGCATCAACTATAAATGGTCTAGAATTTTAATTTTACCGCTATCATTCTTTCAATGTTTAGTTAAAATACACCACAACTACAACTTACCAAAGACTGAGCAATTACAATACATCATTGGTATGTAAAGTGCCTCAACACCAAGAACAGCAGAAAATTCAATCAATCTAGTCAGTAAGAATTTTAATGCTAATGTATTGTCAAGATAATAATTGTAAAAATAACATCTCTACAGAAATATGAATAAAGAAGTCTGCAGGGTTTTTATTGCTGATGTATTTTCTATATAGCAATTATAGAAAATAACACATCTACTGAAAAATGAATACACCTAGTCAGCAAGAAGATAAATATCATCATATTGATAAGGAGTGTTGCTACATTATGATATGACTTGAGCTGTCGAACTTTTTAATTAAAAATTGTTAAATTTTTATTAAAAAAATTGTCAAATTTTGCTCTTCAAAAAATTATTATCAAACTTTGACTCCAAATTAAAAAGGTATGTCAGTGGATTAAATTATCTCCCACAAATTGGGCTAATTTGACCAACTAACCTACTTTAAAACAATTGTTCCTCTGGCATCGGCTGTCGCTTCTTTAGCATGGTTCTTTATAACCAATTTGTTGTGACATGGCGCGGTGTTCGTAACCGGTGGAATTTGTAACGACATTGCCTCAGTTATTTAATGTACTTAAATTTCTTGTAAAGATACAAGTGCTCATTTAAAATGACCATTATCAAATTATTATTTCAAAACTTATAGTGGCGGTGCAACATGTCTAATGTACAAAACATTGTATTGAGATGTCCATACTGTTTGTACACAAATTTTTCTGCTGATTTCATTAAAGAACGCATTTAAACTTCACATAATACTAATACCAGCATAAATCTAAGATATTCGTTTTGTCACTATATAGATTGTTAGAAAGCGCAGGTTTTCTAACAAAATTGAATTATACAGTGGAACCTCGCATAACGAGCACCTCGCATAACGAGTAATTCATATAAGGAACAAAATAAATTGTAAATTTATAGCTCGCTTAACAAGCGACGTTTCGCATAACGAGCGAAATAAGAGAAATGCTGAAAGCATGGGAAACTGTTGCATCGTACATTGAGAAGCATTGCCCCAATAAGGAGGTGGCTATGCATGCTACAAATTCATTCAATGATAATGCGGTGTCGCATTTGTACCAAATTTTGAAGCATCGGCAAAAACAAATGTCTCTAGACAGTTTTCTAGTAAAAAAGAATTAGAACTAATTATTTCGATTATTTTGTTTTTTTTTAAATCTAATTCTCATTCTAGGTTGGTTCATTCCGCGATAGAAGAAAAATGAAGTTGAATAACGGTCCTTAATAATTCATATGTATTTTTCTTTAAATAAAAGTTACACATAATGTAATTAATTAACTATGAATAATGAGCTGGCGCGTCTTATTAATTTGAGTGGACTGTATTGCGAAAGATAATAAAACGCGAGCTTTATAGATACGCAAATTTGTATGCATGTAAATGACAAATAATGTTGCAATGTTACAAAGCACTAAACTTTATTGTTTGTATAAGTTGCTCCAACACAACCGATCCGGTACTAGGTCGAATGAAGAGTCTTCGATAAACTTAACAAAAACCACTTTCGTACGCGTTCCACTATAAGAGGCGCAAGCGCACTGCACAATTTTATTTCACTATATAGTTTGAGTTTTAATTAATCCGAAACATTCTGCTCACCAAAAACAGCTTTGTGCTATTTTTTTTTCTTAAACTTAACACGAAAATTTTAATTTGACCGAGTCTTGTATGTATGTAGAACTAAATGAATATAATAATGCTTACGAAACTATAATAAAGAACACTAAAATAATTAATATGTATTATTGGGACGGCAATGTGCACAGTTTGACCATTGGTCTTTTCAAATTGCCTCGTGAAGTTTTACGGTGGCTACACGAGGTACTGCATCGCTTCCAGGATGAAGCTCTATAATTCTGGCGAATCCCTAATTTAAAGGAGGAACAATCTCTTCTTTGATGAGCACCAAAGTACCAATGTCAACGCTGTCGAGTCTCTTGGAGTTGTATCACCGACCACGTTGATACAATTGGTGTAAATACTCATTGTGCCATCGAACCCAAAAACTTTGATGCATGGCTTGAATCAACTGCCAACGAGACAACCTAGAAATTTTCAAATGAGACAAGTCTGGGTCCGGAGGTGCTGTCAAGGGTTCTAAAATTAGAAAGTGACCTAGTGTCAGTGACGAAAGATCATTGGGATCCGAACTTACGCTGCATAAGGGTCTTGAATTCAACAATGCTTCATCTGTGTGAGTAAAGTATAAAACTCCTCGTACGTGAGCAGTTGATTTCCCACGACACGAAATAAGTAAGTTTTCACCGATTTAACGGCGTTTTCTCAAATACCTCCGAAGTGAGGGGTAGACGGGGGGTTAAAATGCCACGAAATGGCTAACGATTCTGCACAGTGTCGGAAATACTTTAAAAGTTGGCGACTAGCGCCGACGAAATTTGTGCCGCAGTCGCTGAAAATGTGTTGACACCGACCACGGCGAGCAATAAAACGACGAAGCAAGCGATAAAGGCATCAGTCGACAAGTCTGATAGACTTCCAAATGATGAGCCTTAGTAGCGTAACAAACAATCACGAAAAGATATGCCTTGCATGTCTTGGTGCCTCTTGCACGATGCATGTTAATCGTAAAATGGCCGGCAAAATCGATACCGACGGAACTAAAAGCTTTGGCTTGAGAAACACGAAATGAAGGCAATTCACCCATAACTGGACTGACAGGAATAGGGCGAAAACGATAGCAATGATAACACTTAGATGGTATTCTACGAACTGCGCGAAGAGATGATATGACCCAAAATCGTTCTTGAAGCAAGTACATCGTTGTGTTTACTCCCGAATGTAAATTTTGTGTATGCACTTGTTTAATCAACAAATCTGTGATACGATGTTTATTGGGTAATACCGCTAGATGTTTTGCGGAATCTGGAAGACTGGAATGAACCAGTCTCCAGCCTACTTTTAAAATGTCATTCGAATCGAGAAATAAGCCTAGACGTTGCAGATGTTTAGGCAAAGGCTCACCTTGACGAACGGCTTCGATTTTAACATTAAGCGAACTAAATTGGACCACCTTAACAATAACCATAAAAGCACCGTGAAGCTCCAACGACGATAAAAATAGCGAATTGATGGTACCTTTTCTAACTTTAAAGATTCTCAGACAATATGCGACTATGCAAGTTAAGGTTCGTGGCTTGGGAGCGGCCTTTTTAAAAAAACCATTTCCAGACTTCTTAACAATTTTATTTATTTATACAGAGTTGACTTGGAATTTTGACAATCTTGATTTAATATTACTTTAATCGAAATACATTAATTAATTGTACAAAAAATGAGTGATCTAACGAACTGCAATGCTAAAACTGAACGATTTATTAACTGTCGTCGACTGGGGCTCCCGGGCTTTTTATAATATCTCTACCCCCTCACATGGCTGTGGGAGCTTGCAGATCTTATGTCTGCTTACACTTTACTCCATTCATAAATACATTGTTGCGATCTTAATTCTAAGTAATCTTGGTACGTGACCGTCGGTGACCGCCTGTGACCTGACATCTGCAGTGTCACTATCGTCTGTGCTACAAAGTAGCGCTTCCGTTCCCATAAACGTTAATAAACTGTATAAATTGTCCTTGATTTACTTTGTTGCACTTCACTTAGCGCATTTCTAACATTTCTAATAATTTCTTAATTATTCTATTTCTTTATACATAGTTAATTGGGGAATTACATAACTCCTCCCGACGTACATTAAATATTAAGGGTTTTCATTTTCTTGATTTTTAATTTAAAATTCATTTAATTTCATTTCTTAAAATTCATAGTTTCTATTGGTACATTTGTTTCTTTGGTTGCCTTAAATCTAAAACTGTTTCCTTTATTTTTATACCTAATATACATTTTGTAAATCACATAAATGATTAATAAAATAGTCAAAATAATTAATACAATTGTCCATACACTAATGTTATCGTAGTGCACTTTGGGCGTTTTAAGTTCGTTTAGGTGTTCTTTATAATCTTCAATAAGTTTCATGGCGTGATTGAGGTTGTCTAGTTTCAGGTGTTCAAGTTGCATGGGTTTTTGAAGTATTTCTTCGTCTTCGTCTTGCGTTATCTTGAGTTGTAGTTCGGGTAGGTTTGCTTATTTCTTGGTCTGTACGGGATCTTGGTAGACTCTAATTATTTCACATTTCAATTTTAAATAACAATTTTCCTTAAGAGTGATTAATTTACTTCCGGTTAATGCTAAGTTGCTTTTGTCTTGGTTGCAGTGTTTGGTTGCTATTACTTCTGTGGGGAAAATGGCTATCCATTTATTTTCCGTTACTTTCTGGATTTTCATATTGGTGATTTGTACAGGTTTGGCTTCACAATTTTCATAATGATTTGAAAATTTTAGTAGTTGTACTTCGCAAAGACTGTCTTCTTGAATGGTTGTCGTTGTCAATGATTGGCATAAATATTGATTTGGTGTGACTTCATCACATTTTTTGTTCGTATAACCATATCTTAGTTCATTTAAGGATAGAAATTTGGGTTGGGTATAATAACTTGGTATGTGCTAGTCATTTTCATTGGAAAAGCAAATAAATGATAATAATTATAATTGTTAATCTCTACTATTGGGATTTCTATCAAAAATGTTATGTCGTTATTTTTTATATAGCTTTTAACTATAGCTATTTTTTTCAAATATTAAAATGTTTGGTTCTACTACATCAAAAGGTAATTTAGTGTTGGTTATAAATGATTTAATTCTTAATAGTTCCTTTAATAAATCAATTGGTTCTATGATACTGGAATGTAGGGTATTTAATTTCGCAAATGCTACTGCGTTTTCTAACGTTGCTAAAATTTGTTGAATTAAGGTAAGGGTTGATATTATCTGGGTGTATATCGTGTTGAATCTAATTAAGTCTCGCATGTTTAACATGGTAGTTTGCGTGTTATTGTCAAGGGTTTGTATTCGATTGGCTATACTATCTTGGTTTCTAACTAATTTTCTTAACGTTTCGTTGAATTTTATAATGGTTGATTGCGTTAACGATATTTGGTTACTAATTACGGTTTTGATGTCGTTCTGGTTTTCGATTAGTTGTTGTAGTGCGTTTTCATAACGTTCTGCGTCTTGATTATCTAAATTGCCTGTTATTGCTTTTATTATGTTTCTGAATCCGTTGATTAGTCTTCTTATTCGTCTCGCCGTTTGTTCTGTGAGTATTAGTCGGTTAAATTTGTCTTCCATGTTTCTCAAAATACTTTCTATTATGCTGTCATAGTTCATCATTTCTATTGCGTATTCTTTTCCGAATTTTGTTGTGTCCATTGATTGTTTTAGTTGGTAATAATTGTTTTTGTTTATTTGAAATTTTTGTTTCAGTTCTGTTAAGTCGAATTTTTGTGCAAAGGTCCAGTAATCTATGGTGTTCTGCATACTGCCTAATTTTATTGGTAGTATACCGGGGTTATTTTTTATGTCTTCAATTATGATTTCGGTGCCGTTCTACCTGGGTGAAGGTTGACGGTAAGGGTGATAATTGTCCATCTGAAAGTACAGGGTGTCTTAAATTTTTCAGGTGAATATATTTTGTTATCTTGCCGTTGTCTATTACGGCTATGTTTTTGTCCGATATTTTTTTGATTTTATAGGGGCCTAAATTTCTAGGTGCCGTTTTGTGTCTTTTGCTTTGGAAATTTTTCTCGTACACGGTTTGTCCTATTGAAAATTTATTTACGTCGGTATTTTTCTTACGGGTCGCGGTAATGCGTTCTTTGTCGTTATCTAACTTATCCTTTACCTTGTCGTAAGTTATTTTTAGTTTTTCTTTGTGATCTTTAGCGTATTGCTGATCAATTTCTTTGTTATAATGTATGTCATAAGGGTTGCGTGAATCTGAATGTCCTAAAGTTAATTCCAATGGTGTAAAATTGGTTAATGAATGAATTGTGTTGTTATAGGAGATTAATGCGTATGACATCAAATTAGTTATGTGTTTCTTCTTGTAGGTTATTCTTAATAATCTGATCTGTTCTAGTAGAATTGAATGTAGTCTCTCGATTAGTCCGTTGGATTCAGGGTGGTTTTCAGTTATGAAATGAATTCTTATTTTGTGTAATTCTAAGGTGTTTTGTATTGTTTCGCTTTTAAACTCGCTGCGGTTATCTAACGTTATTGTTTCGGGCGTTCCATAAAATGTAAAATAATGTAAAAATTCTTGAATTACGTTTATTCTATATTTTGAGGTGATTGGCAATGCTTGGCCTATTTCTGTAAATGCGTCTACGATTGTTAAGTAACGTTGTGCTTCTACTACTAGAGTATCGGCATGTAATTTCCGAAAGGGTTTGTCAGGTGTTTTAGTCAACATTAAGGGTATCTTCGGGGTTTCTTGTCGTATTTTGCTTTGTCGCATAGTTCACATTGATTGATAAAGTCTGTAGTTAGTTCCTACATGTCCTTGAAGTAATAACGTCTCATGATTTGTTTTAGGGTGTCATTAATTCCACGATGGTTGGTTTTTCCTTCGTGTTGGTTTCTGATCACATCGTTTATTTCGTCAGGGTCGTCTAAACTTATTAATTTTCTTGTGCATCTTATAAGTTCAGGGCCAGAGTTATTGAATAATTTAACATATAATTCTGAAAATCGTTTATACAAGTTTTCCGTGTTAAAGTAAAAGTAAAATCGTTTTTCTCGGGGGTGTATTCTTTTAGAATCTTAATTATCTGTGCTTCATTGTCGTCTTTGGTTATTTAAATTTGGTATATCTTTTTGTTATCTACTTTCGTATATTTTACAGGGTTGGGGTTGGTTAAAACTTCGGTGACTATAAACTGATTGGGTTTCATATCGATGTCTTTATTTAAAATTTTAATCGCGGTTTTCGGCTCGTCATTCTGTGTTGAATGTATGGTGTCCATTTCGTCTGGATCTTCTCTAATTTTCGTTTCGTCTACGTTTCCTATAACTGATTCTGTTTCTAGTGCGTTGAGTTGTATTCTACCTAAAGCGTCTGCGTTATTATTATAAATTCCTTTCTTGTGTATGATCTCGTAGTCATATTCTTCTAATCGGATTCTCTATTGTTGTAATTTTGAATTGGGTTTCTTGAGTTTGCATAGCCGTACTAATGGTCTATTATCGGTTTATGTATAAAAT
The DNA here is from genome assembly GCA_036346225.1 of Platerodrilus igneus. Lineage (NCBI taxonomy): Eukaryota > Metazoa > Arthropoda > Insecta > Coleoptera > Lycidae > Platerodrilus > Platerodrilus igneus. Next base: position 90,290 of record JARFIW010001036.1, read on the forward strand.
TTTCGTTCGTATAGGTATCGTCTAAAATACTTTGTTGCCCAAGTTATGGCTAACAATTCTTTCTCTATCGTACTGTATTTTTGCTCAGTTTCGTTGAGGGTTCTGGCTGCGTAGCTGATGGGTTTATCGTTGTCTACTGTTTTTTGGTTTAATACTGCGCGTAATGCTACATTTGATGCGTCTGTTGTTAATATGAATGGTTTCAAAAAATCGGGGTATTCTAACACGGGGTGATTCGTTAATATACTTTTGATTTTATCTTCGGCTTTAATGAATTCTGGGGTATGTACAATTTTGTTTTCTTTTTTTAAACAATTTGTCAGGGGCTTGGTTATCTGAGCATAACCTTTAATAAATTTGCGGTAGTAACCACTAAGTCCTAAAAATTCTTTTATTTTTTTATTTGTCTTTGGTATGGGGTAATTTAATACAGCGTTTGTTTTATCGGGGTTCGGCATCACTCCTTGGGGTGTTATTATGTGTCCTAAGAATGCTACTTCCTTTTGTAGAAATTCGCTTTTATCTAATTGTACTTTAAATTGTGCTTTTCTTAATCTTTCGAACACTTCTCTTAATCTTTCTATATGCTCCACTAGTGATGTTGAATAAACTATGATGTCGTCTAGGTATACAAGACATTTTTCGTTGTGTATCCCTCGTAGTATGTTATCCATTACTCTTTGAAAAGTTGTGGGTGCGTTCTTTAGTCCAAATGGCATCTTTTATATTTGTAATGTCCTCTAGGTGTGCTAAAGGCTGTTTTTTGTGCATTCTTTTCTTCCATTTCTACTTGATGGTATCTTGAGGCTAGATTTAATGTCGAAAAATATTGGCACCTGCCTAATTTGTCTAAAATTTCAGTTATATTTGGTAGCAGGTATTTATCCTCTACCGTTTTTTTATTTAATTTTCTGTAATCTATTACCATTCTGTATTTTCGTTTTCCTGAGGCGTCTAGTTTTTTTGGTACTATTAATACGGGGCTGCTCTATGGTGAATTGGAGTTGTATAATGTCTTGATCTAATAAGTCGGCTACTTGTCTGTCAGCTTCTTTCTGACTTGCCTGGGGTAATCTGTATGCTTTTGTGAATATAGGTTTGTTGTCTGTTAGTTCAATGTTATGCTTGACTGTATTTGTAAATGTTAGGAGTATTCCTTCGCAATGGAATATGTCGCGGTAATCGAAACCTAAATTTTGGATTGCTCTTTGTTCCTCGTGATTGATGTCGGTGTGAAAGCGGATATTACTTAAATTTTTTCTTAACATTTCGTCGTTTTCTACGGGGTTATAATTGTCGTCTAAATTTTCGTCTATTTCCATTTTGTTAAAATTTAATTCTTCTACGTTAATCGGGTTTGTTAAGGATAGTTCTACGGGGTAATCATTTGAATTTAAAATCGTTGTTGTGGCATAATTATCCTTTATTTGTACTAATGCGGTTGGGGTCTCTACTCCTTGTTGAAAAGTTATATGATTTATTATTCCTAATTTTTTATTTGAATTTACTGGGATTTTTATCTTTTTCTCTGTTCGGGGTTCTAATGTATATTTTTCGTCTATTTGGGTATTTTGGAATTTAATGGGGATTCGTTCATATTTGGTTCTTAGTAAACGGTTTTTTATGTCGATGTTGGCTTCTAATTTTCTTAGAAGGTCCATTCCTAATAGTCCGTCATATTTGTCATTGAATTCGAATATGCAGAATTTATGCTTCATTTTTACGTTAAATGTTTTAGGCAAGGGTATGTTTGCTACAAATTAGTGTAGGGTTGTTTGATAGGCTGTTTTAATTTTAAACGGTTTTCTTGCTACATAGTTTAAATTATGTTTCTTTACGGTTCGCGGGCTAATTAATGTTTTTGAAGATCCGGTATCGATTAGTAATTTGAATTCGGCATGGGGTATTTCTATGTAGGGTAATACTAGGTGATTCATATTATTTAGGTTTAATTCGTTTGGTCGTTTATAAATTGGTCTATCTGAAAATTTGGGCACGCGTTTTCTTCGTCGTCCTTTTCATACGTTTCGTATGATTTTTCGCGTTCATAATTGTTCGAATGGTTTTGTTCATTGTCTGTACTTGGTCGAGTGTAATTATTCTGGTCATCTTTATATTTCTCTATTTCTTGATAAAATAGTTCTTCCGATGTGAAAATGCGTTTTCGGTTAGGGTTCGATTGAATGTGTGTTATTTTTGTGTTTGGTCTGGTGTTACCAGATGAGGTATCCATTGGTGTGGGTTTATAATTGTTATTGGGATTATTATTATTAGTATTTGTCATTGGTGAGTTTCTAATAGGATTCGCGTTGAATGCTGGTCTTTGTTAATTTACGTTTTGGTGGAATCTTGGTTGAAATGCGGGCTTTGTAAAATTTGGGTTGAATGTTGGTTTTGAAAAATGTTTATATTGGTTATTAAAGTTTGAGTTATTAAAATGTGGATTATTGGTTCGCATTTGGTTTGTTTGTGCATTATATGGGGTGAATTTTTGTTGTGAATTTGTTTGTCTCGCGGGCTGTATGGTTTTTATTGGAGTATAATCTTTATTCGCGTTGGGGTTGTATAGTCTGTAGTACATTACGTTTTCTTCCTCGATTATGTATGTTCAAAGCTTCTTCTAAGTCTTGGGGATGTTAAAATCTGATTTTGTCTGATAGTCGTTTGGGTAGTGCATTTAGATATGTGTCAAATGCCATTTTGTCATACATTTTTGTCTTTAGAAGTTTGACATTTAGGTCGGATACTTTGATTTTTAGTTTCGTCAAAATTAAGCTTCTTACATCTTGGCATTTCATTCCAAATTGGTACGGGGATTGGTTGTTTTCCATTCTAACGTTTATTAAATCGCGTACTAGGCATTTTATGTTTACTTGATCGCCGAATTATGCAATCAATACGCGGCGGAAGTCGTCCCACTGATCTAAGTCATTTCAACTCGCAATTAATGTTAGTGTCCTTCCGGTTAGTTTACTGATTATAAGACGTAGGAGTAAAATGTTCCTTTCGTTGTCACCGGGCTTATAGAAATTTTTTAAAAATATTTCACAAGCTGTTATGAAATTCCTAAGAAGACATTGGTCTACATTAAAATTTGGAATCATCTCCAAGTAGATCTTTATATCTTTACTCATTTTGGCTAGGGGAATGTTCTGATTATTAATTTTTTAATTTGACTTTGATTATTTTTGATTTTGTAAAAATTTGGATTTATTTCGTAGTTTGTGTTGTTATTCCTTGCTTGGATTTATTAACTTTCCGTTTAGATTGCGTCAAGTTACTTGCTATTTTTAGTTTAGGTCGTTTCAAATTATTTATAGAATTGAGTTGCTTATTTTGTATTTAATTGCACGGTGTCGTAATTGTTTTATGGGTTTTACGCTTAGTATTGTCTTGGTTAAGTTTATTTTTAATTTACCGATGTTAATTTTATTGTAAGTTTGATTTCTGAAGTTCGAATGCGACTGAGTGATTTTTGTGGTAATCTATCTTACTTCGCTTGCTTAATGTCAGTTAAAGCTTTTCTATTTTTAATTATGTCGGTTTAATTATGTTTGTAGTAATTGTCTCTTTCCGTGGGTATATGTAATTATAAGGTGTCTGCGATGCTTCTCGTCTCGTAAACTTAAGTGTTAATTATAAGTTTGCAAGGTGTCGTCTTTTGCGTTGTTCAAAGTTGCATACATTGGTCTCTTTTTATTACAATGTTGTAGTCTATTGTAGGATGTTGCTAGTTATTTGGTTGTGTCAGTGTCTCTGTTGCAAGGTTATTTTTAAATATACTGTAAGTGTTATTCAGTAAATATTGTGATTTAATACAATTTACACTTTATTTGATCTTTCCTGAAAGCTTTTGTTTGTATAGATTGCGTCCTTTCTATAATTAATTATCTCGTCTTGAAATACTTAATTATACAATGTCGTGTTTGGGAATAAAATTTATATTCTGTTAATTGCTGCAGTATTTTATTTATTATTCTCAAGTCTGAATTAGGTTGTAATATGCGTTTTTCAGTATCGTAATTATTTATAGGTTTCTTGAATTGGTTTTATAATTAAACGTAATTCTTCTTTTCTACATACAAATTTTGCAAGTCTGGATTAGTTTTGAGACGACGCTCTAGTGAGAATAGACGTTTAATGTCAATAGATTTTGTGTCTGGAAATTCACGAACAGTTTTTCTAAATGGAAAGCTCACGCCGAACCTACCATTGGGTAACAGATACAACGAGTTATCAAAATATTGTTGAGCAAGGTCATCTTCTGGGGACGACAAACTCTTCGACAGAATGTCATCAAGCACCCAAAAATGTTTAATATTAATATCCATACAATGATCGACAGATACAAAGAACGAATGAATAACATTGGTTGAGATGGGATCGATAGTACCAAATAACATGTAACCAAATATGGTGTTGACAGCAACAGGCAAAATTTCTTTGCCATCAATTTTCCCATCGAGCAAAATACGACTGGCAACATCAGAGCTTAATAACATATGTACTGGAGAAGGATGTCTCTAGTTTTCATCTGTGAGTTTTATGTTTTCCAAATGAGACCAATACGATTGAATATACTTGTTTGGAAGAATACCGCAAATAGACGGCAAAACCATTAAGTTTATTTTCAAATTGTTGTCCGTGGGGACTGAACCATATTCTTGGATGGGACGAATTGTTTCAGATATCACACCTAACGTTTGGTGTAAAGTCTAGCCCAAACCAGAAATAGGAATCGAAGAAGGACGAGCCGATATACCAATAGACTTCTACAAGACTCCGTAATAAATGAAATTTGACCCCCAGTGTCTACTAGAGCACGAATAATTTGAGGTTGCTTTGTCTTGTTGAGAATTTCCAAACAAACCGTGGGTACCAAAGCTAGACAAGCTGTCGCCTTAGACCCAACTGTTGTAGTACAAGTAGCATTATTAGACGAACTGATTTGCAAATTTTTTTCACGAGTTGGAGTTGAAGAAGATGGTGACGTAGCAGTCGACTGCACAAAATGTAACAATGTATGATGTTTTTTATTGCAAGTTTTGCACGAAAATTTTGACGGACAATACGACATGTTATGATTTGGTCGAAGACAGTTCAAACATAGCCGAAGATGTTTGGCTTGCTCGTGAGGCTTGTTTGGAGACGATTTAAGAAATTGCTCGCACGAAAACAACACATGATTTCCCTTGCAAAGAATGCAGGATAAGGAATTGTGCTTAGGAAAAGTGTTAGTCTCAGTTAAGAATGTCTTAGGCTTCAAGTCAGAATTCAAACGAGTGAGACCTTGTTTATTAATAATACCTTTAGGCACTTTCGGCTGTTTGCTTGAGACAAGACTCTCTAAGACTACACATTGTTTTGACAAAAAGTTTTTGACGCAATCGAATGTAGGCACATCAGTAGAATTAAAATGCAATTCGAATCTTTTACGAGTTTCCTCATCGAGTTTACATAATAGAAGATCTACAAGAACGAAATCCCAACTTTCAACATCAAATTGTAATAATCCCAAAATCGATAAGTTTTCTGTGAAACAGTCAATTAAATTTCGAAGTTGTTTTACATTTTCAGCATGCATAGGCGGGTAGTTTTTTATTAAACCCCAATAGTGATTAGCCAAAAGACGTTTATTATTATATCTAGAACATAAAGTGTCATATGCTAATTTGTAATTTCATGACAAAGAGGAATAGACCGCAACAATGTCAATGATTCACCCGACAAGCTTGAAAGAAGGTAGGAATGCTTTTCGATGTCCGTTAAATACGGTTGTTTATCTATCAAAACATCAAACATATCCTTGAAGGTCTTAAAGTTTTTAGGGTCATTATCAAAACGTCCTAGAGTAATTTTTGGTAATTTTAGTTTAGGTGTAAAAATATTGTCTTGTCGAATTGTGTGACTCGCAGGCGGAGTTTTCACTTCAGCAGACAATATCTTTTGCTCTATCAAAAGGATAGAATAATACTCATCATCTACGTTTCGACACAAATTTTCTAAAGCCGGTTGCAATTCCGATTCTGTGTTTACGAATACACTAACAAACCTTTCAGTAAAACCCTTGTAAAAAGATTCAACCATTCGACATTTTAACTTAAATAATTTATGTACAAAATCATTGTATTGTGCCTTCTCAGAAAGTTCAAAAATTTCATGAATCCTAGCAGCATAGAGCTTTAATAAAGTTACAGACGTATCTGTGTTAGGCATTTTGTATGAAAATAACAAAGAACAATTATTTCAATTAACAACGACCGATAATAATCTTATTGCATAAATTCAATCACCGAAAACGATCCAATAAAGTCATTACCCAATTTGTAATGTAAAATGCGAAATAAATAGTTAGATACTTAAAACTTCCTATTGTATTTTAGAAAGCTTATTTTAAACGAAATGACAACCCTTAGCTGTACAAAAGCTGAAAGGTTTATGGAATACCCAAACGGTTTAGTCATTCAAACAAGAAATGTAACTAAAATATTTAGTGGTTATGAACCCTTAAGAATGCAGGTATGTATAACGATAAAACAGGAATGTTGTTTCCAGCTGCACATAAGTCCACGGAATTAATCACCGACAAGTAAACGAAATTTTACAATAGAACAACTTTGAAGCTTTCGCCAATATTTGCAACAGGTTTTCTATACGAACGATTTAACTATATCTGTAAAATGATTAATAATGCTCTCTAACTAAATTATTGATAAATCGTAATATATATATATATATATATATATAATCGAAATAATGATCTATAATTAATAGACAACTTTTTTTTTTATATATATAAATAAATACAAATTTGATGCGAATATTTGCTAATCGAAGTTTTACATACATACAAGGTTAAACGAAGCAAATTAATATATTAACCATGGACAGTTCTATTACGCGAAGAAGGACCAAAAATGTAATTAATTAATTATGAATATTGAGCTGGCGCGTCTTATTAATTTGAGTAGACTGTATTGCGAAAGATAATAAAACGCGAGCTTTTAGGTACGAAAATTTGTATGCATGTAAATGACAAATAAATTCACTCACCAATGTTGTCCTTGGTGTGCGATCCACTTCGATGTTGCTACAATGCCCCCGGGAAAGTCGGTTGAATGCACAGTTACAAAGCACTATACTTTATTGTTTGTATAAGTTGCCCCGACACAACAGTTTCGGTACTAGGTCGAATGAAGTCTTTGATAAACTTTACAAAACTACTTTCGTACGCGTTCCACTATAAGAGGCGCAAGCGCACTGCACAATTTTATTTCACTGTATAGTTTGTGTTTTAATTAATTCGAAACACATAATGTTTTTTTTGAATATTTTTCGGCATGGAACGCATAATCATATTTTATATTAATTTATTTGGTTAAAATTGTTTCGCTTAACGAATGTTTCGCATTGCGAGTAAGACTCCGGAACGAATTATGCTCGTTATGCGAGATTCTACTGTATGTTCAACTGCTACATCATGGCAATACCACAGTAAAAAGGAAAATTGTTCATTGCAAAAATTGTAATAAGTCTGAAAACCACTGTTACTGCTACTTTTAATTGGAATACACGCAGTATAATAATCAAGATGATTGACTAACTGAAGCTTTTTACACAACAAATAAATTGTAAATAAATAGAAACTATTTGCAACTAACATTTATTAATATATGATGTACATTTGATAGTTATTATTATTATTATTATTGGTATTATGATTATTATTAGAGGTGAGTGTAAGCATGGATGATATACAAGTAGTACATCGTTTACCTAAGAGGCGATTAGATGTTGTTCCACCAGTAATAGTTAAATGTTCCTCACGGGCAATTAGAGACCGAATTATTAGTAAGAGAAAGAAAACGATGAAAAATGATGATTTATTTAATAACAAGAATGAGCGTAAGATATTCTTGTATGAAAATTTAACAGCTTACAATAAATCTTTGTTGTGGCAAACTAAACAAAAAGCCAGGGAATTCAATTACAAATTCTTGTGGGTACGTGGCGGTAAAATACTAACAAAGCAATCAAGTGAGTCGTCGAGTGTAGTACGTATTGATACCGAAAAAGACTTACAAAAGATTCATTCATAAATATTTATATAATGGCTAGGTTAAAAGAAAAAGACTTTACTGATAACATAAATTTTTGTACAGTTAGTAAGTGTTACCGGTTATGAGGAGTTAACTTCTGAATATAAGCTGAACTCGCTAATTCTGATATACCTAAATATTAATGGTATTAGAAGTCATTTTGATGAATTGCTGTTGTATATATTTAACATCAAATTTCATGTTTTAAGTTTAGTAGAAGTATCTATTGAGGAAAATATGGTCTCAAATCTTCAAATTAATGAATATAAAATGTTTTATAAATTAAGAGAGGCTCGTAGAGGTGGTGGAATATTAGTATATATTAAAAAGGGTTTAGAATTTACTGAAACGATAAACCAATCACTATCATACGAAAATGTGCAGGGGTCATTACAATTTCAAGGAAAATATATAAATTTGATTACAGTTTATAGACCTCCAAATAATAGTGTTAACGATTTTGTGGAAGAACTTCAAGAACAGTTGCAAGAATGTAATGATTTTAGCTATATCATTCTTGGGGGAGATATTAACATAGATTTACTTGGTAAAAACTTATATACCGCGGAAACGGAATATCAAATTTTATTAACATCAAGCGGTTTATATAAATGCATTTTGGACTATACACGTCAAGAATTGTTCGGTGGGAAGTTGGTAGCCTCTTGTATTGATCATATTTATGTACGAGGAAAGTACAAACACATAAATTTTGCTCTGATACAATCGAAAATATCAGATCACTACATGACCGCAGCCCAACTAACTTTTCAAACAGAAGTTAATAGAACAACATGTACAAACAGGAAAAAATTTTTGAACGAACGTCTAATTAAAGTTAAATTATCCGATATAAACGTTCAACAGCTAAGCGAACATAAAAATTCTAATACATTGTACAATAGCATTATAAACAAATTTAACGAAGCATATGAAGCTTGTCAAGTTACACAAAATTAAAATCCTGAAATGTTTCTACTAAAAATTATAAAAAAAGACAATTGTAAATTTGTATGCCAAATGGATAATAAATAACAAAGAAATGCAGGAGAACTGAATGTGGAAAATTGTAATAAAGAGAGAGTTGAGTCAGAACAAGGACTACACGCAGAAAGTTCTAAAATTATACTGTATAATAAAAGAAGACCATTCGTTTACTAGGTGATATTTAGTTCATATAACAAATATATTATGTATTATTAATTAATTATTTTATATACTTTTTGAAATATTCTAGATTATAACGAATGTATATACATAGTTTTAACACCATGTCAAGCAACTCATGGAGTTAGCTTATGGTGAAAATCTTCTTCAGGGTGCTGTAAAGTAACTAAAATATTACTTACAAAAACTGGAGTTAAAATACTATCATGGCTTTGATAATTATCATTAAAACTTAAAATAAATAAATTAAATAAAACATTTGATAAAAGTACAAGAAACAGCTATCACGTTGCAATATAAAAATCTCTCGGGAATATCAAATAGCAAATTGGAACCCCATATACCATAAACGCCTACCTTACCTGATATCACTAGGTCGAGAATTTCTTGTTAATGAGAGAAGCTCAAGGTAAAGTTGGATGGAAAACGGCTTGAAGAAAAGAAAAACTCATTAAAGATAAACGGCTAGAGTGTTAGCTCTGGGTGGATCATGAGCTTGGGTCATGGGTTGACAAACGACCAAAAATATAGATAAAGAGCGCCACATACGAAGATGCGTGTAATTGTATTAGGGAAATGCGGAAACCTAAAGTCTACACCGCTTATGTAGCCACAAAACCTAAATATCGACCTTGCAAAGCACTTACCAAAATACCACTTACTCGATGTATTACAGATGTCCCGGCATATCCTGTGAACAAACAAATACATAACAGAGACACCGTTTGTGTCCTTAAAAATATTCACCAATAAATAACATACTTGCTTTTAAGTTCCAAAAATAATATATACCCAGGGTACTTGTTAACATTAGACAGAGTTAATCTTTTGCTTATTAAGAACCAAGAAATTTTCCTTGAATTTTTTAATAATAAAAGAATTAAGCAAAATTAAAGAGATTCTATTCACTTAAATTTGTTTAGCTAGTTTTAATAGAAATATTTACAGTTATATAAAAATTTACTTGAAAGAAAACTAATGGTGTTCTTTCTAGAATAATATAAATTTCATTAGATTTTCAATATCACAACATGTCATCAGTCTAAGGTATTCGTTTTCTTAATAATATTACATTTTAGAATTAAGATAGCCTTGAGTAGTACTAAAATAGACTTTACAATTAACGATCAATAATATTTCATTTAAGTGTTACTAAATTGTACCATTCAGACAAAGAGTAAACTTTAACATTTTGTCCTTTAAGAGTTGATCATTTCTTAAGGTTAAAGTACATGTCCTCAATAATAAGCAAAAATATTTTAATGTAATTTAAAATAATATGCGGTGATAGTATCTAAAAATTGTAGGTATTTTGACATGTGGTTTCAATAACACTTTTTAGTGGAGATAATAATTGTTTCCTTAAGATTAAATATTCAAGGCTACAATACTGCCTTCTTTAAAATTTTTTGTAAAGTTACTACTACAAAAATAAGGTGTTTATACTAAAACCCACTTTAAGATAACGACATTAAAATAAAATATCAATCTTTTATCGAAATTGGAACTTTTAAATAAATTCAATATACTTTAAGGTCAAGATCACTCACGTGCACGAAGTACAGTTGGAACCAAAAAAACTCGAACGTTCTTACCAGAACAAAACAACGCCATATGTCGACCAAGCTAAACCATCTGCAATCCACACAAAAAGATGTTTATATTATAACGTTGAATTTAAATTGGAGCCCACAAAAACCTTTTTAATAAAATATTATTAAATTAAATAAAATCTTTACTTGTTGTATCTAACAGTTTTTATTATTCCAAAATTGATGTAAATCTTTTACCTCTCCATTATTGCACTACGGAAAATGAATAAACAAATTTTATAAAATTGTTTCACACTAACTGCATTAATGATGTACACCAAAAATTTTTCATCGTATCTGCATGAATCAAACTGACTTCACCCAAAGTGGAATTCAAATCAATCTACACTAAAAGCTATCAGGACTATGACACGATGATTTTAATCATTTAATCTTTTTTACGAACACGATACCAAGCACATTCGCTTGGCACCATCTTGACTCTTATAACCTGTCGAGCTGCTTTCTCTTTTAAGCTCTAGTCGAAAAATGATTGTGAAAATGACAGATAAGTAACTAGCCCCGTAACTTAGATATCTGAGGGGAAGAAGCCATTATACATAATACACATAATAAGCTATCTTTTGTCACCAGACAACTACAACGTTACAAAGTAAAATAAAATTTGGCTTTTAAAATATAAATTCCATTGAAAACCAAAACATAATTAGTACGATAACATTATTGAAGTGCATGGTTGATTATCTGTATTTACCTTATGTTGTTTGATTTCCTGTACTTGAGTAAATACACATACACAGCGTTCAAATTGTTTGTATCTGTTTTGAAGTTTAGAGCTTTTTCATTGTTTACTATATGAGCCATTTCCAAAAAAAGTCTACTTTTGTATGAATTATCTTTATTCAACACTTTGACATTATTAAAATCCGGATAATATATATTACTCAAATTTAGACCAGGGTAGAAAATTAATTAATTACATCAAATAATTTTAATCACCATGTATAAAGAAGCTTTGAGAAAAAGTACACGTAATTAAATGCCTAGTGTAAAGATTTAAATCATTCAATTAGAAGGTAGGGTTTGTATAGACGTTTATTAGATGATACGCGTTATTAAAAAACCGTGGAGCATAAAAATTTATTTGTTTCATTAAAAATAAGGGATTTAAATTATTCACTAGACGCTTTCTATAAAAAGAAGCAGAATTAAAATGCTCAACTTGTATGTAATTTAATTATTCCAAGTAAAGAAACAAATAGAAATTACGTGCAAAATTTATATTAATTAATTCAAGTTTCAAGTAACGAGTATTAAACAAAATGTACAAATAATAATTAATATTTAATTAGGATTCACTAAAAATTAAAGGGTAAAAGTCAATGCCATTTATTATTATTTTAATTGGAGTTAATTGAACGATTATTAAGGTATAATAGGCATAAAAGCTTTTAAAAAACCCAATAATATTCAAATCGTAGAAGTGTTATTTAAAGTATTACGATTGAACACCTGCGTATTTTTAAATGTCAAATTCTAATAAATTCGAGCTGATAAACATGCAGATTCTGCGTATATTGCAAACGGTCGGATAAACCGTAGCTTATATTAACATATGAATCCACGTGAACTGAAATAACCGATAGTAAAGAGTATCGATTTGCACCACTAAGGCCAAGTTAGAAAAAGACAGATAAAATGCGCAAGGCAGAGACACAGATAATAAAAGGCGTAATTTGAGCAACGTCACGAGGAAACGATTGGTGGAAATAGGATGCAGATATGAGAGGTGTAAACGTAACGATTTCTATACAAAATTAATTAGTTGTTTGGAGACGCGTAATGTATTATAAATATTGATGTAAATAGATTTAACGTTGATGTTTGTGGTAGGAATGTGTTTGTTTTTTTTAAGAATGAGGATGAAAGTTTTAACTAGGTAAGCAGCCAAGGCGGAAAGAGTAAAGAGGCGATTATCAGAAGAGATTTAACAGGGCGAGAATCACAGCAATATATATATATATATATATATTGCTGTGATAAGGGGTTGTTTGAGGGTGTACTTTATAGGAAAGGTAGTTTAGAAATGAGAAATTACCATTGGCAGCAGAAAACTGCATTTATTTAGTGAAGAATTGAGAAATAGAGATACTTTGTAAATAGTTAGCAGTCAACACCCTGTATATAAAGTATAAATAGTTTTAAGGGACGCAAATAGACATAGGAAGACGCATAGTTAGCGTAGAAACCAGGAACACATACATTAGGTAAATAGTAAATATTTAATACCCTGTAGATAAAGTTTTAGTTAATTTAGGTAAAGCAAGTAATGGTATTTTTCAGTGGAAGCACGCGTATATTTATATGTAAACGATAAAGTGTAATTAGACACGCATTCAAAAGAGTTTACAACTCAACAAAGGCCGAAGTGCGCCACTATGAAATAAAGTGATACGTAATAATAATAATTCGAAGTGAAAATTGTAAAAGTGTGAAAATGAAAATTACGATTGCCGTTTAAACGGCTTCTAAAGCGGGGGAGAAAAATTCAAATTCTAAGTCCGGGGAAACAGACTACGAGTAAGGGGAGAAAATAAACTATGATATTCGATTTGGAGAAAAAGAATAAGAAGTAATAAGTCTGAATTGAGACGACAATAAATTGGGGTGCATAAGTTAATAATGGTAGTCCAGAGGGTAATGGCAATAATTTAAATGCAATGGTTCAAGCGTGTGGATAGACAATATTTCGAATGAGCATGTAATAATCCTGAATTGGGGGAAGATAATTTTTATTCAAATGGATGCGTCAATGCAAAGAAAATAGACCAGGTCAGATTTTTAGTTATAAGACATTTTATTTTTCTATATTTTTCATTTTTTTATTTTGAACATTGAATTTGCTTAATATAATATGAATGTGAAAGTCAACAAAAAGAGGATTTGAAAACGTATAAAGTGCTTGATATGATAACAGGTTTAGAACGTTCTACACTTCGTTTATAAAGATAATAGGTTTTTTTGGTGACTTTGGGTTTTGAGTAAAAAGTATATGATTTTTAATAAATGAGACTTATAACACTAATTAATTGAAAAGTGTATTTCAAATAATTTACAAAAGCTGTACGTAATATTGGTTTTATTATATAAAATTGAATTACCTGAATTTTATAATTCCAAATAAATGCTAGTCGAGGTCATAAGATAAAAGGTAATGAGAGTGATTTGATAATTTAAATAGTTCAAGGAGGAGCTACGAGTTGAATAGGAAATTGATAACAAGTAAGGCGGTACGTATCAAATTTTGTTATTGGTAGACAAGATTGGTTCAAGATAAAATCCAGTTACGTTTCTGGAGGGAATTGATAGCAACATTAATAAGACAGCCCAACGTCGGAGGAGATAATTATAATCTTGTTTATTTATAGCAATTAATGGTTTTGTCGCCCAAATGATGGAGCGCGAATAATTTAGAGGGTCATAGCATAATTAATATAACAGCCCAACGTAGGGGCTCGATAATTCCGGTAGTATCATAGCATAATTAATATGGCTACCCAAGCTTGGGGCACGAATTAGAGCACGAATTAAAGCACGATTTTACCACAGTAAAATACAACCTGAGATTAAGAGGCATGAATTAAATTAAATTAAATTTAAAATACGACCGGGAGATTTATAATAAATTAATTGAACTAAACCGGACATTTAAAGAGTTTCAATTAGCGGAAAAACAAGAAATTTGTACAGTAATTAAAGTTAGGTAGATTTATTTAGTATTTAAAAATTTGGAATAAAAATAATAATTTCAAAATGGAGAAAAGATCCCAAGAAAACATAACGTTGGAGAGAAGTGTGAGCGAAGAACCGAGAATTTCACAAGAAGCCAAAATGTTGGAAATCTTAATGGCAGTAATTAATAAAATGGACAGGAGTGAAGAAGCCATAAAAATAGTTACAACAAAAATGGATGAAAACAGCGAGAAGTTGGGGAATGAAATCAAAATTCTTAGCAATGGTCTGAAAGAAACGAACCACACTATCGCTGAAATAAAGGCACAGATGCAGGATAGAATTGGGAGAGTTTCTGAGGAAATAGACGGTCTATGGGACCATATTACATTAGTGAAAACAAAACAAGAAAAATACGAAAGCGAGTCCAACGATAAAATTACGGATTTAAATATTAAATTAGGTAAAATTGAAGAAAATTGTGAAACGGAGTTCAGATCGATAAATCAAGTAATAAATAGTTTAAAAAGTAATCCAATAAATTTTAATAGATAACCAATTAGGCTAGTTCAAACAAACCTTTCAATTGAACAGTTTACTAAATTTTACGGGAACGGAAAATTAAATCCGAAGATATTTCTGAAAAATTTTAAAATGTTGATACAGGGATCTACAGACGAATTATATAAATTAAATTTAATCAGAGCAATACTGAGGGGAAATGCTGAAAAGTGGTACAATTTGTGGAGAGTGAAATAGAAACATTTGAACAGTTTGAGCGGAAATTTTTACGTCAATTCTAAAGTGACAATCAGCAAGATCGAATTCGGAATAACCTGATTATGAGAAGATATAATTCAGAGAAAGGGATAACGCGAGAATTATATGCGATTGAGAAATTTACTGTAGCGAAGCAATTGGATCCTCCTTTAGAAGATAAAAATATTATAAGATATTTAGCAGGTCATTTTAACGCTGAAGTAAAGCGATACATAACGACGCAGAATATAGTAGATAGAGATACATTTATTGATTATTTGCAGAGATATGATGATTTGGAATTTGATTATGAAATGAAAAATAATGTTAGGGATCGACGCACGAATTTTATAAGGAATGATGATACTCGGAATAATTATCAAAGGAACAATTATAATTATGATCGTGGAAGAAATTTTAATAGGGGGAACTATGGCAATTTTAATAATGATTTTAGGCAAAACAGGAATACTGGTCAGGTACCAATGCAAAGCATGGAGAGAACGAATCATGAAGGAAATATTAATAGAGGAATAAATAGGCAGGAAAATGATGATCGACGGACGCAAGCTAGAAATATGAATAGTATGGAATTAAGGAATACGAATCGCACAGATACAGGGATAATGAGTCAGACAGGACCTTCAACGCGAAATGAGGATTTTTGAATACGGACGAACCAAGGAAAATTCTACGAATTAACGGATATGAAAACCAGCGCGAGTTTATCAAACATGAAATGGATAATGAATTAGGAAGATTTGAAAGGAACTTATTACCAATAATGAATTTAAAGTTGGAAAATAAAATAGTTAAAGTGTTAATTGATACTGGAGCAGAGGCATCACTTGTTGCGGAAGAGTTTGTTAAACGAGAAAAATTGGGGAATAATGCGAAACCTATAACGAGGTGTAATTTAGTGGCACCAAATAATAAGAGATTTAGTGTGATAAATGAAATGGTAATTCTGAGATGTGAAATGGGAGATGAAATATGGGAAAATGATTTTATGGTAGTACCTGGACTGAAGATAGATGTTATATTTGAGATGAATATGATAGATAAGTTGGGGTTGAAAATAGATGCGGAATGCAAAGAGATTGAGTGTAATGGTAAATATATTAAATGGTATGAAGAGGGGAATATTGAAATAGAAGACGACTGCGTGAATATTAATCAGTTTCGTAATGAGATAAATAATGGGGGTAATGAAAACGAAGATATTAAGTGTCCAGATGATTTAAGAAATAGGGTGAATATATTATTGAATAAGCATTCAGAATTAATTGGGTCGAAGTCGAAAATTGCCACGGGTTATGTGCACAAGTTGGAAAGAATAAATAAAGAACCGTTTAACACTAAAATATATCCTATTCCAGTAGCATATGGGAATAGAGTGAAGGAAGAAATTGAAGAAATGTTACGTGAAGGTATTATAGAGAGATCCAGTACGAATTTTGTAAATTCATTAGTAGTCGTCGTGAGAAAAAGTAATAATAGTATTAAGTGGTGTATAAATGCAAGTGAAATTAATAAGCGAACGAAGCCGCAATATAATTGTCCACCAAAGATAGATAGAATATTAGGGAGAATAGGTAATAGAAGATTTATAGCAGATTATATTTAAAAAGTTCATTTTGTTTGATTCCATTAGTGCGAGAATCAAGGAAGTATACGGGTTTTTCGGTAGAAGGAAAATTATACCAATTTAGGGTGGTCCCGGTTGGTTTGTCCTCAAGTACGGATGCATTAGAGAATGTGCTGAAGAATATTTTGGGACCGTATGAAAAATTTTGTATCCACTATATAGATGAAGTATTGATATTTAGTGATAGTGTAGAGGAACACTTAGTACAGTTAGATAGGATATTGTTAGAGCTGAATATAGCTGGTTTGATTTTGAGTTTAAGAAAGTGTGAATTTTTTCAAAGTAGGGTTAGATTTTTAGGTTATAGGATAGATAATAAGAATAGGATTAGGAAATACGAATTAAAAGGACCCCGATTCAAAAGTACGAATAGGAAATACGAATTAAAAGGACCCCGATTTAAAAGGATGATTAAGAAATATGAATTAAAAGAACCCAGATTCAAGAATGATAAGGGAAGTTAGAAATAAATGTAATTTAATTGACCCATGCAAAGGAACATGAATAGATGAAAGGAAATGTAAAATAAATTTATGAATAGGTATACATAGGATAATAGAATAGGATTTGAATATAAGAATAGGTATAGGTATGGATAGGGTAGTATAATAGGACATAGGCATGAGATTAGATTAATGTAAATATGGGATTAATAAAGCAAAAGTTAGATTTTTAAAATGGAAATAAAAATATAACAATTTTAATACCAATGTGAGTTTAAGTTCACGTTGGGCGCCAAAAAGGGACATTGTTATAAAATTTTATATTTTAATTTGGAGGAATTATGCTGTGATAAGAGGTTGTTTAAGGGTGTACTTTATAGAAAAGGTCGTTTAGAAATGAGAAATTACCATTGGCAGCAGAAAACGGCATTTATTTAGTGAAGATTTGAAAAATAGAGATACTTTGTAAATAGTAAGCAGTCAACATCCTGTATATAAAGTATAAATAGTTTTAAGGGACGCAAATAGACATAGGAAGACGCATAGTTAGCGTAGAAACCAGGAACACATTCATTAGGTAAATAGTAAATATTTAATACCCTGTAGATAAAGTTTTAGTTAATTTAGGTAAAGTAAGTAATGGTATTTTTCAGTGGAAGCACGCGTATATTTATAAGTAAACGATAAAGTGTAATTAGACACGCATTCAAAAAAGTTTACAACTCAACAAATTCCGAAGTGCGCCACTATGAAATAAAGTGATACGTAATAATAATAATTCGAAGTGAAAATTGTAAAAGTGCGAAAATGAAAATTACGATTGCCGTTTAAACGGCTTCTAAAGCCGGGGAGAAAAATTCAAATTCTAAGTCCGGGGAAACAGACTACGAGTAAGGGGAGAAAATAAACTATGATATTCGATTTGGAGAAAAAGAATAAGAAGTAATAAGTCTGAATTGAGACGACAATAAATTGGGGTGCATAAGTTAATAATGGTAGTTCAGAGGGTAATGGCAATAATTTAAATGCAATGGTTCAAGCCTGTGGATAGACAATATTTCGAATGAGCATGTAATAATCCTGAATTGGGGGAAGATAATTTTTATTCAAATGGATGCGTCAATGCAAAGAAAATAGAGCAGGTCAGATTTTTAGTTATAAGACATTTTATTTTTCTATATTTTTCATTTTTTTATTTTGAACATTGAATTTGCTTAATATAATATGAATGTGAAAGTCAACAAAAAGAGGATTTGAAAACGTATAAAGTGCGTGATATGATAACAGGTTTAGAACGTTCTACACTTCGTTTATAAAGATAATAGGTTTTTTTGGTGACTTTGGGTTTTGAGTAAAAAGTATATGATTTTTAATAAATGAGATTTATAACATTAATTAATTGAAAAGTGTATTTCAAATAATTTACAAAAGCTGTACATAATATTGGTTTAATTATATAAAATCGAATTACCTGAATTTTATAATTCCAAATAAATGCTAGTCGAGGTCATAAGATAAAAGTTAATGAGAGTGATTTGATAATTTAAATAGTTCAAGGAGGAGCTACGAGTTGAACAGGAAATTGATAACAAGTAAGGCGGTAACGTATAAAATTTTGTTATTCGTAGACAAGGTTGGTTCAAGATAAAATCCAGTTAAGTTTCTGGAGGGAATTGATAGCAACATTAATAAGACAGCCCAACGTCGGAGGAGATAATTACAATCTTGTTTATTTATAGCAATTAATAATATGAACATTTGCTGAATTAATAGTTTTCCAATATATCCTTTCGCACAATCAACATAAGTTGAAACTATTTCAAAACCAACACCTGTAGTTGTTTATAATAATCATCAGATTTAAGTGCAATTATTTTTTTTAGTCATTAGGTTTCTCTCTTGAAACTGGTTGGACGCGTATCCTCACTTATTTCTATTTTGAGCTAGCCTGCACCGTTCCCTGAAATTCCCACAGCCTAGATACAGCTAAGTTCTCCTTCTGTCGTTTCCGAATTATATACCCTATTTCACCAGGATTCAGTGGTATGTGAAGGGAGTTAAGCAGCCTGTGGCTACCAAGGATCCCCAACACTTAGACATTTGCCAAATTAATAGTTTTCCAGTAAATCTTTTTGCATTATTAACTCTAGTTGAGAGTATTGCAAAACCAATATTTGTAGTTGCTTATAATAATCATCAGGTTTAAGTACAGCTATTTTTTTCATCATTAGGTTTTCTATCTTCGAATTGGTTGGACGTATACCTCCATTGATTTCTATTCTGAGCTAGTTTGCACATTTTCCTAAAATTTCCACATTCTACATCTTTCACTATTGTTGTGCAATAGCCTAACCTAGGTCTATATCTACCTCTCTTTTTTTCCTATCTCTGCTTCTAATATATTCCGCACTATTCCCTCATTTCTTAGTATAGGTCTATCATCCTAACTTTCCTATTTTTACTTTTTTCTACATACTTCTTTCTTTTCCTACCATTTCTAGTACCTCTTTGTTCTCAACTTTCTCTGTCCATGATATCTTCATCATACGTCTGTAGCACCACATTTCAAACACTTCTATCTTTTCCTGTTCGCTTCCCCTACTGTCTAGGTTTCACAGCCTTACAGTGCTGTGCTCCACACATATGTTTTAAGCAATTTTTTCTTGTTTCTATGTTTGTTGTCTTTGAGTACAGTAATTGCTTTTTTTCGTTAAATGTAGCAAGACCTAGTGCTAATCTTTGTTTTATATCTTTTGCGCTCTTCCCATCTTGCGTTATTTGGCTTCCTAGGTAGCAGAAATCCTTAACCTCTTATAAGTTCTCCTTACCTATTTGTATTTTAGTTTTTAATTTATTTTCCTCTTCTTTGCATGCTAGTACTTCAGTGTTATTTTCGTTAATTTTCATACTGTATCTCTCTGTTAAAACTGTTTCCATTTCATTAAGAGCAGCTTCTAGCTCTTCCTTGCTGGGGAATAATGCTAAATTTTGTTTTCTTTAGGCTGTAGTTTCTGCATTATATACTGCAGAAAAAATTTTTAGGTAGGACTGACTACCAGTTATTCTCTTTATAAGGATGTCTTAGATTATGATTGATTTTCATTTCCAATTACATTGCATCAAATCAAAAAGTATGAAGAACTGAACCATTTGCCAATAAATGTTTAGTTACTAAAACATTTGAAAATTTTGCCGCCCTTTGTCTTCGTAAAAATACTGAGGTTCGGTTACTGTTAGAAATAGATATTATTATTAAAAAACACAAATCTCTTAACACGCATATCAGAACAGCCTTGTTTTTTTTTTTGTATAAAAGGAAATAGGTTATCATTTTAAGTGGTTTAAATATGTCAGCTTTATTCTCACAACAACTATCATCACACGTACGTACAACAACTATCATTATACGGACGTAAAACATTTATATGTAATAGATGTAATAGATACTTAAACCATTTTTATAGCAACAACATGCTTCAAAAGCATTTAAATTATTGCCAGAGATAAAACACGTATTCTGTTAAGCCGCTAACCGACAGAGCGAAAACTTTAAATTTTAAAAATCGTCAGCAACAGTAAAAGTCCCATTGTAATATATGCTGAATAGAATAAAATAATTTATCCAATGAAGAAGCTACTTTAAATACAATTAAAAATCAAGTACATTTCCTTATAGCGTCGTCAACTATCTAAAATGTTCCTATAATGGTACTCTATCAGAGTTTCAGTCATATCACCAGTATTGACTGTATAGATTGGTTTGTACTACCACTACAGCTAATTAGTAAAAAAAATCAAATTATACTATGTGCTATAAAATCAATGGATAATCTAAATACCAAGAAAATTATAAATATAATACTGTAAAAAGAGATCACATATATGAGAAACAATTTACTGACGAACAACCTAAGGTGTTTCATCACTACCTTTTGACTGGCAAATTTCGTGGAATGGTTCACAAAGATTGTAATATTAACTATAAAGATTCCGATATAATATCAGTAGTATTTCATAATTTATCAGGATATCACTCGTATTTCATTATTAAAAAATTTGCTAACGGTTTTCCGAGTGCAATACATTTTTTATTTAACAATAAGCAAGGTAAAATATTATCATTTCCTAAAGTTGTAGATGGACCCGTGTGGTTGGTGGCTACCCATCGGGCGCGTCCCGAGGTAGCGGATAGGGGGGACCCAGTGTCACCGTACGAGTAATCGTTCGCTGCCATCGGGTTATGTGACAGAATAAGCCTAGCACTCGTAGTGATCCAGAGCGCTGAGTAGCATAAAACCTACAATATGCGGGGGAACGAGCGTACGTCAATGCGGACTAAACCCCGCATGATGATGGTTAGGTTAATCTCACACCGCGGACCAAATCACAAAACCCCTACTGCTACATGGACCGATAGCGGTCTGCACAGGGGTCCAGGCCACCTCGTGTTTGTGCCGTGCGAGGCGACCCGTGTCGGTCGGATGACGGAATCCTGGTGGTTGAGCCACACCTGAGGCGGTTTAGTTTCTCAGTGTCTGGCAACACGCCACTTTGGCCCAGATTTCACCTAGACGGGGGGTCAAGACTAACCCATCTCGATCAATCGGCTGTATTGTCGGGTCAGACCGCCGACTGGGTGAGCTCTTGGAGGTGAAGGGCTTGCAGCCGGTACTGTGGGTGAGCAGCACATGCTACATGTGTGCTGCTACAAAGCGGTATGCGGGCTCGTACCTCAGTCATCTTACGGGGAACTATATCTTCCTGGTAGCCCTGGTGTTGTTTTTACACACCCCAAACTTGGGCTCCGTGGTGGGTGGGGAGCTGGGAAGATGAATTTTATTTTTAAAAATATGGATCCTATAGTCAATGTAGTTAATCTAGAGGGTGAGTCCCCGGACACCCCTCAAGTTTTGTTGCAGGTCCCACAGGAACTGCAACGAAAAGAACAACAACATCAGCCCCAAAGTGGGGAGAAGGTTAAGCCAGAAGAGTGGCAACAGCAGCGCCCACAGAGAAAGCGAATCAGTGGTGCTAAACAGAAAAGAAGAAGGAGGGTCCGTTTGGCGGCACAGGAGGGTGTGATAGAAAAGGCTGACCCTATGGCTAACCTATCCACGGCACAACCTGGTGCCAATCAAACACCCTTCACTTCAAAACCATTCACCTCCGCTCTTAGGCCTGCAGAGGCCAAGGCGCGGAGCATAAAAAGATCCAGATCTGAGAGCACCCCTCCGCAAGGTATACCGCGGAAGAGAGGCTGTCAGACTGGTATAAACAGCCCGTCACTGGCAGCTACGTGGAGGCAGCTGCTAGGCACTTTCAGGTGGCTGTCATAGACAAAAATAACCCTTGGGGTAAGATTACCAAGGCCCAAGCAGAGACCTTGCAACTAGCAATTGAGAAGGCTTTGGACGACCATCTGTTTGCCCTTCCCAATGATAGCGCTCCCCCAACCTTTAGGAGGTGGGCGTACTCGGGCGAGACCTTCCGGATCTGGTGCGAAGATGACCACTTCCTAACATGGATTACGGAGGCGGTTGGCAACCTTCCACAACTGTGGGAGGCTGCACGCCTTACAGTCGTCCAGGTTGGACTGTTGCCTAGGCTCCTGAAAGCGGCGCTGTGGATTCCGGGCCCCGGGAGGACATGGAGGTCGTCCAAAGGCGTCTGCGTGTACAGAACCCCTGGGCTGATACATCCAAGTGGGCGTCTTCCACACCGCCACAAGAGATCAACCTCCAGGGAGGCTGATAGTCTTTGGCGTTGGGGAAGACGGGAGGGAGACCATCAACAGAAAGGGAGGCAAACTACACTACAAGCTCACCTCCCTAAATCTCAAAATACAAAAATCGCAACCTGCCGCAGGGGCAGCCCAACTGGCTGCCGCGCAACAGCAGGCTCAACTTCCACCTCCTGAGCAGCTAAAGCGAGCTCCGCTCCTACAGCAACCTCAGGAGGCTGACGTAGGCAAACCATCGTCTACGTTAAGCAGTCAGATGGACACAGCAGACTCCGATCCGCTGCTAGTGGGATGGCAAACTTTCTAGTTATCACTTGAAGCGAGCGGACGTGTTTTTCAGTACTCCCGCTTGTGCGGTAAACAAGTACTATTTATTATTGTTTTATTATAGTTTAAGCTTTGCTTTTTATAGTATTTTATTTTTATTGTTGTGTGCCGTTAATGTTAATATACAGGGCATTAAATAAAATCAAAATAATAATTTAATCTGTTAAATACTTAATAAGAAGCGTTTTAATTAAAATTTTAACTAAAATTCGGGTTTGAAAATAAACTAAATCAAATTTCGGGCTAATAAATCAAAAACCAATAACCGAACACCTCAAAATAATTTAAAAAGGCGTAAATTGATTGAAAAATCTAGTAAATCGGGCTAAAAAAACCGCGCAAAACAAACAAATAAATTCGGGAAAATTATATAACGTGCGTATAATAAAATAACATGTTAAAAACCAAAATTTAGGCTATTTTAAATTAAATAAATAACTCAAAAACTGTAAATTTTAAAACATTTTAATATAAATAATCCATTTTTAAGTACTTGTGTACTTTAAGATTCCTTAAAGTCGATCTTTAGGTGTAATTAGTGGTGTTAACATTTGAAGGTCGAGTACACACCGAGTAAACAAGCGGTAAGTGCTTCCGGTACCGCATTCCAATAACGCGTTTTAATTAGTTTGCATTTAAATTCCGGTATTTTATAGATTTGTTTTGGATTTAATTAGCTAGTTTGAATTTTAAATAAATAAATACAGTTTTGTTTAGGGTACATTTTTACTCCAGGTATATTTATTGGGTTTGTGATTCTATTTTGTCTTCGTTGTTATTTTGATTTTAGTGTTTGTTTTATATTTGATAAATTTGAAATTTCATTTGCTGGTTTGAAAACTGAATAAATAAATAAATACCGGGAAGTTTACGTTTCATTTTAAATCTAAGTATTTTATTGAAGCAGGGCTTTGTTTTGTACTTGCTGTAGGTTTTGTTGTATAGCTGATCGTCTTAACTTTGAGTATTTAGCTTCGAAACGGTCAGGGCGTTTTTGATCTGGGTTTTTTGTTTCTGGTTGTTGTTTGTTTGTTTGATTTTTTAGCATGGTTGTCCACCGGGATGAGGAGCCGCTGCCGAGGAAGAAGAGGGGTGATCGGTCGGAGTCGGTCAGGGGTGAGTAGTCGGAAGCAGTGTCGGTTGCGAAGGTCGCAGTGAAGGAGCTCGCGGTAGTCCTTGAGAAGCTGGTGTCGCAGGCCGACGGGAAGGTAGTCGTGTCGCAGGTGGAACCTGGATCGGCGGTGGTGGAGTTGGAGGTGCCGGCGCCCCTTGTGGGTGGAGCCGGGTCTGAATCGCCCTCAACATCGAGAGGCCAGCGTCGCGGATCGACTAGCAGCAACGTAAGCGTTGCGGTTAGCGATCTAGACGAGCTGAACCTCCTTATGTTCAGGGCGAGGAAGGCGCACGGCCTCATCCAGAAGCGGGTCCCTGCGACTTCGGCGACGATCACCGTCGATGACAGGAGGGTGGTTCGCAACGCCGCGGACGAGCTCCGAGACGTTTCGAACCAGCTTTTGGGGATGGTTAGGGGTCTGAGGATGGTGCGAGGCGAGGTGAAGGAGGTTGTTGCCGAGGTTGCAGTCGCAGCGGCAAGGACGGAGCAGGTCGTTGTAGGGCGGGGGGCAACAGCAGGTCGTTTAGTCTCGGGGGTAGTTTCGTACGCCGGAGCAGTGGCCAAGAAGGCAGCGTCGACGGTTGCGACGCCAATCCAGGGGTCAAAGAAGACGTCATGGCGACGTTAAAGAGGGTTGATCCTACCAAGAATGGTTTTGTTGTTGTAGGAGCACGGCGGACGCGCAGGGGTGGTGTTGTCGTCAAGTTGCAGGTCGAGAGGACGCTCGTAGGCTGCAGTCGACGATAGGTGGGACTTGTCAGGGTCTGACGACAAGGACCATTGAGAAGAGGAGGCCGCGCATCGTGCTCCCTGGAGTAGAGAGGGAGATAAAGAAGGAAGAGCTCCAGCAGAGGTTGCTTGCTCAGAACCCCCGCTTCAGGGGGCTTAGGTTCGAGGACGAGGTTAGGAAGATGTTTAGGTTTGGCGGCAGAGAACCCAGGGATCTGTTGGCCAGCGTTGTGTTCGAGGTGTCGCCGGAGGCTAGGAGGTGTTTCTTGGCAGATTCGGTCAGTCTAGGTTGGCGTAGGGTTTGGGCTCGGGATCATTGAGAAATGATCCGTTGCTACGAGTTCGGCCACAGGTCAGCGGAGTGCAAGGAGCGCATGCAGTTTTGCGGTAACTGCGCCGAGATTGGGCATGAGTTCAAGAACTGCATGCGGGCAGTTTCTTGTTGTGTGGTCAGTGCGAGGTCGAACGACAGGGTTGGTAGTGTCAGGGTCGATACTCGTCACGACGCCAAGTCCAGCCAGTGCCCCACGATGCAGCGTTGGAAGGCAGTCATCACCAGGAACATCGATTATGGATTCTAGGCCATTAGATGATGTTCAGAGGAGGTCGTTAACTAAATATGCGCAAATTAATTTAGGTAGAGGCAAAGGGGCTACAAATAATTTCGTTAAAATAATGAACGAAAATAAAATCGACATCGGGTTCATACAGGAACCGCGCCTGTATAGCCAAAAAATAACAGGTTTTGGGAGGGGGGTTACCGTCTTAAACGCGAATAGTGAACGACCGCGTAGCGGGATAATAATAAATAATGGGACGTGCGCCGGAATTATATTAAATAATTTATCGAACGAATTTGTAACGACGACCGAAATGAAATCAGGGGAAAATGCGTTTCACGTAATAAGCGCGTACCTCCCGCCGGTCGATTCCCGGCGGGAAAATCCCCAAACCGAAGACTTGATAAATCAAGTAGATAATATTATTCGTAAAATCGGCAGAAATAAAAATCTAATTATCGGTGGAGATTTTAATGCCAAGTCGCCACTATGGGGCAGCCCTATCGAAGACGATAGAGGCTCACAGGTTGCTGATCTTTTTACGGAATGGGATCTTAGTGTGATAAACACTAATGATTTGCCTACGTTTGAGAGGCATAGAGGCAGCAGTTTTATAGATATTACTGCAGTCTCGCACGAAATGTTAGAAACGATTTGTAATTGGAAATTAAGGTCGGACGAGGAAACGCTCTCTGACCATAAATTAATAACATGGGAAGTTGAAATCAAAACAAGTGCAAACGAGCAGCTAACTGTATTTCCGCGGTTCTGTAAAAAAAGCAAATTGGGAGCGATTTAAACAAAAATTTGGCGAAAGTATCTCTGTGCTCGAAAATGAGCTATTTAACTGCCGAGAGGCAGACGAAGTAGAAACACTCGCGAAAAAATTAAACGACGCGGTGGTAGACGCGTTGTCGTATTCCATGCCGAAAAAGAGAACATTTAAAGACAGGTGGACCCGGGAACTAGCCACCAAGCGGGCAGAAGCGCGTAACCTAAGGCGCCGCTATCAACGCGCCTCGGGAGATATAAGAGAACAACGGAGAATAGAATATAATCAAAGTTACCGCGAATATAAAATATTAATAGACGAAACGCAAACGAATAGATTTAAAGAATTCTGCACGCGAAACTCACAGAAAGAATCCTGGTGAACCGCATACCGCATAATTAGAGGAAAACAACAAAAAATCGCGCTCAATAATATAAAGAAAACAAATGGCGAATACACGGAAGGTTTTAAAACCACGAGGAAATATTTACTAGAGAAATTTTTCCCGTCGGATAATCCCGAGGGGGATGAAGGGTCGCACGATTTAGTACGTCGGGAAGCTGGAGAGGTGCAAGGAACAGGTGCCGATAAGGCAATCCTAGTTCACGAAGTCGTCAGGGCTCTTAGGAGAATGAACTCTAAGAAGGCACCGGGGCATGATGGAATTACTTCAGACGCAGCTCTGGAGGCGTGCCTGTTAGCCCCGTGTGTCTTTGTCGGGTTGTTTAATCTTTGTTTAGAAAGGGGCGTTTTTCCGCGTTGCTGGAAAATCTAGAACGTGAAATTTATACCCAAACCTAAAAAGGCGGATGCGTCAGATCCGGGCAGCTATCGTCCAATTAGCTTGCTACCGGTGCTGGGGAAAGTTTTAGATCGCGTTATGACTACGCGTGTTGAGCACCTAGTGCGAGAAAGCGGCGGTTTTAATAACCGACAGTTTGGTTTCATGGAAAGCAAGTCGACTATCGACGCGTTAGAGTTCGTTGTCGGGGAAATTAAGCAAGCGAGAGATGCTAAAGAGTACTGTGTCGTTGTTGCTTCGGACATTTCAGGAGCATTTGATGCTGCCTGGTGGCCATTAATCGTTTGCGAGTTAGATCGTAGGGGTTGTTCGCGAAACTTGATGTCTTTGGTCAAGAGTTATTTCTCGGGGCGATTGGCACAGGTTGAAATTCCGGGTGAAGTTCTGTCACGTGAGGTGGAAAGGGGATGCCCACAGGGGTCATGTTCTGGTCCCACATTTTGGAAGTTGTTGTATGAGAGCATCTTTAGGGCTAAGTTGCCCGCAGGATGCTCAATCGTTGGGTTTGCGGATGACACGCTTTTAATTGTAAGATCGAGATTGTTAATGGATATGCGCACAAAACCGAACGAGGCGCTTAATAAATTACACGAATGGTCGCAGGCGGTAAAATTAAAATTTAACACGGCGAAGTCAGAGGCGCTTTATTTCGGTACGAAACCAGGACAGAGACCTCCTAGGCTAGAGCTAGGAGGGAAGAAAATCCCGTTTAAAGATTGTATTACCTACCTCGGCGTCAAAATCGACGATAAATTAAATTGGAAAGCGCACGTACAATACGTAAAAAGTAAGGGCCGCGAAATATCAAATAAAATGATGGCGGCGGCTAAAATAAAGTGGGGTTTCAGGGGCGAATCGCTGAGGACGGTTTATGCCGGAGCAATTGAGCCGGCAATGCTGTACGCAGCTTCTGTATGGGCAGAAGGTTGTAAAATCAGGGAGATGCGGCAATTGACGAGCGTACAACGCATTACCGCGGTAAAAGCAGCGAGGGCGTACAGGAC
Source organism: Platerodrilus igneus (assembly GCA_036346225.1). Classification (NCBI taxonomy): domain Eukaryota; kingdom Metazoa; phylum Arthropoda; class Insecta; order Coleoptera; family Lycidae; genus Platerodrilus; species Platerodrilus igneus. The sequence goes on from JARFIW010001036.1 coordinate 118,739, forward strand.
CACCTACTCGGAGGCAGTTCTAGTGATCAGCAGGACTCTCCCTATCGAATATGTCGTTAGGGAGATTAGAGATAGGCGATTAATAAATATAGGAAAAGGGCGCGAAATTATCGAAGATCTTAATCTTGGTAATAGGGAAATTGCAAGAAAGATCGTTGTATCAGAGTTGGGGCACCCTGCTGATATTAGAGGAATCGCGTTTGTCGAAGGTGATGAGGACGCGATGGGTATTAAAATTTATACGGACGGTTCACGTATGGACGATGGGCAAGCAGGCGCGGCGTTTGTCGTGTATAAGCAGGAAAGGGAAGTGTTTCGGTTTCAAACCAAACTCGCGAACTGGAGCACAAATTTCCAGTGCGAATTGGTAGCCATACGAAAGGCTATCGATTACGTAATAAACCATACGGGCAGAGACGAGTATTATATAATCAGTTGTAACGTGCATTTTTGTAGTTGAACATTTTATGCTTTTTCCCAGTTAGTAAATACATCGTTTTTTTGGGATCGCTGTTTGTATAAAGGAAATACTTCAGAAAGAATAATTGTTTTTTTTGTTGCTTTTCTGTTGGAAATAAAAGTAGTAGAACTTGACGTGCGTTTTACGGAACATTGACTTAGTGATACGCGTTGCTTTACTAATTGTGTTTTTTTGTTGATTTATCTTTTTATATTTGAACTGTGTGTGCGATCTAGTCTTCGTCGTCCCTTTTTTTTTATCAGAGTAGTGCATACTTTGGATTATCCAAATACAGCTTTAAGCTTGAGTGTTTCTAAACAAAAAAGGTTGCTTCTTATAAACATGTATCTCATTCACATGTAAAGACAGTTGATACTGTAGTTTCTGAATTTTCTAACCCCAAAAAATCTAAAATAGATCATTGTTTGCGCAAATTTCGTTATTCAAAAGCATTAGATTTTTTCTTTGTTACCATAGGTAGCAAATAAAACACCTCACGTTACTGTTAGTTTAATGCATTACATCGTGCCTTGAAAGCCCGTGATTCTAAATTTTTATTACCATTTTTTTTTCGATTTGTGTTACAAAATATTCTGACATTATTGTCTCAGGAAATAGAATTAACAAGAAATTTATCAATGCTACATAGTTCCATCAGCCTGATAATGTCTGCTGCTAACACCAGTGAAATACGTAGGTGTGATTAGTGTAAAGTGTAAGAAATTCCATCAACACCCTCACAGTCAAGGGTGAAGTGCTTCGTTAGTGCAGGACAGCGTGAATCCCACACTTCAATTGCAAGGAAGCGTTACTGAAGGAGATTATGTAAGTTGAACTATTTCCTACTTGATATGACTTTAAATATCTATCCGTTGTTTTGCAATATCTTTGTCGTTCTGATACCTTTTACAATAGAAGTGCATGCTACTAAGAAAAAAAGAAAGAATAAAAAACAATCAATACTACTGAATTACTCATATCAATTGTGACTTACCTATTTATCTTTTGTTAACATTTTGTCTGATTTATGTTTAATTGGTGTGTGAGGAAACGTTTCTGCTACTCCCCAATATTACCTCACTTTGTGATAAAAATTTTTGTAATGCTTTTATCGTGATTATATTATATAGTTTATCTAAACAGTTTTATTTACATTCTACAAAGTACTGAATAACTTAGACTTTTCATTGCTGCTATGCTTATTCTTTTTTTTCAGGTTTACTTAACTAGTATTTTTTCGCAGGTATTGTCACTAACTCCCTACCGCCGCATACATTATATGTTGGTCTGCTTTCTACAACCCCCCCTAATCTCCGATTGAGCCCGGTCATTTCCTTGATATCTTTGTGTTACGCACGGCTATGAGTCAACGTAACATAAATTTGGCGCCCAACGTGGCTGCCACGAATTAACGTAACACAGTGATAGTAAATCGGCGCTGACGGCTTTAACGAACATGAACACCTCGACAGATCTCTAAGCGGACGTCTGGAGGATAGCGCGTACGGCGCTCGAGTTTCGACGTTTATAGTTCTGTTGGGTCAGGTCGCACAATGGTAACGTAAGAAACGATAGGGCTGATGAATTAGCTAAAGATGCCGCGACGGGAGACTTTCGAATATCACATTCGCCGATACCGAAGTCTTTGATTAAAAGAAAGCTGCGTGAAAAGTCAATCAGACAATGGGAAGAGAGGTGGAACAACGCTGCCACGGGCAGGTTGACCCACAAATTCATACCGAGCTTAGAAGCTAGAGGCAAGATCGAGGTAAAACTCGATCATAAAATGGTTCAGTTGATAACAGGCACGGCGCCTTGAAAGCGTATTTACATAGGTTTGGGTTAACCAACAATGACCGCTGTGAATGCGGTGAGGGCGCGGAAAGCGCAGAGCACGTGCTCTTCGACTGCCCGCTTGAAGCGGCAAATCGAGGGTTGGCTGATACGAAATTAGCTATCGTAGGTCTAGCATGGCCAAAGAGCCTAGAGGAAATTGGGGAAGTGGCTAACCAGAAGGCGTTCTGGACAGTCTTTAGAGAGTTCGCAAGAAGAGTTGCTAGATTAGACGTTGATAATCGTGTGTAAGTCGGGAGGGGATGGTGAGAGGATTGAAAAATTATAGATTTCGACCTGGCGTGATTTTGACATGATAAGAGCATGATAACCAAAACCTGCAAAAAAAAAAAAACAAAAAAAAAAAAAAACAAAACAAAAAAAAACAATAATAATAATAATTAAATAAGTATACCAAAAACTCTAATATGCACGACAAATACACCACTAAAACAATCACTGTCCCACCTTTTGCGCGCGGAAAATCGGGAATAAACGAAACAAATAAATAACAACAAACTAAATCAGGAAACCTCATTAATTTAAATAAGTGTAATAAATAAAGAAATAATAAAATAGAGTGAAACCGCGCATCCTCCCAGGAGTTAAAAGTGAAATGATAGAGATTGTGATCCCCCATGAACGATTAGTGCATATCCACCAGGACTTTAACAGTGCATATTCAATTCCCCCATAAAAGTAGAAAACCAATAGATGTAGGTAGACGGCCAGATCTTCGGATGTTGGAGAAATTTATATTGGAGGTAAGAATAAAATTGTGGCGGCTGTACTCGCATGAGCATCGATTTGTGATTTTAAACAGATTTTGAAATAATCTAACAAGCACGTTTTTGTGTAATGGCGCTAGTCGATATAATGCTTATGCGAGTGCACCTGATAATGTATTTGCTTTTACTAATACATGCACTGTTACATGCTTTTGCTTATTCAAATATTTATTTATATATTTATTATATGTATATTTATATATTTATATTTATTTTTACACTTATATTTTTGCCTGCATTGTATTGTTTTGTGGTTTGATTTAATTCGTTTGACGTTCTGTCGCCAATTTTTGTTCGCAGTATATATAGGAAAGAAGATTGTATATATAATATGTCAGTTAGGGAATGATAGGGAACGTTAGGGACAAATTTAGGATAAAATACTTAGATCAGGGAGGACGAATTTGTAAATTTATAAAGCAGGCAAAATAGCTGGATTCACTATTAATACATTTGGCAAATACTTAGAAGTTTGAATCCATTTTAAATTAGCTAGCTAGATTTGGATAGTTTTAAGTCGACCCTTCAGGTCGCACTGGTAAGCAGAGCCGGCGTCTGCTATCCGGTATTACGGATCCCTCCCTCTCTCATTTTTGCTTGTGTCTTGTTGATCGGGCACACTCCAAAGTCAACGCTAGGGATACCATTATTTAAACCCTGTTTTTTAGTTTTTGTTTCAGTCTGTTAGATTTTTATTTAGAGTGGATTAATTATAAAGTTCGAATAAATTAGAAGCACGTTTATTTTTCGCGTTTAAACCCAATGTAGTACCTTCGGGTGGAGCATTGGGGACGTGGCCGCAAGTATAGCGGCTCTTATTCAAATTATAATGCTAGTGGGATGGCTTGCGGAGGAGTACAGTAAAGCGTCACTGGACAGACCGCCCAGTAAGGCTTGATAAGCAAGTTTTACCCATCCCAGTCCAATGGCGTGACTAAAGTTAATACAACTAAACCTGCAACATTGCCGGGCGGCTGCAGCATTGTTATGCAGACACCTGAGCAATAACCAGGCCATCGCCCTTACCCAAGAACCCTGGGTGGTTTGCTCAGGAATCTCGGGACTGGGAAGCCTAAATGGTACTATCATTGCGGCTAGTAACCAACCTAAGCCTAGGGCATGCATCTGCATACCCAGGCACTTAAATGCTCTCCTCCTGCCACAACTGAGTGGCCGTGACGTCGCAGCCGTACAGATCAGTTGCAGGATGGGATGAATTACTGACATAATCTTGGTCTCAGCCTATTTTCCAATTGACCATGACCCACCTCCTCCGGAGTTGACGGCAGTCATTGATCATTGTAATAGGCACAAAAAGCATCTGACTATCCGATGCTATTCCAACGCGCACCATGTGGTATGGGGTAGCTCAGATACAAACTCCCGTGGAAAGGTACTCCTCGATTAAATATGGAGTAAGAATCTGGAGATTCTTAACTGGAGCAGCAAACCCACGTTTGTGACATCTCGCTTCCAGACAGTCATGGACTTAACCCTGGCATCGTCAAGCATTTCAAGGCATATCTTGAACTGGCAGGTGACGCCTAAAGCGACACTGTCAGATCACAGATTGTTAAGTTTTAATTTAAAGGCAGCAGTAGCTGTCTGTAAAGAATATAGGAACCCAACAGGTCTGTCTACCTAGACAGCTTGGAGCAACGCCTTTTGACATCACAAGGTACTAACAATCCAAAAACAATAGAAGAGCTACAGAGATACTCGGTCTCTCTACAAAACTCCATCGTAGAGTCTTTTGAACAGGCATGCCCGGTCAGGACAGATTCTACTCGCTCCATTACCCCATGGTGGGGCGCGGAGCTACAGAAGCTGATAAAGATCTTGGGAAAACTGTTTAATAAGGCAAAGAACACCAGAAGTATGGCTGACTGGGAGGCGTATAAATGCCACCAGCGACTGTACAAAACGACAATTAGAAGACGACAGAGAGACTCATGGAAGGCCTTCTGTAACTCAGTCGAGTCTACCAATGCGATCTCCCGCATTAACAGGATTTTGTCCAAAGACCCTCGTCATCAACCATGCTGTCTGAAACGTGTGGATGGTACATACACCACCAACGAGGCAGAAACAGCGGAGTTACTCGCGGACACGCACTTTCCAGGTAGTGTAACACAACCTTCGTCATACGGGGTGGATCAACCCATATCGGCCCCTAACGGGGCCGACTGGGAGGTTTTAAATCGGTTAGTGGATGAAAGGAAAATTAAATGGGCTATTTCAACTCTCAAACCGTTTAAGTCCCCTGGAAGGGATGCCATCTTCCCCGCCCTACTACAGTGGGGAGTGAAGAAGCTGACACCATTCCCTGTGGTACTTTTTAGGGGCTGTATTACTTTTAGACACATTCCCAGCAGTTGGAGAAAGGTTAGAGTTGTCTTCATTCCTAAACCAGGCCGGAAGAACTACTCCCAGGCTAAATACTACAGACCGATCAGTCTCACGTCTTTTTTGCTAAAGACCTTGGAGAGACTGTGCGACAATGATATGAGGGAGAGGATAATGTTTTCTTATCCACTTCACCCAAATCAACACGCTTTCATACCAGGAAAATCAACGGAATCTGCCCTCCACGCTGTTACAGGACGGATTGAAAAACCCTAGATAATAACATATCCGCCTTAGGCGCACTTATTGATATTGAGGGTGCGTTCAGCGAAACCACTTTCGCAAGCATCGATAGAGCTCTACGGACACATGGAGCTGAGGACACCCTTCGGCAGTTTACCATGCAGATTCTGCGATATCGACGGGTACACATCAATGTGGGGGAAACCTTAGTAATTAGGGCGGTAGGTAAAGGCTGTCCCCAAGGAGGCGTGCTGTCACCGCTACTATGGAACTTAGTAGTGGACAGCCTTCTCCAACGTCTTAATGAGGCAGGTTTCTACACGATAGGTTACGCCGACGACATAGCTATTCTAGTAGTCGGCAAATTCGAACAAGTGCTGTGTAATTTGATGCAAGCAGCACTAAGGATCACGGAGCTCTGGTGCTCCGATAACTTTTTAACCATCAACCCCAACAAAACGACGTTGGTGTTGTTTTCCAATAAAAGGAAGCTGACGGTAACCAAATTGCCAATGCTCTTCCAAACTTCTCTGCCCTCATCAGAATAATTCAAGTATCTGGGCATTATACTTGATAAGAAGCTGAACTGGGCCAAACACCTACAAATGAAAACTAGCAAAGCCAACCAAGTGTTCTGGCAATGCAAACGTGCCATAGGCAAACTTTGGTGTCTTCCACCAAAGGCTGTCCTGTGGCTATATATCATGGTAGTAAGGCCGATGCTCTGCTATGGCGCTGTAGTCTGGTGGCCCAGGACCAGACTGGCCCATACAGTTAAAGATCTTACTCATATCCAAAGAGTGGCCTGTCTAAACATTACAGGTGCAATGCGTTCTACACCTACTGCAGCCTTAGAAGTCATCCTAGGCCACACTCCGCTGGACCTACATGTGGAGGAGATGGCTTTGAGAGCGGCAATGAGGCTGCGGTTCAAAGGTCTATGGATTGATAAGGGAGGCGGTGGTAGACACCACAACATACTAAGAGAGGCGGTGCAGAACACCCCTATCTTGGGAGGAGTGGTTGATTCGATCGCACCCATAATGATTTCCAGGAAGCGCTTTGGGGTTTGCCTAAACACTGAGGACGCCTCCTTAACGGAGATCTCCATCTACACAGATGGTTTCAAAACAAATGAAGGTACCGGGGCAGGCATTTTCTCCGATGACCTAGACCTTCATGAAAGTGTTGCGCTGGGCAGGCTGGTAACTGTCTTCCAAGCGGAGGTCATAGCCATCATGCATGGCGCTAATGCCATACTGGAACGTGGAATCCAAAACAAAGCTATACCCATCTTGAGCGATAGTAGATCAGCTCTTCTGAGTTTAAACAAGCAGAAGCTTCTCTCGGGGGTGGTATACCAATGCCATCGTGTTCTCGAGCTCGCTTCTAATACAAACGCTCTTGAGCTGGTTTGGATCAAAGGGCATTCAGGAGTACATGGTAACGAATAGGCCGATTCTTTGGCGAGACAGGGAGCGGCTCGGGGTTTTGTCGGCCCTGAGCCATCGATGGCAATTGCGCCATCGGTGGTGTTCTCCATGATAAGACAAATAACCCACCGCCGTCACAAGGATAGGTGGGCTTGTACATTAAGCTGCCGGCAGGCAAAAATGTTCATAAGGTCTCCCATGACCAAAATAGAAAAATTTGTCATACGCTCGCCGAGACAGAAACTACGGCTACCAGTAGGTATTCTGTCCAGGCATTACACTTTAAGGAAGCACCTGCACAGGATAGGTCTGTCAGACAACCCCTTCTGTCGCGGCTGTCAACAGGAGGATGAGACGGCGGAGCACATTCTGTGCACCTGTCCGGTACTCGCCCGACTTCGTGGATCCATGCTGGGGGACTTCTGGCCCGAGAAGGCCGGAATTCGAGACACCCCCTGGTCCGACATCCTCAAATTCACCTGCAAGGTCGGGTGGCTGAGCTATGAAGGACCAACCTAGAGCAAGGAAGGCAGCACAATGGGCCCACTAAGGCCTAAGTGCGCGTGGTGTAGATGGAGTTAAAGTTAAACTTAAATTCACAGACTCATTTAGATTTATGGCTAGCTGTCTTGATAAAGTGTTATCGTATTTAAAAACGATAAAGAAATTATTAATAGGAAAAATTGCAATACCGAAGAAGACTTCAATTTGCTGATTCGCAAAGGTATTTTGCCTTATGAGTATATAGACTCTTGGGAAAAACTTAAAGAAACTAAATTATTTTCTAAATAAAAATTCTATTGTTAGCTTTGCACTAAAGATATTAGTGATGAAGACTACAATTATGTGGATAATATTTGGCAAAGGGGCGCTATTCAAATTATCAGTAAACATCACAAGAGCGCAAACTTTCATTAAGAAGCTCGTGTATATAAAAGTGTGCATTATATTAGTCGAATGGATTAATACTACACACATCTCTCATTCATTCATCAAGGAAAAATTCCCCACTTGACGTCAGTGGAAGAAAGTAATTTGGATGTGATGAGAGAGAATATAAAAGTCAGGAGTTAAGAATACCTTCGATTTGTGTTAAAACGGTTAAAAAATGCTCAGATGTCAAAGTAGCGTTACCAACTACTCTTTTGAGATGATATTTTGTAGACTTAATACTGGCTTCTCAAAATCCTTAGCTAGATGAATAGGGTAGCAAGAAAACCCAATTGAAATTCTCGTTAGCACACAATGTAGTTATTTCTTGATTGTGATTTATTAAAAACTTACCTAAATCATCTAATATAGACTTAACTCCATAATAATTACGACCATTATCTAAATATATTTTGTTAGGCATACCTCGACGTGAGACAAAGCGTCGAAGGTATAGCAGAAAGACTTTACTAGAAAAATCTGTCATTGGTTCAAGTTGAATCGCTTTTGTATTAAGACAGATAAATAAGCACACATAACACTTAACGGCTTTTCACCCATGACTAGGTTTGTCCTTGATTTGAAATGAATCACAGTAATCTGTTCTTACAATTGAAAATGGAAAGTCAGTTGAAATCCTGTCATTAGGAAGATCTCCCAGTAGATTGTGTATATCTCTGGGTTTAGAACTAAAACAAGTGATGCACTGAAATACAGATTGTTTGGATAAGCTGCGACCATTTACAGGCTAAAATTGCTTTCTCACTGAACCGAGAAGCTGTAAGGAGCCAGCTTGGAGCAGTCTTTCATGCTTTAACCGAAATAGCAATCTAGAAAAATCATGTTTTAAGGATATCAAGATGTTTTTTTATCATGGGAGTAGGCAGAATTAGAAAGTCTACCTCCTACTCTCAGAATTCCCTAGGTAGAATGGGTTTAATTTCACTAAGGGGCCCTTCTTGGGCAAAGATAATTGTTTGATAGAGCATTAATTTTATTTGGAAATGGTTCTATTTAAAAAAGAAGAGTTAATTGAATAAAAGATTTTTTAAATTTCGTTTAAGGTTAACGACGTAAACAATCTGTCCTTTACTGAAGAGCGACAATTATTTATGAATCGCAAGCAATAAGCCAGTACTCGTTTGGGTTTCTTTAGATCAGAGTAGAGCTCAAACTGAACAAAGGATTTGAACGAGAAAGATCCACTTAATGTGAACGAGGTTTTAATTTGAGGTAATTCTTGGCAGAAACTTTGCCAGTCGAATTCCAGTTCAGGAGCTAAAGTTTGATCGCAATGTGAATTGCTAAGCCACAATCGTTGCATAAAGATTCTAGCGGTTATAGTACAATGGGTAAATAAGCCTGAAAGATCGACTATCATAGAAATATATGACAGTATGGTTCGTTCTGTAACTACCTTAGAAACATTTTCAAATTTCATTATTTCAAAAAATAAATAATACTGAAATTATAATATATCCTAAATGGACCAAATCTAAACATTATAGTAAATATAAGTTGAAAGATTATAAAAGCCTGACAAATAAAATTGGATTAATAGCGAATGGATAATGGAAAATTCATTCGATTATAGAAAATTAAAATGAGTGTGAAGAAACTATTTGGTTGAGAGAAATTAAGTAGCAATAGATTACCTCATTTTTAAAGATAATAAGTAGCAAATACGTTCCAAACCTTACCTTTTGAGATGATATTTTAGATTAATTGATTCTCAAAACCTTAATGATAATAGGTAAGATAATCCCAATAATTCTCTTACACATATGTAGTTAATTCTGATTGTGATGACAATACTAAATATATTATAGACTTACTCAGAAAATTGCATTATAAAATATTTTTTAGGAAATCGACATGAAAGCTGAACGGTTTTGCAAAAGACTTATAAAAAATCTATTTAAGTTAATCCTTTTTATATTAATGATAAGCAAAAATCCTTAAGGTTCTCACCATGATAGGTTTGTCTTTTTGAAATGAAAAGAATGTCTTACAATTGAAAATAAAGTGTTTGAAACCACATTAGAGCACCCATAGATTGTTTTATGGTTGAACTAAAGCAGGATTGCTCTTCATACAATTGTTTGGATAACTGGACATTTAAGGCTAAAATTTTTCTATCTGAACGAGAGTTAAGGCCAGTTGAGAATCTTTCTGCTCTAACAAATAGAACTAGAAAATATTTTACTAGATCCATTTTTTTAGTAGGTGTAGAGATTAAAGTCCTTCTATTAAATTCCCTATGTAGAAGGGTTAATTTATTAGGGACCTTCTTTGAAAGAAGATTGTTTGATAAAATTTTTTATTGAAATCGTTTATTTAAAAGAAAATTAATTATAAAAGTTTTTAAATTTTTTGAAGGTAAGCTAAACAACATCCTTTGAAGAGACAATTATTAAGTAACAGAATAAGCAGTATCGTTAGATTCTTTATCGAATGAGTTCAACTAAAGGTTTGAAGAGAAATTCCATTGAAGTCCACAGGTTATTTGGGTATGCAATGGAAAACTAAGCCAAATTCATAGATCTAAGTTTGACAATGGAATATAAGCCTGAAATCTTATAAAATTTCGTTATGTCAATGGGTAAATAACCTAGAAACATTCATAAAATATATCAAAGGTTATTCTGAACTACTTAGAAAATTTCAAATTTAATATTTCAAAAAAAATAATCTGGGAATATATAAAAAGTCTAAAGGGCCAAATCAAAATATTGAAATATCAAGGATTAAATACAAAACTCTGACAATTAAAAGTGATAATTCAATGGATTAATAAAATTTTATTATAAGGAAAAATTCCCATTAGTCAGGGAAGAAAGAATTTGGATTGTGAAAATAAAAGTCAGGAGTTAAGATACCTTCATTTTTTAAAAGGTTAAAATGTAGATAAATGCTTCCAAATCTTTTGAGATGATATTTTGAGACTAATTGGTTCTCAAAACCTAGTAGTAATGGGTGAGAAAACCAATTAAATTCCTTAACACAATTAGTATTTCTTATTATTTATTAAAAACTTACCTAAATATTATTAGCTTAACTCCATAAAATTCGACTTACAAAAATTTTTTAGGAACCTCATGGCAAAGTGAAGGTTGAAAAGACTTTATAGAAAAACTCATTGGTTATTAACCTTTTGTTTAGCGATAAATAACACATAACTACGGTTTTCACCATGATAGGTTGTCCTTGATTTGAAATGAATCCAGTAATTGTTTTACATTGAAAATGAAACAGTTGAAACTGCATTGGAAATCCAAGATTGTGATACTGGGTTTAAACTAAAAAATGTCACTGAAAACAGATGTTTGGTAAGGCACCATTTACAGGCTAAAATTGCTTTCCGAACAGAACTGAAGACCAGTTGGAATCTTATGTTTAACCGAAATAGCAATTAGAAAAATCATTTTAAGTTCAAGATTTTTTTTAGGGAGTGGAATTAAAGCCCTCTCTTCAGAATTCCTGGTAGAATGGTTTAATTTAAAGGGGCCCTTTTGGAAAGAAATTTTTGATAAGATTAATTTTTTTGAAAGGTTCATTTAAAAAAAGTTATTAATAAAAGTTTTAAATTTTTTAAGGTAACGAGAAACAATCTGTCTTTCTAAGACAATTATTATAACGAACAAAAGCATACGTTGGGTTTCTTTAGTAAGAGGTTAAATGAAAAAGTTTGAAGAAAATCCATTAATTGACAGGTTTTAATTTGAGGAATTTTGGCAAACTTCCATCGATTCCATTAGGACTAAAGTTTGTCAATGTAATTAAGCCAAATCGTTCATAAAATTTAGCGGTTATGTCATGGGTAAATAACCTGAAAATCATATATAAAATAAATAGTTCTTGTAACTACTTAAAAATTTTCAAATTTATATTTCAAAAATAAATAATCGGAAATATAAAAAGTCCAAAGTGGGACCAAATTTAAGATTGCATTATATTAGTCGAATGGATTAATACACAAACATCTCTCATTCATTCATCAAGGAAAAATTCCACTTGACGTCAGTGGAAGAAAGTAATTTGGATGTGATGAGAGAGAATATAAAAGTCAGGAGTTAAGAATACCTTCGATTTGTGTTAAAACGGTTAAAAATGCTCAGATGTCAAAGTAGCGTTACCAACTACTCTTTTGAGATGATATTTTGTAGACTTAATACTGGCTTCTCAAAATCCTTAGCTAGATGAATAGGGTAGCAAGAAAACCCAATTGAAATTCTCGTTAGCACACAATGTAGTTATTTCTTGATTGTGATTTATTAAAAACTTACCTAAATCATCTAATATAGACTTAACTCCATAATAATTACGACCATTATCTAAATATATTTTGTTAGGCATACCTCGACGTGAGACAAAGCGTCGAAGGTATAGCAGAAAGACTTTACTAGAAAAATCTGTCATTGGTTCAAGTTGAATCGCTTTTGTATTAAGACAGATAAATAAGACACATAACACTTAACGGCTTTTCACCCATGACTAGGTTTGTCCTTGATTTGAAATGAATCACAGTAATCTGTTCTTACAATTGAAAATGGAAAGTCAGTTGAAATCCTGTCATTAGGAAGATCTCCCAGTAGATTGTGTATATCTCTGGGTTTAGAACTAAAACAAGTGATGCACTGAAATACAGATTGTTTGGATAAGCTGCGACCATTTACAGGCTAAAATTGCTTTCTCACTGAACCGAGAAGCTGTAAGGAGCCAGCTTGGAGCAGTCTTTCATGCTCTAACCGAAATAGCAATCTAGAAAAATCATGTTTTAAGGATATCAAGATGTTTTTTTATCATGGGAGTAGGCAGAATTAGAAAGTCTACCTCCTACTCTCAGAATTCCCTAGGTAGAATGGGTTTAATTTCACTAAGGGGCCCTTCTTGGGCAAAGATAATTGTTTGATAGAGCATTAATTTTATTTGGAAATGGTTCTATTTAAAAAAGAAGAGTTAATTGAATAAAAGATTTTTTAAATTTCGTTTAAGGTTAACGACGTAAACAATCTGTCCTTTACTGAAGAGCGACAATTATTTATGAATCGCAAGCAATAAGCCAGTACTCGTTTGGGTTTCTTTAGATCAGAGTAGAGTTCAAACTGAACAAAGGATTTGAACGAGAAAGATCCACTTAATGTGAACGAGGTTTTAATTTGAGGTAATTCTTGGCAGAAACTTTGCCAGTCGAATTCCAGTTCAGGAGCTAAAGTTTGATCGCAATGTGAATTGCTAAGCCACAATCGTTGCATAAAGATTCTAGCGGTTATAGTACAATGGGTAAATAAGCCTGAAAGATCGACTATCATAGAAATATATGACAGTATGGTTCGTTCTGTAACTACCTTAGAAACATTTTCAAATTTCATTATTTCAAAAAATAAATAATCTGGGTAACTATTATAAAATAGTCCTAAAGTGGGACCAAATTCTAAGACATTATTAGAAATATCAAGAGATTGAACAGTATCAAAAGCGTCTGGACAATTAGAGTTCCATTTACAAAGCATAAAGCCTCCTGATCGTAAGACCTTCGTCATGTTATTGCCAACATGTTTGGTATTTTCAAAGAGTCTCGCAGCTAGTAAGCAAGTCATCGCAATATGTCCTTGCGAATGATTTTAGAATTGTAACAGTTTTTTTTTACCACTGCAGGACATCAACGAATTTTTAGTTTTACAAACTCTTGTATAGTCATTTATATTATGCAAACCATTTTTAAATAAATAAATACTAGTATTGGTATTATGCGTGCTAACCGCCATACAGAAATGCTAGTTTGGTTGCTAACATCAGGCGCCGAATGCTAGTATAAATATTATCAAGGCCAAGCAGCTTTCCAGTTTCGTGCATATCACATCTGCACTCACATTAGCTAGAGCTCTCGTCAAGAACCGCCATGGAAATAATAAGGGTTCTGGCATGTAACTTGCGTCTGGCCTTGTGCGGTAGTAGAGCCCTAGTGCGCTGAACACTAGGCTTTGTGGTTTTAACGATGCGTTCTTCTTTTTTATAACGTTTTTTAACGACGTCTTTAAATGACTTTTAATAAATAACTTCGTTTGGATAATTCTTTTGATAAATTCATTTAATAATTTTTTGGACATATGTTTAAATAGCACTTAAAATATTCCTGTAATAATTTTGTAAAAGTTACGATAAAACATGTTTTTCAACGCTTCGTTAAAAAATCTTCAATTAGATATTTATTTTATAATTCTCAACTTTTAAGAAGTCGTTTTGTATATCAATTGTAAGGCTCCGCCGTATATTCATTTGTTAGAATGAACACGCCTTATCTGGTTTTATAAAAATAAGGCAGTCCGTATGTTGTATTCCAAGAGGATATAAATTCTACTTTCGCACCTGCGAGTATCAAGTTATTGTTCATTCACGTCAAATTTGCGATAAAATATCGATATAAGATGAACGTCCTTCAACGGTACGATGAATAGTTGAATTTTATGTAATGTTATACGAGAAAACGATAAGTGAATTTTAAGAAAACGTTCTACAAAGTACGTAGAAATTTTATGGTTTGGAAATTAAGTCTGATGATGAATTGAAATGGTACTTTTGAAGTTTTTGGTCAAGATCTACACACAGTAGAACATCTAAGTTTTGTATTGAAATTTGGTTGGCCCAGATTGTGCGTATAAGAAAATCGCATGGAGGTTCGTATGGTCCGGTCTAAGGATCATGCAGCTGTTTGTGTCCTGTAGAACATGTGGATTGTACATCACTTGTTTTTCTAAAAAACGTATGTATTAACACCTGCCCTAACATGCTGTAACGCCAACATGTAAACAACACCTGCTGAACCAAGGTAAGAGATTAGAATTATTCTTACATTACGCCTACATTTGGTGATCTTTGATACGAGGCTGTTTCGAAAAATATCTTTGTAACCACCTATTATCATTTATCCGTTTAACAAATTAAGAAGGACCGTAGTAAATTTTTATTGTCAATACTAGTACAGTGTAATCACAGTTACTAAATTTCATAAAGTTCGGCAAACCTAAAAAGTTCTTATTGATGTTTTATATATGCATGATTTCACTTACAATTTCTGAATGATGAATTAATAGACAATCTAGTTAAAGTTTTATAAATATGTAAACAGAAAAACAGATCTGATATTTCTGGTATAAATTCAAGTTAAATTTTTGTAACGAATGCAATATTTAAAGCTTTTAATATTTTCTTTGAATATATAATCCTACCTTATGAGTAGATGAAACTTGTATTATCTTTTCTTAAACATGAATTTTATATTTACAATTTTTATGAAGAAACAATTTTAATTAATGGAGCAACATTTAATTTTCTTAATTAATTGTTTTATTCTGAACAAGTACGTTCAGAAATAGGGTAACCTGGTATAAGATCAAATAGCGTAAAGTGGTAAACCCAATTTAACAAGAAGCTTTGTTAGCCTTTTCAGAATTTGAAGCATAAAATCTGTGTTCATATTATTGTTGCCTGATTAATCTTTGTTTTTTTATATGAGGTAACAAGAGAATACCTCTTGTGTCCTCATTTTTGTAAATTTAATCAAATTTTCTTTACAGCTTCTGCGTTAGTAGTTAATACGGTATTCCTCCCTAAGGACGCCCAAATCCCCTTTAGGGAAATCCTGTGTTTAAAGTTAAAGACTTGGTGGCGCATTATTTAAACCCCTGTTTTGTTAAGAATCTAGCCCTAGTAAGAAAATAATGCTTTGTAAAAAAACCACGACCAATCCTCATAAGGTCTGCCCAAGGAATAGACTTCTAGCATAGTCGGAAGATATTTGCGCTCCACCATTCTAAGGAAATCCTTCCTTAAAGGTCACTGGTCACATTAGGGGCTAAAAAAACCCGTAACGTGTTACCGATCAGTGTATAAAACACATTATAGAATTATCAGGATAATTATTTTCGTGCTGCTTAGCCAGTTCAAACAGACATCTAACTGCAAGAAAGCTAGAGGCTCTCTCTCCATAAGCTACTGTACATAATTCATAGATTTCAAGAGGTCATGAGGGTTCAGGTCTTCAAAATATCATTTGTAAAAAGCACTGCTTCCTTTCAACAAAGATAGAGCGGTACATTTTTGCGCAATCGCTTGTTGGAATGTACTTTCAGTGTCTAAACCTTAATAAATAGAAAAGAAATCGTCTTGTAGGACAGGGCCACTAAATTGGATGTCATTCAATGAAATACCAGTAGAGGTGGGGCTGTTGGAGTTAAAAACAACTCGTAATTTAGTAGTGAGACAGCTTTCTTTGTAGACAGTGTGGTGTGGTATGAAATATTGAAAGAGTGCATTGTCTGGACATGTCAGCTTAGTCATGTGACCTAATGCTTCATATTCCATCATAAACTCTACGTATAAAGACACGAGTTTAGAATTTGATTGAAATCTTCTTTCCAAAGACATAAATTGCTTAAGTGCATTTTGTTTAGAGTTTTCCAAGACACTCGGGCAAGAGTTTAGCGGTATGGCGACAGTAAAGGAACCATTTTCGTTGCGTTTATGAGATTTGATAAAGTGCGTCTCATATTGTTGTTCTTCAGAAGAAAAGAGTTTAGAAGCGGTAATGTTTACGATTTTCCAAAACTTAGAGAGCTGACGAGAAAGATCAAACGTAGTAAGATAGCAAGATGTGATGTAGATTGATTATCGACAGGAAAATTTGTAGTAACAACATAACCTAGTTGTGTGTTTCGTAAATAGGGTATTGAATGGCGAGAGGTTGGTCAGGCGATAGTATATTTAACTCCTAGTAGTAAGTCAATTGGGATTAGCGAGAGGTATAGCATCGGAAATTTTATAGAACTTGAAGTTGAAGAAATAGAAGGAAATTTTCCAAAAATATTTTGAAGAAGTAAAAATTATAGTGTTGCTGTAAAATCATTGTGGGTAGACTTTATTTGCGCACTTGTAGTTTCAATAACTTTAACTTTAGATTGAGCGATGTCAGAAATGGAAATGTCAAACTTTGCGGTGAGTAGTTTTAATTTGTTACATAACGAAATAGTCCTGTAGGACTTCATCGAAGCTGAGTCGAGAACAGCTATGCATTTGTGTTGTCTACCATAAGCATCCTTTATACAGACTACGACAGTTAGAAGAATTGGAACAACTTTGTCCATTAAAGTTAAACCAGACGAAAAGACAGAAGTCAAAGATTGAGAGCTAAGTTCCGTAGTTGGAGCATTAATAGCATGTGAAGTGGAATTTGAGGATTCCGTATCAGCATTGTGTAAAAGAGTAGAATGTCGCTTGTTACATTTTCTCCAATTTCCCGATTTGTAGTTAAAAAATGCATGATCATTCCTTAAACAATTGGTGCAATGATTAAACTCTGTGGCTTTAGCAATACGTGAAGTGGCGACAATCAAAAAAGATTTTTCAATGCAACATTTTGTGATTATCGTTGCAAAGTGGACAATTCTCTTGTGTGCGAAATGAATTAGAGGTAGATGCAATATGAGTGTAAGTCGATTTGTTATAATGAGGTTTGTTCTGCTTGGCAGTGCGAACAGTTTGAGATGATAAGTGGTTTTCTGAAAGTTTGATAGGCTTATCGATTTTTCTAACAATCGAGCACGTTTCTCAAGAAAGTCAATAAGTGTAGACGTAGGTGGAGTGCTGTCTATGTTCGCGATCTCAATTTCCTATTCTCTTTTAGTATTATAATCCGACTGCCTGAAAATGAGCTTGTGTAGAATCTGCAAGTTGCCTGATAGATGCGGCTGATTCCTTTGCGATTCTAGGAAATTACGATACCTCGCATGTGGGAGTGAATCAGAAATCTTTTATTTTTATAGCGTTTTTTTAAAAGATCTACTGCAATTTTGTAATTGGCGGGAATAACATCCAAGCAATATATTACTTTGGAAGGTTCAGTGCCCAAAACTGATTTTAAGTAAAGAAAACGTGTGACGTCATCAAATGCTTCATTGTTGTGAACAAGTGATTTGAATCCTTTAAAAAAATTTAGAAAGGTTTTCGGGTCACCGTGAAAGATTTTCATTTGTAACGTGGAAAGTTTTATCAAGCTTGCACGAGTTTCAAGGATAGACTGTTGAACCGTATCATTTCGAGTTAATGTAGAATTTGAAGGCGGACTTTGCGTATTTGAATTACACGCAATATCTTGGTTAGCATTATTTGCAGTCGCAAGATTTGTATTTGTAGGTATTTGCAAAGATAATACAGGCATGGAGCGTTCAGTATTATTAGGACTCAAAACAGAAGATTGTGAATCTTGAATCGATGACTGATTACGGTTACGTGACAATAAACATTTAGCGTTAGTTAAAGTTTGAAAATAATCACTTTCAAATTCACTATAATCGCCGCAATATGATTGCAAATGAGCTTCCGTATCGATCTCTAACATTTCAGAATGAACGGCGTCATATTTCATTAGTAATTCTACAAACGCATTTATTCGAATTTCTAGTTGCAAAGCGTCAATTTCGGAAATAATTTGTGTGAATAAGACCTTGAGAAGCAGCGGCGATTAAAGGGCTTAATGAATGTTTAAAGGTAGATAATTTACCTTTAATTCCTGCGCGTTTTCGTATTAACGTAGCGATGTCGTTTGACATTGTAAGACAAATAAATTAAGCGTGTATATTTAAATAGTAAGTTGTAAAAGTTATTATCAGTAAGTAATCATTAGTATAAAATAGCGTGTGTAAGTTTACATGCACTTGAATAAAGGTTTTCAATATTTCATAAAAAAGGAGCGCATAAAGGTTATAAATTAAAGTGAATGTACTACCACCTGTTTGTTTGTGTGCAGAAGCAGCAATCCAGATGCGTTGTTGACCTGAATAGGTAAACCGTGTGACGTCACATGCCTTGTGCGGCTGAGCGACTGTAACGGTTGATATTGTTGAAATAGTAGAACTCGTTATAGTCAGAATGCAGGTATAGTATACCAGAAGACTTGTGTTGCTTTTGTCGATAAACGCTATAAGCAAACTTGTGATTTGACTGGCTGATTGTAATATTTGCCCTATAATTACGTGATGCTGTTGACTGAATGTTTTATTCGTATTGATGGTTGTATATCCAAATTTGGTTATCAAATTCGAGTTCGGAGGACCAGACATTGTAGAAAAAAGCTTGTTTGTTGAGTGCTGTAAGCAGTTGCTTTTATCACTAATGCTGCAAATTTCTGAAACAGACAAAAGAGTAAACCTTGTTCATTCCGGGTTGTATAAGCATTGGAGCCTTTATGACAGAACATTGTTGATTCATAGTTTAATGTACTAGTTAGCTAAAATAAAGACCAGTTCTTGTTAAAACATTTACTTGTAGTGGTAACTAAACATTATGAATAAAAACTTTAGCCATTACAGTCACACCTGTGACCTCGTAGATTGCTAGAAACGAAGTGTAGAAGCCAAGAAATACGTAGTGCCCAATAAACGATTGCGCGGCAAATACAAATAACATGAATTACTAAAAGAGGGTAGGGATGGACACGAACCGAACAGGTTCGAGGTTCGGTTCAATTTTTCGAACCGAACCGAACCGAACCGGACATTTTATTTTCGAACCGAACTGGCAAATTTTTCGAACCGAACCGAACCTAGCTCAAGGTTCGGTACGGTTCGGTTTGAAAGGTTCGATTTTTTTAAATAAAAATTTAGTTTAAAAATTTAATTTACACTAAAAACATGTAATTTTTTCCAAATGCACATTTTAAAAATTACTAGTCGCAAGCATATAAGAAATACAACGATTTTCTAATGTGCATGGTCATCGAGTTTTAAGCCAATAGGTAAAAAGTAATAGGTATTAATTAGTGTTACACATCTAATAAATTTTGTCATCGAGGCACGTTTGTAGATCAAAAAATTCTAGATCAGTTCGATTTGTTTAATGCTCCTTATTTCAAATTATTGTTTGTTTATAACTAGTATTAGATATTAAAGAAACTCGAAATGATTTTGAAAATTTGGCTTTAAAAACAAGCTTATTTTATTTAGTGAACAGAAGTCGTGTTGAAAACCATCTTAAACATATACAAACCGAGGTCACGGTCTAGAAACTACATGAGTTTTCAGAATAAACGAAACAATTTAATTCTTAATTAGTTTGTATTACTGTATAAGAAATCAGCAACACCTTATTGTCTTGACACTAAAACTATGTAACGTGCATTTTTATAGCTTAAACATTTTACGCTTTTTCCCAATTCGTAAATACATTTCTGCAATTACTATTTCTATATTTTATATTTATTAACTCGTTGGCGAATGCGTCGTTTTATAATTGAGTGGATTGCATCGTTCTTGTCTTGCCGTTTGTATAAATTTTGTTGCTTATGTGGATATACAAGTCTAGATAATAGACGATAAGAGGTTGTAATAGCAACGAGTTGATATAAACAGATGAGCAGTTGTAGTTTGTTCTTGGTTCCTATAAATTAATTACGTTGAAAAAATACTGTTTCTTTTTGCTTTGACAATAGTGAGAATTAATGCGGTATCAATTTTCGAATTGTTCCTGAACAAGCACGGCACGATTTTAGTTGTTTTTCTTGTGAAATAAAAGTTGTATAGTAACTGTAGAAAGTGGAGTGCTAATTCCGATTGAAGTAGTATGGTTTATAGGCGAACGTGTTTGGTCGACGCACGTGTGTTTTTAAGGATATTTGACGGACGGTTTTATTGCTTACGCGTGCCTTACTAATTGTTTTTTTTGTTGAGTTTCTGTTGGAAATAAAAGTGGTAGAACTTGTTAAACTCGACCTGCACGCGTGTTTTACGGAGCATTTGACGGACTTACTTTAGTGATACACGTGCTTTACTCATTGTGTTTTTTTTCTGTTGGTGCTTCGTCTTTTGATATTTAAACTGTGTGTGCGATCTAGTTTCGCGGTCCCTTTTTTATCAGAGTAGTGCATACTTTGGCTTATCCAAATACAGTTGATACTGTAGTTTCTGAATTTTCTAACCCCAAAGAATCTAAAATAGATCATTGCTTGCGCAAGTTTCGTTATTTGCGAAAGATAACAGATTACCGGTTTACAAAGGTATTGGTTGAAGTTTCTCACTGCTTTTTGGATGTTTATGAAAATAATATACATTTGGTCAAAGTTAAAATTAAACTAGTGCTACAAAATATTTCGAAATTATTGTCTCAGGAAATAGAATTAACAAGAAATTTATCAATACTACATAGTTCCGTCGTGTGATAATGTCTGCTGCTAACACCAGTGAAATACGTAGGTGTGATTAAGGTAACGTGTGATAAGTTCCATCAACGCCCTCACAGTCAAGGGTGAAGTGCTTCGTTAGTGCCGGACATAGTGAATCCCACACTTCTATTGCAAGGAAGCGTTACTGAAGGACCTTTTTGTAAGTTGAACTATTTCCTACTTGTTATTACTTTAAATATCTATCCGTTTGTTTTGCCATATCTTTGTCGTTCTAATACCTTTTACAATCGAATTGCCTGCTATTAAGAAACAAAAAAAAACAAAAAAAATCAATACTACTGGGTTACTTATATCAATTGTGTCTTACCTATTTATTTTTTGTTAACATTTTGTCTGATTTATGTTTAATTGGTGTGTGAGGAAACGTTTCTGCTACTCCCCAATATTACCTCACTTTGTACTAAAAATTTTTTGTATTGCTTTTACCGTTGTTATATTATATAGATTATTCAAACAGTTTTTTTTTACATTCTACAAAGTACTGAACAATCTATGCTCGATTAGCATGCTATGCTTTTTCTTTATTTCAGGTTTGCAGGACTAATTTTTTTTATTGCAGGTATTGTTACTAATTCCTTACAGCCGCGTACATTATATGTTGGTCTGCTGTCTACAACCCCCCTAATCTCCGATTGAGCCCGGTCATTTCTTTGATTTTCTTTGTGTGTTACGCACGGCTACGAACCAACGTAGCATAAATTTGGCGCCCAACGTGGCTGCCGCGATTAACGTAACATAAATTTTTGGCGCCCAACGTGGGGCTCGTAATCGTAATCGCAAAGATAGTGTGATATCGTAATTTCACGGTAAAATGACATTAGTAAAAATCATCAATTATTAACACATTCTAAATTTTAGAAGTGGCATTCACTATTAACCTCATTGTAATTACGCTTTGTTAAAGAGAGTACGTATTGAAAAATCAAACCTGGACAAATAGTATAAATATGATTTATGCTACTAAAATCTAAAACAAATTAATGTTGGGTTTATTTGAAAGTAGCAACTACTAAATATAATAACTACATTTAACATTTAAATTGTTGTAGTTGAACACACTAGTTTAAAATATCAAAATATCGAACCGGTTCGGTTCGTTTTTTTTTGAACCGAACCGAACCGAACCGGAATATATTTTTTCGAACCAAACAAATGTAACAAAAATGTATAAAACTTGTAGATATTCACTCACTTATACTAAAAATAAAGTCCAAGAGCTCTTTCATAATTAGGATGAGCACATACTAATCTTAATCTCTTAATTAAAATCGAATTTAAACATATCTGATCAGTTAGGTTTAATTATTTTCTATATACTGGCAAAACCTCACCGTAGGCTGCCACCCCTCAAATCAAATTATCGATTTGTACATACAATTTTTGCACAAAGACTTGCACACAAAACAATCTTATCATATAACTTAACTAATTAATAATGTTGTTCTTGTTTTTAAAAGTCTGATATTTTGATCGGGTTCTTCGATATTTAATTTCGTTAGGATTATGCTTGTCACGTCTTGACATTTTATTCCGATTTAATACGGGGATTGGTTGTTTTCCATTCTGAGGTTTATTAAGTCGCGTACTAGGCATTTTAGGTAACGTTGATTGCCAAAATATGCGATTAGTATGCGTTTAAAGTCTTGCCATTCTTCTAGATCGTCTCGACTGGCAATTAGTGATAGTGCCCGTCCAGTCAGTTTGCGTTTATTAGGCGTAAGAGTAATGAATTCTTTTCGTTATCTTCGGGTTTATAGAAGTTTTCAAAAACATTTTGCATGCTCCGATGAAATCTCCAAGGTGAGCTTGCTCTCCATTGAAAGTGTGAATAGTCTCTAGGTAAAGTTTCATATTTGCACTCATTTTGGTTAAGGGTTGCTTTCGCTTTTAAGTAATTTTAATTTTTGTAAAAATCGAGATTTATTTCGCCGTTTGTATTGTTACTTTTGGTTGGATTTGTTAATTTTTAGTTTAGATGGTGTCGGGTTATTTAAAGAATCGTAATTGCTTTTATTTGTACTTAGTTACACGGTGCGGTAATTATTTTATGGGATTTATATTCGATAATGTCGGATTAATTGCTGTAGTTAAATTCGTTTGTTTTTATTTCGGTGACGTTAATTTGTCGTAAATTCTACTTGGGTTTTGCCTTCTGAAGGTTTCGATATGAATAAATAATTTCTCGCGGTACTTACTTCACTGCGTATGTTTTGCGCCAGTTATGACTTAATCTTCGTCTAGTTCTGCTGATTTTATTACGTCTGTTACAATTATATCCTATCCGTGGGTGTTAATTGAAATACGTAAGCCTGTAATTAGTCTGTTTCGTCACCTTGAGGTTTAAATTTAAAGTTCGCAGGTTTTCAATTAATTACTTTGTTACAATTTAATCTCAAAGTTTTATGTCTACTTGAAGATGTAGTTTCCGTCTCGTGGTTATTTTAAGTAAATTGCGTAATGCTTTTGCTTAATTTAATATGCAATTTGTTAGTAGTTTTCTGAAAGATGTTGTTTTCAGTTGGTGTGAAAATTAAATAATTTGTTTCTTCACTTATTTAATTACTGCATAAATGTTGCGTCTGATAATTATTTTTAAATATCTCCGTATAAGAATATTCAATTATGCTGCACGTGTTTAAGTTAATTATAGCTTTCAGTAATGTAGGTTTGCAATGATGAGTAGTTTCGTTCAATGTTGGTCGTAATTTTATGCACTTTATTTTACTTTGTGATGGATTAATTATTTATAGATTATAATGCAAAGTGCGTTACTTTAATTTATAGATATGTTCTATAAGTTAATTTTTAAATAGTCGTTTCTTTAATAAAGTTTTTAGTTCTGGAATAAATCGTTTCTGTTGCGTTTGTTTATAAGAATTGCATTTAGCCTTTTGGTATTAAATGATGGAGTTAATTTACGTTCTGTTTTTAGTTTGCTGAATTAAACCGTTGCGTTTTCGTCAGTTACGTTCAATATTAATTTTAATAATTGAGCGCTAGTTAATTTCGTATTATTAATTATTCGTACTTCGGTTACGTTTGGTATTATTATTTTTGTAATCATTGTTTGCATTATTCAGTTCAAAACAAAAATTTCTTAAAATTAAGTCTCATATAATAGTTCTCGTTTGCTTTAAAAATAAATTTTCTCAAAATAAATTCTTGTTTGAAAATAATTTCTCTTCGTAAACTATCTTCAAAAAATATTGGCATAAATTGTAGTAATAGTTAAATATAGAAATTCTGTACATATAATAATAATAAAAACATTTTCTTATACTAGCATATATCAATTATAGTTTGTAAAAATCAATTTGGTTTTAAGGAAAATGAACTTGCATTAAATTCTTTATCTGTTTCTTTTGTTTTTTTGGCTGTGGGCTCGATCGATTTTATATCTCCTCCACGTTTGTTCGTTTTGCTAGATTCGGTCGATGCTTGTACTTCTTCCAACCTTGTTTGGGTTCTGTCAAAATTGTGAATTGAAATTCTTGGTCACTAGTCTTACGATTATTGGATTCTTAGTGCCCTTTTGACATCCGTACGACTGCGCCAGTTAAGGTTCGGGCCTTGTGAGCTGCTTTTTTAAAAACAAGTTCCAAAACTTCTTAACAATTTATTGATTTATCTTAAACAGAAAGTACAATGGAATTTTGACAAACTGAATAAAATAACTTTAAATCGAAATTAGTTAATTAATTGAACTAATATTAGGGGAGTAGCCTAGATAAACAACAATGCAAAAGCTGTAATTCTCAGACTGACTACTGACAACTGGGGTTTCCGGGCGTTTTATAATATCCCTACCCCCTCACATGGCTGTAGGAACTCGCACAGCTCATGTCTGCTTATTCTTAATTCTACACTTTGTTACATTGTTTCAATCTTAATTTCTAGGTAATTGCGATATCTTATCCGTCTGTGACCTGCCACCTGCAGTATCACTATCATCTGGAATACATTGTACTGCATCCGTTCTCATGAACTGTTAATAACCTTTTTATATCTATTCTTAAGTTACATTGTTGTACTCGACTTATGATTTATTTAACAATTTCTAATAATTTCCTATTAGACCCTTATTATTTAATATATATATATATATATATATATATATATATATATAAAAATTGGGGGATACATAACTCGCGTAGTCGATTGGATGTGTTTAATTCCTCGTCAATGTATTTTAATAAGTCTTGATAGTTGAACTCAATTTTGTCTAAAATGTTTACTAAATCAGATTTTTTGTTAATATTCGGGCTATTTCTGGTTTCTGGTGTGAAAGTAGAGGGTGTCAAATTAACATTAACCTGGCTTGAAAGGTCTGGCTGAGGATGGGATTGGTGTTTTGCGTATTTGTTGTACTTTCCCCCGATGGGGGGGGGGCGAGGTGTATGCACCTTTAACCTTTTCTAGTTCTTAATTTTATACATAATTATTAAAAAAATCTATAATTAAGTAGGTAAATAATAATCAATCCATAATAAAGCAGAATGTTCAATTTGACGATTCTTAATCTCTACCCAATTACGATAAAATAAAACGGTGTCACTTCCCCTAGTTCAAGTTCAAGAAAGTTTACATATTATTCATAACATCATGACGTTCAAAGGAATGCGCTTGGTGTTATGTCCGTGTTTATTGTTATAAATAATTGTGATTGTGGCAGCCAATACGAATGTTATCTATAGGGAATCAGAACACTACTGGGTTTAAAATAGAACGTAATCTTTTTCTGTATAAAGCATGTGTGGTATGCGGAAACAACTATGGTATTAGAAAAACATGTAGGTTGAACTACTTAACCCGGGCCCACTTCCCAAAATAGTCTCCCAAAACAGTTTAAGACAGTTTAAAGTGGGCTGAGACTTATAAATAGCAAGATGATCATAAACAGGTAAATTAGAGCGCATGCTCACAGGCAGCCAATATAACATCGTCCCAGAATTCCAATGCAATTTGCACAATAAAACGATGTTTATTTACAGTTTTAAACACGTAAACCACGAGGTTTTGCAGTCGTAGAATAAACACAACTGAGGAAAGTTGGTTGAGACTTCTTATAAATAGCCAGATGATCGTAAACAGGTAAATTAGAGTGCATGCTTAGAGGCATCCAATATAACATCGCCCCAGGATTCCATTGTAATCTGCACAATAAAACGATGTTTATTACTCAGTTTAAAACGCATAAACCACGATGATTTGTAGTTGTAGAAAAAACACAACTGAGGAAAATGGGCTGAGACTTGTTATAAATAGCAAAATGATCGTAAACAGGTAAATTAGAGCGCATGCTCTAATGGTAAAGTTCCTCTAACGCCACAGATACCCTCTAAGTGGTCTACAAATTGGGAATAGGTTAATATTATATAAAAATCGTCCGCAAAGCTACTTTAAACTGTATGTTTTGCTAATATCAACTTAATAGCTATAATTCATATATAAAGATATCAAAAAATATTTACTATGTTGTTTGGATCTTTGTGCGTACGGTAGACTTTTGCATACGCCTCTGACTAAAGCTGGGTCCACGGCGCTTGTAACATAGTTCCAATTCAACGTCAAAAGTTCAATGAATAGGCTATGAGGTAAGTGTTATTGTACCGTACTACCTTGCGCCTAAATATCATGACAATAAGTAAACCCAGTTTTTAACAATAGCATCATGGATATAAAGCTACTGGAAAAATGAATTGGGGTTTAAACTGGTGGTTGGCCATTTTGATACGACAGGCACCACAATGTGGGAGTGTATCGGCATTGGCTGCTTACAAACCAGGTTGTCATCTGCTAAAATCTCAGGTATATATAGTACAAAGAAAGCGCTACCTGGTGGCTATAAAGAACTCTCGTACCCCCACCCCTAGGCTTTACATTGCAATATGCTATAGTGATTAACTGCAGTAAGTTACTAAGTAATGTAACAATTTGGGTATATATGGGGCAGTTTGATCATAGGCTATAGTAGCATTGGGCGCGATTGCCGTCCTGGGCCTATATTGTATAAGACCAGAAAGCATGGCAATGCCTATTTATTATCCATATAATACTAATTTTTTGTTTTTGGTTGTACCACAAGTTTCCCAGACGTAACTGTGCTCTATTCCTCTAGGAGTATCTCTACTGGGGCGACGTTTTATTAGCGACCTGTGCGCATGCTCTCTAATTTACCTATTTCCGATCATCTGGCTATTTATAAGAGGCCTCAGCCCATTTTCCTCTTCCGCGATTGCGAAAACATTTGCCTGCATGTATTAAACTGAGTAATAAACATCGTTTTATTGTGCAGATCACATTGGAAACCTTGGACCATGTCATATGGTCTGCCTGTGAGTATGCGCTCTAATTCACCTATTTCCGATCATCTGGTTATAAATATAAGGAGTCTCAGACCATTTTCCTCTTCTGCGATTGCGAAAACATTTGTCTGCATATTTTAAACTGAGTAATAAAGATCGTATTATTGTGCAGATTATATTGGAATCCTGGGGCGATGTTATATTAGTTGTCTGTGAGCATGCGCTCTAATTTACCTGTTTACAATCATCTGGTTATAAATATAAGGGGTGTCATCCCATTTTTCTCAGTTGTGTTTCTTCTACAACTACAAAACATTGTGGTTTACGTGTTTTAAACTAAGTAATAAACATAGTTTTATTGTGCAGATTACAATGGAATCCTGGGGCGATGTTATATTGGATGCCTGTGAGCATGCGCTTTAATTTACCTGTTTTCGATCATCTGGCTATTTATAAGGAGTCTCAACCAATGTGTTTCTTCTACGACTGCAAAGCTTTGTGGTTTACGTGTTTTAAACTGTAAATAAACAACGTTTTATTGTGCAAATTACATTGGAATCCTGGGCCGAAGTTATGTTGACTGCCTGTGAGCATGCGCTCTAATTTACCTGTTTACGATCATCTTGCTATTTATAAGAAGTCTCAACTCATTTTCCTCAGTTGTGTTTCTTTACAACTGTAAAACATTGCGGTTTACGCGTTTTAAACTGAGTAATAAACATAGTTTTATTGTGCAGATTACAATGGAATCCATCAGAGTATTCGCCTGCGATTTGTGCCAGAAAAACTTCTCGATCCAGAACAACCTTAACCGACACAAAAAGAAGGTGCATAATATCGTTAGATTGCCACGTCAGGTTACCGCCCCAGTTCCACTGACTGGATTACCAGCGCCAACATCATTTGTGTGCGACATTTGTGGTATGGGGTTCGGGCGTCGAGCTAATTTAACCCGGCATCAGCAGGCCCTCCACGGATATACTATATCTTCTACATCGATGTCAGTCAAACGTGGAGCATCACCACCGCGTGTTGCACCCGCCCCAAAACACCAGCGACAGGACCTACGGTATTGTGACCATTGCAAAATGGACGTTCCTTCACGTCAGTTTCTGGGACATTTACGCAGTGCCGCGCATAAAGCCTAATCCGAAAGCCTTAAACAAGAAGCGATACAACTGTTATCGTCTGCCTTCCGGTCTCGGATCGCAACCTACCGCATCAATAATCTGTCGGGTTGTAGAGACATTGGAGACTTTTTACTTGAACAAAAACAGCATTTTGTTAAGTTGATCCGGGACGCCTTAGAGGTCCACGCAACTCTTAAAATTAATGTGGAAGTGTTTGGTATGTACACAAAGATGGACCTGGGTGAGATACCAAAGTAACTAAATCTTTCAACACCAGCAATCTAATTATAACCGGATCGAGCGAGGACAAAGTGTATACGACGTTTTCTCGGGAGATTCTCTATAACTCCCAAGAATTTAAGCATCACCAGTCCGGTTGGGCCTTACAACGTGTCCTGCATTTGGAACTAAACATCAACAAATACCAGCCACTTAGGAGATCCTTCTACATTGCCCTTCCACGCTGGATAAAGGCTAAAAAATCGGTGATGAATGTGAAAAATCGAGACGTCGACTGTTTTGCCTACTCCATTGCAACGGCGCTGTATCCTCCCGAGTGTGACCCTCAACGTCTTAGCAAGTACCCTCATTACTCGACCTGCTTAAATATGGGTGATATAGAGTTCTCTATGGCCTTTTACAAAATTGCCAAGTTCGAGGCTTCGAACGATTTGAGTATCAACGTGTTCGGAGTGGAAAAAAGGTCTATTGTTGGTCTTTTACATTTTACTAAATGCAGGAGAGCTCGGCACGTTAACTTGCTCTACATCCAGGATGAAGAAAAAGCCACTTTTGTTGGATCAAGGATTTGGGTCGTCTGGTAGGTAAACAGTTATCAAAAGATTGCTTACATAAATAGATCTGCGATGGATATGTAATATTTTCTCCGACTGAAACTGCCTTAACCAGGCATTCTGAGCGGGACTATAACCTTGTCGTAACCCAAATGCCCACCGTCTTCAACAACGTTTTGGAATTTTCGAGCATCCAAAAACAAATGCAGGTTCCATTCGTTATTTATGCCGACTTTGAGTCGCTCCTACAGCCGTACAATTTTGTAACGCCCGACCCTTCCATGTCATCTACAACACCGCTCCAACTGCATACCCCTTATAGCTGGGCATATTACATCAAATGCAGCTACGACGACTCCCTCAATAAATTTGAGATCTAACGGGGCCCAGACGCAGCACGTAAATTTGTCACCAAACTTAGAAAGGAAGCTAGACGTCTGGGTAAGATATTGACGACGAATGTGTCCATGATTGCTTTCGATTCCTAGAATAAACTTTTGTTCCACACTACCAAAGAATGTGGGATATGCAAGAGACCGCTTGGAACAGACCGTGTGCGGGATTACAACCACGTGAATGGGGCGTACCGTTTCCCTGTACACTCCAACTGTAACATCCTCTATCGGGTTTCGCAGTTTATCCCAGTGGTGTTCCACAACCTACGTGGATATGATGCTCATTTCATCATAAAAAAAACTGGGGTATGATAACGAGAACATTAGCATCATACCGAGCAATAAAGAACGGTTCATCTCGTTTTCGAAAACTGTACGTCTACGATACAGAAGTGGTCTTGGGCGAGCAAGAAAAGACTGCCGAGAAGTCCTGTGCCCAACTTCGGTTTATCGACTCTCGCCGAATTATGGCGTCCGGGTTGGATACACTGGCAAAAAATTTAGCCCAGGGCCAGTTAGTAGAGGTCAGACGTCACTTCCCCGAGAACTCCAAGTTCCAACTGGATACTAAGAAAGGCGTGTTTCCATACACTTACATACAGAGTATGGAAGTATTGGAGGAAACAGCCCTACCACCACAAGCTGCCTTCTACAATGACCTCGCCTCTACATCCATTACCACCGATGAATACGAGAGGGCTCAGAAGGTATGGCGCGATTTTGGTCTCGACACGCACGGGGAATATAACGACCTGACCTAGTGTGGTGGACGCTAAGCTGCTGCCAATAACAAGTACATGGAACAGTACGATCCTACGGCCCCGTCCAAGTATTTGGCCTACTACGATAGTAGATAGGTAGGGCCGGTCCTAATTCAAAACGTGACAGACGTATTTTCCATATGTAAAATACACGTGAACCGTTTTGAATTAGGATCGGCCCTATATAATTTCAATGTAAAATAGTTGTGAAAACATTTCAATGTAAAATAGTTGTGAAAACAGGAATTCTTATATACTTTCAATGTAAAATACTTGTGGGCACGTTTTGAATTAGGATCGGCTTTATATTACTTTCAATGAAACATATTTCAAAACACACGTATGTTAAAAAATGTAAGTGCAGAGAAAAAATGTGTGTAGCTGTTTTGAATTCGGTTTTCTAGCGAGAATTTACACGTGCACCGTTTTGAATTAGGATCGGCGTCATATACTTTTAATGTAAAATGTGAAAACCTGAATTCTTATATACTTTCAAATGTAAAATACTTGTGGGCACGTTTTGAATTTGGATCGGCTTTATATTACTTTCAATGGAACATACATACTTCAAAACACACGTATGTTGAAAAATGTAAGTGCAGAGAAAATGTGTGTAGATGTTTTGAATTTGGTTTTCTAGCGCGAAGTTATAAAGTATGACAGATGCAAAATATCGCATTCAAGTCAATTGTGTTTAATTAAAGTGGATTCTGATTTATGTTTAGAGGCTGCAAATACACATGGGCCGGTTTCAATTCAAAATGTGTTCACTCTTGTGATAGGTTGAAAAGTGGGTTGGCAAAGTACGCAGATGGTGGTAATCTGCTATATAAGGAGATTGCTCCTAATATTAATTTAATTAGTCGAAGTTTACTGCATATATTTACATACAAACATGTATATAATTGATATTCAGGGATTTAAATACAAGAAAAACGAGTTTGTGTGCAAAGAAATTGCGGTTTTGGACTTGTTGTTAGGTGATGTTTGGCATCAAATTTTTAAACTGCCAATGCAGTCTAGTTGTTTGAGTCAAGATCATATAAAACGTAACGACTGGGTGACAAGGAATATTCATGGTCTTTCTTGGGATGAATCTTCAACGGCTGGAATGGTGTCATCTATATTGCGCTTTATTTGAAGCAAATTATCCGACCCGGTGAAGAAGTATTTGTGAAGGGTCTAGAAAAGAAGAAATTGATTGAAACATATATAATGCAAAACGTTGTAACTGATATGCTTGCACTAGGTTGTCCTAAGCTATCGGAGTTAAAAATCAACAATCGTTTAAAATATAACATCCATTGTTGTAGACACAGCAACAATAATTTGCAATGCGCAAAACAAAATATCTTTTATTAAAAGAATGGCTTGATAATAATAAAAAACAATATAAAGATTGTGTCTGTATTATTTATTTTAATATAATTTTACAATGTTAGCCTTACAAAATTCCTTTATAATAATAAAAAAAAACAATAGAAAAATTTTGTCTGTATTATTTATTTTAATATAATTTTACAATGTTAGCCTTATTAACTATTATTATAACAACTTCTAGCAAACATTATTTTTATCGATCCAGCTATTGTGTACGTTAGAGAAGCCTAACCATTTTACAATTACTTTATTTCCACTCTTTCTTAGGACTTTTTCTACCAGGTAAATTCCTGGATGTTTAACCTTTTGCAACTCCGTTTCATAAAATGCACCTTTGATTTCTTTCTCGTCTTGATCTTCTAATATATATGTTGTCGGATTGGTTACGTTTACCTTTTAATCTTAAAATTTCATTTGACCAGTTTGGCGTGTAACCTTTCGTAAATGCTTCCCTGTGTTTACTAATCCTCACACTGTCTTTAATTGAATATTTTGGTATTTTGGTTGCAAGTTTGATGTGGGTAAATGATGATTTAAGAATAGTTTTTTCATTTGATTTATCAACTTTTACAGGTTTGACTCCGATAGTATTGTGAACTGTATTGTTGTATTGTTTCACAATATTGCTTAAATTTATTATTCAATTGTAAGAACCGTTCAGGTTAAACAAGCGCCACATTTTTCCCTTTAAAGTTCTAATTATACGTTCCATAATGCATGCTTTCTTTGTAGAAAAAACACTATAATGGTTTATGCCATATGTCTGCATTAAGGAAGGAAAGTGTTTGTTCTTTACCAAAATCAGACTGCAAATTTCTTGGTGGATTTTTAAATGTATTTAAAATTGTTTTCGTTGCAGCAGTAACGTCAATACCCGTTTTACTTTTAAGTGGTACAGCCCATACGTATTTGGAGAAACAATCAATAACTACTAAAATGTATTTAAATCCTTTGTTTGTTTGCGAATATGGTAGCATTTCAATCAAATTGGTCTGAAGAAGGTCATTTAAACCTTTTACTATCACTTTGCGTCTCTTGAAATTTATTCTTGCTGGTTTATAAAGTTCATTTACTATATCCTCTTTCACTGTTTAAATGTCGTGGGCTCTACTTGCTTTGAAAGGAACTTTTAATATAAAATCAAGAAACATTGTGGTATTGTTTATGATAGCACGGCCGTCACGAAAGCTGATTACATCCATACGTTTAAGTAAAAATCCTTGTAACTGTGCAATTACATAACTTTTTTCGTTTATAAGAATTTCAATGTCTTGCGGGTATCCTTTAATATTCTCAATGACTGCTTCCTCATAAGGAAATTCATAATTATGTTTAATGTTGAAAATAAGGAATGTCTTGTCACCGTCGAGGAATGTACTAGAGTAAAACGTTGCTACTGCCGTGTAATGTAGCATATGTAACTTATACTCAATCAAGGTTTCAAAACCTTCACTTTTGTTTTCATATTCCTGTTCACTTATATCTATTTTACGGTTATGTAAGTGCCTTCCAAATTTGTCAATTGTCATATCATCTAATCACTTTCGCCTCACGCAATTCTTCAATGATTGAATTTATTTTGTTGCCGTGACCTGTGTGTCCAGCAGTCTGAGATGAAACTAAAAGTCGTAATCTATCAACAAGTTCATTGGGATCATTCCAATATAAATAATCTATAGCGTTATTTGATACTTCCATTGTCATACCGTCTCCAAGACGCTTTCTATAGAGTAATGTTCTAGGTCTACGGGTTGTTTGGGGAAGTATTTTTAATGTAGATATTATATTTTTGTATTTATATGAATTATTACCCTGAATTTGTTCTGTTTTAGAATAATATCTTCTATTAGCATTTGTTCTTTTCACAATATCAAGGTACGACTTTAGATCTTGCGATCTGTACCCGACAGGATATTTTATAAACAGTAGTTCGTATAATCCAGGAGTACCTTTATATTTCAAATCATTTATTAGAACATTTTCATCATCCAACGCGAAATTCGAATTGCCTATCATAAGACCATTTGAATCAGGGTTAAACCTAATACCATATTTATGATCAAATTTGTTCTTAACATCTTTAAACATATTGTAAATATATTCTCGAGGTAGCGGATGTAGCTGTTCGAGATAATGTGTCATACCAGGTGAATCGGCAAAGCTTTGTATATATTCCTGGGCTTCTTGTGCATTTCGATTAACTTCTGCTTCGTATTCATTCTCAACATCATCATCATCTTCCTCTATGGCATCATTTTTATATTCGGTATATGTTGAGCAATAACCGGGAATCAATATAGTCAACGTTCCTTTTTAACAATTTAGGTTTAATTTTTTTTACGCTGCAATGAGGCAGTTCTTCTTCTTCTTCTTTAAATTTTTCTTTCTTTACCACACTTTCCCCATCCAGTTTATTAGCAATAGTTTCTAATCGTGATGTTATGGGTAAGATTGATTCCACTTGGACGACTTCATTATCTTTTAACTGGCGCAATTTGTTTTTTACAATGTTTCTTTTCTTAATTAAAATTCTTTTAAGTTTTATCGCCTCCTTGTTCATTGCGTAAAAAGTTTATTGTAATAAAAAAAATTCTTCGATACTAACGATACTTGCGTCTCTCAAGGTTTAAATATGTATGAAGTGATCAAAACCTATTCGGAACCTTCCTTGACCTGAATTACTATCCTTGTCTACAACTAAGAAACCGTATTTGTCTTGCCAACAAGCACCACATATTTCACAGAATTTATCATACTTCATGTCAGTATTGACGTGATCGTCATATATGTGTTGTAAGTTTAAATCATCTTGTTTAAATAAAACTAAAAGATTAGCATTATCACGTAGAAAGTGCTTAGGTATACGAGTATAACTTTGATAAAGGTAAAAACTGTCTACTTGTTTATGACGCCCCATACTAAAGTATTCCCCAATGATACTTTGTTTATCGCAAGCTACATCATCAAAAACAAATATAGAATTATTTCGAGCATCAGATGGAAATATAATATTATCAGAACTGGAAAATGTATAATATTTAATCCCTTTTATTGGTCGCAGTAGACTTTCAAGGTATTGATACTTTGGTTGATAAAGCGATTTAGAATAAACATATACGTTTTCAAACTTTAAACCATTAGGATGTTCTATCAACTCAATCATAACGTTGGTTTTACCGCAATTTGATGGACCAACAACTAGACATCGGATAGATGAAAGCAGAAGAACGCTATGTTTTTTCTTTTTAGCTAAGGATTGCACGCCAATGTCATTATTGTTTATGGTTAAAGGTGTTGATTGTTTTACAACACGCATGTTTGCAAGTACTAAATTCGATTTGTAAAAAAAAGTGAAATTATATATATAAGAAACGGCGAGTATATAAAGAATCATTAATTCATAATATTTTATTTCTTTACTGCACAGCTTGAGAGGACAGTTGTCCGTTAATGACTACATATAATAATTCTAAAACTACTGGGAACGGACTATTAAATACTGTAATTAACAATTTACCATTTGAAGCGCATATTCCGGGTTACAAATTTTGCGGTCCGGGTACAAAACTAATCGAACGGTTAGCTCGGGGAGACAAGGGAATAAACAAGTTAGACGAGGCTTGTAAGGAGCACGATATTGCATACTCCAAAGAAAAGGATCTATCTAAACGCCATCAAGCAGATTCGAAGTTAGCTCAGTTAACTACAGAAAGACTAAATTCTGGTAACTCGTCTTTATGTGAAAAAGTAGCAGCATTTGGAGTAGCTACCGCAATGAAAGCTAAAGTAAAACTTGGTATGGGTGCCAGTGCATCACTGAGAACAAAAAATATCAATAAAATAAGAAAACTGATAAAGAAACGTAAAATAAGAAGTACGCTAAGTATTAAAAGTATTATCAGACAAGCACGTACAGCTTTAAAAAAGGCTAAAGGATCTAATATTATGAATGCAATCAACATAGCAATTAAGGCCGCCAATACAGCAAAACATAAGAAGCATATTAAATCAGCTCGTATTATATCAATTCCTAAAACAGGAGGTTTTTTACCACTAATACCAATTTTTGCAGGCCTAAGCGCCCTTGGTACTCTTACTGGAGGTGCAGCTGCTGTTGCAAAAGCAGTTTCAGATACTAAAATAGCTAAGGAACAACTAGCGGAAAAACAACGTCATAACAAGGCAATGGAGGACATTGCAGTCGGAAACGGCATGTACATCAAACCTTATAAAAAAGGCTTTGGTCTTTTTTTAGCCCCTGCAAAACCTCAAAGGAACGCAACTTGATTTTATCTAATCGAGCACTAAGCAATGTAGAATTAATAGAGTTTGTTAAGCAATTAGAAGTACCATATATCCGTGGAGTGTTCATGAGAAACAATCTTCCCAAGAAAGTTAATTTAAAAGATGTGGTATAATTAATTTAGATGGAATAGAAGGTTTAGGCACGCATTGGACCTCTTATAAAAAGTACGGTAGTAGCGCTATTTACTATGACAGCTACGGAAACCTGCGGCCGCCAACAGAGTTGATAAGTTATTTGAATAGCGGGGGTAAATGTAAAATTCTTTATAACATTAACCAAGAACAATCGTACGGTACTGTGTTTTGCGGTCATTTATGTTTACGATTTCTAAGTAGTTCATAGAACTGCGTACGAAGTTGTCATGTCGTACACTTTTACTCTAACGGAAAACACTTCAGTTTTAACAAGCAATTTTAATCCGCCTATAAACTTGGATAATGATTCGGAGTACGTATTAGGATTAACAAATTTTGAGTCTTATAACACAATTCCAAACATAGAAAAAGGAATAAATAATAAATTTTATTATGGATCTAACGGAGAATTCATAGAAATACCTGAAGGTGCTTATGAAATTAGAGAAATTAATAAATATCTTCAAAAAGCTTTAGGTGATAAAAGATGGCGTGGTCGTATGGAACAATCACGAAGCGCTAGAAAGACGCCAGTGTATATAGAAATTACAGCTGACAATAATACACTTAAATGTAGTATTAAATGTAGTGAAGATGTGGATTTTACCAAAACGGATTCAATTGGTTCTCTACTTGGTTTCAATCCGCGAAAATTGCTAGCATACGTCACGCATCAAGCAGACTACGCGATCAACATTTGTAAAGTGAATGCAGTTTTAATCGATTGTAATATTGCAAGTGGATCCTATTTAAATAGTAAACCAGCCCATGTAATACATAAATTTTTTCCTCAAGTACCTGCAAGTTTTAAAATTGTCGAGTGTCCACCTACGATTATATATCTACCAATCAGGTCACGTATAATAAATGAAATAATAGTTAAAGTGTTAGATCAAGATGGAAATTTAATTAATTTCAGAAGAGAACTGCTAACTGTAAGGTTGCATTTAAAAAAAATCTGCAATAGCCATGGGTATTAAGTATAATGCACGCAACATGTCAAGAATTGCTATAAATGCTGGAAATTTCAAAGCAATCGACACTCGATTGATTGTTTCAAGACCGCTAACAACACAAAACCGGCAGTTTCTACAATCGCTAGGACTGCATTTATTTAATTAAAAAAGTAGAATGAATAGTGAAATACTGAACGTGCGTAAAAAAGTTTACTTCGACAATGCAATTGTTAATATTGAAAAACATACTCATCAATCTTATGCTAACACATCTTTTAACAATAATGATGAAATTTGAATCCCTATACAACAACAAGATGTATACACCTTACCATCGAAGAGCATGCTGTACATAGAAGGCAAATTAATTAGAACAGGTGGAACGCCGTCTCAGACAGCAAAGTTTGTAAATAATGGAATTTTGCTGCTTTTTGATGAAATTAGATATGAGATTGGTGGTATCATTGTAGATCGTGTTCGGAATCCTGGATTAACGTCTATAATGAAGGGATATGTTTCATATAATAGCAATCAAAGTAAACATTTACAAAACGCTGGGTGGTTTCCTATGGATGATTCGCAAATAGTTGATGCCAATGGGAATTTTAATGTTGCAATAAACCTTTCAATGGTTCTCGGATTATGCGAAGATTTTAAAAAAATTATTTTAAACCTCCGTCACGAGTTAGTTTTACTACGTTCTAGTTTTGATACTAATGCATTAATTAATCCTACACCCGATGAAGAAATAAAAGTTGTTTTAAACAAAGTTTTATGGAAAATGCCGCATGTAGCCGTTGATGATACTCAACGAATTAATTTAATAGAATGCGTTGCACAAAATCAGGATTTGCATATTCCGTTTAGAGGATGGGAGGTGCATGAATATCAACTTCTACAGGAAACGAAACGTCATACATGGAACATTAAAACAACAACACAATTAGAAAAACCAAGATTTGTGATTGTTGGTTTCCAAACCAACCGAAAAAATAGATACATGAGCAACTACAGTCGTTTTGATCATTGCTATTTAACCAACATGAAAATTTGGAATTTTGCCGGACCCTTGCTGTTCCAAGCAAGGTAGGGATCTTTAACGTGCGTGACAACACTCACACACGTGACCTTCATTTTACCTCTCATCCGAAGGAGGGTGTATTTTTGTGAAAAATGCTCGCCTAACATTTTTCAAGCGGACCGTGTCGGGATTCGAACCCGGGACCTTGGGCGTAGTAGTCACACACAAAAGTTATGTACAGAATCTAATATGGCTGTTTGCTATGAAGATGACAAATCCTACGAAGATGACACAGTAGAGTTGCTTAACGCATTTAAAAAGCGTGGAGAGAAGCTACTGCGTCGTATAGATTTGGAGCTAGAAATAATAAAGCAAAAAAAAGAGGAACTAGCAGCGAGGGAGCAGCAGATACTTCAAGAACGGGAGTTAATAAATACTTTTTCATTTATAAATAGTTAGATCAAAATATTCAACAATTTGTAAAATAAAAAAAAAAGTATTTTATAAAAGTTTCTCTTTTGAAACAAGACTTTCTCTAAACAAGGTAGTAAACTCAAAGTAAAACGCACATAAATCAGAACCCACTTTAATTTAATACATCATTCTTTATACAATCGATTTAGATGTGTTATAATAATTTAAACAGTAAAGAACAAGATGTATATTATTATAATAAACTAATTTCTTAGATTAGTGACATATTATTCTGAAAATTGTATGTTGACAGTTAGACCGATCAATCCCTTACTAGTTATGTATACGTGTTTGTTCGAGCCAATACTTTCATTTAATTGTTTCACTCCATGTGCTTGAAGGTATTCAAAATATCTCAATGGCAATACACTCTTGAACTCTTCTGTTTCCACTAATACTCTTTCTCCATATTTTGTCTTGATTGTTTCCACTTTTAAAACTTCAAACCTCTTATTCACTACAAGATCTTTTGATTTTACATAAGGTTTGCGATATGTGGTTTTATTAAGAGTATTGGAATCCATATTGCTTTTCTTTGACTAATTAAATTAACATTAGGAGCAATCTCCTTATATAGCAGATTACCACCATCTGCGTACTTTGCCAACCCACTTTTCAACCTATCACAAGAGTGAACACATTTTGAATTGAAACCGGCCCATGTGTATTTGCAGCCTCTAAACATAAATCAGAATCCACTTTAATTAAACACAATTGACTTGAATGCGATATTTTGCATCTGTCATACTTTATAACTTCGCGCTAGAAAACCAAATTCAAAACATCTACACACATTTTCTCTGCACTTACATTTTTTAACATACGTGTGTTTTGAAGTATGTATGTTCCATTGAAAGTAATATAAAGCCTATCCTAATTCAAAACGTGCCCACAAGTATTTTACATTTGAAAGTATATAAGAATTCAGGTTTTCACATTTTACATTAAAAGTATATAACGCCGATCCTAATTCAAAACGGTGCACGTGTAACTTCTCGCTAGAAAACCGAATTCAAAACAGCTACACACATTTTTTCTCTGCACTTACATTTTTCAACACACGTGTGTTTTGAAATATGTTTTATTGAAAGTAATATAAAGCCGATCCTAATTCAAAACGTGCCCACAAGTATTTTACATTTGAAAGTATATAAGAATTCAGGTTTTCACATTTTACATTAAAAGTATATAACGCCGATCCTAATTCAAAACGGTGCACGTGTAACTTCTCGCTAGAAAACCGAATTCAAAACAGCTACACACATTTCTTCTCTGCACTTACATTTTCAACATACGTGTGTTTTGAAATATGTTTTATTGAAAGTAATATAAAGCCGATCCTAATTCAAAACGTGCCCACAGGTATTTTACATTGAAAGTATATAAGAATTCATGTTTTCACAACTATTTTACATTGAAATGTTTTCACAACTATTTTACATTGAAATTATATAGAGCCGATCCTAATTCAAAACGGTGCACGTGTATTTTACATATGGAAAATACGTCTGTCACGTTTTGAATTAGGACCGGCCCTACCTATCTACTTACGATGCTAATAACTTATATGGCTGTGCCATGAATCAAGCTCTCCCTCTTGGAGGATTTAGATGACTGCCCCCTACTGATGTAGCCGGGGTCCAGGCCACTATCTTAAATATTCCCAACGACTCTGCGAAAGGATTCATTCTGGAGGTCGACTTGAAGTACCCTCCACATATACACGATCTCCACAACGACCTG
Source organism: Platerodrilus igneus (assembly GCA_036346225.1). Lineage (NCBI taxonomy): Eukaryota > Metazoa > Arthropoda > Insecta > Coleoptera > Lycidae > Platerodrilus > Platerodrilus igneus. The sequence continues at coordinate 159,405 of JARFIW010001036.1, forward strand.
TCGTTCTGCCCCGAAATGAAGACGCCGCCTTATATTTCATCTAAGGCTCCAAAGTTCCTCGCCACCTTTGAAGACAAACGCCGCTACATTATCCACTACAGGAATTTACAGCAGTGTACGCGAAACGGATTAGTGTTGACCTCCATCCATCGGGTTCTCGAGTTCGACCATTCTCCATGGTTGAAGTCTTATATCGAGTTGAACACAGACCTTCGCACTCGTGCCACCAACGCTTTTGCGAAAGACTTTTTCAAACTCATGAACAATGCCATCTTTGGTAAAACCATGGAGAACGTTGACAATCGCGTCGACGTTAAGCTCGTGACTCGGTGGGAGTGTGACCGAAAGACCTTATGTGCGAGACCCGCGTTAGAGTCACCTATAACAAACCTATATATGCTGGATTATCGATTTTAGATCTATCAAAAACCTTGACTTACGACTTTCACTATGAGGAGCTGATGCCTCTGTATGGGCCTAATCTTTCACTTTTGTATGCAGATACCGATTCGCTCGTGTATAGTGTAGAGACAGAAGACTTGAACAGTGATATTCGTGCCCGCCTGGACCTATTCGACACTAGTGACTACCACTCAGACGATAAATATAAGATCCCATTTGTAAACAAGAAAGTGCTCGGAAATTTCAAGGATGAGTTTGGTGGTGAGTTAGTTTTAGAGTTTGTGGGTACTCGCGCCAAAAGTTACTGTATAGTTAGCGAAAGGGATGTAATAAAAAAGATTAAAGGGGTTAAGCGTAGTGTTGTGCAGGGTATAAGTGTTAATAGTTTTAAGGAAGTAGCACATAACAGTAACTTCCGAGCCCTCGTGCATTCGATGCAGTCTATTAGGAGCAAAAAACATGATTTTTTTACGCTGTTACTTAGGAAGGTTAGTTTATTGGGCGCAGATGATAAGTTTTTTGTCATCCCTAACACGATCTTAACGTATGCATGGGGGCATAGGGAAATAGATGATAGATTTTATTTTACCTAGTTTACAAGTTGTATATATTGCTTAGATTTAAGTTGTGTATATATTACTTGCCGGTTTTAGGGGCCACAATGTATATACATGTTTAACCTAAGAGCTTGCACAATACTATAATAAATCTGCTTTCAATCGTTTTTTCCCAAAGTCCACTTAATTTTATATTTAGTAGCCTGTACTTTAACTTATACTTGTAGTAGCTTTTAGTAGACACGTATTTATTTTGGCTCTATGTTTACCACCCTTTTCATTGTTATAACTATGGGGAGGCACCATTTTTACTGCATTGCCCTATTAATGTTTAAGGTGTAATTTATTTGGTGTACACTGTTGAACACCACGCACACACACGCACGTACGCATGCACGCACGCACGTACGCACACGCACGCACGCACGCACGCACGCATGCACACACCTCATTGAAATGATAATATTATTGTAAATGTAACCGCAAAATGCCGAATGGGGCACGCGCTAGGCTAATAAACGTAATGAAGAATTCAAATGAGTCATGAGGATCGTTATAAGGCACGCCTCCCTCAACAACCGGCAACGTAAGTAGGCAGGGTGAGAGATCGATCAAGTGAGGATCGAAGTGCGCTAGAACACAGGTATACCCTCTACTAAAATTAAACTAAAATATATTAAATGTTCAAATTTCCATCCATTCACTTCTTGATAGTAAGAAATTTTATTTAGAAATTTCCGAAGAACATTGTTTATTGTGTCTGCCTCTATAAAACGATTTTCTTGAGTTATTTGCCGTTTTAAATGGTCAAGATTTTCCGGCCTCGTGATATAAATTTTAGATTTTAAATAACCCCACAGAAAAAAATCAAGTGGGGTAAGATCAGGCGATCCAGCTGGCCACTCTATTGGCCCTCGCTTGCCAATCCATCTACCTGGAAGGCTAGCATCTAGAAATTCACAAACATAATGCGCGAAATGAAGCGGTGCACCATCTTGTTGAAACCAAACTCTATTAAAGAGATCTGGATTCTCTTCATCAGGTTCAAGTGCAACAGCAGATAGTAAATCATTTTGAAGGAAATTGAGGTATATTTCTCCAGTGAGAGTACCATCGAAAAAGTATGGTTCTAATATCCTGTCGCCTGTTATTCCTACCCACACATTTACCTTTCGAGGGTATTGAGTGTGAGTTTCTCGCATCCAGTGAGGATTCTCTCGACTCCAGGAATGACAATTTTGTCGATTAACGTCTCCATTTACAGTGAAAGTTGCTTTGTCGGAAAATACAATGAGACGATAAAAATTCGGATTGTTTGCTAGCATGTGCATAAGCACTTCACAAAATTGCAGTCGTTTATCACAATCGTCTTCGTCCAGTTCTTGAACTGTTTGAATTTTGTAGGAATGAAACCTTTTCTTCTTTAGAATCTTATGCACTGAACTCTGACTACTTTTGTTTTCCACAGCAAGTGATCGTGTCGACAAATGTGGATTCTCTTCTACTTTCAAAAGAACTTCTAACTTAATATCATTATCGACTTTTGGACGACCAGTTTTAGGCACATCTTTTACACTACCAGTTTCCAAAAATTTTGTGGCTATTTTTCCAACCGTTGAACGTTTTATTGACGATTTGAGTTTCGGTTAAATTAACTATAATTTCAAAACATCAAACTAGAATGAAATAATGCAAATTCTACAAATTTTAACAGTTTTGTTCATCATTTATCGTTTATTGAAGCAACTAGTTTAACAGTTGAATGCAATATGTAACTAGATATTTTTTAAATAAAAGGTAAGTATTAATATTGCAATATTGCAAACGGAACGCCAGGCCGGTTTTTATATTAGTTAACTTAATTCTTAGAAAAATCAATGTCTCGGAAAGTACTTGACGGAGATTAAAAAGTAAGACATTTTTGAAAAGAGGATGAAATAGGCTTTCTAATGATATGTCACTTGATTCCTATTGCTATTTAAGATATCAAGGGTTGATTTCACCCGACCTTAAAGAATGAATGTACAAAGATAAAACTATAAGCAATAAAACCGCAAAAAAAATACAATTCACGTTTTTTTGGAGTTTTCATAAAAATACGTCGTTTTCATTTTATTATTAAAGATCCAGACTTTAAGGTCGCACAGTATATATATATATATATATATATATATATATATATATATATATAGACGTGGAATTATAGGTTAAATAGGTGTAGATAATAAAATTTTAAACACTGTGTATATAGGAAATAGGAGCAAATTATTTACGCGCCAAATTAATTAATTTATATAGTGAAAACGGACGATTATTAAAATATATTTCTATTTGTATATTGGAATGTTAAAATTGCATAAGGGAAGAAGCTTTTGAGTACATAAAAACTCAAAGATACTACAACTAAACCTTTTTCAAGAGAATTGGATATTGCCGGTGCTATGCTCTAGACTTTACTCTAAGCGGTAGAAAGCAATGGTTCAGGGGTGGGAATTGATATTAAAAAAATTAACAAGATATTGAGCCCTAGTACATTCAGAAAAAGGGGAATGCAAAACCCAAAAGTTGACTACAACGATGAGATACCTGAAATAAATTACAAGATTAAAAATATAACATATGAGGCAGCAGTTTGCTCCTCCAACATATTTCAAAATAACATGATATTGTAAGTACCTTTATATCTTGTAGCATTAACCTTTATGGAAGTATTTTATATACTCAAAAATTGTATTCCTTTTTGTTTAAATAAAAGTGTTCTAGGTTTTTTTGAAAAGTATAATGTAGTATAATATCCTTTAACAAATTTATATGTTATAGTAAAAATGGAACGTATTTATAATTCAAGTATTTAAAAATGTTTGTGCAATAGTAACTTAACTTTGTTTAAATATATAGAAAATGTAAGTATAACTCTCTTGATTTTAAGTTTCACGTTAATACTAAACCTTAACGTTTGATTTCAATAAAATGCAACAATTATTATTTTATGTAGAAATCGGATCCGTTAACTACTCACAATTAGAATGTATAGATTTTATGTACATTAATATAGTAAATAAATTGAGCAACGTTTCCTAATCAGATGACAAAAGAAAAAAATATATTTAGTCAAAAATTAAATCAGCTGTATGATTTATACTAGTTATTTATTAATATTGTGACGTGCGGCGTCGTTTACACCGCATGTGACGCGTGCGTAGCTCAGGGGGTATCTAAGAATGTCTGAGGGGTTACCCGCGGATAGAGTTCCAGGGTCGATTTATCAGTTACATGTTCCTACCAGGACGGGTGACTGAAGTTCATACATAAATAATAACCCGAAGTACAGAATCAGTGTTTAATCTTAAGCAACGAGCACATGAACATATTTTACAGTAAGGCGTATAGATTATAAATAGTTACAGCATGACTACAAGCATATTAACATATTAGTAACGATCGTTTGTTACGCAGATACATATATATAATTATAAGCATGATAATAGAAATATTTATAGCATGACAATTACAAATAAAGTCACAAATATTTACTTACATTTCTCTTAGGCTGCTGGGGACAGAAGCACACACACCTTCAAGGATTTACTTTCTTCAAGACCGATGTACGTTCTCTCGATTTTTGGGTGCGCTCCTATTTTTATTAATTCGCGCTTCCCACTGATTGGTGCGTAATCTCTTTGTTATAATTAAACGTTATTTTCTCATAATTAGTAATCGTTCATTTCCTGTGTGTGGTTCTATGTTTCATGCTGATTAAGAATTTGCTTTCCTGGTAGTTGTGTGTGAACTTCCTATGACTGTAATTTCGCACTTGATAATTAATAATTAATTCTAATAATTTTTGATGATTGTGAAGCTGAGTAATAATACACGTAACAATATAATTTGAAGTATGAAATGTTGATAAACAAATAAGCTTCAATATAAACTCACTAGAGTATTATAATGTCTCTCTTTAATTATAATAAGAGGTGAACAATATAACAATTTACTTGATAGCTGTTATAGCAAGTTATAATTAATTAAACTAGAACTAAGGTTATGTTTAAATGTATTGATCAATATTATCAAATTACATAATCAATGCGAAATACACCCTGTTTCTAATTTTTAAATTCACTTAAATTTCATGAAGTATTTATAGCCGCATTAGATTTTGTAATACCATTATTGGAATGTAAACAAAACGAAGTTGACAAGTGACATCTTTCGAATAAAATTATAAAGAATGCGCACCTTGAAAATCTAGTTCAACACCTGTTATATCAACTAGATTTATGTATCGATTACGTGCTGTTTATGAAACGAAGTATAGCCGATCGGACCGTGACCATGCCTCTTCACAGATAATTAATCCATAAATTTAATTCAAACAAGGTGAAATTTTGCAATCTTGTACCAAGCAATTATCCTGCATTGAAATTACAAGCAGTCAAGATAGATGTAAATAAATATCACGGCGATTCTTCAAAAACCAGACTTACAATCATGTGTGTGCATCTTAAACGAATTGTAATATTGGATTTCGAACTAACGTACCGAAAAGCGCATTGTTAATTTCCTAAGGAATCGTCACGTAGATCATTCTCGACGCTTCACTCACTTCTCTTTACTATCCCGATCCTAAGATCAGAGGACGCTAAACGAGCCATGTTAGTTAGATCAGAAGCGACCTTAGACTGCTTTTCCAATTAAGAACAAGTTGTCAAATACTACGACACCTTCGTAACTTCGTATATTTACGGCAGATGGCTGCACATATTACCAAATATTTGATAAATATGTAAATTAGGAATGTATTTATTTATCTACATTATAAATGTAATAATGATTTTTTATTAAATCACTTAAGAATATAAATTGAATGTTGTAAACAACAACTGAATCAATTGTTGGGATATAATTATTATGTCCTAATGTATTAATTATAGCTGTTTAAATATACCAACTGCGTAATAGATATTATAAAGTGTGTTGCATATATTAGGGATTATGTATGACTACATAATAAAAATAATTATTGGGGTTATTTTGCAAACGCATGGAAGCAAAAAAGAAGCTTGCATGTATAGAAAATCAATAATTTTAAACGCAAATATTTTCATTTTAAAAGCCAACGTTAGTTTATACAAATCTTAAGAAGGAGAGAAACTTGGAATTGTTATTCTAAACAACAAGGGGCTGTGAAGAAACACTTGTTGGTTAAATGTCACGTTCAATGAACTTAAATAAACGTTAAGACAGAATTTTTATGAAATTGTTTGCAACGGTCGGCTTGACCAACTGCTTTAAATAACAAGTGCCTTGAAGACTGAGTGGAATAAACGCTCGATAAAGTAAGACAGACAAATAAATGTATAATAAAGCGTTGGTTACAAGTCACGTTTAAAATATACGGGAAAATGTGAAGGCCAACGCAATATCGATTTTCTGTAGCTTAAGAGGGGTTCTAAAGGAGACAACAAATATGCGTGGAACGGAGATAAATAGCTGATAAGTGGAGCGTTGTAACAAGGAAAAATTATATCATTGGTCGATGGCTAGCAGTTTTCAAGAAGTCCGCGTCCGTAGAGGGTATCGAACAAAATTCTATGTAACAGCACGATAAACGGGTTTTTTTTAGGAGTTAGAGTTGGCTACGTTCAAAATTTTAAGAATCAGTTTGAAAAATAAGCTTTTTAATGGAAATAGGTTCCATAGGGGGTTTTAAAAATCATATAAATACACGAACAAAGATATTGAGGCTCTCTTTCCCTTTTGATCTGAGATCGTGCTTAGATCTGCAACGTAATGATAGTAAATGCTCTTACGGTTATTAATTATTGTGTTTAGTCGGTAAAGCTGCATATAACATCCTGTTTTGAAATTATGAAAACTGTAGTAACGTACCGCAAAAGTTGTAAAAGTGATATTGCACGAGTTGGTGCTGTTGTTTAGATAAAAGGTGCCGCTACTACAACGACTCGATCAAATGAAACGATGATATTTGGGTAAGCGAAACCTAAAGCGTAATTTGAATGCATGAAGTATATTTGGTATGGAATGGTACGTTTGAGACAAGGCTAATATCTGGATAGAAGAATTGTAGTGGTGGCCGAGATTTGGATAGGTGGGGATCAGTTGGATCCAGGCATAATTGAAGTAGTTGGACACAACGACGAGGGTTTCTAGTAACCATCTTCAGCGGTAACGAGGAACGAAGGCGACTTCAGGTAAAGAAACTTAATTTTCTGTTTTTTTTGTATAAACATTTGTGTTAATATTTTTTGTGTTTGTGTGTTTTGACTTATTGGGGGTGGATGTATTACCACAAAACTTGTTTAAAGAGGTATATGTGCAAGACAATTAATTTTGACTATTAAAAAAGGGTTTATTGATGATATATAAAGGTGTATTCATGTTATAAATTGTTGTTGTAAGGAGTAAACGGGTCTCTAAATTTGTTTTCAATAAAATGCAAGGTCTAAAAGCATTTTCAGAAACTGGGTTATAATGAGCTCAAAATAGACCAGAATAAAGTCAAACTAGGGTTGCATGTGGGGCCCATCTACTCGTATTATATAGAATTTGTTGAAATATATTAAAACCAAGGACTATAAAGTATTTAATGATTGAGCTGGTAACAGTTGTAACAAACTGTCTGTACCAAGGTGTAAATATTTTATTAATAATGGAAACTTGTTAATATGTGTAAATAAAAATGTTGTATGTTTGTTCCATTATTTGAGTGGTAATTTCATTTGACTGTGTGTGTGTGTGTGAGAAAGGTATGTACTTAAAATGGTAGGTATTCAAGAAGAAGCCGATTGCTGAGCTAGCCAGGGTGAGCAAAATAAGGAAGCGTTCAAAAAGGTAGTGTACATAATTTTTTCCTGTATTTTTTTTTCTTTCTCAGAAAATTTATGTTGGCCCAAGCCCAGGGCACGAGATTTTTGTGAAGTCCACGGCAATATATATATATATATATATATATATATAATGCTGTGATAAGGGGTTGTTTAGGGGTGTATTGAGTAGTAAGGGTCATGTAGTAACAATAAATAGCAATAGGAATCAGAAAACTGCATTTATTTAGCAGAAATTTTAGTAATTCGTACATTATGTAAACAGCAAGCATTTAACACTCTGTATATAGACCGCAATTAACTTTAAACGATACAAGTGAGCATATTTTACAACAATAGAACGCGTATTTAGCAGAAAAATTGGTAATTCATACACTATGTAAATAGCAATCATTCAACACTCTGTATATAGACCGTTATTAATTTTAAGTAATGCCAGTAAGCATATCTTTCAACAATAGAACGCGTAATCAGAAGAGAAATAATCGTATATGTAATTAAACACGCGTTGAGAAGTGTTCTAATTAGTTATAAAACAAGTACGCAGTAGAGTAGATAAAAACTAACAAAGCTTTATGCAATTACGCTGAAAAGATGAGCATTTTAATAAGAAAACGCAGTTTTAAAAATGCAAAAATACATAAACGAAAACAGCATTAAAGTTACATCTTTTATTTTGCACAAAAAGGCGATATCTACACAAAACAACGTACGGCAAAGATAACAAAGTATCAATTGCACATAAACACCATTACATGGAAATCTGAATTAATTACATCAGAAACCACTTCAAAATGCAGGGAATGTTGAAAACAGGGCCTGGTTGGTTGAGATAAACTGCAGAACTGCTTGTAAACCCAGCCCACATCTAGTGGGAAGAGGCTATTTAACACATAGCAGTGATAAGACAAGTCAGTTGACAACTGATGCACATCAAAGCTGCGACACTGTTAACCAAAAACCCACGCGTAATTTAAATAAAGTATAATAGAATAACAAGTTTATGCAACAATTACGAAGAGTTTTTGCCATTTTTTATAGAAAACGTGAGTAGAATTTAGGTAGTAGATTTAAATTAAATATTTATAATAATAGGGCTTCAAATTAGCGTCGACAATAATATTCTTTTACATCTTTGAATATTTTAAATCTGGGTCTACAACAATACTGGATATTTCAAATTTGGGTCGACAATAATACTAGAGACTTTAAGTTTGTGTCGACAATAATATTTCAAGTTTGCGTTGAATATAATACTTCTGGATTCTAAAAGGACAATTCCAATTGAATTTTGGTACAATTCTGGTACAATTCTAAGCTGCGTCGAAAGCATTTAAGGGAAGAGATTCAAAGCATTTGCAGACACATATAAAATAACGAAGCACGAGGTAATTTCTGGAAAACAAGAGGTAACTGTACTCAAATACTGGTTCAACTAAGCAGAGAATTAGTAGACGGTTGAAGACAACAAAGGGGTGTTGATCCACAACACGAACAACATATCACAGGTCAGATCTACTTAATTTTAAAATATTTTTAATTTAAATTTTAATACTGAATTTATTCAATTTATACAAAACTTGTCATGAGTCAACAAGAAACGTTGCATACCTTAAACGTACGTATTAAATCATAAAGAGGTCTAGAACGTTTCAGATTTTTTTGTAAGGAGGTAGTTTTTGGTGACTTTAGATTGAATTCAAAGTATATAAATTTTGGGATAAATAATACATATGATATTAATTGATTGAAGGGTGTATTTAAAGAATTTCAAAAATTGTAAATATGATATTAATTGATTGAAGGGTGTATTTAAAGAATTTCTAAAATGTAAATATTATTTTTTTTTATTATATGAATGTTGATTGACTTCGTTTTATCAATTCACACAGGTAATCATAAAAGGGGTGTAAGAAAATTGATTATCGTTCGTAACGTTGTGCACTCTGTGTAGTTTAAAAAGGGCTAGCCGTGGCATAATAATAAAAGTAAAAGATTAAATTGAGAGAACATAGACCGGTGGCGTTAAGTAGAACGTTTATTACATCCGACTACAACAAGTAAGGGGGTACTACAGCAATATATATACCCCTTTTATGATTACCTGTGTGAATTGATAAAACGAAGTTAATCAACATTCATATAATGAACGAAAATAATATTTACAATTTTAGAAATTCTTTAAATACACCCTTCAATCAATTAATATCATATTTATTATTTATCCTAAAATTTATATTCCTTTAATTCAATATAAAGTCACCAAAAACTATACCTTTACAAAAAAATCTGGAACGTTTGAGACCTCTTTATGATTTATTACGTAAGTTTAAACGTATGCAATGTTTCTTGTTGACTCTTTACAAGTTTAGGATAAATTGAATAAATTCAGTATTAAAATTTAAATTAAAAAATATCTTAAAATTAAGTAGATCTTATGTGTGACTTCCTGATATGTTGTTTCGTGTTGTTGATCAACACCCCCTTGTTGTCTTCAATCGAATATCAATGCTCTGCTTTGTCGAACCAATATTTAAGTATAGTTACCACTTGTTTTCCAAAAATTACCTCGTGTTTTGTTGTATATTTCTCTGCGTATGCTTTGAATCTCTTCCCTTAAATAACACCTAAATTTGTGGGTTACTTAGTATTATGAATTATCCCAGAATTATACCAGAATTGAAATTGGAATTGTTCCAGAATCCGATTAGAATTGTACCAGGAGTCAATCAAAATCCAATTAAAATTTGATTAGAAGTTAAATAAAAGCCAATTAGAATTTGATTAGAAACCCTATATAATTATAAATATTTAATTTAAATTAATTACCCTATTTCTGCTCACGTTTTCTAAAAAAAAACGGCAAAAACTCTTTATGTATTCTTAAAGTAATTTTTATGTAGCACTATTTTCACTATATTATAAATTTTCTTTATTTGACGCCTAGATTTCTGGTTAAAAGTGACGTGGATTCAACGTGTATCAAGTGTAGACTGAGCTGTCTTATCACCGGTATGTGTTAAATAGCCTTTTCCAACTACATTTGGGTTGGGTTTCCAAGCAGTTTTACAGATTGTTTCAACCAACCAGCGTTTGTCTTTAATATTGTCTGTATTTTTAAGTTGTTTCTGATGAGATTATGCTTGTTATTTGTTATTGTTTGATACTTTATTATTTGTTACCGTGGCCAGACTTTCAACTTACGTTTGTTGTTTTGTATAGATAATGCTTTTAGATAATTGTACAAAAATAAATGATGTAGCTCTAGTGCTGTCTTCGTTTATGTATTTATTTATTTGAAAGTGCGTTTTCTTATCAAAGCGCTTATGGTTCTAGCGTAATTGCATGAAGATTTGTTAGGTTTCATCTTATCTTCTGCGTATTTCATTTTATAAACTTGTAAAACACTCCACAACGTAGTTTAAATACATGTACGATTATTTCTTTGCTGAATTTCCGTTCTATTGTTGTAAAATATGCTTACTTGCATCGTTTAAAGTTAATTGCGATCTATATACAGAGTGTTAAATGCTTGTTGTTTACATAATGTACGAATTACTTAATTTTCTGCTAAATAAATGCAGTTTTCTGATTCCTAATTCCTAGTCTTATACCCATATCCTATTCCACTACTCTATTTATACCTATACCTTAATTTATTTTACATTTTATTTAGTTATTCATGTAGATTAAGTTTATGTGGAACTTCCTCCTTATTGTTCCCAAGTCTATGTCCTTTAGCTCATATGTGTTTCTTCCTATTATGTCATTTATTAAAAATGAACCCACATATGGCAGGTGCAGCTTGGCACACATGTGCAGGTGCCTTTTTTCAACTCTCAAATTTTTAATGACCACCTTGTCCCCTATTTGAAAGATTGTTCGTTTTTTAATTTCTTCATTCATTTTGTTTACATATTTTCTTGCATTCTCTTGTAATCTTCTACAAGCTCTCTGCATTTCCATTTCCAATTCGTCTTCTCTCGCCACGATTTCCCATGGTCGATTAGGATAAACCTTTTTCATTAGACTGATTGGCGATTCCTCGGTAACTGTGTGAGGAGTATGGTTAATGAACATTTCCACCATGGGAAGGTTCGCTTCCCAGCTTCGGTGATCTTGGTAGGAGGTCATTCCCAGGAATTTACATGTCTCCTGAATATATCGCTCTGCTGGATTTTCCTGAGGGTGGCGAATACTACAGAAGACAACCCCTTCTTGCTGATTTTCCCAATGCGAAATAAACCTTGCATTATTGAAATAGGTGGCATTGTCCGCTAGAATTCTTTTAAATCTTCCCCCTTCGTTAATAAATTGTTCCAGTTTATCAATAGTTCCTATGGTATTACAGTCCCGTGTGGGAAATAATCTTGTATACTTCGAGAAGACGTCTACCACTACTAGGATAATGTTTGTTTCTCTTCCTACTAGGTACTAAATTGCTCAAATAATCTATTACGACCAAATCTAAAGGATTGTTTACTTGAATACTTTTAATGATATTCTGATTTATATAATTTTGTATTTCCCCAGGGTGCAGAGGTAACACGTGCTTACCACTTCTTTAATGAGTCCCAAGTCCCTCTGGGTATAGAAGTTTTCTCTAAATATTAACCACAGCTTCCTGATCCGTAAATGACCATACTTAAGATGTAATTCCTTAATAATTAATTTCGCAAAGTTTTTGTCTAATACATATAGGTCTTCACCGTTAAGGTGTTTTATGAGAAAGCCGTCTATAATTTCAAATTGTTTATAATCAGGTATTTCTTCCAACTTATCCTTTATAATTTGAATGTATTCGCTACCCTCCTGCATTATTAAAATCCTTTCATATGAAAATATCGTACCATTCCTCACTAAGTTGTGCATCACTACAAAAATTGCGTTCGATTTTAAATTGTTATTTGTTTTATTCCGACTGAGGGCATCAGCCACTATATTACTTTTATCCTGTATATATCTGATTTCAAAATCAAAGTCTTGTAACAAAAGACTCCACCTGTATATTCTATTATTGGTAAATCTAGTCTTAAAAAGTGAGCACAAGGTTGAATGATCTGTTTCTACAATGAAATGTCTTCCCACTAAATAGAACTTTAATTTTGTGATTGCAAAGACCACTGCTGCCCTCTCCTTCTCACTGATTGTGTAATTGAGTTCGTGAGCTTTCAGCGTTCTGGAGATGAATGAAATGGGTACTTCTACCCCATCCTGAATTTGGTATAACTCCGCAGTTAACGCATTATCTGACGCATCCGTGCGTACTATAAATTTCTTTGTGAAGTCCGGGTGCCTCAAAATAACCTGCTCATGAAACTGTTTAATTAGGCTTAGTACGCCTCTTCCTGAGCCTCACTCCAGGACCATCTAGCCCCTTTCTTCAACAAAGCAAAAAGTGGTATCGCTTTCTGTAAAAGCGATGGAACAAACTTTTTATAGAAATTCGTGACTCCCAGAAAAGCTCTCAATGTTCGTACGTTCTTTGGTCTAGGATAATCTAATATCTCAGATAATCGATTTTTATCTATAAATATGCCCTCCGCGCTGACTTGATATCCCAAAAATTTAACTTTATCTTGAAAAAATTCGCACTTCTTTAAATTTAACCTTAAACCTGCTATATTTAACTCTAATAAAATTCTTTCCAAATGTACAAAGTGTTGTTCCACATTATCGCTAAATATCAAAACATCGTCCACGTAGTGGATACAAAATTCCTCATACGGTCCCAAAATATTCTGCATAGCTTTCACTAATGCAGCAGTACTCGAGGACAAACCAAACGGTACACTTTAAATTGGTATATTTTTCCTTCTACCGAAAAATCCGTATATTCCCTTGATTTTCGCGCTAATGCAATCAACCAAAATGAATTCTTTAGGTCTATCTTAGTAAAGACTACCTATTCTTGCTAATATGCTATCCATTGTTGGTGGACAATTGTATTGCGGTTTCGTTCGCTTATTAATCTTCCTCGCATCTAAACATGATCTGTTGCTATCATCACTTTTCTTTACGACGACTAATGGATTCACAAAGTGTGTACTGGAGCTTTCGATGATACCTTCACGTAACATTTCTTCTATTTCTTCTTTTACTCTATCCCTGTATGCTACTGGAATAGGATATAATTTAGCGTTAAACGGTTCGGTGTTTACTACTTCCAACTTGTGCTCATAACCTGTGGCAATTCTAGATTTCGACCTTATTTATTCTGAATGCTTTCTTAATAACAAATTTAGCCTGCTTCTTAAATCTTCTGGACATTTAATCTCTTCACTTGTATTCCCCTTATTATCTATTTCATCCTCAAACTGATTAATATTCACGCAGTCACCCTCTATTTCTATATTACCCTCTTCATACCATTTAGTATATTTCCCATTGCACTCCATTTCTTTGCATTCTGCATTTCTCTTCAACCCCAACTTGTCTATAATATCCATCTCAAATATAATATCCATCTTTACTCCAGGTACAACCATAAAATCGTTTTCCCATTTTACATCTCCCATTTCACATCTCAGAATTACGATTTCACTTGTTTTCGCAAATTTCTTATTATTTGGTGCCACCAAATTACACCTCGTTATAGGTATCGCCTTATCCTTCAATTTTCGTTGTTTAACAAATTCATCCGCAACAAGTAATGCTTCTGCCCCAGTATCAATCAATACTCTAACTATTTTATTTTCCACCTTTAAATTAACTATCGGTAATAAGTGTCTTTCAAATCTTCCTAATTCATTTTCCGTCTCATGTTTAATAAATTCGCGCTGATATTTGTTTCCGTTTATCAGTAGAAGTTTACTTGGTTCATCCGTATCTAAAAATTTTGGTTTCGCGTGAAGGTCCTGCCTGACTCGTTATCTCAGCTTGTGTGCAATTAATTTTCCTTGTTTGTGTGCGATCAATATTCCTCGCTTGTGTTCGTCGATCCTCATGTTACTGCATATTTATTTGTTGATTATTATTTCCCTCGTGATTTATCCGTTCTATTTGTTGCTTTGGTATCTGACCCGTATTTCTACTTCGCCTGAAATCATTATTAAAATTGTCATAATTCCCCTTATAAAAATTTCTCCCATGATCATAATAATTATTACGTTGATAATTGGTTCTCCGAGTCTCAGTGTTTCTGTGCGTCCTTATAAAATTTGTGCGTCAATCCCTAGTATTATTGTCCGTTCTATAAATTGATTCCAACACATCATATCTTTGTAGATATTTTATGAATGTGTCCCGGTCCACTATGTTCTGTATTGTGATGTATCGTTTTACTTCCGCATTTAAATGCCCTACCAAATATTTTATAATTTGTTTATCGGGTAAAGGAGGATCTAATTGTTTTGCTATGGTAAACATTCCTATGGCATATAATTCCCGCGTCATTCCTTTATCTGAATCATATTTTCCCATGCTCAGATCATTCCTAACTTTATCTTGTTGATTATCCCCCAAAAGTGTCGTAGAATTTTTGTTCAAACTGTTGAAATGTTTCGACCTCGCTTTCAACTAAGTTATACCACATTTCGTCTCCCCCTTTTAGCATCGATTTTACTAAGTTTAATTTATATTGCTCGTCTGTTGAGCCCTGTACCAACATTTTAATATTTTTCAAAAAGATTTTTGGATTTAATTTTCCGTCCCCGTAAAATTTTGTATATTGATCAATTAAAAGATTTGGTTGAATTAACATAACTGGTTCCCTACTATTAAAATTTCCTGAATTAGTTTTTAAATTACTTATTTCTCGGTTTATCGTCTCGAGTTCTGTTTCACAATTTTCTTCTACGTTTCGTACTTCAATATCTAAATTCGTGAGTTTGTCGTTCGTCTCACTTTTATATTTCTCTTGTCTGGATTTCACCATTCCAACATGATCCCATACACAGTCAATTTCATCCGTAATCCTCAAAATTTTCTCTTGCATTTGTGCTCTCATTTCCGCAATTGTTTGGTTGGTTTCCCTTAATCCATTGCTCAGAATTTTGATTTCCTTTCCTAATTTTTCACTGTTTTCATCCATTTTTGTCGTCATGTTTTTCATGTCCTTCTTGTTTTTGTCCATTTTACTATTCAGTGCTATCAAAATCCCATCATTTTTGTTTCTTGTGAGGTCCTCTGTTCTTCGCTGGAACTCTTTTCAAACGTCCTTTCCTGAATGATTACACTCTCTTGGGATCCTATTTCCACTCCTTGATTTCTTAGTGCCTCCCTTGTTTCCTTTATTCTTTTGTCCATTTTTGAAATTATTATATTTACACTAACTTTTAAAAACTAAAATCAATCTGCCTAAATTTAATTAATGTACAAATTTCTCTGAATTTTTGTTTCAGTGGTTTTTCTCAAATTAAAAACTCTTTAATAATAGCCCTAGTTTAATTTAATTATTTTATTCTAAATCCCACGGTCGTATTATCAAATTTCTTTAATTTAATTCAAGTTTCTTCGTTCAGGTTGCTGTATTCTATCGTGGTAAAATATTCTCGCCCCTACGTTCGGGTCGCTATAAATTTGCTGTAGTACCCCCCTTACTTGTTGTAGTCGGATGTAATAAACGTTCTACTTGACGCCACCGCTTTGTGTTCACTCAATATAATCTTTTACTTTTATTATTATGCCACGGCTAGCCCTTTTTAATCTAGACAGAGTGCACAACGTTACGATAATCAACTTTCCTTCACCCCTTTTATGATTACCTGTGTGAATTGATAAAACGAAATCAATCAACATTCATATAATGAAACGATAAAATATTTACAATTTTAGAAATTCTTTAAATACACCCTTCAATCAATTAATATCATATTTATTATTTATCTCAAAATTTATATTCTTTTAATTCAATATAAAGTCACCAAAAACTATACCTTTACAAAAAAATCTGGAACGTTCGAGACCTCTTTATGATTTATTACGTAAGTTTAAACGTATGAATGTTTCTTGTTGACTCTTTACAAGTTTTGGATAAATTAAATAAATTCAGTATTAAAATTTAAATTGAAAAATATATTAAAATTAAGTAGATCTGACCTGTGATCTCCTGATATGTTGTTTCGTGTTGTTGATCAACACCCCCTTGTTGTCTTCAATCGAATACCAATGCTCTGCTTTGTCGAACCAATATTTAAGTATAGTTACCCTTGTTTTCCAAAAACACCTCGTGCTTTGTTCTATATTTCTCTGCGTATGCTTTTAATCTCTTCCCTTAAATACCACTTGAATTCGCGGGTTACTTAGTATTATGAATTATCCCAGTATTATACCAGAATTGAAATTAGAATTGTTCCAGAATCCGATTAGAATTGTACCAGAAGTCAATCAGAATCCAATTAGAATTTGATTAGAAGTCTATTAGAACCAATTAGAATTTGATTCGAAGCCTTATATGATTATAAATATTTAATTTAAATTCAATACCCAATTTCTACTCACGTTTTCTAAAAAAAACGGCAAAAACTCTTCATGTATTCTTAAAGTAATTTTTATGTAGCACTATTTTCACTATATTATAAACTTTCTTTATTTGACGCGTAGATTTCTGGTTAAAAGTGACGTGGATTTAACGTGCATCAAGTGTAGACTGAGCTGTCTTATCACCGGTAAGTGTTAAATAGCTTTTTCCCACTACATCTGGGTTGGGTTTCCAAGCAGTTTTACAGATTGTTTCAGCCAACCAGCTTTTGTCTTTAATATTCCCTGTATTTTTAAGCTGTTTTTGATGAAATTATGCTTGTTATTTGCTATTGTTCGATACTTTATTATTTGTTATTGTGGCCAGACTTTCAACTTACGTCTGTTGTTTTGTATAGATAATGCTTTTAGATAATTGTAAAAAATAAATGATGTAGCTCTAGTGCTGTTTTCGTTTATGTACTTATTTATTCGAGGTATGCAAGACCTGTTAAGAGTTGTGGCAAAACAATCACTCCTAACAATCGTTCCCCTATCATGCCTAACCAGAGGTTTAGAGAGAAACGTTGCTAGTGTCTGGATTCAACGATAGCATAAGTATTCTCGTCACACCAAACGTGATTGTTGTGGAAATTAAATATTCCATTTTTAGTAAAACCAGCTTCATCAGTGAAAAGGATCTTATCAGCGAAATCTTGCCGATCAGCAGCTGTTCGCAAAAATCACTCACAGAAAGTCATTCTTGCTTGATAATACGGAGCAGCAAGGTCTTCTACCCGTTGAATATGGTAGAAGTATAGGAGTTGCTCATGAGAGTTTTCCAAACAAGATAGCTGCTTACACCCACTTGAATCGAAATTTTTCTAACACTAGTTTCGGGATTTTCATCAATAATATTCAACGTTTGATCTTCTATCTGTAGAGTACATGATATTCTCTGCCGTCCAGTATCACAAGACCGCTTCTCAAATGAACTAGTTTCTCTTAGACGTTGAAACACCGTCTGAAACATCACATGCGAAGGCAATTGTCTATCAGGAAACGTTTCAGCATAGAAGCGAAGTGCTTGTAAAGAATTCCCGTTAGTAAAACCGTACATGAACACCATTTTGCTCATTTCAGCATTAGAATACGCAACCACTGTAATTGCTACAAATTGCACAAAACGTCAAATTAAACTGTCATAAGACAAAAGCTGGTAAACACCTGTTTACTGGGATATGTTATCGTTTACTTATTTATTATCTCGTAAACAGTTAATTTGTGGACATATGTTTATTATGACTTTCAACATTATTTTCGATCGTACTACATGCCCTTAAAACCTTTAAACGATGTTTTAAAACATAATTAAAGTATAAAAAGTATTCACATGGTTTCTGTTTGTGCGTCGCAGATAATCGATGGTTATGGAAATTTCCGACAGCTGAGGTCAAAGTCCTATTTCTTCCGTTCAGAGCAGTATTACTACACGTGAGTGTTCCTTAGAATTTAATCACTTTGAATATTAATTAAGTTGCAATAAGAAAATAGTACATTGAAAATTTTGTAACGTAAAAAACGTTTAAGGAAAGAAAGAATTAAATAACAAATCTATTGTTTGTCAGAATGTTTGCACATGCACACAAAGTTTACATTTAAAAAGTTGTGAATGACATTTTATGTCAGATATAAAAAACATAGATTCAGTTGACCTATTTAGACCTCACATGTCATCTTACGTTAATTTAAAAAATGTTTAAATATTTTGAGGTCATGAACTTTGATTTTTAGTCAACATGTGGAATTCGCGTAATAACTGTTAAGTAAAAGTAACTTTAGGTAAATACGTGCTATTTTATCAGCACTTAGGTAATTAAATTTCACTGTAAAGGTCGAAGAAGTACTTTTATGGCTTGAAGAAAATATGTAATATGAATAATTAAGAAAACTCAAATCCTCACATTTAAATTTTTTAGAAAGATGCATTCAGAGATCTTTATATTATTGAATACAATTCTTTATCAGTATATTTCTGTTCTATAAAAATTATTAATTGAAAATATTATAAAAATACGAATTGAAAATATTATAGTAACATGAATCCAGAAATTTATTCAAATAGAATCAATTTTGTTTTTGCATAACTTTTTAGTATTTAAAATTTAAGTAAAAATTACAAGTCATCCCTGATCAGAAATTGTGTGTGATGAAAACAAATTCTCTGGGTGTATATTTTAGAAACCTAAATTCTATTATTTTATTTTTGGCAAATATTTTTGAGGATACAAATGGTGTTCACGTTGTACCTTTGTTTGTTCACAGGTCAAGCCGAGACATCTGTATGACATCTGGTGTTTGAGGTTTTGGTAAGTGTGTTTAAAAGAGTGAAATTCAGGTTTTATGGCTATGTTAGTGGTGTTGACATAAGGTTTACGCATTCCCCTAATACAAGCACAGTTAAATTTTGGTGGTTATTGTATTGAAAAATACGGTGGCGCTCATTAAATATATTTTTGGTCTTTTGACAACCCATGACCCAAGCTCATGATCTACCCAGAGCTAACACTCGACTAGCCGTTTATGTCTTAAGAGTTTTTCTTTTTCTCAAGCCATTTTCCATCCAACTTTACCTTGGGCTTGCATTAATAATAAGAAATTCTTGACCTTGTAATATCAGGTTAGGGTTTAGGAAATTTAAAGGTGTAATTTATTAGCCGATAGTCACGAGGATAAATAAATTTAATAAAAACAAGTTAGAAAATTTTTTTATTACAATGCTAAGTTATAGATTCTCTTTGCCTCAACTAGCTGATTCAATTAAATAAAGCAATTCCACAATGTACAATATAATGATCAAATATTTACAACCTTTTTACAATCTTCCCCTTTTTCAGAATATTTACATATGCCAGATTTAAGAAATTAAAGCCAGCAATACGAGCCTTTTGTTATATTTAGAGATCTTTTGAAACGTTTCAAGATGCCTATTGACTTTTATAAATTTATCAAAGAAACCCCGGTTTTGTTGTCTCTTACATTATTGAATTAAACAGTTTACAGAAATAAATTATATCAAATTATCTAACCTGGAGTGGTTCAGCAGTTTCTTTGCATCTCCAAGGGTTTTCGTATCCAGTCTGAATGTTTAGAGTCGAATTTGGAAGTCGACATCAATACCAAAATACTATCCAAATCGTTATTCAAAATCCCATAAGTTAATCCAATAAAAGGTTTTCCATCTCCATAATTAACAAAACAGTAATAGAAAAATTACCATGTCAGTGATTACCAAAATTAATTTAACAGGAGGTATTCTCCAGAGTCGTCTCCAGAGCCCTGTTTTATTTATTTTACAAATTGTATAATTTTACTAAATCTGGTTTACTTACGTCTAAATAGATCGGCTTACTTACACAATTTTTACACTTTTATAAAATGCTTTTCACTTTACTTTCGTTTAACTGGTTACGTGAATAATTTAGCACTTTTGAGTATCGTGACAGCCCAGTTTAAAATGTATATTGTTACGTGTACTATTTCTCATAGTTCCATTGATTATTAATTATTCATTTTCTTATTAATAGATTAGAAATCGCTCATAGGAAGTTTCACACATAAGCTACCAGGAAAGTACAACCTCATCAGTATGAGCAAGCAACCACACACAGGACGCAAACGCTAATCAGTTTCATGATTAACATTAATGAGAACAACGGTTCTCACATGGGTGTGTTTCATGCAGGAAGCACAAACTAATAAATAGGGCCGACGAGTCCTTAACACTCACTTTAACTTGTCACTTTGTACTTTTACTTTTCAGCTCGACTTTTGACTCCTAACATGTACCTCAAAGAATCACAATGAGGTTAGCCAGTAGAAGGGCCTTTGATGCGTTACTGTGGTTGGTTGGTCGCATACGACTGAAGAATGGACTAATGTAAGTTTTTCAATTGTAATCACAAGAACATTCATTACGCTGTATTATATTAATAAGTACGCTTTCGCTAGTTAGCCTTAGATGTTATGAAACGTCAAAATGATCTTTAATCAATTATACTTTTATGCCTGTAAAATGACAAGTCATGCTTAGCTTATTAAATGCTTAAATTAGTATTGTCGAATTGTTATTCATTTAATCTACCGAGCACGTAAGTAGTGTGAGTAAGACGATCCCCGAGATAATCAAGTTAGGTCACAGATTGTAGAGGATGCTACATTCGCACCCTCAATTAGTAACGTCCCATAACGTTACATTATGGTGGAGGCAAACCCCCTGAGCTACGCTCCGTCACAATATTAACTCGTTGCTCAATTGTTATCGTATTTATAGGCCTTGCCCCTTTGTTTGCTATTCGTGTTTTTACGTGTTGGGCGACCCATTTGTCTTATCTCTTGTGTACTCAGGAAATTTTACCAATTGTATAGTTCAAATACTCGGAAGAACGCTCAAACTGTCACGTATTCATTTACATACCATTACATTTAATTTAGAAATTCCAGGAATTTTCGTTCATTAAATCACGTATCATTGTTATTTGCTTATTCTAATCTAAACAGAAATAAATTTGGTGTTTGTTTATTTCCTAGTTAACTTGGATTTTTGAACAAAAGTAATACTTTATGTCACGTACAATTTATTCAAATAATGCATAATTTTTGTCTGCGTATATGATAATATATTTAACGCACTTGTTGAATATTTATCTAGCCAATTCATATAGGTTTTCCGTTGATTTAATTTTGATGCATTTCGTTACATTTTTAAATCTTATCTTTGCTCGTAACTACTCTTGGATATGCGTTTAATCTTTTGTACTGTTATATACAGTGTGCACTCAACTAACAATATGTATAGTGACCTATTTACTCTTATAATATCTGTAATTATGTGCTTTTGTTATTTGGAAGTTTCTTTTGTTTATTCCACGACCCCTATGACTTAACCTACCTCTAAATTAACCCTATAATTATAGCAATATATATATATATATATATATACACAATTAATAACATGAAATAATAACTTAGATTTTTATGCAAAAACCAAATGATCATTTCAAATCGAACTAATAATTGAAAAAAGAAAATATTAGGTCTTGGACAGAATATGAACCTGTATCTTAGTCCTTCTGGGAGTATGCGTTTACCAATTTCGCCACCGAGACTAATAATTATAATTGAAAAATTTACAAATCTAAATCGTGTACACAACTATACATATACCTAACTTTCAATTACGTTTAGCATTTTTGTCAATCATATCTGGCATTATCAAGTTTTTTACTTATGTCAGTTACAGACAGGAAGCAACGCTCAAAATTACGGCAATAAGCCAAGTATTAAATATATCTGTCTGTAACTGACATAAGTCAAAAACTTGACAGTATCAGATATGATTGACAAAAATGCTAAACGTAATTGAAAGTTAGGTTTATGTATAGTTGTGCACACGATTTAGATTTGTAAATTTTTCAATTATAGTCATTGGTCTCGGTGGCGTAATTAGTAAACGTATAGTCCCGGAAAGAGTAAGATACCGGTTCAAATCTTGTCCAAAACCTAATATTTTTCTTCTTTCAATTACTAGCTCGATTTGACATGATCATTTGGTCTTAGCATAAAAGTCTAAGTTATTATTTTATATTATTAATTGTAATACGTTAGTATTTATCAACTTACCTTGTGTAAAAAACTACCTAATTTTGTCAATCATATCCGACATTGTCAGATACGATTGACAAAGTTGCTAAACGTAATTGAAGGTTAGGTTTATGTATAGTTCTGTACACAATTTAGATTGGTAAATTTCCCAATTACAGTCATCAGTCTCGGTGGCGTAATTGGTAAACGCACACTTCCGGCAAAACTGAGATGCAAGTTCAAATCCTGTCCAAGACCTTATATTTTCCATCTTTCAATTACTAGCTCGATTTGAAATGATCATTTGGGTTTTGCATAAAAGTTTAAGTTATTATTTCATCGTATATATATATATATATATATATATATATATTGCTGTGATAAGGGGTTGTTTAAGGGTATATTGAGTAGTAAGGGTCGTGTAGTAACAATAAATAGCAATAGGAATCAGAAAACCGCATTTATTTAGCAGAGAAATAAGTAATTAATACATTATGTAAATAGCAAGCATTTAACACTCTGTATATAAACCGTAATCAACTTTAAACGATGCAGGTAAGCATATCTTACAATAATAGAACGCGTATTCAGCAGAAAAATAGGTAACTCATACATTATGTAAATAGCAAACATTTAACACCCTGTATATAGACCGTTATTAATTTTAAGTAATGCTAGTGAGCATATCTTTCAACAATAGAACGTATATTTAGAAGAGAAATGATCGTACATGTAATTGAGAAGTGTTCTACAATTTATAAAATAAAGACGCCAAAGATAAAAGATAAAACCTAACTAAGCTTCAGCAATTACGCTGAAACAATAAGCGCTTTGATAAGAAAACGCAGTTTTAAATACGCATAAATACATGAACAAAAACAGCATTGGGGTTACATTATTTATTTTGTACAATTATCCAAAAGGCGATATCTACACAAAACAACTTATGGCAAAGATAACAAATAATAAAGTATCAATAGCAAATAAACACCATTACACGGAAATCCGAATTAATTACATCAGCAACAGCTTTAAAAATACAGGGAATATTAAAGACAAAACCTGGTTGGTTGAAATAATCTGCAGAACTGCTTGAAAACCCAACCCATAGGTAGTGGGAAAAGGCTATTTAACACCCATTCGGTGATAAGACGAGTTAGTCCACAACTGAAGCACGTCGAAGCTACGACACTGTTAACCAGAAATCCACGCGTAAAATAAATAAAGTATAATAGATCAAATTTATGTTACAGTAAAAATAGTGCAACAATTACGTTAAGCATATATGAAGAGTTTTTGCAGTTTTTTTTATAGAAAACGTAAAGGGAATTTAGGTAATTAATTTAAATTAAATATTTATAATGATAGGGTTTCAAATCTGTGTCGAACAGTAATACTTCTGGTATATTTCTAGACAATTCAAAGCTGCGTTGAAAGGAAGTTCTAATTCTAAGTGGATTCTAAGGCGAAAATTCTAATTCTAATTGGATTCTAAGGGGATAATTCTAATCGAATTTTGGTACAATTCTGGAACAATTCTAATCTGCGTCGAAAGTATTTAAGGGAAGAGATTCAAAGCATATGCAGAGAAATATAAAATAAAGAAGCACGAAGTGATTTTTGGAAAACAAGGGGTAACTGTACTCAAATATTGGTTCAACTAAGCAGAGCATTGGCATACGAATGAAGACAGCGAGGGGGTGTTGATCCACAACACGAACAACATATCACAGGTCAGATCTATTTAATTTTAAGATATTTTTCAATTTAAATTTTAATACTGAATTTATTCAATTTATCCAAACCTGTAATGAAGTCAACAAGAAACATTGCATACGTTAAACTTACATAATAAATCATAAAGAGGTCTAGAACGTTCCAGATTTTTCGTAAAGAGGTATTTTTTGGTGACTTTATATTGAATTAAAGGTATATAAATTTTGGGATAAATAATACATATGATATTAATTGATTGAAAGGTGTATTTAAAAAATTTTAGAAATTGTAAATAATATTTCTTTTCATTATATGAAATTAATTGACTTTGTTTTATCAATTCAAATAGATAATCATAAAGGGGTGAAAAGAGAAAATTGATCATCGTAACGTTGTGCACTCTGTGTAGATTAAAAGGAACAAGCCGTGGCATAATAATAAAATTAGTAAGATTGAAGTGAGAACACAGAGCGGTGGCGTTAAGTAGAACGTAGTACACGGAGTATGGCGTTATCATATCAATATATATATATATATATATATATATATATATATATATATATATATATTGCTGTGTATCCTTATAAGAATCGCCTCAGCTCCTGAATTGGGCGTCAAAATTTACGCCGTGGTACTTGGGTAAGATGCTTACCAACCATAAATTATTTTCGAAATTTTTATAAAATTTTCATATTCGACAATAAACAATTTTTCAAAAATTAACTAATCAAAAAAAATTATCCTTACCCGTTTTCTTTTCTTCCTCGGTTGAACGGCCTTCTTCAACTGCTTCCGGCTAGCTCATTCGGATCTCCCCTTGGGTATCTAGATTCACTCGCATATTCTCAATTATACTCACACACTAGCAATAAAATCTCAAATACAACAAACATACAAGCTTTTATTTATAACTATTTACAAATTAAATGCAATATAGTCCATATTCCATTGATCACGTTACACTTCAAAAAAACCTTATTTTATAATGTCCAGTATTTTATCTTAAAATAAAATAAACACATAAATTGTACCCGGAGTAAATGGGCCTTGAATAATACCTTCTCTAAAATTCGTTCTTTACAATTTATTTATTCATTTTACTCTAACTAAACTCTGGGGTAGGATGAGCTCAGAATAACCCAGCTAATTATGCATTTGCATACTTTTAAAACAAATAACAAAACAAAGCCATGTACTCTTCACAAAAATTTCACGTTCTGATAGAACGTTTAAACGCTTTATAGACACCTTCAACTTTCTAGTTAAACACCATAATAAAGTTTTTACACGTATTAAGTTCAATACGTAATTAATACACACTACCTTGAAATTTCACTCTCATACTTTCTCTCAATATTCACAGTTTATAAAGTCACAATTCAAATCGTTACCTGAAAATTTATAGTAGATCTCTGCTTTGTGGATGATGCCGTCTATTTCTTCGATCCGATCTGCAGGTCGTTTCTAGCTGTTACTAGAAAAACTCCATCCAAATTGAACTGCAAACGCGGCCTCCCGGTGTAACCAATTCCAAATTCCATTTAAAAATTATTTCTTCATTAATTAGATGCTTCAAACCACGTTACGTAGTGTCCCGCCACGAGTTGATTATAATTATAGATGGTATCTCTATTAAAATGTAATTTCGGCACACTTAACCGCGTATTTAATTAAGAGACTATCACCTTGTAATATAATTTAACTGATTTAGTAATACTTACAACTCGTGATACTTAGATACGTTGTTTGGAGCAATCGAAAACTTAAGGGCCCTCACCACGTTCTCTAAAAGCATTTATACACTCGGACTGTAACCTCTCCATACCTGCTTAACGCGAAATCCTCTGTTAACACCGCACATTCTCGCAATTTTGCACTCAACTCCATTTTCTGATCCGCGAATTTTAATACCTCGTTATAAAATTTCTAGAATATCACGCTACACTATCCTCGTGCTTGTTTCAAATCAAACTAACATATCGACTAATCGTAGACCTTGTGACGCTTCACAAATCCCTCCTATCCTATTAGTGTCTCTTACTTATGCGTTTTCTCTGTCCCTTTCTACCCTGGTCTGAGTGGTACAAAATTGATATTCTTGACTATCTGCTGTCTAAACACACGTGGACTGGCGACATGGCTTTACCTAACCCCTGTTTAGTATTTCATGCTAAAACATTCAACCGTTTCCAATATACGTAGAATCTGCATGTTTATCTACTCAAATTTATTAGAACTTGACATTTAAAAGTTTGCAGGTGTTCGATCATAATGAACGTTTTAAATACAATTCTCCGAGCTTCCTTTCATGGTATTTTAAACCTTCTGATATATTCGTTTGTTAGCAACGCGTTTCACCTTGGGTTTTTACAGGCTTTTATGCTTATTATATATCAATAATTGTTCAATTAACTCCAATTAAATTAATAAATGCATGGCATTGACTCCTATCATTTAATTCTTTGCAAAGCTATTAATTTTTTAATTATTATTTGTACAATTTGATTAATACCCGTTCCTTAAAAATAAATTAAGTAATATAAATTTTGCACGTAATTTCTGTTTGTTTCTTTATACAGGGTGTTTTGAAATTGCTTAGTTTGTATTTATTTTTAACTCTTTAAAACCACTATTATATATATATATATATATATATATATATATATATATAAATTACCGTGGACCTAGCTTAATCGAGCCTCAATAACAAAAATATTCGAAATTTTTTTTTTCCAAAATCGTTACAAATTTAACACAATAAAAATTTTTAACAAAAAAATAATTCTTTACCCAGATTCCTCTCTTCATCACGTTAATTCTTCTTCAGTTCCCAGGCTAGCTCAGTTGGGCCTCCTTATGGATACCTAGATTCACCATTATACTCTGTATCGTTCACGCACACTTTCAATAAAACCACAAAATAATACAAACATCATACAATATTTATTTACCACTATTTACAAATAAAATTCAAGATTATCCACATTTCAGAGATCAAGTTACACCTCAATAAATCCTATTTTTGTACTGTCCTGGATTTTAATTTAAAACATCAAACACATTGAATATACCCGGAGTAAGTGGGCCCTGAATAATACCTTATTTTCTTTCTTTATTTATAATTTATTTTAAATTAGTATACTCTGGGGTATGGTGAGCTCATGATAACCCAGTTAATTATGAATAATGTATGCTTTTGTACTTCGCATACTCTTACAACAAACAAAAAAACCCATGTACTCCTAACAATAAAAATTTTAAATTCCTGATGAAACGTTAATAAGCTTTATATACACCTTTAGATTTATATTTAAATACCATAATAAAAGTTAGTTATACGTATTACTTTCAATAGGCAAAATAATGCACAATACCTTCTAAATTCACTCTCACAGGTCACACAATTTTCATAGTTTCATAGTTTATAACAACAACAATTTTAAGGCGTTACCTCGAATTTCTTGAAGATCTCTACTCCGTTGACGATGCGGTAAAGTAGTTTCGCTCTGCTCTGCTGGCCGCTTCTAGCTCTTTGTAGAGGAACACCATTTAGGTTGTGCTGTTTGCTCTGCCTTTACGGTATATCCAAATCCAAATCCAAATTAATTACACTTCTTTCATAATTGCGTACTTTAGTTTAATTTAATTGAAATTTACGTTACTTCACGTCACGTCACGAGCTTGTTCAAGATAAATGTTGCACCTCTATTAAATTTTAGGCTCGTCACTTATTCGCGTATCAAATTATGAGGCCAACACTGTACTATTTAATTTAAAAATATGTATACTTACAAACTCGTATTCTGAAGCGGTGAAAATACTAACAGATCGAAGTTAATAGAGAGCTCGATGCTAATTCTCTTCGAGTATTTATATGATTCCGAATGCCACCTCTAGGCCACTCTTCCCGTGAAAAATCTAATTTAGAATAACACTTCTTCAAATTTTGTTTCAACCGTTTTGGAAATCTCCGAAATTTAGCGCGTCGTTAAGATATTTTCCAATAAACCCGACTTCAAATATTCTCGTGTTTGTCTGTTCTATAACTAACTATATCGACCAATAGTATATCCATCGACGTCTTAAAAACCCCGCCTATATTAACGCTGTCTCTTTTTTATGCATATTATATGTTTCCTTCCAACCTTGTTTGAGTGGTAGAAATCGATATTACTGTCCGCGTTTTAACTTTACTCCATGTGAACTTGTATACGTGCTTTGAAATGGACTGTCATTATGCCTGTCTCATTCCGACGTATTTCATTGACCGTCTATCCTTTCTGCTCTTTAAGGAAATTTTTAGTTAACATTTACGCAAACCCTCCAACCGTTTACCCGATATACTTGGATTACTGTCTTTTATCTACACAAATAAGGGGAACCTGACATTTCGAAAACATGCAGATGTTCAATTAACCGACGTTTTAACACATCATTTCTACGAGTTAGCTTTTCAAGGTATTTTATATTCAACGGCTGTTTATGTGTTAGCAAAGCGTTTCACCTTAGTATTATCGATTTTTCATGCTTTTATGCGTATTGTACGTAATTACCCGTTCAATTAAGCTCCATTAAATTAATAAATAAATTGCATTGGCTTCTAAAATTTATTTTCTTTACGAACCTAACTAAATTTTATTCATTAATTGTAAAATTATGGTAATACTTGTTACATTAAATTCACTAAATAAAATCAATTTCGTACGTAAATTCGGGTTGTTTCCTCTATACAGGGTGTTTGAAATTGCCTGGTTTATATTTAAATTTAACCTTTTAAACCACTACAATATATATATATATATATATATATATATATATTGTTGCGATCCACTATTAGGCAACCCGTCAAACATACAAACGCCCGGGGCACAGCGTATTCTTCAGCATTCGAGAATCCTTCTATAAAGTTCTAGATAATGAGTCATATCTTAATGCAGGGTATATATAAGGATGCTTATGAATGTAAGAGTTAGTCTATTCTTGAATGTCTAATATAAATTATATCGTTGTAAAGTAAACGTAGTTTAGCTTTTAGAATATATACATAAATGATATGCTGTGTCTAATGTGCATGCAACTTGCAGTATACATAAATAAATAGAAGTGTATAAACAAATAGTTGTGTTAGTGTTGTTAATGAACCTATGGTAAAGGAGTTAGTTTAAGAAGATATTAGTGCTTGTAAATTCATTAGTGTAATAGTGCTTCATTGTTAAGTGGACTGGAAACATCTGTAAACAAGGCATATACTGTTAATTAGGCTTGTGAACAGTGAGTAATAAAGACATTTATTATTACTTGTTTTAAATTAAAGAAACGCGGTAGTAGTAGCCCGTTACACTGGTGTCAGGCTGTGTTGGGTGATTAATTAAGTCTAAAGACATTTGAGTAGTTTGTATATGCCAGTGACAAGAAGTCAGAGTAAAATGGAAGCAGAAACTTTAATGAACTTCCTTAAAGATTTTAAATCCGAAATGCAAGTGACACTTAGTGAAAATGCTGAGAAAATGGAGGAGAGGTCGGCTAAACTAGAATTGACACTTAGTGAAAATGCTGAGAAAATGGAGGAGAGGTCGGCTAAACTGGAAGTGACACTAAATGAAAAGTTTACTGAAAATGCCGCAAAAATAGATGAAAAGTTTACTGAAAATGCTGCAAAAATAGATGAAAGGTTTACTGAAAACGATGAGAAAATGGAAAGGTTAAGTGAAAATGCTGCCAAAGTGGAAGAAATGTTGAATGAAAGTACAGCCACGTTAGAACAAAGATTAATGGAAAGTTCCATTGCATTGAAAGAAGATTTTACTGAACAAGTAAAACAGTTGAGCAAAAGTTGGACAGTAAATTGGTAAAATGGAAGAAGATATGATGAGGCTGCAAGAACAAGTGATTTCACTAACAACACAGCCACTTGAAATAGCAAACCAAGTTGTAAATCAGAACATTTCAGAAATAAGAACCATGGAAAGAAGCGAGTCAATATCGTCTAAATTTAAAGTGAAACCACCCACGTTCGATGGTAAAACACCTTGGCCCACATATTTGAAACAATTTGAAGCTGCTGCAATAGCCAACGGTTGGTGCAACAAAGAGAAGGCTATCTCCTTAATAGTGGCCTTACGGGGGGAAGCTCTTAACATCTTACAAACGATTCCCGATCACCAGCAGAATGATTACGGTCTCTTAACATCGAAGCTTGAGATGAGATATGGAGATGCTCACCTTCAACAGGTTTACCACGCACAAGTTAAAAACCGCTCGCAAAAGACAAGTGAAAGCCTGCAAGAATTCGAAGCTGACATTGCCAGGTTAGTTAGATTGGCATACCCAACGGCACCAGACAGCTTCCTCGAACAACTTGCTGTCCAAACATTTGTGGATGGCGTTAAGGATGGCGAAATACAGCAAGCGCTAAGACTAGCACGGCCAAAGATGTTGGATGACGCACTGGCTCATGCGCTTGAATTTGAAGCAGCTAAGCAGGCGTCACACAGGATGAGTCACAAAGTTCGGTCTGCATTAGAAGAACCT
Source organism: Platerodrilus igneus (assembly GCA_036346225.1). Lineage (NCBI taxonomy): Eukaryota > Metazoa > Arthropoda > Insecta > Coleoptera > Lycidae > Platerodrilus > Platerodrilus igneus. Next base: position 190,501 of record JARFIW010001036.1, read on the forward strand.
GAGCAATCGCAGAACAGCATAGATGAAATAATAAACCGTGTGTTTGAAAAGCGAAAAGCGGAAAGGCTGAAAAGATTACGACCGCGGAGATGGCGTCTGCGATGCTGGAGCTGCGGTGAAGTTGGTCATATGCAGAGACGCTGTACTCAACCAAAGAAACAACCGGTTGAGTTAAAGCAGGTCAATGTAAGGGGGCGAACGTCGACAGCACAGCGTAGTGCTCCGGAGATTATCATCCGTGCTGCATCGTCAATGGGAAGTCTGGACAGCATTTATATCGATGGTAGAATTAATGGTAGGATTGTCCGATTACTCGTGGATACAGGAGCGACAAGGACTATTGTGAGACCAGATTTGGTTGGTCGTGGAAAAGTGCTACCTGTATCGGTGTGTCTTCGAACGGCAAGTGGTGAGAAAATTTGTACTCACGGAGAGACTGCCGTTATGTTGACAATTGGGGACAAATTAATTAATCATCGAGTGTTGGTAGCTGAAATTACAGAAGAAGTGATCTTGGGAATGGATCTCATGAGAGAATATGGGTTTCATGTAAACATGAAAGAAAATGTGCTTCGGATAGATGATGATGAGATTCCATTTCAAGGTAGAAGTAACCAGACGATGCAAGTTCGAATGATTTGCGATATGAAAATACCCGAGAAGGCGGAAATGATAGTAATGGGACGCCCGGATGGTACGCTCCGGGAAGGACAAGTATGCATGATGGAAGCAACTGAATCGGGAATGGGTCAGGAGGACTTCTGATTGGAAGAACGCTGGTAAAGTCTCGAAATATGGTACCAGTAAGGGTGCTGAACATGAATCCCCATACAGTGACCCTGAAGAAAGGCATGATTGTGGGAAGTTGCATTCCAGTATGTCATATTAAACGTTGTGTGGACGACACGAAAAATAAACCAACCAACGGTTGCTCACAGAAATTGCTGGATATGTTGATACCCTCGCGTCAAGGATTAAATGGCGACCAACTGGGCAAGGTAAAAGAACTGGTCGGACGATATCGAGGTGTGTTTGCACTGGATGATAGTGAGAAAGGAAGAACGAATGTTGTGCAACACAAGATTAATACTGGAAATGCGCAACCGATAAGACAACACCCCAGGCGGCTTCCTTTGGCAAAACGTAAGGAAGCTGAGCAAATTATCACCGATATGGAAGAACAGGGAGTGATTGAACCCTCGAATAGTCCATGGGCATCCCCGGTAGTGCTTGTCAAGAAAAAGGACGGGTCGACAAGGTTTTGTGTAGACTACCGGCGGCTTAATAATGTGACAAAGAAAGACAGCTATCCTTTGCCCAGAATTGATGACACCTTAGATACTCTATCCGGATCTAAATGGTTTTCGACCTTGGACTTGAAAAGCGGATACTGGCAGGTAGGCTTGGAGCCAAACGATAAAGAAAAGACTGCCTTTACAATTGGAACGGGATTATGGCAGTTCAAGGTCATGCCATTTGGATTATGCAATGCTCCTGCTACTTTTGAACGATTGATGGAGTCGGTACTGCGTGGACTGTCCTGGAAGACATGTCTGGTGTACCTGGACGACGTGATAGTGTTAGGCCGGTCTTTTGAAGAACATCTTAAGAACCTAGAGGAGATATTCCAAAGATTACGCGGGCAAACCTTACATTAAGCCCCAAGAAGTGCCACCTATTTGGAAAAGAGGTGAAATACCTAGGACATGTCGTCTCAGAGACCGGAATAAGAGCTGACCCTGACAAAATAAAAACGGTACAAGAGTGGCCTACACCAGCAGATATACACCAACTACGCAGTTTTCTAGGATTGTGCACATATTACCGACGTTTTATACTTGGGTTTGCGAACATTGCCAAACCGTTAACAAAATTAACCGAAGATGGACAAGAATATGATTGGAATGACGACTGCCACAGAGCATTTGAACAACTGAAACGGCTACTAGTTACAGCACCAATTTTGAGTTATCCGCGGATGGAGGGAAAATTTGTGTTGGATACCGATGCCAGTAACACAGCTATAGGAGGCGTTCTTTCTCAAGTGCAGGACGGACAAGAAAAGTTATTGGGTATTTCAGCAAGGTCTTGTCGCGGCCAGAAAGGAACTATTGTGTGACAAGAAGGGAGCTGTTGGCCGTCGTCAAATCCGTAGAGCACTTTTATAAGTACTTATACGGCCGTAAATTCCTGTTGAGAACAGACCATGCTGCACTGAAATGGTTACTGCAGTTTCGAAATCCTGAAGGGCAAGTGGCAAGGTGGATAGAGCGGCTGCAGGAATATGACTTTGATACGGAACATCGTGTAGGAACTAGCCATCGGAATGCAGACGCTCTATCAAGGAGACCTTGTCCGATGGACTGCAATCATTGCTCCAAAATGGAAGAGAAAATAAGTGTCATCCATAGAATGACGGTAACCGATGATACTTGGCAACTCGAAAGAATACGAGAAGACCAGGAGAATGACGCCGAATTGGGACGTATTATTGAGTGGAAAAATAGAGGACAACGACCAGCTTGGGAAGAAATTAGTATTTCAAGTAGGAGCCTGAAGGCATACTGGGCACAGTGGGACTCCTTGATGATGGAAAATAGAATCTTGAAACGACGCCTGGAATTTGAAGATGGCACTGAGAGACTTCAAGTGATAGTGCCGAGAAGCAGAGTGCCGGAAGTGTTGCAGCACTTGCACGATGGTATTTCCGGAGGGCACTTTGGCGTGAAAAGAACTCTCGAAAGAGTGAGAGAAAGATTCTATTGGGTGAACTGCAAAGAAGATGTGAAGGAGTGGTGCCGGAAATGTGAATTGTGTGCCTCTGCAAATGGCCCGGTCTCAAAACGGAAAGCCCCAATGAGACAGTATAACGTGGGGAATCCTTTTGAAAGGGTAGCCATTGATATAGCTGGTCCGTTTCCTGAATCAGAGAAAGGGAATAAATACATCTTGGTTGCAATGGATTATTTTACCAAATGGCCGGAGGCATATGCTATACCTAACCAAGAAGCCGAGACGGTTGCAGATGTACTAGTGAGGGAGTTGTTTTGTCGCTTTGGAGTTCCGTTGGAATTACACTCCGATCAAGGTCGGAACTTCGAATCAGCGTTGTTTCAAAACGTCTGCAAGCATCTTGGAATCAGGAAAACTAGAACCACGCCACTTCATCCTCAATCGGATGGAATGGTTGAAAGAATGAACAGGACGTTAGGAAGTACCTGACCAAAGTTGTCTCTGAACATCAACGAGACTGGGACCAATATTTACATTTGTTCCTACTGGCGTACCGATCTTCGGTACATGACAGCACAGGATACTCGCCCGCTTGCGTAATGCTAGGACGTGAATTGCGGCTACCATGTGATCTTCAGTTTGGATTTAAACCTGGAGAAGAGATCGCAGGTGAGGATTACGTTAGTAAGCTTCGTGAAAGATCAAATAGTATTCACGAAAACGTCCGAAAGAATATACAGGCAGCAAGCGATCGAATGAAATCACAATATGACACGAGAGCACAAGAAGGTGGTTATCAACCTGGAGATTTAGTGTGGTTGTACAATCCACAAAGAAAACGTGGATTGTCGCCAAAACTACAAAGACAATGGGAAGGGCCATACGAAGTGTTAAAAGGATTAATGATGTAGTGTACCGGATCAGAAGATCCTCGTGGTAAACCGAAAGTGGTACACTTTGACCGTTTAACACCCTACACTGGCAACAATCAGGAAGACTCAAATAATGATAATGGTGTTCGGCAAGTTATTAATCATGAGCCAAATGCAGATTTTGAGAGCTTTATGGCGGCGTATGGTGGTTCCGCTAAAGCGAGATTTGGCGTTGTTGTTGAAAACAGCAAGATCTGTTTAGAGCACCAGAAGAGTATTCCCTTGCACATTGCGTAGCTCAAGATTTGGCAATGTCAAGGGAATAGCTGTTGTTTTCAAGAAAAGTTTGGATGTGTGGATGAATTAGTACAACAGCAGCCAACTGTAGGAAAATCTTTGGTTCTTCAAGATAAAAATCGTTATGTTTACTATCTGGTCACCAAAATTCTTCATGGCAGAGACCTAGTTATGGACATCTATGGGAGGCTTTGCTAAATCTTAAGGCGCAGATGATGGAAAATGGAGTAACGAGACTAGCGGTGCCCAAGCTGGGCTGTGGACTGGATCGCTTGGATTGGAGGATAGTCCGAAATATGCTAGAAGTAGTTTTCCAGGGAACCAACGTCCAGGTTCTTGTTTGTTGTTATCAACCGGTTGCCTACCAAGACCATGAAAAGAGTGTTGACTGTTACTTCCAACGACGCGGTGGATGCACCAGAGGAGATAGCTGCCGATACCGTCACCAGTCATCGAATTGGCGTCAAGATGGATTTACAGTTACGAGACGTAACGGTTTTAAAGAGGGGGCAGTGTTGCGATCCACTATTAGGCAACCCGTCAAACATACAAACGCCCGGGGCACAGCGTATTCTTCAGCATTCGAGAATCCTTCTATAAAGTTCTAGATAATGAGTCATATCTTAATGCAGGGTATATATAAGGACGCTTATGAATGTAAGAGTTAGTCTATTCTTGAATGTCTAATATAAATTATATCGTTGTAAAGTAAACGTAGTTTAGCTTTTAGAATATATACATAAATGATATGCTGTGTCTAATGTGCATGCAACTTGCAGTATACATAAATAAATAGAAGTGTATAAACAAATAGTTGTGTTAGTGTTGTTAATGAACCTATGGTAAAGGAGTTAGTTTAAGAAGATATTAGTGCTTGTAAATTCATTAGTGTAATAGTGCTTCATTGTTAAGTGGACTGGAAACATCTGTAAACAAGGCATATACTGTTAATTAGGCTTGTGAACAGTGAGTAATAAAGACATTTATTATTACTTGTTTTAAATTAAAGAAACGCGGTAGTAGTAGCCCGTTACAATATATATATGTATATATATATATATTATGTCGTGAAAATTATAGGTTAACAAGGGTATATGGGTCTAGATAATAAATTTTTTAACAACTGTGTATATAGGAAATAGAAGCAATTTAGTTACGCGCCAAATGAATCAGTTTAGGTAGTCAAAACGGACGGTTATTAAGATATTTTTGTATTTTCAAATGGGAGTGTAAAAATTGCATAAAGGGAGGAAGCTTTAGAGTACATGAAAACTCAAGAATACGCATAATTAGTTGTAATATTTTAAATCAAGCACATCGGATAAGAAACGGGGCTTTCGAGTATAGAAAATCAATAATTTAAACGTATATTTCCATTTAAATAAAGGAAACGTTCGCTATACAAATTCTAAGAAGTGCTATAACTCGAAATTAGAAATTTTAAACGGATAGTTTACTTCAAAGAAACACCTGCTAGTTAAAATGTCAAGTTCAACTAACTAAAATATACGTTGGGAAAGAAATCTATAGTGTTGTTTGTAACGGTCGGTGCGACAAGCTGGTAAAATAATAAATGCTTTGAGGACTAAGTGAATTGAAATATCTATAATGTAAAACAGACAGAGAACACGTATAATAAAACGTTGGTTACAAAACACGTCTAAAATACGCAGTAGATTTGGAGGCCAACCACAATATCGATTTTCTGTTGCTTGAGATGGGTTCTAAAAGAGACAATAACTATAGGTGAAACGAAGAAAGGTAGCTAAGGGTTGGACGTTAATAACGGGGGTAAGCAATATAATATTCGAGGGCTAGAAGTTTTGAGAAGCTCGTGTCGGTTAAATGTTGTTGAACGAATTTCATGGTAAAAGTAAGGTAAACTTGGAATCTTTCAGATGTTGAAGTTCGTTACAAACAAAATTTGGAGAATCGGTTTTGGAAAATAAGCTTTTCGATGAAAAAAGGGTCCGTGAGGGGTATTCAAAAGCGTATAAATACACGGGGAGAGGTATTAAAGCTCTCTTAGATCTCTTACTTACTTGATATTACGTGCTCTGACGTTGTACTGATTGTCGCTTATTCGTTGAAGTATCATACAACATCCTATTTAAAGTGTGCAAAAGCTGTTAGTAACGTACCGGTAAAGTATTAAAAGTGTGATTTGCACAAGTGGGTGCTGGCTTATAAAAGGTGCTGTTACTACACGCTACAATCTAATGGTAGGATGGTACTTGCGGTAAGCGAATCGAGAAGTTAGAAACTAGTATGCGTGAAGTGTAGTGATTATGGAAGGTTAAGTTTGGTCGAGACAATTATCCGGGTAGAAATACTAAAGGTGGTTGCAGAGATTTGGATAGCGAGTGGAGATGAGTTGGATCCAGGTATAGTAACACAACGACGAGGGGTTTTGGTACACATCTTCAGAGGTAACAAAGGACGAAGTTTACTCCAGGTAAAAAAATTAATTTCTTGCTTTTGCTTGAACATTTGTGCTGGTATTTTGAGCTTGAGTATTTTGACTTTTTGGGGGTGTATTTGATTACCATAAAAACTCATTTAATGGGAGTATATGTACAAGACATTTGATATTGATTATTTAAAATGTTTATTAATGACAGAAAAATGTTGTTGTAAGGAGTAAACGGGTCTGTAGCTTTATTTTAAACAAAAAAAGCATTTAGAGTAACTGGGTTATACTGAGCTCAAAATAAACCAGAATAAAAAATCAATTTAGGATTGCATGACGTGTCCATCTACTCGTCTAAAATAAGATTGTTGAAATATATTAAAATTATGAAACTTTAAACGATTTAAAGATTGAGATGGTAACATTTTTTTATCAAACTGTATATATGTTAGTAATAACGCTAGTGGTAGTGATATCCCACGCGCAGGATACGTCACTGTAGTGACGCGCTCGTGTTACGACTCGCCAGTAGACAGGTGTAGTAGAGTTCCGTCGTGACCGCGATATGCAACAGACGTGCACGCGCTCTGACGCGATGTATAATGTTTTACATTAATAACCATTGTATATATGTATAATATTTAAGTTGTACGTTATGTTGAATTATTCCTGTGTTAACCTGAGTTCTGCTTCTTATTAAATCGCTTTATATAAATGCATTTTGCTTACTTTCATAGCGTGTTGAAATGCTCTGTTACATCACATCCAACAGGTTATGGGCCCAGAACAACTCAAAACGAGAATAACAAATAGCAGGTGCAGTAACAAGCGATAAGAAACAAAATCGACAGGTGTGCGTGTCGGCGTTTTCTTTAGTAGTAGTGTCGGTTACGGTTTTTCCTGTATTAACGTGTCGAGATTGTATATTGTTTTTCAAGATGAATAGTGCGAATGTTTCGCGACTTGAAATGTTAAATAAAGAAAATTTCGATACCTGGAAAATACAGATGGAAGCGCTACTAATAAAGCAAGATGCTTGGGGTTACGTGAACGGAACCTGGGGTAAACCAGATTTGAAGGATGATGACCCACATTCTAAGAGAGAAATTGAAAAATGGCTTAAAAGCGATAGTAAAGCCAAATCAGAAATAATTCTTTCAATTAGTCCTTCTGAATTAAAACAAATTAAAGGATGCATTACTTCAAGGGATGTTTGGTTAAAACTGGAAAATACGTATCAATCTAAAGGACCGGCTAGAAAAGCAAATTTATTGAAGCAACTAACTTTACAACGTATGGACGAAGGTTCTGATATACGTGAACATATAAATAAGTTTTTTGATGCTGTTGATAAATTAGCCGAAATGGACCTTGAGATAAATCCAGATTTACTCGCAATTATGTTATTATATAGTTTACCGCCGAGCTTCGAAAATTTTCGGTGTGCTATAGAATCAAGAGACGAATTGCCATCCCCAGAAACGCTACGAATTAAAATAGTAGAAGAAAGCCATGCTAGAAAAAACGACGAACGAAATACTTCTCAGAATGCTTTGTTTGTAAACAAAAAACCCGGTCAGTGGCGGCGTGAAAACAAGAAACCCGCGAATAATTATAAGTTTACCGAAAGTGTACAGGCGAATAAAAGCAGAAATGTGAATCAAAATTTTAAATTTCGCTGTCATAAATGCAGAAAAATCGGTCACAAAGCCTCAGAGTGCTACAAACACAAAAATGCTAATGTGCAATCTTCAGCTAGTTGTTCCAAAAGTGCTAGTGAAAATGTGAGTTTTGTTACTTCGCAAGTGTGTCAAATTGGCTATCAAAATCAAGATACCAGATGGTGCTTGGATAGCAGAGCTTCTTCACATTTGTGTAGGAATATTGAAAGTTTTAAAAAATTCGAAGAATGCATGCATGGTAGCTTGAATTTAGCCAACAACAGTTCAACAGATGTCGTTGCTAAAGGTATTGTAACATTTACCACGGATATACGAGGTGAGTCCAAAAATATTATTTTAAACGATACTCTTCATGTACCAGATTTGCGTACGAATCTATTGTCAGTTAGTAAAATTACTAAAAATGGTTTTAAAGTCTTATTTAAAAAGGACTGTGCGTTAGTTCTCAGCAGAGATGGGACTGTTAAGTTAATTGCAGATCGCATCGGTGATCTTTATTACGCGCGCGAAAGTCAAAACATTTCGAACGTAGCAATAAATAACGGACCGGTACATATTTCTCAGAAACTTTTACTTTGGCACAAACGTTTAGGACACTTGAATTTTAAGGATCTAATCGATTCTATACGTAAAGGTGTTATAACGGGTATTGATCTTGAACTTGATCTGAAAAATATTGACCTTAATTGTGATATATGTGCAAAATGTAAAATGTCGAGAATGCCGTTCCCAAATAAATCGAACAGAGAATCGAATTTATTAGATATTATTCACACGGACGTTTGTGGTCCTATGCGTGTTCTATCGAACGGAAAGGCAAAATATTTTGTTGAATTTATAGACGATCACTCGCGTTGGTGCGAAGTACGATTTATTAGTCATAAATCGGAAGTTACAAAAATTACGGTGGAATATTTAAACTTAGTTGAAAATCAGAAAGGTAAACGCGTCAAATGCTTTCAATCAGATAATGGCACGGAATATACAAATTTGAACTTTGATACTTTATTAAAGGAACGCGGAATTACTAGGCGTTTAACGGCACCGTACAATCCGGAACAGAACGGGGTAGCCGAGAGGAAAAATCGTACTTTACTCGATTCTGCTCGCTGTCTACTCATGGAATCCGGTTTGCCAGACTCATTTTGGGCCGAAGCCGTTAATACCGCAAATTATATTCGTAATCGTGTGCCTACGAAAAGTCTAAATGGGAAATCTCCACATGAAATTTGGACGGGAAGTCCACCAGCTGTGAGTAATTTTAGGCAATTCGGTTGCAAAGTTTTCTGTTTGAACAGAAATGAGCAAAGGAAAATTTGATGAAAGAGCTAAAGAAGGAATATTCTTGGGTTACTCGGAGGAATCAAAGGCATTCAGGGTTTGGTTACCTGAAGAGCGAAAAACCGAAATAACTCGTGATGTAAAGTTTGTTGAATCAAGTAATAAGCAAAATTTACAAGAACCGTCTGACGTTTTTTCTGAAACTAAAGAGAATAAATTAGGATCTGAAATCGAGTATGAACCCCCTAATACTCTTATTTGGTCAGAATCCGCCGAAGTCGATAATTTAGAAAATGATGTGTCTGAAGAGATCAGTTTAGTTAAAGGACCGGGAAGACCTAGAATTGTCCGGACCGGGCACCCGGGTCGTCCCGCGAAATTATTTAATATGGTACCAGAAGCAAACATAAACTCTGAAAAAGAGGAATATTTATTTATGTCAGAAGTTCCCATGAAACAAGCTTTAAATTCGACTGAAGCTGACGAATGGTATAAAGCTATGGTTGAGGAAATGGTTTCTATATTAAAGAATAAAACTTGGTCTTTAGTTGACAGACCACATGATAAAGAAGTTATCGGAAGCAGAATGGTTTTACGAAATAAACTGAAAAGTGACGGGAGTCTTGATCGAAGGAAGGCAAGATTAGTTGCGCAGGGATGCGGTCAGCAACCTGGCGTACACTTCAATCAAACTTTTGCTCCTGTAGCTCGCTTAAGTTCAGCAAGATTAGTTTCTGCGATAGCAGCGCATTTTGGAACGCATTTGCATCAATTAGATGTGACATGTGCTTATTTAAATGGAGAATTGCAAGAGACTATATACATGGAACCTCCAAAACAGTTAGCAAAAATCTTGGAGATTATTTCTCTCAACGATGAATTATATATCGGAAAAGTATCAGATGATATGCTGAAAGATATACAGAGTGGCAACAAAGTTTGTTTGCTGAATAAGGCCTTATATGGTTTAAAGCAAGCTGGACGAAGTTGGTATGCCAAGTTAAACAAAACATTACAAGAATGTGGTGCTAAACCAACAAATTCTGATCCTTGTTTATATCGAATGGGTCAAGGTGATGAATTAACTCTGATAATAATCTATGTTGACGATATATTGATTGCTTCCAGGAATCTCAAAACAATTGACAGTTTAAAATCTAAATTGTTCAAAAAGTTTGAAGTTAAGGATCTCGGTAGCGTTGGATACTGTTTAGGAATTGAATTTTCTCGAAAAGATGATAAAATTATGCTACATCAGAAAGGTTACATAAAGGAAATATTAGACAGATTTGGAATGTCTGAAGCTAAACCAATCAGTACTCCTATCGATCCGGGCACTAAGTTGTCTAAACCAACTGAATCCGCATCGGATGAAGAAGAAAAATTACCGTACAGAGAACTGATCGGGGCATTGACTTATCTATCAGTTGCAACGCGACCTGACATAAGTTACGCTGTTAGCTATCTTAGCCAGTTTAATAACTGTTATAGGAATTGTCATTGGAGCACAGCGAAGCGTGTTCTTCGATATCTTAAAGGAAGTATTAATTTAGGGTTGGTGTATTCTCCCACCAAAGATGCTCTAAAGGGGTACGTAGATGCCGATTGGGCTGGATGTACCATCGACAGAAGATCTTTTACAGGATTTTCATTTATGTTGTCTAGTTGTCCAATCTCATGGGAATCTAGAAAGCAGCGTACTGTGGCTCTTTCGTCTACAGAGGCCGAATATATGGGATTGACTGAAATTGCCAAAAAGGCTATTTATCTTCGAAACGCCATGATAGAACTTGGTTTTGAAAAATTAGCTCAGGTAGTTGTTTATAATGACAACATGAGTGCATTGAAGTTAGCTGATAATCCAGTGTTTCACGCACGAAGTAAACACATCGATGTGAAGAATCATTTCATACGTGAAGCCCTGAACGACAAGCAGTTTGTTCTACAACATTTACCTTCGGAAGATATGCCTGCGGATGTACTTACGAGAGCTTTGTCTCGTAAAAAGTTCGAAAATTGTGTGAAAATGATGGGTTTGTTCAACTCTACACAGTTAGCCGCGTGTGTATCAAGGGGGAGTGTTAGTAATAACGCTAGTGGTAGTGATATCCCACGCGCAGGATACGTCACTGTAGTGACGCGCTCGTGTTACGACTCGCCAGTAGACAGGTGTAGTAGAGTTCCGTCGTGACCGCGATATGCAACAGACGTGCACGCGCTCTGACGCGATGTATAATGTTTTACATTAATAACCATTGTATATATGTATAATATTTAAGTTGTACGTTATGTTGAATTATTCCTGTGTTAACCTGAGTTCTGCTTCTTATTAAATCGCTTTATATAAATGCATTTTGCTTACTTTCATAGCGTGTTGAAATGCTCTGTTACATCACATCCAACAATATACAAATGTGTAAATATTTTCTTACTACTGGAACTTGTTAATAAGTGTAAATAAAAATGTTGTATGTCTTGTTGCATTATTTGAGTGGTAATTTCAATTGACTATATATGTGAGAAAGAGTGAATTTAGGTATCCAAGAAGAAGCAGATTTTAAAGCTAGCCACGGTGTGCAGAAATAAGGAGGCGTTTCAAAGGTATTGTAAGAATTTTTTTTATTTCAGAAAATTTTATGACGGCCCAACGACACTGATACTCGAATTGGTATAGAGAAATCCACTGCAATATATATATATATATATATATATATATATATATATATATATATTTATTTAACCAGGCTTAATCACTTAGTGTCCAGTTGTTATACACTTTAAGGCTAATATTGCAAATTTTTTAGCGTTCTATTTACTTCAAATCTTTGTATTATATATTTAAAGCGATAAGTATTTTATTTTTATACAAATGTCATAACATTGCTAATACAGAAATAATAATTAGAAACTGTAATACATACATTTATTAAAGTTAAAAAAACAACACTTTAAATGATATCAAATAATAGGCTTTTGCACAAATGTTTTTCATCTATTAGGACTCTGATTAGGCCAACCCGTCTTACAATAAACTGTACACATCGGTTGTATAAATATGTGCACTCCCCCATGCGTTGCTGTTAAGAAATTATATAAAAGCACAAAAGCAGTTTTATTTCTTAATAAGTACAAGAGGATTTGGCTAGCTAGTTAATTTTGTGTCCTTTTGTATGATTGTTCAGGTGTGCGTATGACTTTCGTGAATAATTGACACCTTAGTTCAGATTTTAAAGAATTAATATTGAATAATAAAGGATTTTATTATACAAAATTTGTTGTGATGTGCTTATGTTTCTAGAGCATATTTCCTTGAATTTGTATATTCCGTGCATGTGATGGCTTAACGTATTACGTGAATATGAATAAGGTATTTCACTGATACGTTTTAAATTTAGGTGCAGCTTTAATTATGGACGTAACTTCTTGTAACAGTATATTTCCAATTAAGGCATTTTGTTTTAAATTAATATTTCCTACGAGTGTGATTCGTTAGGTCTTGGAAGAATTATGTTAAAAAGCTTAAATTGTGTGAAGAAAACTTTCAACTGGGAAAACTGTTAACATGACACATAGAAATACGAATTTGGGATGTTTAATCTGCCACTATGTAGCCATATAACTTTCTAAGGATTTTTTTTGCCTTAATTGGAAATTGAGGATCGAACATATTTAAAAGAAATCCACTTCAATAAGCATTGCTTTCTCTTAATGCAAAACCTATTTATTAGTTTACAATTTATAATACTTCAACGGTAGGTTATTAAAAAATATATTAAATTGAGAATCAAGAGAAAGGGTATGTGTTGTTAACCTCATGGGTGAGTGTACTTCTAATTGTTACATGGTCTACCTTTTGCTAAAGAAGACACAAAAGGTTTATCTTGTTCAGTAATAGATGAACAACATTGTTAAAAGCCTCAAACATATAATACATAGAGTATATTTCAAATATTGTAGTTGCATAAAGTTTAATATATACGCAATTAAAATTATACAATCAAGTAAAACTAGGTCTACGGGAAAGCATCGGATGCAGATCTCGTAATACTACGTGCAATGTAATAAACAGCACAACAAGGAAGATTAAAAGTGTGTTGCAACATTTAGAACAACAAGCATAAAAATTAGAACTGTATTTTCTGGATTTAGTGTCACGGTCTATACAAATATTAGCAGTTATACGGTTTTCTTTATACCTACACGTACATAGAAGTGACGAAACGACAAGCGATATCAACAGACATATATAAGGTGAGAGTATCCCAAATTCGAGCAACAAATTGAGCTTTAGAATAGATTACAACTTGTTTATTGTCAAACCAATGCTCAAAGATATTTTTGTATATTGATTGTTGTCATTTAGCCATTTAATATGAAAGAATATTCAGTTGAAAACCGAGTAAACAAGACTTTAATACTTAAGGAATTTCTTCAAACTTGTTTACCATAATCAAAAGCCTATGCTGAAAGATTTCCCTTAAAAGTTCATCCTTGTAAAAAAATATTTGAAAGGCTTGCTAACAAGGTTTCGTGAAATCAGGCGTGTTGCTTACACAAAATGAAAATTATGAAAACCCATAACTGAATAAACCTAAAATACCGAGTTAAAAATTCTTCAATCTGTAGTTGAAAACCAAAACACAAGCGCAAAGATTATTGCCAAGGAAATAGATGTAAGCCAATCTAGAGTATTCTTAAAAATTGTCGTTACCATCCACATCACATTTAGATGCACCAAACTTTGTATGAAACCGATTTCGAGCTTAGAATAAGAGTTTGTTTATGATTTCTCGAAAAAACCGAAGACAATGGTCATTTCCCGACGAATTTATATTCTGTAGTAATGGATTAGTAAACAAGCAGCAAACCATGAGTAGTATGGTTTTACTTTTTGATGAAGATTTAAATAGAAAAAAATCTTGAAGGCTTCTTTGAAGAAATTTTTGGATTCCTTTACAAAATATTCTTTTAATATCAAAAGAATGATGTGGCAGCAGCTAGACGGCGCTCCAGTACATTTTTCCCGTATTGTAGTGTCATATTTAAATCCCAAATCTACTGAAAAATGGATTGGTATGACCGGTACAATCAATTGGCCCCCTAGACCACCTGTATTAACAACAATGGATTTCTTTTTCTGGGGATATGCAAAAAGTAGCTAAAGATATGAGAATACATGTTAGTGATGCATTTCCAAATGTAACTCCACGACAGTTTAAAAAATGTAAAATACACGTATGAAAATAGAATCAAATTGTGTACTAAACAAAATGGATACCATTTTGAACATCCATTGTAGATCTTTTTTATTTTGACATTAAACAACTTGAAGTCTAGTTCAAGGCCGACTGGTGCAATATTAAATTAAAGACGAAACTACTGCAAATAAGTCCGTAATTAGTGAATATTGAATTGCTGACTTTAAAGTAGTTTTAGAGGAAATTAATTTTACCTATTACTACAACAATAAAGTGTAGTGGATTCCATTTAAGTTAAGATAGCACTCAAGCAAAATATTTTAGTATTTTACACTTCAAATTACGTACATCGTATACTAAATTAATATTTTAAGTACACCGTTCGTCAGTAAAACGAGAAAATCTAAAAACTCTGTAATTCATTTAATGTTTTTGTGTGAGGCCGATAGAATTAATGATAAATTGTCAGTCGTTTAATGCCATTTAGTAAACTTAGGACAGTGGTCAGGCGCTCAACGTACTTTTCGTGTTAAATGGTTTTATAGAAATGGCGATTCTGCGACAACTGTGAGAGGGTTATTTTGCAAAAGTTTGAAAATACTGGATATACTTTAAATTTAAAACATAAAAGAGTAGTAAGAAGTGTTAAAATTCCAGAAAACATTGAGTTCGAACTGCCATAGTCCAAAACGTCCTGCGACTAACATGCATTAGCATTGAATATCACTGAACCGTCGGTACGTCGAATCTTACATAAATACTTAATGTTTCACCACTATAAAATTTAAGTTGTTCTTGAGTTAAAAAAAGCTGATATTTTTAATTGCATGAATTTTTGTCAAGAAACGTTGCAGCGTTTGGATAGAAAAGAAAACTTAATCCACCATATGTTTATGTCAGATGAAGTATATTTTCATCGTATAATGGCTCTGTAAATAATTAGAATCACCGATATTGGAGCGTTGAAAATCGGCTTCTGTTACCTGAGAAACCATTGCATAGTCCTAAGGTGACAGTATGGTGCGCTTTTCATTATCTGGCGTTACTGAACCGTTCTTTTTTGAAGACCATTGCGGAAATGTTACAATCGTTATTGCAGTTTGTTACACAAACATGGTCACAACATTTTTGAGGCAAGAACTGGTTCGATTTCTAGAGATTACGTGGTTCTAGCAAGACTGTGCTACCAGTTTCACTGCTTGTATGTATGTCTATTTCTGTCTTAAAAGAACTCTTTCTGAATGATATATTCAGAAATGGTAACATTGTTTGGCCAGCTATATTGCCTGATTTGTCTACATGCCACCATTTTTTTGTCGTTGCCTCAAGTGCAAGGTATACGTTGACCGTCCGCAAACGTTAGAGGAATTAAAACTAAAAATTCAAGAAGTTGCATGTATTACACCGGAAATGTTAGGGCGAGTACTGGAAAATTTTGGAATGAGACTACAAGAATGCGTAGGATCGTAATGGTGCCAAACTATCAAGTATTGTTTTTAAAAAATAAATTGGCAAGTCTAACTTAATAAGAAACTGTAAAAACATTAATGCTAAAAATACTCCTGTAAATACAATAGTTTTAAAATTTCCCGTTTTACTGACGAACCCTGTATATCAGTAGAAAGCTCCAACAATGTAGATAATTAAAAGACAAAAAATGCCTCATTTAAAATGTAAGTAGTTAAGTGTAATAGTTTTTTCATAACAACATTGCATTTTCAAACAGCGTCAAATAAATCAAAACTGTGGATAATTAGTATAAGAAAACCTTGAAAAACCTACATCATGTTTCAAAACAAATTTCAAAAATAAAATAAAATTCATTACAAAATATATAACTTTATATCGTTGTTCAAATTTGAGACATTCTGTATATGTCTAACAAATTTTAAATTGTAGTCACCACTTATCGTTTTGTCACTAGGTTCCATCCCGTTGAGCCCGACGGTTTTCTTGGGTGTCACTTTAAACAGGTTGATAGTGGAAAAAGGTAAGGCTAGATAGTGACTACTGTCCTGGAGTTGACTGATGTGGATAAGTCGATATGTTGTCAGACTAACGATTTCTTTCAAAACCCGTTGACAACATCTCAAGGTGAGATCCAGAATAAGAGCGTTCTACATAATACAATTCGCGTAAATCTAAACTCTAACATTTATATAAAACTAAGTTAAGAATAGGATTAATGTGTGATGTCTAAATTGCAAACCTTAATACATGACTAATAAATAACGACTTACAATTGACCAACAGCTAATGTCTCCTATTTAGATATCACACTTTTTAAATTCTATCATAAAATAATACTAAAATTTTATTATAATATTGGACTACAAAGTATCTAAAAATACATGCAGCTTATTAAATTTCCCAAGGTTTACATTTATTTGCTCAACAATTTACTATATTGATTTTGACAGTTTAATAGAATATGTAACCATATTAATAATAGTTACCTATTTTAGAAAAATATTAACGTCTGTTACTACTTTTGGAAATATCAGTATCTAAGTTATATGGATCTTCCATACAAAATTTATGCCAATCCAACTGTTAATATCAGTTACAAAATTGAACTTTAATATTTATCGTTTTTGGCTACAGTATGTGCAATGAACCTATTCCGGGCACTAATACAAGCACACACACGCACGCACGCACTATGCACACACGCACAAACGCACGCGCACGCACACACAGTCGCACAAGCTTGATTTGAAGTGATAATTCAGGCTTTGAATATAAGTCTAAATTATTATTTTAATTTATTACACACGCGCGCGCACACACACACACACACACATACACACCACACACACACACACACACACACACACACACGTTTATTTTACATGTAGAAAACATTCAATTTTGGGAAATTATTAATGACCAGTTCCAAGAAAATATGTATATATATGTATCTATATATATACATATATATATATATATATATATATATATAATAATAATAATAATAATAATAATAATAATAATAATCAGCAGTTCCTGGATTTTGGTCATCAAAATAATATGTAATTTATAGGTACAATATCTTTTGTCAGTAGTTAATAAAAATATGGTATAAATTACATCTGCTTTTTTTTGTTAAGACGCGTTTCGGTCAGCAACCATTTTCAATTAAAATTGTCTGTAATGTACAAAATAAGTTAATTAAAAATACTAATAAAACATTTATACAAACCAAAACTTCTTTTTTGAAATGAGTATTATAATAAATTTTATGATGGTATTATACATACTTGTTTAAATATAAGTTTGACCATAAGTCAAATGTTTTCAAGTGTACATTATTAACAAGGTAATAAATAAATTGCTTGAAACTAGTATAGTAAGTGTGATCACAGTGTAAAGTGAGAGTGACCATGAAAGTTAGATAACTAATATTCATACATATAACATGTATATTTACAATCATTCTAGCGTTAATGGTGATAATTGGATATTTAAGCAATAAGGTTGTGGTAAATAATAATAAAATCGTCTTGGTCGGTTTTTGAATTGATAGCATTTGTGTGTTTGATGTGTAAAGTTCCTAGAGTTCCTGAAATACTAACATTATTAAAATCAAATTGGTGGAGATCTTCTATTGCGTGTGTTTCAAGTGCTGTGCTTTTCTTATTGTTCGTTTTTATTTATTTTATTTATTTATAACCCCACAAAAAGTAATCCAGGGGGTTGAGGTCGGGCGATCGCGTTGGCCAATAGATAGTACCTCCTCGTCCTACCCAACGATTGAGATTTGCAAGAATTAAGTGTTTCCTAACATTACGAGCATTGTGTGCTGGAGAGCCATCGTGTCGAAACCTTACATATGATTTTCCAATGCTCTATCCGAAGGTACTACATTGGCCAGGAAGCGAATTTTTTTAACCTGGAAAATTTAGAACTTTACCGAACCCTTGCTGTTCCAAACGTTGGGTAGGACGAGGAGGCACTATCTATTGGCCACCGCGTTTGCCCGATCTCAACCCCCTGGATTACTTCTTGTGGGGTTATATGAAAGAAAATGTGTATAAAACACATACCACAAACAAGCAGGTCCTTCGTAGAAAAATACGCGAAGTTGTTGGAAGGCTGAGAGAAGACGGTCGCGCCTTCAGGTTTTTAAAACGAAATTTTTTAAGACGGTGTCGTTTATGTATAAGAACTGGTGGCAGGACATTCGAACATTTGTTGTAAATGAATTTTAAATACATTTGATTATTTTGAGTTAATATTTGACAAAAATTATAAATTGGCTATTACTTACGAATTCTTGAAAAAAGTGCTGTTCTTGGGATTTACCTACAAATTACCCAAAAATTTTCTATGCATTTAATCTTAGACTTACCAGTTGTACCTTTAAACAAAGTGCATAGATTAATGAAGTTTTTTGGATAGGTGTGTACTTTTCGATA
Organism: Platerodrilus igneus; assembly: GCA_036346225.1. Taxonomy (NCBI): domain Eukaryota; kingdom Metazoa; phylum Arthropoda; class Insecta; order Coleoptera; family Lycidae; genus Platerodrilus; species Platerodrilus igneus. The sequence goes on from JARFIW010001036.1 coordinate 209,392, forward strand.
GTAATACTTTTTTTGAGTAATTTTAGTTTGAAAAGCACGCAAAGTTTTTCATAGAACCAAAATTATGGAAAAATTATGATTTTCTCTTGCGATAATAAGTAAATGTTTGAGGAAGTCTTCATTTATTAAACACGCAACATTCACGCATACAGCAGAAAACGATCTACCTTCAAAAGGTCAGTATTTCTTTTATTGCAAATTAATATTCGAAGTTCTGCACGATTTTGACATAAAACGTAAAAGCTGTTATAACTTTGAAACCATCAACAATTGGATAACAACATATATAGTTTTTTGAATAGGTATTAATCTCAGCAATCGAACCCTTCATTTTGGACCATTACTTTTGGAACACCCTGTATATATATATATAATTCTATATATATATATATATATATATATATATATATATATATATGCTGTGATAAGGGGTTGCTTAAGGGTGCACGTTATAGTAAAGGTCGTTCGGGAAGGAGTAATTAGAATAGTCATCAGAAAACTACACTTATTTAAGGAAATAATTAAGAAATAGACATAGTTTGTAGATAGTAAGTAGTCAACACCCTGTATATAAAGTAGAAATAGTTTTTGGGCGACGCAGGTAAACATAGGAAGACGCATAGTTGGCGTAGGAATGAGAAGTACATGTATTAAATAGATAGTAAATATTAAATACCCTGTAGATAAAGTTTAGTTAATTTAGGTAAAACAAATAAGGATATTTTTCAGTGGAAACACGCGTATATTGGGAAATGAATGATAAAGTGTAATTAGACACGCATTTAGAAGAAGAGTTCCAGACAATTAAATTAATACGGATATAGAGATAGAGTTTCAAGTAGTTAATATAAATGCGTACAAAGATCTAACCATTTTGATAAGAGAAATGATTAAAAATTGCGTGAATCGCATGTAAACATGGAAATTTAAAGTCGGGTTGCATCAGTTGTTTATAGAAAAGCAAGTAATCTATCAAAATACAGCATGTTGATAATAAAACACAGCTGCGGGCAGGTGGTGATTATGGGGAATTGTAGAACATTACATCAGAAACTGATCCAAATAAAATTATTTGATTGGTCAGAGACAAGCGACGAATTCTAGACCAAATCCACGGATGGAGTGGGAATTCGAGATTATATTAGCAAGCACCTTGATAAGCAAGTCAGTTTTGAACTCAATGAAGGCCGAAGTACATTGCCATTAAATAAAGTAATACGAAACAAGTATAAAAGTGAAAAATAAAATGAGTGCAAATATGAAGATTACAATTACCGTTTAAATGTAAGTACGTTTTTAATGAATTTATTCTAAACTAAGACATAAAAAATAATAGGGTTTCGAGGTCTGAGGGAAATAGACCATGATTCTGATGTTAAGAAAAAAATACAGTAATACAATTTAAATGTCCAGGAGAAGAGAAGAATAATACAATTTTGAAGTACAGGGGTGAAACAAACTACAAGTTTAAGTCTGGGGCAAGAATGATAAAAGTCTAAGTTTGAAGAATTGAAATAAATTGGGGTGTATAATTTAATGATGGTCCATAGTGTAATGGCAATAATTTAAATGGAATCCAGAATTGGGGAAGATCATTTTTATTGGAAGCGTCGATGTGAAAAAAGATAAACCAGGTCAGATTTTTAGTTATAAGACATTTGTTTTTCTATATGAATTTTTATTTTATTTTTAATATTGAATTTGCTAAATATGATATGCTTGTGAAGGAGTCAACAAAAGAGGTTGCATACGTATTGAATGAGTAATAAGAAAACAGGTTTAGAATATTCTACACTTTGTTAGTAAAGGTAATAAATTTTTTTTGGTGACTTTGGGTTTTTTTTGAGTACATACTAAATGGTTGTTAATAAATGAAATTTATAAGAAATGTATTACAAATAATTTCAAAAGCTGTACATAACATATTGGTTTCATTATATAGAATCTAAATTTACTGAATTTTATAATTGCAAATAAATGCTAGCCGAGGTCATGAGATTTAAAATAGTACAAAGGCGGAGCCACAAGTTGAATAGGAAATTGATAACACGCAAGGCGGTAACGTATCGAATTGTGCCATTGGTAGATAAAGTTGTTTAAAGATAAAGTCCAGTTGATAGTAATATTAAGAAACAGCTTGAGGAGGAGATAATTACACTTAATCGTGAATATTAAAATGGTGGTCCAATAATTTAGAATTCATAGCAAAATGAATAATGCAGCTCAACGTAGGGGCATGATAATCCGCTAATAGCATAGCAATATATATATATATATATATATATATATATTTATATACATATACATATATAATAAAATTCAGTTCTAACGCTATGTTCAATAACGAATTAATTAAAATATTTATATAATGAATTGAACTTGTTCTTATGTAGCTCGGATAGCACGTCCATGCGCGTGCACCTGCAGTTACCCACGCCCGGTACATAAGTGAGTAAGCAGATAATAAGCACTTTGAATTTGAATTGCACTGTTTTCAAATAGCGCAAAATACTCTCAAAGTGACGATTATAGTCTTCACACTTTGTATTCACGTAAAAACGTATAATTTAGTTTGCATGACTAAACAATTCGCCTAACAAATTCAAGAAATTTACGAGAACAAGGAATTATGGGAAAAGGACACACATGAGAGGAATATCCAAGCAAATATAAAGATTATTGATGTAAAGACAACGGACACTGTTTGGCCATGGGTCGTTAAAAAGTGTCAATATGAGTTTGGGCATCTCTCACCCGGGCAATACCAGCGTGGCCCTGATATAAATGAATAACACGTCCGAGCGTCCATTGTAGTGGTAGTAGTCGCTGGTTATGACTAAAATTAAGGTTTTTCAGTAAGTTGAGCACCTTGGTGGTGTTACTTTGACTTCTGCCATATAATATTTAAATATTCTTGACTCCAATGCGACCAAAAATCTTGATGAATTTTTTGTAGCAGTCTACAACGATCACGTAATGGTAGCTTAATTTCAGAAAGCACTTCATCTGGTGAGGCCGTTAAAAGTTCCATTGTAAGAAAATGATCTGGTGAAAAACACTGCAGGCCATTTGAATCTGTACTTAAGGCACACAGTAGTATATAGCTCCATACTACCTTTATTTGAGTAAGGGCGATATACAGTTCCTCGAACTTGAGTATCTGTTTACCAATGATACGGAAAAGATGAGTTTGACATTTCTAACGCCGCTTTCCCATAGGGGAGCACCAAGGGGGTTGAAGAAACAAGCAGTAACTTATTGTATAGCATCACCTTACATGTAAGCTAAAAGCTGGCGGTTAGCTTCTACAAAATTTGTAACACAATCGCTGAATAATTTAGAGCCGCGCCCACCATGAACAATGAAGCGTCGCAGAGGCGGAAGGAATGCAGGAGAAGATAGATCGGAGACCAGTTCTATATGGGTGGCCTTAGTTGCAAAACATGCAAATATACAGATACAAGATTTAAGAATTTTTTATTTTTTCAGATTAAAAACCTTAGTCGAAACGGGTTTCGCAAAATCTACACACATATCACGAAAAGGTTTAATTTGGCTCACGCGAGTTGAAGGCGGGTCACTGATAGAGGGTGTAACAAGAAGGGATTCAGTGCAAAAACATTTAATGCACGAAAAAAGATTGAATCGGATCAGTTGTTTAATTGAAATGATCCAAAAATTTTGTTGAATCAGGTCAGCTATGGTAGAAACACCAGCATGACAATTGGTGCGATAAATTGCCAAGATTGTGAGTTCCGTCAACCGGTGGCGACGAGGCAATAATGCCGGATATTTCGCAGAGTAGGGTAACTTAGAATGGACCAGCCGTCCACCTACACCTAAAATATCTTGGATGTCAAGAAAGGGTGAGGGTCTAAGTAGATTTTTGGGTAACTTAACTCCACCCTTGATCCAGAAAATTTATTTAACAAAGACTGTAATCTGAACACACCAAACAATAATCTAAGCGAATTGTATAATTTATCTGTGGTAAGGGGTCGCGTACGACGCTGTAGTTTATGTCGTGAAAATCGGTAAATGTAGGTCACCAAAGGGAACATGTGAGAATTGCTTTCGACAAGAAACTTCTAGAAGCTGAATCAGCGAGATTATAAGAAGATTTTATGTGAAATCATTTGCTGGGTGAGATGATTTACTGACTCTAGTTAATACGATTAGTAAATAAAATTTTCCATTGAAAAGGAGATGTACGAATATTGTTGAGAGTCACCGGGGAGTCGCTCTAAGCAAATATTTCCGAAATTGCTATAAGACTTTGGTCGACGTTCAACACTAAAACGAGTAAATTAGAAAACAGGGTAGCAGTACATAATTCCAGATGTGGAATTGAGATACGTTTTATTGGTGCAACCTTAGTTTTAGCTGAGGTCAGGACGACAGTTATCTCACCCGAAATTAAATTGATGAATTAAAGATATATAATAGCTGCATATCCAGCCTCACTAGAATCGTTAAAACTATGAGTTTTACAGCTATAGGAATCGCTGAGGGATAAACAACAAGATATTTTTAGAGTAGAAATCGACGGCAACTGCTCTTGAAATTGTTGCTATTGAGATAGCAAATAGACTGGAGGTCTTTCGTGTCAGTCTAACCCCAACATCCACAAATATTGAATAAGACGTTTAGCAATAAGTGTAGGCGGAGCTGGGAAACCCAATAGGTCATAGATCCTAGCCACTTGCAAAAGAATTACGTTTAGTACAAGTTTGGGCCACCAACATAAACTTGAAAAGAGAAAACATCATCTTTAGGAGACCATTGGAGTCCAAAAATCTCAATTGACTCGTCGGTGTCAAAATTGAGTGGATTTATTTTACAGTGTTCAGGGGGATGCCCTCTAAAGTCTTGGGACAATTGAAGCTCTACTTACTCAATTTGAAGCAAGCTGAACTTAAAAGTTGTATCATTTGATTTCGTATCGCAAGGGTATGTGCTATTAAATTTGAACCACAGACAAAATCATCCATGTTCAGGTTTGACCAAATGGCCTTCGCTGCTAACGAAATCTTTTCTCTTCTTCGGCGGAGAGCTGTTGCAGTGTTTTAACAGCCAAATACGGTGATGACTTATGAGCACAAGTGACGGTATTTAATTGATAAATTTGTATAGGATCATTCACTAAAAACCCCCATAAAATTGACACTTTTTATGTTGATTATAGATTAAGATTTGTCTATACATTTTGTCGAACGTCACAAACAAAAACATAATAATGAGCACTAAATTTTAATAATATTGGTGATATATCGCTTTGGAGATTAGGTCCCGTTAATTGGTCTCATTTAAAGAAATTCCATTTCTGGTCTTCGCAGAAGCGTCAAAAACGTCGCTGATTTTTGATTGATTACCTTCTGTTTTAACCAAAGCATGATGGGGTGTAAAACACCAACCATTTCTGGCAAACGACAAACAAACGCGATCCACGTGATTTAATGCTAGGTACTCTTACATAAAGCTAGTGTATTGAATGCGCAAATCATGGTTGGCCGATAATTTACATTCTAACGAAAACAGTCGCCGTAGGGCGATATCTTATGAATCTTCAAAAACAAAACGTTCTGTCTCAGTACGTGAATATGTAGTTTCAAAATTTTTATTTGCTTTCCTCTCTTCCAAGAAATCAGGCGCTTGGTAAGGATCTCCTCAACTTCCTAAAATTGTCTAAGGGTTTGATCGATTGGATTCCCTAATGTAACGAAAAACGCCTGGACAGTTTCAGACCGCAGACTTCGGACTGGACCCAAAATTGTCCATTGAAAAACGGTATTAATAGCAGCTTGTTGTAAAAATTTATCTTGAATCATACCACCATTAACAATAAAGGAATATGTATTGGTTTCTAGGAGCACATCAAATAGACTGGGTTTATTCCATGTCGGATCCGCAAAATATAAGTTTTTGAAATGTGCAAAATTATTGCTAACTTCAGCACTTAAATCTTTGTTAAAATAAAGGTCGTTATTTCTAGTGATTGCTCATTGTCAACCATGGAGCGTATAGTACAACTAGTGGCACCGCGATTGTAGGCTGCATTGTTTAACCAAGACCATAGATGGGTACTTGGGACTGACGTATTGATAGCATTAATTTATTTACACAATCATGATGTATAAAACTGGCTTGCGAGTCAGGAACGAGAAGAGTTCTAACGACCTTGAAGTTACCAGCACCCTCTTGAACTTCTACAAGAACAGTAGAAAGTAAAACGGTAACTCTTTCACGAATATGTGATTGACGACAAGGTCTGGGTAGGATCAGATGACGAAGATTACGAGTTATTATGCGGGGGCTGTGCTTGAACTCCAAAATAAAGTTAGCTGTCGGCTGTCGGAATATTTCCACAAGTATGACAAGTAGATTTTAATTTACACTGCTTGAACACATGGGGACGTAAACAATTGACACAAAGTTTTAGCCTTCTTATCGTATTTCAGCGATCGGTCGGATCCCTGGCTAAAATGGAGGAGCACTGGTAAATAGAATTATTACCCTCACAAATTGGGCATAACTGCGCAACAGAATCCCCTAGTTTTGACACCTTTACATCGTTGGAGGTAGTAGATTCATCAAGCGAAACTAAATGAAAAGTAACATTGGGTTTAAAGGCACCCCTTGCAGTTGTGTACTATTTAGATGTAGTAGGTTATATGGTAGTTGTGTATGCCGTACTAGACGCTGCGGAGAAGTTCACTAATGCAGTGCATTGTTGTAATAAAGATATCTTTAGAGTCTCGAATTCTGGTATTTTCTTTGGGTTGGCTTGTAATTTGAACCTTTTGCTAGTGCCAAAATCAAGCTTTTCGAGCAATAGATCGACCAGAATTAAATTTCACTCCTCAATAGAAAGTATTAAGTTTTTAAAAACGGCAAGATTTTCAGAAAAACTATCCAAAAGTCATTTAAATAACTTGGAATTTTCGGATTTTAAGGGCGGAGAAACTTTAATAGTTCTTCAATGAAGCGTTGCCAACAATCTAGGGTTAGTATAGCGATTTTTGAGTACTTCATAGGCAATTAAATAAATTGTAGAGCACAATGAAATCGTTTTAAGTAATTGTATTGGTTCATTTTGCACCAACGTTAACAAATAAATGAATCGTTCGATATTAGACAAAGAAGGATTATTATGTACGAAGCAATCGAATAGATAGACATACGACTGCCAAGAACAAAAATCACCCTTGAAGGTTTTCAAACTTAAAGAGTTGAAGTTTAGCATTGAGGATAGGTGTAGCGACATTGTCAGAATTTTGTATTTTAAGTACGGGTGGTTTTGTAATGTGTCCAATATAAATAAGCAATTAAAGTAAGCAGCATCTACACCTTTCCTAATATTTTGATATAATTGTTTTTCCGCCTCAGATGAATTTGCTAGAACCGGAATTAACGCCGTACAAAATTTGAGCAAAGTTGTGTTAATGATTTTTATTGAATCCTAAATAACGTTATACATTAAGGACGATTGTATAAAGAATTACTCAAAACAGACTTTCGTTGATTCGATCTTTATAAAGGTAACTGGGTAACTTCAACCTTTATCGGAGGCATTTTAAATGAACCGAATCAAAAACTCTAAACGGCAAAATGTATGTAATTAGAAAGTCGATTATTATAAAAACTCATAATAATAAACTTTGTTTGACAAGAAACTCGCAAATAGAAAGTAAATTCCTTTAAGTTAGCGATCAAGTTTAAGGTTAAATTGATAGGTCTTAATCAGTGTTCAACAGAACGATAATTGAAATATTACCTGCCGTTTAATACGTTGCTATGAAAGTAGATGTAACAGTAACTGTATTCTTCTGCAGGAAATTGTTAACACCTATTTGGAACCGTGATTACGAGATACAATGGAGTTACTCATTTGTCATTCGTTGCACAAAGAAAGCTTGAACGTTTATTTTTTAACTGAAGGGCAATTTCGATTTTATTACTCATTACGGAGCACGTTAAATTATATGTTTGACGCAAGTGTAGCGAGTATAAATCAGATAATTCCGACACGAAACTTGACATATAAACAATACACGCATTTTGATACGGGAAGCTTTGGGAATTTTTAACATACAGAAAGGGGGTGTATTTTTATAGGAATAATTCAGATATGGCTCGTAAAGGATCAAATGGTACGGCGTTCGTTAGAAATGGAGTTGAATTTGAACTAGTAGTGTGGGTTTATAAAGTAGGATTAATTTAAAGGAAGGACCATCTCAAAATTTAAACGAGGATACCGGTGTTATACATTAACAACAGTATAAATATCCACAATCATAATAATGTACATGCAAGATATAATGAAGAATAAATACCTTATGCAACATGCTGGGATCGGACTTGCACTTCTTCTTACGTAGCTCGGAAAGCATGTCTATTTGCGCGCATCTGCAGTTATAGTTGTTTCAAAATCTCATGGGCTGTTGCGCAGAACACCAATTTAAGTTATTTACGTTAAACTCCATCCTAAAAACATCGACAAACAGCTGTCGATTTTTAATTCGTCTGTCATTTATTTGCATATTTAAGATTGTGGTTTGTTATTATTGTTTTTGATTATTATTTATGAGATTTCTGCCTTTATTCAACTTCAAACAATTTTTTTCAAAACTACTGCAACTCAGTCTAGCTTTTTTTGTAAGTATTATGCAGTTTTTAATTCAATTAGAAGAATAATGTTTGGTTTTTGCAGATTATTTTGTTATTCCTGAACTTTCTGCTTTACAATGAGTAATCGCAAGAAAACAGTTCACAGTCAAGGAGAGAAATTATTTATAGTGTGTATAAGTTTATAAGTGAAGAAAAGAATGGAATATCTGTCATTCCTATGAATAATGTACAAGAACGAGTAGCAACAGCAACTGGAGTTGGACTAAACACAATCAAACGAATTATTTCGGAAGCGAAAAGCAAACCAAAGGGTGACAAATTTGCATCTCTAAGGAAGAAAATTAACAAGAGTAGTCCTAAATCTAATGTGGACCAATTTGAGGAAGAAGTTGTTCGAACGACTATATAATTATGCAAGCATTCATAAGCGAAGACCTACCATGAAAGCCATATTTGAGGAACTAAAAAATGATGATCGTGTTAATTTTACTGGAAAATTGTCACCGTTTAGGCGCCTTATACATAAATTAGGTTTTCAGTGTAAAAAACACAAGATAATCGAAAAGTGTTAATTGAAAAACCTGACATTCGTAAAAAGCGAGTTGAGTTTTTACGGCAATTACAGCAATACAAGAAAGAAGGAAGAAACATTGTATACTGTGGTACGAAACATATTTACATAGCTCACATACGGTTCCTTTAGCTTGGGATGATGGCAGCAGTAAATGTTTAAAAGCACCTGTAGCCAAGGGTCAACGTCTGATTATTCTTCATTCTGGTGGTAATAAGGGATTTACTCCGAATGCTTTGTTAATGTTTAAATCGGGGCTTAAAACGGGATTATCATGATGATATGAACAACCGTAATTTTGTAAAGTGGCTACAAGAGAGATTCCTTCCAAATTGTGAAATAAATTCAGTTTTAGTAATGGATAACGCAGCATATCATAATGTGACAACAGAACGTACTCCTAAATCTTCTTGGAAACAAGGGAATATGCAGAAATGGTTAACAGAGAAGGAAATTACATATGATGTACATGAAACAAAAAGTGAATTATATTCAAAAATACAAATGAGCAAACTTAATTGTAAAACGTATGTTTTTAGAACAATATGGGCATGTTGTCCTTCGTCTACCACCTTATCATCCAGAGTTAAACCCAATTGAAAAAATATGGGCATCCGTTAAAAACTTTGTTGCTGCATACAACACAACTTTCAAGTTAGACGATGTAACAAAAATAGCAGAGGACAAGTTTAATGCCATTGGTGTTAAAGATTGGGAAAATATTTGTTTACATCTTCAAAAAATCGAAGACGAGTATCTGAAAAGAGAATATATAATGGCGATATAGATGATATAATTATCAGACTTGAAGAAGATTCAGATGGATCAGATTTATATGCAACTTCTGATGAAGACAGTGTAAGTGATGAAGAGACTTTAGGCTGCATGCCACTATCATAATATTAGTATTAAGTTATCTTTCAAACATAGTTAGTTTATATAAAAATGAATTTTGTAATTTATACATATTTTATGATTATTAAGGCATAATTTAAACTTTTTTGGACTTATTTGTCTTTGTACACATTTGAATTATTGTTCGATATAAATAGAACATATCAATTGTTATTATTAAACCAGTTTGCCTTTTTTTGCCATTTCATGAGACAAATACAGACTGAAAATCAACAGAACCAGTTGCACAGTCTTGATTGGAGTTGACATGTTAGTTTGCTTGGGATATTGTTAAAACCTAGTGAAAAGAAAATAGGTATTCTAAAACATAAATAGGCAATATTTTAGCAGTGTTGGTTAGCAACCGCAAGTTGAAGATGAAGTGGCACAAAATATTAAAATAACTATAATGTTAAAACTTTTTGATAACCGTTTGTGGTAGAATGTCATTAGTGATAATTGGATGCGGTGCATTAATTATGTCATTGATAAGCAAACACTAATGTATGCATCTTAGATAGTGTTGGCATGTCGACAGTTTAGAAAAATAACTAAAAAGATAGAAGGCACATGACATAAAAATAACGTCACGTAAAAAACACAACTAAAGTTATTCTTAATTTATATAATACTACTTAAATCGTTGAAAAACATATTGTGGTTATGATAAACACTTGTAAGTTGCTGATGTAATGTTAATTTTAATCATGCTCTGCTGTAACCTTTTAGGTAAATTTTAGCGTGAGTATCAATAAAACTTGAAACGCTCAAAATTTGGTTCACTCTTTATTCCCGCCTGTAGTAATTGTACATAAAATGTAAGTACCTGCGGTCAGTTATTGCTATATAGTTACTATACAATTAAGCTAATATAAAGAAAAGGTTCCAGCAGGTACAATTTGACAGATAACAATTTTTAAACAGTTTACTTGTAATTATGTATCAATAAATGTATTTCAATATTTGAAATAGATTATCTTTATCAGATACAAAAGATTAGCAGTTGGCAATGAGGTGTAGAACCAACATTATAAGCTATGGATTCAGACAATTTTCACAGTTAAAAAATGTTTTCACAAGGAGTAGACAAGATCTTACAACATCACTTGTAAAGCAAATTTCAGATCACCTGCAGAATCCAAAAACGAATGAGCCAAGTTCTGTCACATCAAGAGATTTAAGTCACATTCCTAGTTTCGAAAATTTTGATGAAAAGAAGAAAAATTAAAAAAATATTTGGAATGTTTTGAAAATTATTTAGCCATCAAAAATATCACAGAGGACTTACAAAAAGCACAGCTACTAAGTACATCAATAGGATCAATACCCTACAATAATTTATCAGCATTATTAGGTTCTGAAAAACCTATATAAAAGGGTTTTCCTATAAAACACTAACTGATGAATTTGTTGATATGCTTTCTCCAAGTAGAAGCATTGTTGCGTCACAGCACAATTTTTTTAGTACATATCAAAAAGAGAATCTAAAACATAGCAGAATTTGTAGCAGATCTATAGTGGAATTTGAGTGAATGCAAATTTACAGATTAGCAAAAATTGTGGATATTTATTACTAACGTTGTTGCCAGACTGTAAACTATGACTCTAGGAAATAGTTTGTTACTGTCTACTTGAATAATAAGCCGCTTCACAATTTGAAGTAGTTTCAGGTGCGGGGTTTACGTTAATTCCTGAATATGATTCAAAAAATTAGAATTAAATGTACCCTTAAAACCAACCGAAGTTTATTTCCTATACGAATGATGTATTCCTACCAACAGGAAAGATTACGATACAAGCAGTATATAACAAATGTAGTTCCACGGAAAAAATTTACATCGTTCTAACAGGTCGTCCAGCTATTCTTGATCGGATCTCTGGATCCGTCATCTAAAAATTAAATTAAAGGAGTTATACGACGAGATGAATATAAATTAAAAATGAATGCTTGTAGTACCACTATTAACTCTGTGGAAGCAATCTTAAGTAACTACTCAGAAATTTTTGAACAAAGGATTGGATGTATTCCAAATCAAAAAGTGTCACTGAAGTTACGTGAAAATGTTCAACCTGTTTATACAAAAGAACGTATAGTTCCTTTTGCGTTAAGAAGTCGCGTATAAGAAGAACTAAATGATAGAATGGAATGGTATTATATCAAAAATTGAAAAGTCAGATTGGGGATCGCCTTTAGTAGTCATTCCCAAAGGAGACAAGGGAGTGCGTTTATGTGTGGACTATAAATGGTGAGTAAATGATTGGCTAGTCTCATCAAATTATCTTATGAAACACAGTCCTGATATTTTAGATAGTCTCCGAAATTCAAAATATTTTTGTAAATTGGGTATTTTCAAAGCATACCTCCATACACGTGTAGATGATGTTAATAGTGAGATACCAGGTATGTATCATATGAATAGGTTAAGTTTTGGTATTAAAAATGGACCGACAGAATTTAATCGAATTCTAGACAAGATTTTACAGGGCTTGTCAAAAACTGAAGCATATTTTGATGATATAGTTATACATGGAATTACAGAAGAAGGTGGTTTATACGACCTAAATGCTTGTTTAGCCCGGCTAAAAGAAAATGATATACACTTGAACAAAGAGAAATGCTCATTGTTTGAAGAGAAAAATTGAATATTTAGGCCATGTAATTCAGCACAATCAAATTTCAAAATTGCCAGGAAAAGTGACAACTGTTGCAAATATGCCACATGCAAAGAAGATTGAAGATATTAGACGTTTTATTAGAATGGTTACTTATTATGCACGTTTTATACCAAATCTACTAACGTTAACAGCACCATTGCGTGCTATGTTATACAAACATAAAAAATTTAGTTGGACAACAGCATGTGAATCGGCATTTGTTCGTCTTAAAAACGAGATAATCAGTGATAAAATTCTAATACCGTACGATCCCAATCTGTCCATAATTCTAACATGTAATGCCAGTAGAAAGAGTAGCCACAGTAATGGGTCACTTAGTAAATAATGAAGAAAAACCTATTGAATATGCATCAAGATCTCTAACAAATTCTGAGAAAAATTACAGTCAACTGGACAGATAAGCTTTAGCTATTATATTTGGTGTTAATTATTTTTTCAACTATCTGTATGGACCCCACTTGGCACTTAAAACCGATAATGAACCACTTACGTGGATTTTCCACCAGAAAAAGTAATTACCGTCGATGACTTCAAGCCGCTGTCTCAAATATGCCTCTTTCCTATCAGGATTTAATTCTGTAAAATTCAAGAAATGGGAAACAAACACAAATGTTGATTGCCTATTTATGGCACCTATACAACAATCATTTAGTTCTCCAAACATGTCATTTGATTCGGAAAATCGCATATTATGAATGGAATCCATTTTTTAAATATCATCAGAAACACTGTGTGCAGAGGTTGTCAAATCAAAAATTAACTTCAAAACCAAACTATAGGTTCAGAATTTACACTGGATGAAGGGATTCTTTTTAAAAATACTTGAGTTGTCATTCCTAAGAAACTTCAAAACCTAGTATTACAAGAATTGTTTGCTACCTATGTCAGAATAACAAAAATGAAACAACTTTCGCGACGATATGTATATTGAAAGAGAATTGATAAGGATATTGAAGAAATAATAAAATCCTGTAGACAATGCGCATTAATCAAACATAATGCGGCAAAAGTTCCACTCCACCCTTGAGATGAACCTGCATCTAACTGGGAACGTGTACACATCGTTTATGTAGATCCGAATAATGAGTACTATCTTTTAGTATGCATCCACACAAAATCTAAATGGGTTAAATGTAAAATTCTAAACTATGCTCCAACAACAACAACTACAATCGTTTCGCTTAATGATATCTTTTCAACGTACGGATTTCCGTGGGTTCTAGTTTCTGATAATGCTTCTATATATATACAAGCACCGAATACTAAGATTATTGTGTTGGAAAAGTAATATTTCAAAAATTGATTGCTCTTGGATATCCGTCGACAACCGGTCTAGCAGAATGCTCAGTTCAAACTCTAAAAGAGCGGGTAAAAGCTTTGGAGGAGGACCCAAGGCAATTTCGCATCAAAGTGCAAGAAATTCTATTCCGGTATCGTTGCACACCATTAGCTTGTGGAAAATCTCTAGCAGAATTATATTTACAAGACAAATAAGATTTAAATTAGACGCCATCCGACCTTATAAACAATTCTTACTTTCCATCAAACCATTGTGTACGATCAATTGAAGTAGGGGAGAGGGTTCAATTAAGAGAGTTCTTAAGAAATAAGCACGTGTGGTTATTTGATACGGTTACTACAAATTAGGTGTTTTACTCTACCTCGTTCGGTTGGACTCTGAACATGTGGTAAAACAACACAGTGCTTGTAATTATTTACCAATAAATGTATTCCAATATTTGAAATTGATTATTATGATCGGTTACAAAAGATATAGCACCGCCGTAATAATAAACAGATGGCATAATTGACAAACTCGTTAAATCTCTAATTATTAATGTTGGACATAGAGACTCTGATAGTGATATCGAGTTTTTAATTTTTCAGATTAAATTTCTATGAAATGTGCATTCTTAAAAAATAATAAGAGGGCAGTATTTTGGCTGCCAAAAGTTTTAAAAAATTTAGCCTGTCTATTTTCATCTACACACGCACAGAAACCTAACACAAAAAAGAACAAATAGTACACCAAAAAAGTTACAGGTTCCGCACACAAAATATAATTTTGTAATTTATAAGTTAATAAATTACTGGTTATGCAATTTACATAGCTTACAGGTTGAGTTAATTCAGAATACGCACCCGGAAAATCAATGTTTTTAGATTTCATTTATATTGTATTGTTCTTTCTTTTTATAGGATACCCCTCGCTTCCTTCATTGCGCATCTCACAGCCCATGAGATTTTGATAGACCTATACCCACGACCAGTACATAAGTGAATAAGTACATGTTGAGCACTTTGAATTTGCATTGCACTGTTGTCAAATCGCGCACAATACTCTTAAAGTGACCATTTTTTTTTTTACGCTTTGTATTCACGTAAAAGCGTATAATATAGTTTGTATGACGGAACAGAGCACATGCCAAGTTTTAAATCAAAATTTCTTTTTACAAAGGATGCCATTTGAACGTACAAGGTAATTAACTTATTAAATTATACCAACGGAATTACAACGATTATTAAAATTAAAACGAGCTTTCAAAAATGATATCCACAACCTTAGTTCTGTTTAGGCAGTGCAATATATTAGAAACACCAGTGTAAATTTAAATGTAAGCTATATAATTATGTAGGGGAGACCGGGGCTCCATAAGCCGCGGGGTACATTGAGTTAACCACAGTTCTGAAAAATCTATGGTGTTTTAATCAATGACTTAGGCATCAAATGGTAGTTATATGTTGGTCTTACATACACCCTAGTAGCTGTCATATATTTTTAATAGCTAACTTCAGTTGTGATGTTAATGCTGATAGAAGTGTAAAAGTAATTTTTAGTGATTTGGAAACTTGTTTTGTATTATCTTTCGGTTTAAAAATAGTTCAATTCTAATTAACCATTAAATATAAGTGTTTATATTGCTGCACACAAGATAATTATCTATTGTTCATTCTTTGGTTTAGTTTGATCATTTTCCTACCACACTTACTTGAGGGGAGGGGGGTTGCAATGAAATAATTTGATCTGGGGTACCATGGAACACATATTAAAGATATTATTTTAATGAAAGTTAACATAAAATTATTTTTTATATTTTTGTTTCAGTTATGGTTTGAACATATAGACGAAAGTCTGAAAAGAGCATATATGATGAAGTTGCTCTTAAAAATGCAATTGATTTGGTGAAAGAAGGAAAGAGCGTACGAAGTGCTGCTAATCAGTGTGGAATAAACAGAGAAACCCTAAGACGTTAAATTATTTTCAAAAAATTGCATCCTGGAGTTCAAATTGAACTGAAGCAAAACTACAGCCACCGAAAAGTTTTTAAAGATGAGCAAAAAAATTTGATTGCCGATTATTTGAAAACTTGCTGCAAAATGTTCTACGGATTAGCTATGAAAGACTGTCGAAAATTAGTTTTTCAAACCGCTTTTGTAAATAACATTATTTGTTCTAAATCATGGATAGAAAAAAAATGGCTGGGAAAGATTAGTTAACTGGATTTTCAAAAGAAATGAGCGTTTGTCTCTCAAGTTTCCAGAAGGATGTAGTCTTGCTCGTGCCAGTGCATTCAATCGTCACATTGTAAAAACAACGATAACTATGGAATATTATTGAAAAGAGAACCGCGACTTGGAGATCTTTCGCGCATATTTAATTTAGATAAAACAAAAACTTTAACAGTTCAAAATAGTGGGAAAGTAATAGATGAGAAAGGTTACAAAGCTGTCTGTAAAGTTAAAAATGAAGAAAAAAGAGACTCTAGTGGCAACATGTTGTATTGTTCGTGCTGATTTCCTAGAGTTAATTTTCGCAAGCATATGTTGTTTGGGGTTCCAGCTAACTCTTTAGGCTTAGCTAATCCATTAAAGTGGATGAACAGTGGAATTTTCACCAAAGTTATTCAACATTTTCATTAGAAAACCCATCACTTCTAATTTACGATAATCATGAAAGTTACATAAATATAGAGGTTTTTGGTTTAGCAAAAGCAAATGGAGTCCACATATGGACGTTACCTCCACATTCGTCTCACAGGATGCAGCCCCTTGATGTGGATTTGTATGGTTCTTTCCAAAAGTTCTACAATGCTGCTATAGATCTGTGGTTGTTAAATCATCCTGCAAGAAGCACATCGATTTATGAAATGGCTGGATTTGTAGATACAGCATTACCACGTGCTATGACCTCCAAAAATATCATTAATGCTTTTAGGACGACCGGCATTTTCCCTTATGATGCATAGATATTCAACGATGACGATTTCCTTCCAAGTTCGGTTACAGACAGACCTGTGGTTTGAAATACAATTTTGGAAAAGGAAAGCAATACAGCAGGCCCATCAGGAACTTTATCATCATTAGATATGATTGCAGATTCTGGTTGCAAGTCACGAAGCAACATTATTGATGAAAATCCATCTGGGAATCATGATGCAGTTCAAAAGTTTAAAAGTCTTGCAGAAACAAAAAGTTTTCCAAAGTCAAAACAGCAAGGTAATAGGAAACGAAGGCAACAGCGCTGCAGCAAAATACTGACAGATACCCCAGAAAAAGAAAATTTGCTAGAAAAAATGCGAAAATAAGAAATTAAACAAAAATTACTTAAGACAAAAACAGCAGTGCGAAAAGTTATTAAGGTGATCGATGAACCAGATGAAGAAGAGATAGAATATGAAGTAAAATTTATGAGATGTTCAAAGAAATCAAGTGACGAGTTTATTTTTTTTCAAGAAGACGATGTTGCACTAGTGCGAAGTTCTGATATCTTATTTGTTCTGCCAAACCCTAAAGAATATGATAGGAGAACAGATCGGCAAAAATCATTTATAAATTTTTTCTGTAAAATTTATTTCATTTATTATTCGTTAGACAAACTATTCTATATTGTAAATGCTAAGCCTGTTATACCATTATATATATATATATATATATATATATATATATATATATATATATATATGTATTGCTGTGAAAGTCGGGAAAATCGAGCCTCAACGTTGGGCTGCCTAATATTGCTGTGAATTCCTAGAACATCGAGCCACGACGTTGGGCTATATAAAATATTTTCAGTGAATTTACCTAGACTCGATTCTCGCCCCACGAATTGGGCACCATAAAATTTCTGTGGAAGTCTGTAATAATCGAGCACTACGCTTGGGCCATATAAAAATTGCTGTGGAAGTCTTTAAAAAAATCGGGATCACCTTCGAGTCCCTGGGTTATTGGGCCGTGTTAAAATTTATTATCTAGACCTATCTATCCCTCTTAACCTATAATTTCCACGACATAATTCCCCTATTTCAATTCAAAGAACAACTTCTCAAGTTTTCTTGAATTTAAATAAGAAGACTAATACCTACTACCTAACCTCACATGATATTTATACACACCTAACTATTCATCTAACTCTACCTATACCTATCTATCCAACCTATCACTCTTTATCTAACCTATTTGTACCTATTTCTATCTATCTCTAATTATTTCTATCTATCTACACCTATCTTTATTTATAACTATCTATTCACACCTATCCCTACTTGTTAACTATGTATTTCTATCTATCACTACCTCTGCACCTCCTATTTTTATTTATTTAAATTTCCTTTTTTTGTCTAGCATTATCTCTTTATTCAACTTCTATTCCTCTATACCTATCTTCCCTTATTTCTATTTATTGAAGTTCCTTCTACTTATGTACCGCTATTTATATTTACAATTACCTATTTCTATCACCCTCTGTCACCTCATTACTTGCGTTCCAGGGCAATATCTTATCCCTAATCATAACTACCTTTCTCTCCATAGCTATAAGTACTCCTAACTTTATCATACAATCGACCCCTAATATCCCTTTAAATTTCAATCCAGGTACAATTATAAATTCCTGCTCACAACTTACTGAACCTAATTCTACTTTCAATACCACTACGCTATTCACTACAGCAAATCGCTTTTTATTTGGCGCTATTAGATGACTTCTTTTTATCGGCATAATCCTGTCACACACCTGTTCTTTAATTTTGTCGACGAATTCCTTCGATACTAAACTGTCCAGGTCTATTTTCCCTACTCGGTCCTTGTCTTTCCACTACTTCCGCATACGCCCTTGGCGTCTCTACCCTGTTTGTCCTCTCATTTTCTCGGTTATTATTCTTCGTCTGTATCTCCCTCATGGCCGGTGAACTGTTTTGTCTCGGTACCCCAGGTCTTGGTGTGGGTCCTCTACCTACACTGTTGCTCCAACAGAAAGTCCGTCGTGGTTCCCAGTTCGGTCTGTTATTAAAATTCGTCCCCCGTCTTTGGTAATTGTACTTTCTGTTCTCGAATCTAACCGTATTCACATGTCTTTCCCTATTTTCACGAGGTCGTCCACTACTCACGTCGTCATACCTTTGCAGATACTCTAAAAACATTTACTTATCTACTATGTTCTGCAACGCTACGTGTTGCCGAACCTCAACCTCAAAATTTCGTGAAAGGTATTTAATAATCTGTCTGTCAGTCAATGGTGGGCTCAGTTGTTTAGCTATGCTATACTTTCGTATAGCATACTGTTTCCTACTTCCTGCAAATTCACCCTTATATTTACCAGTAATTAAATCGTCCCGTACTTGATCCTGTCTGTGATCGCTCCAGTAATGTTTCAAAGATTTGTCTTTAAACTCACTATAAGTTTCTATCTCCTGTCCTATGAGATTATACCAGGCCTCAGCATGGTCTTTCAATACCGCCTTTACTATATTTAACTTTGCCTGTTCATCAAATAAATTTGCTACTAAACTTCTAATATTATTTATAAAAATTTGTGGGTTTAGTGACATATTCCCTGTAACAAATCTGGGACCATCCCCCATCAATGTCGACACAGTTTGTTTTATGCCGCTTACCTCTCTCTCAACCCTTCCTAGCTGATCTCTACATGAATCTGTCACCTCAGTCATCTTAACATTAATCTTATCTTCACAGAAGATTCTAACCTCAGTCCTCAATTGTCCCATTTCCTGACTCAAACCTCTTATATCCCTTTCATTTTTATCAACCTTATTTTCTACTTCCCCCATTTTTACAGTTAAGCTATTTTTGAACTCCGAGAATTCTTTGGTTGTCTTATCTATTTTCTCACTTAACGTCTCTCTAACTCCAGTTAATGTCTCACTCATCTGTTCAAATTTTCTATTCGAGTCCTATCTAACCCCGTTTAATGTTTCATTCATTTGCTCGAATTTCCTATTTGATTCTTCCCTACTTAATCGCATTTCCTCTAACATTCTCATCATCAATTCATTGCCAGCTTCTCCCGACTCTGTCCTCGACTGATCCTTGTTTCCTCCTGCTTCCTCCATTTTTCCTGCTTTTTCAAATAACGCACTGTCGTCACTTCCAATTTCAACCCCTTGGCTTCTTAACCACTCCTTTCTCTGCATACGTATAAATCACTTCCTCACACACTTAAAAATATTTACAAATTTACACTACACACACTCAGCTCGCCAGTTTCGTGGAATAAAACTTTTAATTCTATCCAGAAATCGAGCGCTCACGTTCGAGTCGCCATAAAAATTGCCGTGAAAGTCGGGAAAATCGAGCCTCAACGTTGGGCTGCCTAAAAAATGCTGTGAATTCCTAGAACATCGAGCCCCAACGTTGGGCTATATAAAATATTTCCTCACGTTCGGGTCGCCATAAAAATTGCAGTGAAAATTGGGAAAATCGAGCCTCAACGTTGGGCTGCCTAAAAATGCTGTGAATTCCTAGAACATTGAGCCCCAACGTTAGGCTATATAAAATATTTGCAGTGAATTTACCTAGACTCGATTCTCGCCCCACAAATTGGCCACCATAAAATTGCTGTGGAAGTCTGTAACATCACGGGTTTGAATCCCGACACGGTTCTCTTGAAAAATGTTAAGCGAGCATTTTTCACAAAAATATACCCTCGTTTGGATGAGAGGTAAAATGGAGGTTCCGTGTGTGAGTGTTGTTATGCACGTTAAAGAACCCTTGCTTGGAATAGCAAGGGTTCGGCAAAATTCAAAATTTTCCAGGTAAAAAAACTCGCTTCCTGGCCAATGTAGTACTTTCGGCTGGAACATTGGAAAAATCACATGTAAAGGAAGTCTGTAACAATCGAGCCCTACGCTTGGGCCATATAAAAATTGCCGTGGAAGTCTCTCAAAAAATCGGGATCACCTTCAAGTCCCTGCGTTATTGGGCCGTCATAAAATTTATTATTTAAACCATATTTTTTGTTCATTTCAAAACTGTATACTGTGATATTTGTGTATTCTCAGTTGCCCAATAGTACCCCAAATGCTGACTGATAGTGCCCCTGTCATGGGGCTATATGTATCGTTTACAAATAAACGTTTTTAATTATTTAAGTGAATAAAAATAAAAATTCAATAAATATGATTAATAAATATTAAAATAGACATTGTCTTTTAATTGTGTTTGAAAGTTGAGAAGGATATAGCGATAGGATTGAGGGTTATTAAAGCAGAATATTTTGGCTCTCATAGTACTCCAGTCCCCCTACTTGTATTTTAATTGTTGTATTCTTGTTTTAGCCTGTGAAGATATTGCTAACATTTTCGAAGCGTTTGACTTTTAACAAATGCGCAATACTGTGCGCATTTCATTCGAACTAAATTGTTCCTAATTACATCCAATTTGAAACTTATAAATATTTCAATTTGTTCGTTACCGAACATAGTGTCAGCTCCAAAATTTTTGTCATACATACAGGCGAGCGTGCGCGCACATACATACACACAAAAACACACGAACATGCACGCCCATACACAATATTCACAACATGCACACACAAACACACACACACACACACACACACACACACATACATATCTATCCCCTCCGCACACACACATACATATAACTTAACTTATTGGTATCATTATTTACACTATTTGTGGTACCAGTTGAATGTGTAAATTTAATTAATGTTACTTTTTAAATAACACATCAATATATTAAAATGCAGGTAAGAGAAGCTTAAGAAATAATAAAATTTAATGTAATAAAAGAAGTAATACCAAATAGTCTTATCTAAGAGTATATACAATAATACAGTACCCTCAGAAAGGTACTTTAGATCCACCCAATGCAAATTTAACAAATCATGAAAGATGTTTTCATTAGCAGATTCACATTTTTATAGCATAAAAAATAACTTTAAAATATTGAGGATATTCAGCTATCACTTACTACACTAAAGTTTACTTGATTAAATGTATTTGCTATGTAAAAAGTCAGTTAATATATTTTAAGAGAATTTCGTTTTAAGCATATTGTTAATTATAACGTGAGTTAATTGTAGTATAAGTTTTATTAGATAGACTGTCATATCATTGAAAGGTAGAATTTATAAATTATGATTTTTGCAATTAATATTGACCGAGGGGTTTATATGTAAAATTTAATAAAAATTATTTGGCAAATGATTTTTTAATTTACAAGCTTTATTTTGAATTTGTAAATTTTTGTGTTGGTTTGGGATTATGCAATGCTGGTATCTAATATTTATAAAATAATGTCAACAAGTTAGTACTTTACAATAAAAGATACATAGTTATTAACAAAAAATTTTAAAATCGGGATGTATTTTAATATGAATAGTGTCTATCGTATATATGAACAACGTCTGAACATTTTTAAGTTTTTTTGTATTTATCTGTCCACTTGCTACATTTATATGGTTTACTCTTTGCAGGTTCTTTTGGTCTTTCATATGCTTTCATAGTTTTGTTAAGACGGTATATTTGGGAATGTGTAGTATTGTCGTATAAAGAATTTTTGGGTAGGTCTTGCTTTATGTCTTCTGATACAGTGTCAGTAATATCACCAAGAACCATTACCATTTGTGTTGTAAATGGAGGTGAAGACAGAATATGTTCATAGTTATGGTTGTCTAACTCTGACTGGAAGAAAAATCCTTTCTTGCAAGTAGGACATTCGTAAGGTTTTTGTTCTGGTTTGTGATTAATCATATGTGATAAAAGTGTTTTAGCGGATGTAAATACTGAGCTACAGATATAACAACTAAATTGTCCCGTTCCATAAAAACTATGCTCTATTACATGAAGTTGAAGGTCGAACTTTGTGGCATACTTATTTCCACATAAGTGACATTCATCATTATATTCATCTACTATTTGTGTGGATAGTAGCTCTTTGCCACTTTCTTGTTCAACTGAAGTGGTTGTACTCATATATAACTGACCCTCTATTTTCTCCATGTTGTCTGACAATGGTACAGGATTACTAGGTATAGACTTACAATCAAAGCACCAGGAAAGTTGTAAACAGTCAGAAACGTTTTTAAATTCAGTAACTGTAACTCCTGTACGTTTATCAAAAATTTTGTTGCACCCCCTGCAAAGAAATTCACTTTGAATCTTTTGTAAATGGAAATTCGAGTGTAAACTAATTTCAATATCTGTTTGTAATGTTTGGCAACAAATTATACAATTAACCGGTAGGGTTATTTGATTACTGCTTTTGTTTAAAGTGGAGCTATGTTGTAGCTGATGAAAATAAAATGTCTGCTCATCTGTAATAAATGATTTGCATTGAGTACACGTATTTCCAGAGATAATTTTACAGTGCGATAATTTATGCTCAGCTAAAATAACCACAGTGCCAAAAATTTTATCGCATATGTTACATTTATGTTTTCCTTTAGTGTTAGTAATTTGATGGGTTTTCATGTGATTTTCTAAACATAAACGTGACTTGCAATTTTCATTACAATAAGCACATTGTAAACTTACTGGACTAATTTTAGATTTAACACTGTGCTCTTTTTTATGTACTAAAAGTTCTGCATCACTGCCAAACCCTGTAGAACCACATACATTGTGAGAAGCATTGAGGGAAGTAACTTCATCGTATCTTGACATGGCTTCAGAGGAAGTTACTGTGTGTGGATGTAAAACGGTAGGTGCATTGAACCGTAACCCTCCTTGCATCAATTTAGGCTGTTGATTTCGTCGCATTGTGGTATTCTTATCAAGTTGTATTACATTCTGTACCTAAAAAAACAATGTCAAAAATTGTTTCAAAATAAACATTAAACAAAAATTTTGGGTTTTTGGTAAAATTATTTACAGAAACGATCTATTTGCATAAGTATAGAATATGATCTAAACTAAAATTAACAACAGTGAGTATTATATAACAAGATAATAACTCAGCTCTACAAAAAAAACGAAATTTTGTTTACCGGGACCTAACTTACTGTATTATATGTAATTGAGCACGCTGAAGCCGAATTCGGACTACAAATAACCCGGTCACGTCGGATTCTTCCTAACCTCAAAAAATAGGCTAAAAGTCAATAAATTTAATAAAAATCCAAATAAACCGCCATGCTCGTATATCCCATCAACCCCACAACCTCATGACCGTAAAACCTCATAACCCTATAACCCTAAACCCCCCCTAAACCACCACAACCCAGTGGAAAAAAAACTTATGCGCGTTCGAGCAGTGAAAATCAATGTGTTTCAAACAGCTGTGCTCTTTATTTCTACAATTACGTAACCCTAAAACCCCATAATCCTAATCCTCATAATCATAAAAACCCCATAACCCTACCCCATAGATGACAAGTTAGAAGGGTCGCTTTTATCAGTGTTAAAAGAAAAGTTTTTTTCGTGTGTTTGCAATCCACGTGGTTGACAGTGGGCAACGGATTTATTCCTTGATCCGGCAGATACCCTGGATAAAGGTGTTCATTCCGTCATGGCAAACACACGAAAAAAATTAACGATACAGGGAGTCTGATACCCAATATCGGTGACTAGTCGGCGTGAGCAAGCGGGCTCGCAGGCGTCGTCATCATGTGACTGCAGATCGGTAGATGTGGGTATATTGTCCTGTGTAGAGTTTACGGCTTCAAGACATAACACATCTAAGGAAACCCATAGACGATTAAAACAAACAGGATCAATTCTATTATGTTTATGGTATGTATGCACCACCAAACATTCGGAAAGACATCACTAATCTTGCTTGTACTGCATACAGGTACTGTTTTGCAAATGATGTATCGAATCAAAATAAAACTGGGTTACACATATAATGTGTGTGAACTGCTATAATAGCAGTTCGCATTTTTTAAAACAGTACCTGTATGTGGCACATTTTAAATTAAATATAATAGAAACCCTTTAACTCCTAATTATTTTAAATTAGATACGGTCAATGGTGATAATTCATTTAGTACTTTGGATATCACCATCGTGTGTGGTAAAGAGGACATACCCAGGTGTTTATAGCAACATTAAAAAATTGTCTGCTGTAAAGGTTTAATTCAACTTATGTGACTAGGAGAATATCTCCAGAAGGGTTTCGGAACAAACTCTTTTCATCGCTTTTTAAAATTTTGCTATTGATGATGGTCACTTAGGGAATTCATTCATTTAAAAACTACAGTTAATATAAATGAATTTTTATGTTATCTAAGTGGAATTATTCCTAATAATTCCTTAAATGCATTGGAAGTCGCCTGTAACCATTGGAAAGAAAAAAAATTAGAAAAACGGTTTTGATATCTTTATTTACTATAGCATAGTAAAATTTATAAATCAAATGTATTTTACGGTCTATAAGTTTGGCAAATCTATCAATTATATTTTTATTAAAGTCTATATTATTAATTAATTCAATTAACAATTCTTTTTCGACACACTAAGCCGCTCTTAACTCCTTGTGATTTTTAAATATAATTTTATGTTTTACACACCAAAATTTTTTTTCGAACGATACACTTGTAGCGAAAACAATTAAAATTAATAATAAAGCTTTTTGAATCTGGCAAACTATTCCAGTAAAGTAGGAAAAAGTATTTTCAGGTTTGTATATAAATCTTGTTACGTTCCATTCTGTAGATAAATATTTTCGTCTTATAAAATTAAACTTTATATTTCCTAATGTACCCACGGTCATGTACAAAGTTTTTAAGCGTTTTCGACTTCCCTATAAATTGAAATAATTGCTTATTCAATACCCTGCAGGTTTTATTACCACACGAAATTATAATTTAAATATAGCAAATTTGCCCTTTCAATATAGTATCAAATTTGGTATTCTCCTTAAAGATTATAATATGTTTAAAAATGGTTTTTGACTGTTAAGGCATTTGTGTCGGAAATATTACATCCATTAAGCTACGTGTTTTATCAAATGGGTTTTCCGTTATCAGATGTTGGATTTGAGTTTCTAATGTGGCACATTCAATTGTTTTCCTTGTCGAACTTTTATTTTAGGTCCATCTAATAAATGTACGGTCCGAATTAAGAGATATTCCTATGGAAATAAACTGATAGATTAATAATATGAGATTCTGAAATTATTTTGGACCGAGCTGTTACTTTGAGAGATGGAATTTTTCCACTAGCGAACTTATTTACAGCAGATTATGCTAAATTACTTACAAACTAATTCAAACCATCACTACGTAATTTGTATAGACATATATCCTTGGTCAGATAATGATTTACTACTAGCTACTAGCCAAGGAAAATAAAGAGGTACTTCTTCTGAATTTGATGAACTTGGTTTTACAGAAAAAGATTTTGGTATGCGATGCCTTGTGTTCCGCAGATTTCGACTACAACCAGTTTTAGGATCGCAGCGTAACGTCCGGCCAAGTGTGTAAGAATTTATAATTTTTGTTAAGTTTCTCTAGTTGCTCATCACACAAATAGAGGTATAACAATACTGAAATTAAACTTACTTCACTCAAATTGCAGTATATACTAATGAAGACAGATTTTCTTGTTTGGTATATCAATTAACAAAAATAATTTTCTAACTAAATACTTAATTTTTAATACACTGTGTAAAGTGTGACATTTGCTAATGTTTTTTTCAACCACGAGGAAAAATGCATTTTGACTCGTAGCGAGTTTATTTATTTGCTACTGACTAATCTATCATTACTATTTTTTGTACGTGTTTATCTCGAATTACTTGTGAACAATACGTAAGTACTTGTTCAAGACTATTTTTATATCAAAGATTTAATATTGGATAATTACAGGACTGAAAGCAGCCTACTGTAAATATAATGTTTAATTTTTTTTATATATAAACACTAGGATTAGGGTTGCAAATCAGGTTAAGGTAATCAAACAATGGTATTAATTATTTTTGCAAAGGTTTTTGCACTATATAAATCCTCTGGGATATTTTGGATAAATGTTTTACTTTTTACGAGTTGGTTTTCCTTTTTTTAACATGTTGATTTTTTAGAGGTTGAAATAAATGGTCTTTGTTGAGGTTTCTCTTTTCTTGCTGTGTGACATCACCCTACCCCACGACGGTTTTAGCTAGTACGGCATTATTTCTTTGGATTTCCCTTGTTGTTTTTGATGCGGTACTCGGTGCGGGCTTGCTGTTGCCTTGCCTACTATACTGTTGTGTTGCCCGCACGGATTACCGTAACATAAAATTTGGCATACCCAACGTGGGGCTCTGATTTTTGAAACCGTTCTTTTTCTTAACGTTTAACTAGATTTTTGAAACAGTTTTTTTACTTAACGCTTGTCCCGATTTTTGGAAACGTGTCTTTTTACATAATATTTGGCTTAATTCTTTTGAAAACCTCCTTTACGTAACGTTTGGTCCCAAATTTTCTGTAAGTACACTGTTTCGTTTTGATAAACGTTTCTCTTACGTTCATATAATTGTTCCTTCTCTAGTATAGGTGGATTTTCAGAAGGTTTTGCGATCTGCCGAGTTACCAGAGTTGTGTTTTAGCTGGCAATTTGAGTTTTTTAGAAAACACCGGTGCCTTATTTCTACAAGTATTTCTAGATTCTATTCTTTCGCTGTTGCCAATTTTGTGTGTTTGAAATTCAATTTTTTCCTTCAGGTATATTTTAACTTCTTCTGTTGGTTTTGATATTCTTTTATTGAGTTAAAGTAGTGCATTGGCGGAGCGACATCAATAAACTGCACAAAAACCTAGTCACAATATGTAATATCCTCGGGAGGTTTTGTTGCTGAGGCTAATGTGACAAATTTACGCCAGACTGTTTAGGCTGCTTTCCATATGGAACAGGAGCAAACGTTTCTTTTTTATTTTATAGAGGTCGATCTTGAGTCAGCAGAAGCACTGATTAAAATGGCGATATAGGAATTGCAAGATTTGTTCGACACTTTTAATGAGGATAAATCCTCTTCGCTATTCAAACCTGTTAGTATCCTACTGCTACATATTGAACGTTGTTGCCGAAATTTGGCCCCAAAGAAGCCGACTGGCGAGTACAACGTCAACATTTACTACTTACCTTAGATGGTCTTCGCAGCCTGTATGAGGATACATCAAAAGTTGGATCGGGTTACTGCTTTCCCAAGTACAACGGGAACTACCTCAAGTCGGATTAGTGCCCCAAATGCAGACGCTGAAGAACGTCTCGTCCTTGTGTCTGACTCGCAGACCGAGTGAAAAACTGAGCCGATTGCTATTGCGCGGTTCCGTACTTTTACTAAAAGTAACACGGTTTCCAAACTTAGTCTAAATTTTTCCGGCGAGTAATCGTTAATGGATTTCTCCGTTTGTGCGGATGAGTTATGTTCCTCTGGAAAAGTCTCTCCTCACCCACTATCTACTTCGGCTACCGAATTTCTGCCAGGTCAAGTCTTGCAGTTATATAGGGTTAATTGCGATGCGTATGCTTAAATCTGCTTTGCTACCTCCGGACTACGATGATCGGTTAATGCTCGAAATTTATCAGAGGACTATGGGTCTTTAGGAATTCTTTACGGTTAAAGTGGTATGTATGTTGAATTTATTTCTTCGCCTTTCGTAACCCCTTTCGGAAGAGAAACGTCTTTGTCTGATCTAGGAAAACTTGAATGCTTTCTGTCACACGTCTTTAAGTCTTACCCCTATTACTTCAATAAGTTAGATTTTATCCTTGGGTCAACAATTTGTGGTCATCAAAGTTTCAGCAAAATGTTACCGACCACTCCTCATAAAATTTCAAAATTATTAGAACCTACGTTGGTTCGTAAACCCGACTCTACCACTTCTTCTTCTTCTTCTACAACTCGCGGTTCTGTCCCTGTAATTTTTCGTCCTACACCTACTGTTAGATCAAATATTTCTTCCGCAGCTTCTCCTGTTCCCATTTCTGTGTCTACTTCTACTCGTCAGTTCACATGCTTCGATTGCGACCAACTTGCTCATGTGTCGACGCATTGTACTCGTCCTCAAGTATTCCATTGCTATGGTTGCGGGCATAAGGGAGTTACTTGACGCAACTGTCCGAACTGACATCCTACTACTAATAAGAATCAAACTTCCTCTGTCTCTAGTTCGACGTTCTTATCTGTACCTCCTGGTCGTCCTACCATCACTGAAACATACCCTTGTTAGGCACATTTGTTTTCGAACAATACCACTCATTTCTATGGCTATCACGCCGCTACTTACCGAAAATCCCCCAATAGGAACCAAAATTTTTCTATCCTTTGTAGTTCGAATTATGATTAAACGGGTCCTACTTATTCACTTGCACCTCAGGTTATGCCTCCGCAAAGATTTGAACCAATAATTCAAATTAGTAACTTACAGGTAGCAACTAAAGAGTTTGTCCCTGTTGCCTTAAATAGTACTGCAAAGAAATTCCTGTCGCGTCTTCAATAACAGATGTAGTTCAAGTGACGATAACTAATAATACTGACAAACAGTCTTGTTGAAGCTAGTAAACCCGTATCTAGAACGCCTGTTGCCATTGTTGACGAAGCACATCTTATTGTAGTTGTAGTTTTACTTAATTCTGTTTTCTTTATCTAACGTTGATGAAGTTTTACCTGAGCCTGTTTTTTTATCTAACGTAGCTGAAGTTTTTCTGATTCTGTTCCAACGTCGATACCCTTACAACCAATATTAAAAACAAACAGACGCTCTCACATGTGACAACTACAACACCAACCGTAGTTCGTGTTTTGCAAAAAACTATTCAACCAATACCACCCTCTGTTTCGGTAACTCAAGTAACGAAACAGGTTAACAAAGGAAATAAAAAGCAAAAAATATTCTATGTTGAATCTGAACTTGGAGCTGGTCAACCTAAATGTTCCAATGTCATTGTTATTGTATTTACCTTACATCTATTTTAATGATCAAGCTGGTCTAAACTTGTCTACACAAGGCCATCGCCATAATGCAGTATATTAGTTACATTTGTATGAGTGATATGAAAAATTAGTGTGCATATATTTTGTTTCGATTTAATATGGGGATAAATCTGACAGGTATGCAGTATTTAAAACAGATATTTATTTGTCTAAACAATCAATAGGGTTTTAAAATGACACATAAATGTCGTTCAGTACAAAATAACTTATAGTTATAACTTCGTGTAAACTTATTTTAAATAGCTCAAGAAGGTCCTTTGAGATTTTTGCACCATGTTATAGGTCTACTATTTCTCCACTTGCGTATATAAAAACTTTTTGCAGAAACGTGCAGATAGGAACGAAATTGTTTTTTAGAGTCACGTGTTAGTATTACTCCTGGCGATTTATTCGAAACTTAGGTTTTAACTAATAAGGATGATAGAATAAGGGTAGTTTTTAAGAAAATTTGTGGATTCTTAGGTGTAGCTGACCTTCCCGAGACAGCCCAAAAGGAATTAAATCGGATATCAAAATTTTATTGTCTGAAAATTAAATTAAGGTGGGACGAATGTGCTAGGAAAAGATTTACGTTTTTACAAACACATAACAAATGGTTTAACAAACAAATACCTTTACTGGATATTGTAAACACCTACAATAAAAACATTTGTTTTTTTGCACCAAGATCAAGTCGAGGAAGGCCTCGGGAATCATTTCAAGACATATCTATTAGAACGAAAAAACGACGCGTTCAGGATTTAGTTGAAAGCAGAAGTTCAGATGAACTTCAATATACTGCTGAGATGTCCTCTAGGATGGTAGGATCTTCCAAACTGTTTCTTTCGATGCAATTTAAATTTATTTCAACGGAAATATACAATTCTAGATCGGTTGTAAATGGTTTTTACGATCAATGTTTTCTTTCAATTAATAAACTTTTACAATGTAAAGCTTCAATAGTGCCAAAGAGCATTTTACTACCGAATCTGTGGTTGAAGTGGACTTGCATGAGTTATTAAATACGACTGTACAAAACATTTTTGAAAAGGTACAAGACAATTCAGTAGCTCATAATTTATTTACGTTAATATATAAATAGAGAAGTAAACATTAGGAAAGGGGTGAGACAGGGATGTGCCCTATCCCCATTGATTTTTAACCTGTACATAGAAGAGGCAATGAATAGTGTCAAATGCAGAAAGACATTTGGAATTACTATGCAGGGACAAAAAATTGATATGCTTAGATTTGCAGATGATATAGCGGTATTAGCGTCTAGGAAGGAAGAGTTAGAAGCGGCTCTTAATGAAATGGAAACGGTTCTAACAGAGAGATACGGTATGAAAATTAACAAAACTAAAACTAAAGTTCTAGTTTGCAAAGGTGGGGAAAATAAATCAAAAACAAGAATACAAGTATTTAACACGAACTTACAAGAGGTTAAGGATTTCCGCTACCTAGGAAGCCAAATAACGCAAGATGGGAAAAGCACAAAAGATATAAAACAAAGATTAGCACAAAGTCGTGCTACATTTAACAAGAAAAAGCAACTATTGTGCTCAAAGACCACAAACATAGAAACAAGGAAAAGATTGCTTAAAACATATGTGTGGAGCACAGCACTGTACGGCTGTGAAGCCTGGGCAGTAGGAGAAGCGGACAAGAAAAAGGTAGAAGCCTTTGAAATGTGGTGTTACAGGCGTATGATGAAGATATCATGGACAAACAAAATTAAGAACGAAGAGGTACTAAAAATGGTAGGGGAAGAAAGAAATATGTGGAAAACGGTAAAAAATAGGAGAGATAGGATGATAGGCCACATACTACGGCATGAGGGAATAGTGCGGAATATTTTAGAAGCAGAGATAGGAAAAAAGAGAAGAAGAGGCAGACCTAGATTAGACTACTGCACACAGATAGTAAAAGATGTAGGCTGTAGAGGTTTCAGGGAGATGTGTAGGCTAGCCCAGAATAGAAATCAATGGAGGTACGCATCCAACCAATCCCAAGATGGATAAACTAATGACGAAAAGATAACTGTGCGTAAACATGATGATTATTATAAGTAACTACAAGAATTGGTTGGGCAATATTCTCGAATAATGTTAAGTGTGTGAAAGGATTTACTGGAAAACCATTATTTCGGCAAATGTCTAAGTGTTGGGGGATCTTGGTAGCCACAGGTTGCTTAACCTCCTCCACTGAATCTCGGTAAAATAGGGTATAAAATTAGAAAACAATAGAAAGGGAACGAGCTGAATACACATACTCCCTGAAAAGAAGAAAATAAGAAAAGAAGAAAAAGAAGAAAATCACCAAAAACGCAGAATCAAAGAAGCTGCCTATATAAACCTACATAAAAATAACTGCGTTGCAAACGAATCCGTGACTTTCAGTAAACAATGGATTCCATTACTAAAAGAAATAACAAAAGAAATAACAAATGAAAATCAAATACCCACAATATCTAGGTAGCATAGCAAGTTTTTCCTGGGTTTTCCTTGCAATATTAACATGCAATACAGCCTACATACATGATTTCTATTTATACATAAAATAACTAATTACATAAAAATAAGCATATTAACAATCCTTGTAAAACAGCATTGGTATCTGACAAGTATAAATCCACAATAGGGTTACCTCAAAACCATATACAATCTCCGTTGAACAGTATGGGTATCTGACAAGTGTAAACCCGCCATAGGGTCGCCTCAGATCCATATACAATCTTCATAAAACAACATTGGTATCTGACAAGTGTAAACCCGCCATAGGGTCGCCTCAGATCCATTTACAATCTTCATAGAACAACATTGGTATCTGACAAGTGTAAACCCGCCATAGCGTGGCCTCAGAACCATGTTAAAATCTACCAAAGAGGTAACTTAAATCATAATGAATTTTCCCCCTCAAAATATAAAAAAAACGACTACTTAAGCCTTTCAATAATGCAATCGCACACTTCTTTAATAACCATCCTCTCAATTGTATAAATAGAAACATGTTAAAAAATGTTTTTCAATTCCAAGTTATTGAATTTATATAAAATTCACCAATAAAAATTAATCAGCTGATTTCACGTTAAGCGTATTGGCTACCTAAAGAAAGCCGATCCCAGGTCGCAACACAAATTGAAGGCAATCATTCTGTTAAACTTTAAAAATTTTTGCTTAGTATACTCAAACCAAATATTTCAAACATCAATAAATCAAAGTCACCTTCAATTTATGTCATAATTGCCAAACTTGAAGTTTTTATTATAATTTTGACAACGATCCTAGGTCATGGATCGAAACGTAAATAAAGTTGATTTTAAAAACTATGAGTGGTTTAGTTCCCAAAGAAGATTAACCTGAATACACATGCTGTGTGAAAATTTCAGGGAACTATGTAGGCTAGCTCAGAATATAAATAAGTGCAGGTACGTGTCCAAACAGTTTTGAGACGGAAAACCTAATGGCTGCGAAATACCTGCAACTAATGTTAACTGTGCGAAAAGATAAATTGGAAAATATATTAAATCGCCAAATGGTTAAGTGTTGGGAGAAATTGGCAGCCACAGACTGCTTACCTCCCTTCACAACCATTGAAGGTCGGAGAAATAGGGCATATAACTGTAAAACAATAGAAAGTGATCGAACTGCATCTAACAAAAAAGAACATCGCCTATGAGAAAAGACAACAAACAGAATAAGAAGAAAATTGTTGAAAGCATATGTGTGGAGCACAGCACAGTATGCCTATGAAATACGGACAGGCTGAAATGGAGATAGCATGGACAGACAAAGATAATAACAAATAAGTTACAGAAATAGTAGGGGAACAAGGATATCTGGGAAAAAAGAGAAATAGTAAAGCGGAATACGTTCTAAGGCATTTTTGGGGAATAGTATGTGATATATTACAGGCAGAGATAGGAAAAAAGAGGTAGATGTAGACCTAGATCAGACAGTTATAGATGCAAACTGTGCATATTTCAGGGAAATCTGTAGGTTAGTTCAGAATAGGGAACAATGATGGTACGCGTCTAACCAGTTCTAGGATTGAAGACCTAATGATGAATATATAAATAGAGTTTTGATGGTAGTTCGGGGCATAGCATGTACAAACTAAAGTTTGCTGCTAACAAAAGTACAAATGCTTGTTTATTTGTATCTGCTGTTGTACCACTAACATTAATAGATTCTGTATTCAGAAATGAAATATGGAAAATCCTAGGTCGTCTTCTACATTGTATTGCAGTTAGCATTCGTCAAAGAAACTGGTAACATTATTAAAAATGAACAGGTTAGAATGAATAGTTGTATTAGGAATTTAATTATTTGTAATATGTTGCATCAAGAAAATAAATTTACGATAAAGTATAATATGTAAATGACAATGCCGGACGGTAGTACTGTAAATACAGTATCGGAAATAAACGCTGTATCAAATTGTTATTTGTGGTGCTAAGCCATCAAAAATGAATTTAGCAATCGAGGAAACGATAAAGCAGATGAGATGTCCAAAGAGGCCACAACAGGGAGTATTCTTTGCTACCGAGGTACCGAGGTACCGAAGTCGCTAATTAAGAAAATAGTGCGAGAAAGCTGAATCCGACAGTGGGAAGGGAGGTGGAAAAACGTTATCCCGGGTAGGTTTGTTGGGTGTTCTTAGGCGTGTTCGAATGTCATTAAATTAGGTGGAAACTAAAAGGAAAGAAATTTACAAGTCGGAACACTAAACTCGGGTGGATGATGCAGCTACTACCAACCACCCGTACAATCACAAAAGTCTCGGCCAAGTTGTAGGTTTATCCTTGTTGGTTGTGACCTTTGAAATCTTCCGGACTAACTCGGGACTCTACTCCCACGATTATTTCAAGATTATCAGTGGGGTTCATATTTTACACATATTAATATGGCGCCATTACTTTGCTAAATTTTATTTATAACAAGAAAACACTAAAAGGAAAAAGTAGAAACTTCTTAGCGTATTAACGTTTCCTAACGAAAGGGTTTTGTTTCATACGCTTAACCTCGTATATGAGAGTAAATACCAATATATATATATATATATATATATATATATATATATATATATATATATAAAAAGGGTTGCTGTTAGAGTCTCAAATCTTTTCGTTATAATTGTATAACTCTATTACTATCTTCAATTAAATTGGCTTCGGCCTCATGATACCTCTTATAACTGTGAATATGAATAATAATCTAAATGATTCCTCAAATTGATAGTGTTGGCATCTTAGACCTGTTTCTCTACCTTGGGTCAACTTTTATGCCCGTTACTACATGGTCTAAACTTCTTGATATCAATTAAAGCACATTCATTCCTAACAAAAAATTTTCATTTACAAGTTCAAAGGAAAATTAATCTTCAAATTTGTTAGTATTTAAATTTTAAACTTGTATTCATAATTCTGAAAAATATGGAAAGTTTAAATATGGGATCAGATCTGTTACCTTCGACTTACAAGGACAATCATGTATTTATCTAGTTGAACATAAATTTAAAGTGTGCATCGATCACTTAATAATATTTCAATTAACTATTTTTCTACAATAGTATTTGTCACATAAAACCTAATAAATCTTGAAATGAAATTATTGTGTTATTAAACATAATTAAAAGAAAAGTTGATAAATTAAGTAAAATTCCTAAACTGAAATCGCTTAGCTTGAAATCGGAAGAAATTTTTTACAACGATTTACCCCTTGTTTGCTTCTTATGATGTCTAACAAACCTTGAAACGACAGAGAGCCATCAACAGGTAGTAACCTATAAGGGGCCTCCTGACGTCATGCTGGAATCCAACGAAACACGTTGAAAATTCGTTCTTGCGAGCGTCAACTAAATTTAATAAAATGCATCGATAATTGATAACATCTTGGCTGTAAGTGATGATCCATTTATATTTCAATTTATAACGCAGTCATTTCCAAGAATAATTTGTTGTGCGTAAGATTGCGTCTTCTGACTTAATTTATAACTGTTTCATATTATTGCGTAATACTTGGTAATTTTATTACTTAAATTAGGTTGCGCATTGGTTACTAATACTCTTTGTTTAAATAAACTTATGTGCTAAAAGCACGCCTATACGAAGATCTGCCGCCAAAGAACTAAGGAAAGGCAACTTCGTCCCTTGGTGGTTAAATTACAACGGACTGCTTTTAACGTAGCAGTTGGAGCTGTCTAGCGAAGCAAAACAACAGGAGCCGTAGCCTTGGGTCGGAAGATGCATAACTTCCTTTGTGACATTGCTTGAACTAACAATCTTTATATTTCTGGTTTTAGAAAATATTAATTTTTATTTACGAAGGGCATGAAACTTTAGGTGTTAGATAATTTTATGGGACGAAATATAATATTGAAATGAATTTTATGGAAATAAAAACGATCTATACATTACAATATTTGGTTAAAAGAGAATTAGGAAATAAACGTGCTTCAGGTTGACACACAGATTTATACCGAGCATAGAGATAGGTTTGAGGTAAAGTTCGATCATTAGATAGTGCAGCTAATAACAAAGAAGGGGGTTCAGAAAGCCTACCTGAGAAAATACGGATTGACCGAGAACGACCGCTGCGAATGCGGCAAGGGTACAAAAAGCTCCAAGCATGTGCTATTTGGCTGCCCACTAGCTGGCTAACGTAGGATTGGCGAACAGAAAACTAGCTATCAAGGGACTAAAATTGCCCAAGAGCCTGGAAGTTCAAGAAGTGGATAATCAGAAAGTGGTCTGGATAGCCCCGAAGTAGTTTGCGTGAAGGGTCGTAAGACTGGACGTCGAGAACCGAGTATAAACCGTGGAAAGATGGCTGAATTTTGGGGTAGGAGATAGTTTAGTTTAGAAAACTTGGCATAAATTAATTTTATAGCACGATATTGTTTAATTTTTAAAATTAACAATACAAAAATACAAAACAAAACTCGAAATATCTATATATGGACGATGAAATTTAGAGTAAATCAATCACTGTTTTACCTAAACGCGCGGAACAAACACCGGGTATTAAAAACATCGGGTTAATAAATATTAAAATTAAATCAGAAACCTAATTAATTTAAACCAATCAAATAAACCAACTAAACTACGAAACTAAACAAGAGTGAAATAATAGTGATTGTGACTCCCAAGACATTTATTGCATATCCGCCAGGACTCTAGCAATGCATACCCATCTTTCCTTAGCAGTAAGTTATTAGTTGTAAGCAGACGACAAGTTCTTCGAATCCTGGAGAAATTCATATTCGAGGAATTTATAAACATTGTAGCGGCTGTATTCGCAGAAACATTGATTTGTATTAATAAATACATTTTGCAATTAATTTTCAACGACGTTCCAGTGTGATGGCGATAGCCGAAATAATGCATGTGCAAGTGCACCTGGTAATTTTAGTGTTGCCTTTGCGATTTATGTTTTATTTAGATATTTATATTCTCTATGCCTGTATTGTACATTTAAATAACTTATTGCTTTGTTTTGTCGCTGGATTTATTTTGTGTGACGTTTTACCTTATTTTTGGTGGTAATATCTATAGGAAGATTGAAATTAGGAAATAGGACAGTTAGGGAAAAATGGGGAACGTTAGGGACGAGTTTAGGCTGAGACGATGGAGGGCGATATTCTAAATTTATAGCGCAGGAACAAATAGCTGAATTCGCTATTAATAAATTTGACGTATGCTTAGAAATTTGAATCTATTGATAAATATTAGTTAAGTATATTTGGATAGTTTTAAATCGACCCTTCAAGTCCCATCGATAAGCATAGCTGGTGACTGTTATCCGGTACTACGGATCCCTCCGCTTTTACTTTTAGCTAGTGTCCTGTTGATCAGACACGCGCCAAAGTCAATGCTAGGGATACCATTACTTAAACCCCAACTTTCGTTTTGGTTTATACATTATATTAATGATTAATTAACTTTGAAGTCAGATTTATTTGAAGCACGTTTATTTTCGCATTTAAATCCTACGTAATACCTTCGGGTGAAGCATTGGGGATGTGGCTGCAAGTGTAGTGTCCCTTACTTACATCAGGTCGAGGTTACTAATGGAGATGCGAACGTAACAGAACAAAGCGTTGAGTAGCTTGCACGAATGATCGCAGGAGGTCAACTTGAAAATTCAACATGCCAAATTCGGAGGCGGTTTATTTCGAAACAAACCCGGGACAACTTCACTCTAGGCGAGAGCTAGTAGGAGGGGATCCGTTCAAGAAAGTTATCATATACCTCGGTGTTAAAAAATGACAAATTAAATTGTAAGGCGTACATGCAATATGTCAAAAGCAAGGGCAACGAAGTATATAATATAATGATGGCGGTAGTAAAAATAAACTGGAAATTCAGAGGCCAATCGCCGATGATGGCATCTACGCCGAGGCAATAAAAGCGGCGATGTGGTATGCGGCACCTGTTTGGGCTGAGGTTGCAAGATCAAGGAGGTCCTGCAATTGGCAAACGTTCAGCCTATAACTTCAGTCAAAGCGGCGGGGCGTACAGGACCACTTCTACGGAAGCGGTCTTGTTGATTAGTAGCATTCTCCCTATCGAATTTGTCGTCCTGGGGATTAGAGGTCGGAGACTCGTAGGCATATTGAAAGAGCAGGAAGTTGTCGAAAGTCTTGATTTTGGTAGAAGGAGGTTCAGAGAAAATAGTTATTTTCGAGCTAGGGCATCCGGTTGATGTTAATTGAATTGAGTTTGTAGAAGGCAATAGAACCGCGAAGGGGATTAGGATTTATACGGATATCCCTCAAGTGGACGTTGGGTAGGCAGGAGCGGCTTTTGTTGAGTATAAGGAGGAGAAGGAAGTGTTCCGATTCCAAACCGAATTTGCGGACTCGAGCACAATTTTTCAGTGCGAGTTCATTGCTATTAGGGAAGCTATAGACTACGTCATCGACCACTCGGGCACAAGTGCCTACTCTATCATTAACGATAGCAAATTGGCCTTGACTGGTCTGACAAATATGAACACTTCGATAGATTTTCAAGGGATGTCTGGAGAATAGCGCACACGGCGCTTTGGTTTCGTGGTTTGAAGTTTTAGTGGGTTAGGTCGCATCATGGCAATCAAGGAAACGACACAGCAAATGAGCTGGCTAAAAACGTCGCAACAGGAAGTTTTTTAGATCGAATTCATCAGTACCGAGGTCGTTAATTAAGAAAAAGCTGCGAGAAAGGTAAGTCCAATAATAGGAAAAGACGTGGAATAACGCTGTCACGGGTGGTTTGACACTCAAATTTATATCGAGCATTGTAGTCAGCGATTAGATAGAGATTTGGTCGAATCATGATATGGTGAAACAATAGAGAAAATCATTATAGGCGGTCGTAATGTATACCAAGATAACGGGTACCTGAAACAGGATATAACTATTTAGTTGTTGCATAAACTTGTCCGTTCAAAGCAACTAGATTTAAGTTGAGGAATTTATTCGAGAACGTGTTTATTATTAATTGTGTTGAAGGATTTAACAGTAGAAACAGAATTTATTCGAGCAGGTATTGAATTAATAAGGGAGAAAAACAGGGTAATTAATTTATGCTGAAAATAAACGTAACAATTCTTTAAAAAATCCTAAAAATAGGTAACAAAGGTACAAAATGTTTAGCAATTTTCAATGTTTATGAAATTGTACGCTTAACGCACCTTATAACCTTTATAATAAATTTGCGTCCGCTTTATTTTGTCGTTCCTACTTCAAAGAATTTTACTAAAATTACCTACTTGAGATTAGAGAGTTGTTGCAAACTCATTCCAAGCAGACTTTATTAAAAGAATCTTCAAATAAAGTATCCTATTTTAAAAGTTTGCATCCAATCTAAAGGAGTGTTAGTGCAAGTGTTTTTTCCCTTACTCTTTATTCTGACATATATGTTTAGTATTCTATATCTATAGGTAATGTTAAAAAATGAATAAAGAATTAATTTCTTTTGTGATAAGGTGATCTACATGTTTAACTATATTGGAAAAAATCAAAGAAATTGTATTCACACAAAGATGAACCTCTTTGTATTACTTAAGTCTTTATTTCCCACTGATTCGATAACATTTGTATGTGTTGTCAAAGTGTTTTCACGGAATACTTTTGAGTTTACTTCAAGTCACTGTATTTACTTCTTTCCAAGCATATAGCATATCTGTTTTTAAAAGGATTTTACAGTTTACTTCTAGGTAAAGCATTACAAAACAGCAGCCTCGTATTTAGAGCGTTGACGTTTTATATTTTTTTCGTGTTATAAACTTGGACATTATATTTCTAAATTTAATTATGGAAACAACACTACAAAAAACCATTTATTTCGCTATATTTATACAGAAAGCAGACAATTAAATGTAAGTTTGTACGTTAGGCATTTGGCATATGTCAAAATTAAGGCGCCTTAAATAAAAGCATTCCCTGCCTGTGTTTAAATTAAATAAAGGTGTCCTGTATTTTAATAAAGTACAAACATTAAAGGTGTAATTGCGCATGTGTAAATGTCAAATAAGGGAAAACTTTATAAAAAAATTGGTAAAATGAACTTTGCAATAACTCTCTAGTGTTTTAGGCGGTAGACATAAACTATACACGCGATTGATAATATCGACGTTCGCCGCATGATTGAGATTTGGAGTATATACATATACATAATGTAAATCGTGCAAACTTTTGAATTATGAATAAATCATCTAGTTTGATGTTCCTGAGCATCTTTAACTTGCCTAAAGTACAACATGAGGAACATTAAATAGGACTAGAAAAAACATTCGGTATAAGGAGTGAGTTATAATATCACGCTTCCTTTACACTAACAAGACAAAAAACTAATTATTAATGGGTTCATGAAGACACTACGTGAAAATATAATTAAGAACGTTTACTTACTCAATGTGAGATAGAAGTGATGGGACGATGGCGTACTTGCTCGTGCGTTTTCGGCCCGAAAAGTTCGGCCGGCCGAGTCGTTTGGCCCGGCCCGGCCCGAAAAGATAGGCCCGGCCCGGGCCCGGCCCGAATAAAGTAGTCAACGGCCCGGCCCGGATTCGAGCCCGAAATCGGGCCGGGCTCGGGCCGGGCCTGCCCGAAAGCCCGAGCCCGAGTCCATTCCTAGGAGTATCGGAGAAACCGCAGTCGCTACAGTAATCGCAGAGAGACCAAGTCGCTCAACAAGTGTCGTTGAAGGCAGCCGCATATCGTCGCTTATACAAGTCGCCTCAAGAAGTGTTGTAGAAACCGCAGACTTTATAGTGCCGTCTTGTTTGTGAATTGTTACACACCGCTTTGTGTTCGAACCGTTTTGTCCATGTGCCGCGTGTGACGGCCACATTTTACATGTTAGCCTGTTACTATGGTTTAATAATGATTTTTAATTTATTTCTCATAAAAATACTTACGAGTATAAATTAAGGTTATTAAAATATTATTCTTGTCTTGAGTAATTACTTATCTTTTAGTGGAAACATTTATTCAAAAGTTATGTGCTTCTAGTATTTAAATTAATCCAGTTATTTTCTCTGCATTTGATAAATTAAAAAGCCATATCATAATATTGTTTACATTTCTACAATATTTTAAGGTTATAAATATCTTCTTGTTATTTTGTTGTTTATTGTCATTTAGTAAATAGGCTGCACATGCGTATTTTTGGTTAATAAAAATTTCTAAATCTTGCAAGCAGTGGTGGCACTGTTTCTGCAAAATTAATTATATTTTTGTAAAGGATTAAATTCTGAAGTTGTTTTAATTTGAAATTCTATAAAAGAATAATTTATCTTTTAGGGTACAAAGGTTCTCTGTATTTTATATGTAATTATCTGAGTAAATAAAGGGGATCAGAGAATGTTATATTTTGTTCAAGATGTTCCACCCATGGTTTGGAATTTATTGTTCAAGGTTAAATGTCATTAATTTTAACAGCTTTTGAGATAGGCGACTTTTCGTTCTTCTTCATCTGGAATGAAAAGCAAGTGGTTGTGCAGGCTCTTCTTGAGATGTTAATCTGAAAATATTAATTGTAATATAAAAGATCCGACATTATAAGTTCGGGATTTTAATAGTTGAGACCATTAAAACTTAATTTGATGTTTATTTCGAGTTGTCGGCAGGTTGCCGTATTTGTAGTACGCCACGAGAAGCCAAGAAGCCAAGAGAAGCTTGTAAGTATTTAAAATATGTTTGATTGATTTTTTCAACTAAAGCTTTGTACTTTAGGTACCCTTTTATTTCATTTATATTCATTCTTACTTGTATACGTTCTAATTAATTGGTATCAGTTCTTTTGGAGTTTTATGGTAATTTTGAAGCACTGGTTGTTGAAGTGCTGTGTAAAAGTCTTACTGGAGAAATTAAGGATTGCTGATTTAGAATTATTTACTTCTACAAGCAGCCGTTTTCAATCTTCTTCGAAGATAAGATGGGTTATTCAGTAACAGTTTTGAAAGCAGTAATTAATCGTCTGCATTCTCAAGCCCCTAATGTTCCTAGGGTAATTACTACTACGAGGGAAAAAAGAATTAAGGAAATGTTTAAGTTTCAATATTTGGTAACATGTTTTATTTAATTTATATGTAAACCACATGCATGCATTTGGCCTCTTACATGATTTTGTTTGAATGCTTTAAATTGCTCTTTAAATGTTTCAAATTAATTTGTCATTAAATACATTAGGCTAATTTTGAGTAAGCTTATATTTTATTATTATTACTTAATTGACTGGAAGATTAGGGCTAAAAGAATCCGCTTGAGACGAGTCCAGCTCGGTAAGAATTTGTGATTATATACAGGTAATTCTGAGTATCTAAGGTTGTCTAACAAGTAACAATTATCTACTCTTAACATATTATTAAATATACGTTGTACGCGTCTAGTGTGCACGTGCTACAAGCCGCTAATTGGATTATCCACTTTGATAAACCGCCCTTGTTACGTGTGCTGCAAGCTATTAATTGGTTCCAACGTTCTTTCATCTTTATGCCGCCTCATTCAGGTGAGTGCTAATAATAAACGCTGCTTTTGTTTGTTTGTCTTGTTTAAGAACATTAATTAATTATTTTGCTTGTTATCACCCTTAAATGATACAGTCCACATTTCTCGCCTTTGAGTTATCGAAATTACACCGCATCGTACAGATAGTATAAAGCATAATTTGTTGTGCGTAAGATTGCGTCTTCTGACTTAATTTATAACTGTTTCATATTATTGCGTAATACTTGGTAATTTTATTACTTAAATTAGGTTGCGCATTGGTTACTAATACTCTTTGTTTAAATAAACTTATGTGCTAAAAGCACGCCTATACGAAGATCTGCCGCCAAAGAACTAAGGAAAGGCAACTTCGTCCCTTGGTGGTTAAATTACAACGGACTGCTTTTAACGTAGCAGTTGGAGCTGTCTAGCGAAGCAAAACAACAGGAGCCGTAGCCTTGGGTCGGAAGATGCATAACTTCCTTTGTGACATTGCTTGAACTAACAATCTTTATATTTCTGGTTTTAGAAAATATTAATTTTTATTTACGAAGGGCATGAAACTTTAGGTGTTAGATAATTTTATGGGACGAAATATAATATTGAAATGAATTTTATGGAAATAAAAACGATCTATACATTACAATATTTGGTTAAAAGAGAATTAGGAAATAAACGTGCTTCAGGTTGACACACAGATTTATACCGAGCATAGAGATAGGTTTGAGGTAAAGTTCGATCATTAGATAGTGCAGCTAATAACAAAGAAGGGGGGTTCTGAAAGCCTACCTGAGAAAATACGGATTGACCGAGAACGACCGCTGCGAATGCGGCAAGGGTACAAAAAGCTCCAAGCATGTGCTATTTGGCTGCCCACTAGCTGGCTAACGTAGGATTGGCGAACAGAAAACTAGCTATCAAGGGACTAAAATTGCCCAAGAGCCTGGAAGTTCAAGAAGTGGATAATCAGAAAGTGGTCTGGATAGCCCCGAAGTAGTTTGCGTGAAGGGTCGTAAGACTGGACGTCGAGAACCGAGTATAAACCGTGGAAAGATGGCTGAATTTTGGGGTAGGAGATAGTTTAGTTTAGAAAACTTGGCATAAATTAATTTTATAGCACGATATTGTTTAATTTTTTAAAAATTAACAATACAAAAAAATACAAAACAAAACTCGAAATATCTATATATGGACGATGAAATTTAGAGTAAATCAATCACTGTTTTACCTAAACGCGCGGAACAAACACCGGGTATTAAAAACATCGGGTTAATAAATATTAAAATTAAATCAGAAACCTAATTAATTTAAACCAATCAAATAAACCAACTAAACTACGAAACTAAACAAGAGTGAAATAATAGTGATTGTGACTCCCAAGACATTTATTGCATATCCGCCAGGACTCTAGCAATGCATACCCATCTTTCCTTAGCAGTAAGTTATTAGTTGTAAGCAGACGACAAGTTCTTCGAATCCTGGAGAAATTCATATTCGAGGAATTTATAA
This sequence comes from Platerodrilus igneus, assembly GCA_036346225.1. Lineage (NCBI taxonomy): Eukaryota > Metazoa > Arthropoda > Insecta > Coleoptera > Lycidae > Platerodrilus > Platerodrilus igneus. Next base: position 253,799 of record JARFIW010001036.1, read on the forward strand.
ACATTGTAGCGGCTGTATTCGCAGAAACATTGATTTGTATTAATAAATACATTTTGCAATTAATTTTCAACGACGTTCCAGTGTGATGGCGATAGCCGAAATAATGCATGTGCAAGTGCACCTGGTAATTTTAGTGTTGCCTTTTGCGATTTATGTTTTATTTAGATATTTATATTCTCTATGCCTGTATTGTACATTTAAATAACTTATTGCTTTGTTTTGTCGCTGGATTTATTTTGTGTGACGTTTTACCTTATTTTTGGTGGTAATATCTATAGGAAGATTGAAATTAGGAAATAGGACAGTTAGGGAAAAATGGGGAACGTTAGGGACGAGTTTAGGCTGAGACGATGGAGGGCGATATTCTAAATTTATAGCGCAGGAACAAATAGCTGAATTCGCTATTAATAAATTTGACGTATGCTTAGAAATTTGAATCTATTGATAAATATTAGTTAAGTATATTTGGATAGTTTTAAATCGACCCTTCAAGTCCCATCGATAAGCATAGCTGGTGACTGTTATCCGGTACTACGGATCCCTCCGCTTTTACTTTTAGCTAGTGTCCTGTTGATCAGACACGCGCCAAAGTCAATGCTAGGGATACCATTACTTAAACCCCAACTTTCGTTTTGGTTTATACATTATATTAATGATTAATTAACTTTGAAGTCAGATTTATTTGAAGCACGTTTATTTTCGCATTTAAATCCTACGTAATACCTTCGGGTGAAGCATTGGGGATGTGGCTGCAAGTGTAGTGTCCCTTACTTACATCAGGTCGAGGTTACTAATGGAGATGCGAACGTAACAGAACAAAGCGTTGAGTAGCTTGCACGAATGATCGCAGGAGGTCAACTTGAAAATTCAACATGCCAAATTCGGAGGCGGTTTATTTCGAAACAAACCCGGGACAACTTCACTCTAGGCGAGAGCTAGTAGGAGGGGATCCCGTTCAAGAAAGTTATCATATACCTCGGTGTTAAAAAATGACAAATTAAATTGTAAGGCGTACATGCAATATGTCAAAAGCAAGGGCAACGAAGTATATAATATAATGATGGCGGTAGTAAAAATAAACTGGAAATTCAGAGGCCAATCGCCGATGATGGCATCTACGCCGAGGCAATAAAAGCGGCGATGTGGTATGCGGCACCTGTTTGGGCTGAGGGTTGCAAGATCAAGGAGGTCCTGCAATTGGCAAACGTTCAGCCTATAACTTCAGTCAAAGCGGCGGGGGCGTACAGGACCACTTCTACGGAAGCGGTCTTGTTGATTAGTAGCATTCTCCCTATCGAATTTGTCGTCCTGGGGATTAGAGGTCGGAGACTCGTAGGCATATTGAAAGAGCAGGAAGTTGTCGAAAGTCTTGATTTTGGTAGAAGGAGGTTCAGAGAAAATAGTTATTTTCGAGCTAGGGCATCCGGTTGATGTTAATTGAATTGAGTTTGTAGAAGGCAATAGAACCGCGAAGGGGATTAGGATTTATACGGATATCCCTCAAGTGGACGTTGGGTAGGCAGGAGCGGCTTTTGTTGAGTATAAGGAGGAGAAGGAAGTGTTCCGATTCCAAACCGAATTTGCGGACTCGAGCACAATTTTTCAGTGCGAGTTCATTGCTATTCAGGGAAGCTATAGACTACGTCATCGACCACTCGGGCACAAGTGCCTACTCTATCATTAACGATAGCAAATTGGCCTTGACTGGTCTGACAAATATGAACACTTCGATAGATTTTCAAGGGATGTCTGGAGAATAGCGCACACGGCGCTTTGGTTTCGTGGTTTGAAGTTTTAGTGGGTTAGGTCGCATCATGGCAATCAAGGAAACGACACAGCAAATGAGCTGGCTAAAAACGTCGCAACAGGAAGTTTTTTAGATCGAATTCATCAGTACCGAGGTCGTTAATTAAGAAAAAGCTGCGAGAAAGGTAAGTCCAATAATAGGAAAAGACGTGGAATAACGCTGTCACGGGTGGTTTGACACTCAAATTTATATCGAGCATTGTAGTCAGCGATTAGATAGAGATTTGGTCGAATCATGATATGGTGCAGCTAGCAGTAGGTCACGAGGCTCTAAAAGCCTACCTCCAAAGATCCGGATTGACCGAGAACGACCGTTGTGAATGCGGCGAGGATGCAGAAAGCTCTAAGCATATTCTATTTGACTGCCCAACCGACTTGGCAAACAGGTAGTAGCAGAGAGGAAACTAGCCGTGAAAGAACTAGAATGGCGTAAGAGCCTAAAAGAAGTCCGGGAAGTAGCAAACTAGATGACGTTCTGGATAGTTCGTAATTGATTTGTCAGAATGATTGAGTGATTGGACAGCGAGAACATGGTGTAAATCGATGGGGCGGGGGAGGGGGATTAGAAAAATAGGGTGTGTGGTAGCTTTGGACTTGACATTGATAATTGAGCATGATTATAAAAAAAGAACCAAAAGCAAAATCTAAAGTATGATACTTAAATATTTAAATATGCACTTCGAACCCCACACTAAATCAATCACCATCTTCTCTAAAGCGCGTGGAACAAAACACTACGCATTAAATAAAGCTTAACAAAACTGAATCAGAAATCCTAATTAACTTAAACCAACCAAATAAACCAACTAAACTAAGAAATTAAATTAGGGTGAAACGGCGCATTATCTCAGGACTTCAAAGTGATAGTGATTGTTATCCCCCAGCGTATTTAACGCATACCCACCAGGACTTTAGCAGTACATGCTAATCTTCTCTTAGCAGCAAGATAATTAATTGCAGGTAGACGATTAAAATATTCGGAACCTGGAGAAATTTATATTCGAGGTATTTATAAATATTGTGACGGCTGCGTTCTCATGCGCATTGATTTGTATTCATAAGTATATTTTGCAGTAATTTTGAACGAGCACGTTTTAGTGCGATGGCGCTAACCGAGATAACGCTTATGCAAGTGCACCTGATAAATTAACTGATGGTTTTTGCTATTCTGTGCACTGATGTATGCTTATACGCTTAATACTTTATTGAAATAATCATATATATATATATATATATATATATATATATATATTACTCAAATTTAGACCAGGGGTAGAAAATTAATTAATCACATTAAATAATTTTAATCACCGTGTAGAAGGAAGCTTTGGGAAAAGGTACGCGTTATTAAAACCGTGAAGCATAAAAATTCATTCGTTTCATTATAAATAAGGGATTTAAATTATTTACTAGACGCTTTCTATAAAAAGAAGCAGAATTAAAATGCTCAAAAGTAACCGGTATTAAACAAAATGTACAAATAATAATTAATATTTAATTAGGATTCACTAAAAATTAAAGGGTAGAAGTTAATGCCATTCATTATTATTTTAATTGGAGTTAATTGAACGGTTATTAAGGTATAATATGCATAAAAGCCTGTGGAAAGTCCAAAGTTGATAAACAAATCCCTAATAGGAAGGTTAAAATAAGTGGAATATCCCAAATCGTAGAAGTGTTATTTAGAAGTATTACGATTAAACACCTGCGTATTTTTAAAAGTCACGTTCTGCTTAAATTTTGTAGATAACAAATGGTTACAGAGAATGTTGGAGAAACCGTCGCTTAATATTCACGGGAAATGCTAATAAAGTGGGTTATTTAACAGTCCACGTGGACTGAAATAACCGATAGTAAAGAGTATCGATTTGTACCACTCAGAACAGGGTAGATAGAGACGGATAATATGCGCAAGACAGAGACGCAGATAGTAAAAGGCGTGATTTGAGCAACGTTACGAGAGCTACGATTGGTTGTAATCAGATGCAGATATGAGAGGTGTAAACGTAACGATTTGGATACAAAATTAATTAGTTATTCTCGGACGTGGTTGAGTGCCGTGTGGAAAATTTCTCAAATTTTCAACTGGCGCGTGTGCAAATTTAATAGAATCGCATGCCCGACTGTCGAGAAGGGAACCGAGAATGCGAAATTCTGAAAACTGGCCGTTGAGGGACAAAAGCGACGAACAGGCTAGCTATTATATATACCCGGACTTTAAACAGTTTCGCTCTCTTAGATTTTCGATTTTGATTCAATACTTTAAACAGTTTGCTCGTATATTTTGGTGATTATTGAATACTTTAAAATAGTTTGCTCTTTACGTGCTACGATGAAAGTTATTTAGTGCATTTAGAAAAGAAGAAACAAGGTAATAAAGTCTAGTTATATTTGCGAGTATTACTGTACCAACTATCGAAATTTGTAACGATAAATGAATAAACAAAAGTAGGCAGTTTTGGGTATAACGTGAAAGAAGTATGAATTTCTTTGCTACTTTTCCGGGGTGTTAATAATCAAATGTTATTCGTAATCGTGAGTGGATCCACAAAACAAGTTCAGATATACATAGATGAGTTCCTGAAAAGCCCTGAAACAATTTTAGATGAATGGAGGTGTAGAGAAAATTTCTAAAAGCGACCAGTAATCCGAGGACCTAAACATAACCCAGTTGGAATGGTGTGATTAACAAAGGACGATGTACATTGGAGCCACGAGTGCATTAACCTTCAGGTAACTTATGCTTTGTTGTTCGATTTTTGATGTTTTGGTGTGTGTGTTTATAATTTGTTTACTTAAAATAGACAGTAGTGAATTTGTACAAACAACAAATTTTTAATTTTAAGGTGAAATTTTCTTGTTCAAGTAGAAAGGAGTATTTAGTATTTATGTTCTTGATTATGATGAAAATTTGGGTCTGTCTTTGAGCTTAATTAGACGAACCTGTTTAATTAACGTAAAGGGGTGGAAGATGCTCCCTTTTATTCAGACTCAGGTCTGCAAATATTGTTAAATTAATTAGTAGGCATCCTACAAGGACTTTAATTCTGGATGCAAATTAAAATGATGACAAATTTAATCTTGAAATTTTATGATACTGAAATTTATGCTACAATTTAATTTTGAAATTTTAATGTATTATGAATATTAATGTAAATAGAGTTAACGTTGATGTTTGTGGTAGGAATGTGTCTGTTTATTTTATGAATGAGGATGAGAGTTTTAACTAGGTGAGCAGCCGAGGCGGAAAGAGTAAAGAGGCGATTATCAGAAGAGAATCACAGCAAATCGTAGCGCCCAAAAGTGAGGCTCGAGTTCAAAATAAAATTTTTGTGATTTTATTCCAGGAAACTGGCGAGGCGTTTTGTACATTTTACAGCAATATATATATATATATATATATATATATTATGTCTGTATTGTACATTTTTATGTTTTATTGTTTTGTTTCTTGATGTGTTTTGTTTGGCGTTTTCACGCCTACTTTTGGTCGTAGTATCTATACGATAGAAGATTGAAATTAGAATATGTCAGTTAGGGAAGGATACAAAACGTTAAGGACTAATTTAGGCTAAAACTAGAATAAAATACTTAAACTAGGGCGGATTATATAGTAAATTTTTAGAGCAGGAACAAATAGCAGGACTCACTATTAATAATGTTGGTCTGTTACTAGAAATTCCAATCCATCAGTAAATATTAGTTTAGCTAGATTTGAAACTTTTAGTTGACCCTTCAATCCGCATTGGTTGGCAGAGTTGGCGGCTGTTATCCGGTATTACGGATCCCTTCCCTTATACTTTTTGTTAATGTCTTGTTTATCAGATTCACTCCATATTCAGCGTCCTAATTACCATTATTTAAGTCCGTCCCTAGTTTTAGTTTTAAAATTAGTATTCACGTTTAATTAGCTCCGTAGTCCAATTGATTCGAACTACGTAAATATTTAAGATGGCTGCGTGGCTTGGTTTGTATGCATGGGAACACTAAGCCAAGGTTTTTGAGTTTAAACCTCGACACGGAGTGTTTGAAAAACGAGCATTTTTCACTAAAATGGGTCCTCGTTTAGGGGTAAAATGAGGGTTCCATCTGTGAGTGTTGTCATGCACGTTATAGATCCTTACCTTGCTTGGAGCATTAAGGATTCGGTAAAATTCAAAATTTCCTGGTAAAGAAAAAATTCCTTCCTGGCCAATGTAGTAGTTGCAGGTGGAGCATTGAAAAATCAAATGTAGCGTATGTATATTCTCAACGACTTCGTAGCTTAGTTGGTTTGAGTGTGACTACTAAGTCCAAGATCCCGGGTTCGAATCCCAACACGAATCGCTTGATAAATGTTAGACGAACATTTTTCACAAAATTGCGCTCTTGTTCGGATAAAAGGTAAAATATAGGCTCCTGTGTGGATGTTGTTGCGCACGTTAAAGATCCCTACCTTGTTTAGAACAGCAACGGTTCAGCAAAATCCAGAATAGTGCCTTTCTGTGGACCACTGGAAAATGAACTGTGGTGTTTGTATATTCTTTATTTTTGTATTCAAGTTTTTGTGACGTTATATCCCCAATATTACACGGCTGTTGTGCGCGGATGTAGCAAATTATCGATTGGAATATCCAAGAAACTTGCTCAAGTAATTGCTCGAGCATCGTCTAGATCGCCGCCGTATATAGGAGTATCTAGGGATGGTCACGGGCCCGACGCAGAAAGGTAACCGGCCCGGCCCAAGGCCCGGCCCGAAATGAAAATTGACGGCCCGGCCCGACTTTTATTCGGCGAATGAGAAGATATTTTTTTCTGTTGTGTTTAACAAGTAACTATCACTCTTTTGTTTAATTTAAGAGTATAATGATTTTGAATTACAATCAAGATACTTGTGGAACATATCGTAGTATATCATTTGATTTTTGATTCTGTTACGTACCTAGACGTAGCCGGAAAAAAAGTAAGTACCGGGCTAACTATTAAACGCGGAGAGTGGGGGGATTCGCCTACATACCAAAAAGAAACAAAAAGCACATCGCCCTCGATGATCTATTAACAAATAAAAATAAATAACGGATTCTATACAAACAAGCAAGAGCAATAAATTAAGCATTACTATTTGAAAGCAAACAGTTAGGTGATATGAACAATTTAGTACATTAGATTCGAAGTGGGCATCTCGTATTTACACAAAATAAAATTAATCAGTAGTAAATAAACCTGTGAGAGCTTTTGTCAAGCATTTTTAAAGTTTCAGCTAATACTTTTTGTAAAATAATTAATTAGTAGGAAAGAATTAACGCGTGGGAGCTTTTGTCATATATCTTTTAAATAGTACATATTACCGTTTGTAAAATAAACTAATCAGTACAAAGGAATAAGCGTGTGTCTGTCCAATACTTTTAACACAGGTACATCACACATGTAGAGCGATAATATCGATTAGCAGCAACGAACAATAGTTCTGCAATGTGACGTTTCTTGTCACATAACTACACCAAATGTTGATACGGAATATCCCATTGACACAACACACAAAAGGAAACGAGTTGCATACCTGTAGGTGTCCGGATACTTAGCTTGAAAACCGCCGGAAGTGAGTCAACACAGAAACGCCGCGGTATTCAGGATCCAGGCGTCGCCGTGGTTCAATGTAGTAAGCGTAAGACTACGAATCCCAAGGTGCCGGGTTCAAATCCCGACACGGTCGACTGCTTGAAAAATGACAGGTGAGCATTTTTCACAAAAATTACGCCCTCGCTCGGATGAGAGGTTAAATGGAGGTCCCGTGTGTGAGTGTTGTCACGTACGTTAAAGATCCCTACCTTGCCTGGAACGGCAAGGGTTCGGCAAAATTCTAAATTTCCAGGCAACAAAAAACTCTCCTCCTGGCCAATGTAGTACCTACTGGTGGAGCATTGGAAAAGTAAATGAACGGTATTCAGGATCCATTCACCCTGGCATCGTAACTACAGCAACGACCTACGGACAAAAGCAGTTGGTCTACAGAAAGGAACAACCCATTTGGCCTCCAGCTAAAAAAAGCAATCCACGCAAGACACCTAGTTGTCGAACAGAAAATAAACAGACGTGCACTGCTGGTTCAAATAACAAGAATTCCAACTGCAAATCCTTGCTTATCGAAACGCGATTAAAACTTGAAAACCCGGGTTTTATCAGATAGTGTGCGACCTTATTTCAACAAGTTTTTACATTGAAACAATAGAGAAAATCATTATAGGCGGTCGTAATGTATACCAAGATAACGGGTACCTGAAACAGGATATAACTATTTAGTTGTTGCATAAACTTGTCCGTTCAAAGCAACTAGATTTAAGTTGAGGAATTTATTCGAGAACGTGTTTATTATTAATTGTGTTGAAGGATTTAACAGTAGAAACAGAATTTATTCGAGCAGGTATTGAATTAATAAGGGAGAAAAACAGGGTAATTAATTTATGCTGAAAATAAACGTAACAATTCTTTAAAAAATCCTAAAAATAGGTAACAAAGGTACAAAATGTTTAGCAATTTTCAATGTTTATGAAATTGTACGCTTAACGCACCTTATAACCTTTATAATAAATTTGCGTCCGCTTTATTTTGTCGTTCCTACTTCAAAGAATTTTACTAAAATTACCTACTTGAGATTAGAGTTGTTGCAAACTCATTCCAAGCAGACTTTATTAAAAGAATCTTCAAATAAAGTATCCTATTTTAAAAGTTTGCATCCAATCTAAAGGAGTGTTAGTGCAAGTGTTTTTTCCCTTACTCTTTATTCTGACATATATGTTTAGTATTCTATATCTATAGGTAATGTTAAAAAATGAATAAAGAATTAATTTCTTTTGTGATAAGGTGATCTACATGTTTAACTATATTGGAAAAAATCAAAGAAATTGTATTCACACAAAGATGAACCTCTTTGTATTACTTAAGTCTTTTATTTCCCACTGATTCGATAACATTTGTATGTGTTGTCAAAGTGTTTTCACGGAATACTTTTTGAGTTTACTTCAAGTCACTGTATTTACTTCTTTCCAAGCATATAGCATATCTGTTTTTAAAAGGATTTTTACAGTTTACTTCTAGGAAAAGCATTACAAAACAGCAGCCTCGTATTTAGAGCGTTGACGTTTTATATTTTTTTCGTGTTATAAACTTGGACATTATATTTCTAAATTTAATTATGGAAACAACACTACAAAAAACCATTTATTTCGCTATATTTATACACAAAGCAGACAATTAAATGTAAGTTTGTACGTTAGGCATTTGGCATATGTCAAAATTAAGGCGCCTTAAATAAAAGCAGTCCCTGCCTGTGTTTAAATTAAATAAAGGTGTCCTGTATTTTAATAAAGTACAAACATTAAAGGTGTAATTGCGCATGTGTAAATGTCAAATAAGGGAAAACTTTATAAAAAAATTGGTAAAATGAACTTTGCAATAACTCTCTAGTGTTTTAGGCGGTAGACATAAACTATACACGCGATTGATAATATCGACGTTCGCCGCATGATTGAGATTTGGAGTATATACATATACATAATATAAATCGTGCAAACTTTTGAATTATGAATAAATCATCTAGTTTGATGTTCCTGAGCATCTTTAACTTGCCTAAAGTACAACATGAGGAACATTAAATAGGACTAGAAAAAACATTCGGTATAAGGAGTGAGTTATAATATCACGCTTCCTTTACACTAACAAGACAAAAAACTAATTATTAATGGGTTCATGAAGACACTACGTGAAAATATAATTAAGAACGTTTACTTACTCAATGTGAGATAGAAGTGATGGGACGATGGCGTACTTGCTCGTGCGTTTTTCGGCCCGAAAAGTTCGGGCCGGCCCGAGTCGTTTGGCCCGGCCCGGCCCGAAAAAAGATAGGCCCGGCCCGGGCCCGGCCCGAATAAAGTAGTCAACGGCCCGGCCCGGATTCGAGCCCGAAATCGGGCCGGGCTCGGGCCGGGCCTGCCCGAAAGCCCGAGCCCGAGTCCATTCCTAGGAGTATCGTAGAAACCGCAGTCGCTACAGTAATCGCAGAGAGACCAAGTCGCTCAACAAGTGTCGTTGAAGGCAGCCGCATATCGTCGCTTATACAAGTCGCCTCAAGAAGTGTTGTAGAAACCGCAGACTTTATAGTGCCGTCTTGTTTGTGAATTGTTACACACCGCTTTGTGTTCGAACCGTTTTGTCCATGTGCCGCGTGTGACGGCCACATTTTACATGTTAGCCTGTTACTATGGTTTAATAATGATTTTTAATTTATTTCTCATAAAAATACTTACGAGTATAAATTAAGGTTATTAAAATATTATTCTTGTCTTGAGTAATTACTTATCTTTTAGTGGAAACATTTATTCAAAAGTTATGTGCTTCTAGTATTTAAATTAATCCAGTTATTTTCTCTGCATTTGATAAATTAAAAGCCATATCATAATATTGTTTACATTTCTACAATATTTTAAGGTTATAAATATCTTCTTGTTATTTTGTTGTTTATTGTCATTTAGTAAATAGGCTGCACATGCGTATTTTTGGTTAATAAAATTTCTAAATCTTGCAAGCAGTGGTGGCACTGTTTCTGCAAAATTAATTATATTTTGTAAAGGATTAAATTCTGAAGTTGTTTTAATTTGAAATTCTATAAAAGAATAATTTATCTTTTAGGGTACAAAGGTTCTCTGTATTTTATATGTAATTATCTGAGTAAATAAAGGGGATCAGAGAATGTTATATTTTGTTCAAGATGTTCCACCCATGGTTTGGAATTTATTGTTCAAGGTTAAATGTCATTAATTTTAACAGCTTTTGAGATAAGCGACTTTTCGTTCTTCTTCATCTGGAATGAAAAGCAAGTGGTTGTGCAGGCTCTTCTTGAGATGTTAATCTGAAAATATTAATTGTAATATAAAAGATCCGACATTATAAGTTCGGGATTTTAATAGTTGAGACCATTAAAACTTAATTTGATGTTTATTTCGAGTTGTCGGCAGGTTGCCGTATTTGTAGTACGCCACGAGAAGCCAAGAAGCCAAGAGAAGCTTGTAAGTATTTAAAATATGTTTGATTGATTTTTTCAACTAAAGCTTTGTACTTTAGGTACCCTTTTATTTCATTTATATTCATTCTTACTTGTATACGTTCTAATTAATTGGTATCAGTTCTTTTGGAGTTTTATGGTAATTTTGAAGCACTGGTTGTTGAAGTGCTGTGTAAAAGTCTTACTGGAGAAATTAAGGATTGCTGATTTAGAATTATTTACTTCTACAAGCAGCCGTTTTCAATCTTCTTCGAAGATAAGATGGGTTATTCCAGTAACAGTTTTGAAAGCAGTAATTAATCGTCTGCATTCTCAAGCCCCTAATGTTCCTAGGGTAATTACTACTACGAGGGAAAAAAGAATTAAGGAAATGTTTAAGTTTCAATATTTGGTAACATGTTTTATTTAATTTATATGTAAACCACATGCATGCATTTGGCCTCTTACATGATTTTGTTTGAATGCTTTAAATTGCTCTTTAAATGTTTCAAATTAATTTGTCATTAAATACATTAGGCTAATTTTGAGTAAGCTTATATTTTATTATTATTACTTAATTGACTGGAAGATTAGGGCTAAAAGAATCCGCTTGAGACGAGTCCAGCTCGGTAAGAATTTGTGATTATATACAGGTAATTCTGAGTATCTAAGGTTGTCTAACAAGTAACAATTATCTACTCTTAACATATTATTAAATATACGTTGTACGCGTCTAGTGTGCACGTGCTACAAGCCGCTAATTGGATTATCCACTTTGATAAACCGCCCTTGTTACGTGTGCTGCAAGCTATTAATTGGTTCCAACGTTCTTTCATCTTTATGCCGCCTCATTCAGGTGAGTGCTAATAATAAACGCTGCTTTTGTTTGTTTGTCTTGTTTAAGAACATTAATTAATTATTTTGCTTGTTATCACCCTTAAATGATACAGTCCACATTTCTCGCCTTTGAGTTATCGAAATTACACCGCATCGTACAGATAGTATAAAGCATAAAAATTCAAAATTAAATCATTATTACTTCATTAGTTGCTTTTTGGGAGTCTCTGTAATTTGGTGACCTAAAAATTCCGCCTCATCCGCCTGTACACAAATTCTGCACTTGTTAAATTAGATGTGATATACCAACTCATTTAGTTGCAAAATATCTACTTATGTAGTTGTTCACGTTATTTTGGCTGATGTAATAATGTAGTAATCGTTTAGCGAATGACACCCATCATACAAATTATGTACAAATAGGTAAATATGGTTTTGGTGTTGTGTTAGTTATACTAATTAACCGAAACAATAATGATAAATTTCAGGAATTTCATTCAACCATAAGTGGTCCAAATAGTAAGATAAGACTAACATGTTAGACCCGTTTTTCGACAAAAAACAAAAGGCTGATAATCCACCTAAATAAGAGTCCACGCCATCTATGTTAAGAGCATCTAATACTCAAATAATTAGCATTAATTGTGATGTTTAATCAGTCTCGGTTAATAACAATAACAAACACGATGTTGCAAATTACACGGATTGCAAAGCAGTTCAGGAGCAGGTCAATATATATGACTTATACTCAAAAACGTTTGGAATCTAGATTTTAATTTTAAATTTCCGTCAACTGGACCAAGAAATCTATAATTTTAATTTAATTCACTTAACAGGTAGAAATGGTTGGCATATTCCCAAAGACGGATGGTGCTTATTGTAAGTTCTGCGTGTTTTACGTTGGAGGAACAGTAGGTACAGACTATTATCAAAAACTAAGTAAACTAGCGAAGAAAAATTTGACGACTGAAATATACCTCTGAAGTTTTCAAAAACTACACGTCTAGTGAATATGACAAGTGTAACTAAAGCACAGAATATGTTATAAATTATGACGAAGAAGCAAGATGCGATAAATTTACAATTAGATGAAGAGACTAAATAAAAGAATAGAGGAAAACCGAAAAACGATCGTTCCTCTAATAGATACGATTATTTAACGTGCAAGTCAGTGTATTCCTTTGAGAGAACAAAAAGACCTTGATCTATCGACTCTGCTGAAGAACCAGTAGAAAACGCAGGAAACGTCAGAGTAATATTGCGATCAAGGTTGCGTTCCGGAGATCCATCGTGGAAAATGCATCTAAAAGGTATACCAAAGAACGCAACATATTTGAGTGCAAAAACACAAAATGAAATAATTTATACATGCGGCAAAACTTTAACACAGAAGATGGTTTAGAACGTTAATAAGGAAGTATATTTTCCGTCATGGTTGATAAATCAATTGATGTCTTAAGTGTTGAATAGTTTTCTTTGTGCTCACGATTTTTAATGAAATCGCTTTAAAGATTAAACGCTTTCTAAAGTTTGTTCCTGTATCAAGCATGACTGGTCATAGTCTACCAAATGCTCTTTTGACTACTTTGACAGATCTCAACATTGATTGTACCTATATGGTTGGATTAGTATATAACGGTGCCCCTTAGCTATGAGTAGTGCGTTACATTGCGTCTAAGCCTACGTGCGCGAAAAGCACAGTTGTGCTTTCTGTGTACACTGTGCTCCCTATTCTTTGAATTTATCCATATCTGATGCTAGCAACGTCTCCCAAGTAAGAAACTGTACGGGTAAATTAGAAAAAATATGCATTTTTTTTAGAACTGCAAAACGACATATGCATAAAACAGAGATTGAAGCCTTGTGCTCTGACACAATAAAACATAAATTGAAACAACTGTGTCGAACTAAATGGGCGGAAAGACATGATTCTATATTGACATATTTGTATAGCCAGGTAATAAATATGTACAAAAAATTTAATATTGAAATTAAAGTTTTTCAGCAAATGTAGATAGAAGATGTGCCATTCTCTTCGTTTTTAGACTCCTTTGTATTATATTTTAAAAATCGGTTACTGAAACATGAAAATATTTTAACAAGCTTTGATTTGCTAATTTCAATGGGAAATAAAAAAAACATATGTAGTTAGTCAAGAAGAATTACAATAATTGTATACATCGCAGTTTTGGAAATTATATTAGGAAAGGCGAAACCCTGGAAAGGTATCATCATTATTAGGTCTTCAGTCCTGGAACTGGTTAGAGGCGTAACTCCATTATTTCCTATTCTGAGCAAACTTACTCATTTCCCTGAAATTCTCACAGTCTGCATACTTCACTGTCTGCGTGTAATAGTCTGATCTAGGTCTACCTCTACCCCTCGATTTTCTGTCTCTGTTTGTGATATATCCCGCACTATTTCCCAAAAATGTCTTTGAACCTGTCCTGCTTTCTATTTCTCATAGTTTTATTGTATTTCACATGTATCTTTCTTCCCCTACGATTTTTAGAACATCTTTGTTATTAACTTTGTCAGTCCATGCTATCATCATCATACATGTGAAGCACAACATTCCAAAAGGCTTTTGCCGTTTTCCTGTCTGCTTTTCCTACTGTCCCCATTTCATAGTTGTACAGTGTTGTGGTCCACACACATGCTTTCTACAATTTTTTTTGTCCCTAAGTTTGTTGTCTTCGAACAAAGCCCCTGCTCTTTCTTGTTTGATACAGCTCGATTCTCCTTCTATTGTTTTCTAAATATATACCCTATTTCATCCATATTCAGTGGTATATGAACGTGATCAAGCAACCTGTGGCTACCAAGATCCCCAACTCTTAGACCGTTTGCCGAATTAATTGTTTTCCATAATTCGCATAATTAACAGTAGTTGAGAATATTGCAAAACCAACACTTGTAGTTGCTTATAATAATCATCAAGTTTAAGTACACTTATTTTTTTCGTCATTAGATTTCCGTCTTGGAACTGGTTGGACGTGTATCTCCATTGATTACTATTCTGAGCTAGCCTACACATTTGCCTGAAATTACTACAGCCTACATCTTTGAATATCCCTGTGCAATAGTCTAACTTAGGTCTACTTCTACCTCGCCTTTTTCCTACCCCTGCTTCTAATATATTCTGCACTGTTCTCTCATGCATTAGTATGTGACCTATCATATTATTTCTCCTACTTTTTACTGTTTTTCATATTTCTTGCTTCTCCTACCATTTCTAGAACTTTGTTCTTCACTTTGTCTGTCCATGATATTTTCATCATACGTTTGCTGTACCACATTTCAAAGACTTCTATTTTTTCTGTCCGCTTATCCTACTGTCCAAGTTTCACAGCTGTACAGTGCTGTGCTGCACACATATGCTTTAAACGATCCTCTCCTTGTTTCTATGTTTGTTGTTTTTGAACACATTAGTTGCTTTTTCTTGTTAAATATAGCATGATTTTGTGCTAATGTTTATTTTATATTTATTGTGTTTTTCTCGTGTTGCATTATTTGACTTCCTTGTTAACAGAAATCGTTAACTTGTTGTAAGTTCTTGTTTCCTATTTGTATTCTACTTTTTGATTTATTTTTCTTTCCTTTACGTACTAGTACTTTAGCTTTGTTTTTGTTAATTTTCGTACCGTATCGCTATATTAGAAATGTTTCCATTTCATTTAGAGCTGCTTTTAACTCTTCCTTGCTAGATGCTAATACCTCTATATATTTGTGTATGTGTTATCTATTGCGCGTGTGTGCGTGTGTGCGTGCGTGTGTGTGTGGTTGTGTGTGTGTGCGCGCGTGCGTGCATGCGTGCGTGCGTGTGTGTGCGATTTCTGGCTTAAAGAACAAGAGGTCATGATACAATCAGAATTGATAATCAATAGATACATTTGATTGTAATCAAAATTTAAAAGTGACACCATAATAAGGATGTACTGAAAAATCGAGTCATTGCAAAATAAGTATGATTTGCAAAAGAAGGTGACGTCGGGGTTTGGAGGCCCAATGAAATAGTGATTTTCTAGGTTAGTAAGTTAAGTGGTGGCAGTGGCAGTGATGATGATCCTGAAACACAAAGCTTTCCTACCCGTAGGCTAGGTCCCTTTCTTCTCATATAATTTTTTAAACAATTAAATTATTGCTGTTGTGGGAAATAATTAGAAGTTAAACTGCTTTTTCTATTGGTTTCCAAGTAGTAGTTTTAATAATTTTTAGTCTTGGGATCTGAGAATGGAAGATTTTATATCAGCATTTATTAATCCAAATAATATACATTTGACATGTTGGTAGCGTTTAGGTAGATCTATTTCAGTTGATAAAAAGGAAATTAAAATCTTTGTCTAAGATATGCGTTTTTGCTAATATTTAATTATATTTATAAATGAATGTTTTAACTAAATGGGTAAAGAATAGGTACCTGTCTAAGTCCTTCATTGTTTTCCGAAGAAGCTACACCTGCTGGACTTTCACCTACAGAGGACGGTGTGCTTATGATAGTGGGATAATTTTGAACAGGTTGCTCACTACCTTGTCTTATATCGTTTTGGAACGTAGACGTCTTAATGGTTGCAGCAGGTGCATTAAACAAATGATTTGCATGCTTTAAAACATGTTGCTCCGCAATCAGCTGTTCATGAAATAAAATTGCAGTTGGACATAAGCCACATCTATAATGATTGCTTGCGCGGCTATGCTGTTCGGTTAAATGTTTCTGAAATTAAGACTCTTTTACAACACATAGACAATTAATTACTCACCTTCACAATATCTTCAGTTTCAAACACTTGTTGACAAATAGTGCATTTGTAGGCTGGACAAGCATGCTGTTCCATTAAATGCTTTTGAAAGTTTTCTAAATTTTCGTTACATGTTTCTTGGCAAATTAAGCAGCACCATCCTTGCTTGTGGGTAACAGCATGTGACATCAAATGATTATGAAGTTTTTTCTTATCACCGCAGAATATTCTACATACTGGACATATTTTTCCAGTCATTTTGTTAGAGTGGGAACCAGGACGCATATGAAAATCCATGTGCAGTGCAAATTCAGAAAAAGTTGGAAATTGAAGTCCGCATAGACTGCATATACAATTAGATAAATTTTCAGTTTGAGGGTAATTCGATATATTTGAAGCAGGTGTTGCAATATTATAATTTGTGCTAGCATCATTAGTTTCTTGCTTCTTTTTTCTTAAATCGGTAGGTTGTGGGTGAACATAATTAGACGGGCATGTAATCTGCATTATCGTATTTCCAACAGCAGTCTGAAGAATGTAGTTTGGAACGTTCGGTTGTCCATGACTGGTATCTGCAGTAAAGCCGTTCACTAATATACAATAATTATTTTGGATTAAATATTTACCAATACCTTCATTGCGACTTGTGTTTACCACAAATGTTGGAATTGAAAAGTTAGATTGAAGGTTTCTTTGGATAAGTTCATTATTGTCTACTGCAAAGTTGGGTCGTATTTCTCCAACTACTGTAGAACGTCTTGCACAAGTACTACATTCACACAACGACACCTTTAGTCGCGTTCCAGTCGAAGATCTGGACATTGTATTAGGAATATTAGTACCGTTAACGGAGCTTGTGTTTGGAGCCTAAAAGAGTTACAATGTTATTCCATCAAAATGCACGTTCTAACTATATATCGAACTTAAGCTATATAAAAAACTACAGAAGATAACTTTAATACTGTTGTTTATAAGTATTTAAGCATAAGTAGATAAAATTTGCAAAGCAATAAAATACACTGCAGATGCTTATCATTCCTTCTTTATGTGCTATACCGTTTCGTATATAAATATATAAACATTTAATATATATATATATATATATATATATATATATACTGTGACAGCCCGTTTTCGCAGGTTATGCTGTCACTAGGCTAGTATATGTAATTAGTATTTTGAGATGATAGTTTGGTTGCCTATAATCTTCAAGGTGTAGGTTTACATTCATTAATAAATATTACATTTGAGTAAAGATCATTATTTCAATTATTTAATAGTAAGTTCTTAATAAGATTGTTTTGTAAATATTTTACTAATCATTAAAAGGATATACTTTCTTTTCTAAATTGTACAGATGTGCTAACATTGACAAATATGTTGATTACAGGAATTCTTCGTAGAAGGTTTTCGTTATATTTAAATATTTTACATTCCTAATGTTATTATCCAAGTGTTGTTTCTATTGTACAAATATATTTTCGTGTTTCGATGTATAAAATTGTGAATTGGTTGTAATTCTGAAAGGCATTGGAAGATCTAGAAAGATTTCAGTGATTAAGTGTTGAATGGTTTAATTATATACTCACGATTTAGAATAGGTATAATTTTGAATTAATTCTAAGCTTCTTAATAATCCAATTATTCTTTACGTCTATAGTAATTCAATTTCAAGAAATGTTTTGATATTAGTAAATGTTTATGTCAATTTAACATACAGCCAGACATGCGCAGTTGTGTTCCTGTATTCTTAACAGAGACGTACTGTTTGACAGAGTTGCTTACATTTTCAGATAGATTTATATATTTGTTTAGTCTTTTGAGGTTTATTCCATTAAATTCTTCATTGATATATATATATATATATATATATATATATATATTATATATATTTATTGTTTTCTAAGGGTACATGCTTGTGTGATATTTAAAACCATATTTACAGATCTCGTAATTTCAACTTTTACTTTCGAGCGTTACTTTGTAAAGTTCTGCACGCCTATGTCCCTAATTATCTATCATTCAGTTTTTGTGGATTAAAGTCTTTATAATTGAAAACAACAGAGCATCTTCCTTTTTCAAATCAGCTCTTCAGACAGTTTAGACGAAGTGGAATAATAGACAAATTTCTGAAACTTTAAAAGTGTTTTCAATGTTATACTTAACCAACTTGGTAGTTGGGATTTGTTTAAGAGAAGCCATTATACCGATTATGTTATATTCGGTTAATCAGCAGTGTGCTGGAAATTGTTATTCACTGATTCACTCTGTTCTACAAGTGCAAGCACTGTACCCTTTTTGTATTCTTTCGTTATTTTTGTATTAGTACATTTTGACTTGTACTTTATTTCAGCGTATTTGAATTTTGATCGATCTTTCACACTTTACGTCACGTCATTTTGGAGGATCTTTGTTTCGGATCTTTACAGTTTTTGGATGCGTTACTTACAACACACGATACACCCTTTAGTGTCATCTTGTGCATTGACTGTTGGGAATTGGATTTCATTCGAGAGGTTGGATCTAGGAAATAGTATGATGATGAAAATGAAGATCACTTCTTGTTTGTTCACCTTCCTATGCTCCCGAGACAACTCGAGGTATTATATGAACGAGCAGGGTTATGCCTGTGGGATAAGATACTAATGGTACATTTTCCAAAGTTGGGTCTCGTTCCTTTAAAAAAGAGAATATCTGTATCAATTATCTATTGTCCGCCATTTGTGTTACATGTGTACTTATTTGTTTAAATTTTAGCCTCATATGTTAAACTAACTGCATGCATTTGGATCACATTACAGTACTGTCAATTAGCCTTGAATAAGAAAAAAGAATTAGTAATATTGGATCAGTTAGGACAACAAGTGAATAGATGTTTATTTGGATTACTTCACGTGTGTCTTATTCCCTGAAATTATGAGCTACAGTTTGCCGATGAACCCTTGCTGAACAAGATGTCTCACCTGCTTTCGCCTTTGGACCAGGAACCATTAGGTAGTACAGCTAGTACTAGCCAGGGGTAAGTACACCAAGTTGATCTCTTTCATAAGCTTAAGGTGATACCTTTTAAAATTATATACATTTAAACGATAAGGTAATTACCATTATAGAATTACCGTCATAATACATACAAATATATATATATATATATATATATATATATATATATATCATCATCATTAGGTCTTCAGTCCTGGAACTGGTTAGACGCGTACCATCATTGTTTCCTATTCTGAACTAACATACAGACTTCCCTGAAATTTGCATAGTCTGCATCTATCACTATCTGATCTAGGTCTACATCTACCACTTTTTTCCTATCTCTGCTTGTAAAATATTCCATACTATTCCCAAAAATGCCTTAGAACGTATTCCGCCCTTCTATTTCTCTTTTTCCTCAGATATCCTTGTTCCCCTACTATTTCTATAACCTATTTGCTATTATCTTTGTCTGTCCATGCTATCGTCCTCATACATCTAAAGCACAGCATTATATATATATATATATATATATATATATATATATATAATATAAACTAATGATGTTAATACTTTTGGGATAATGTCGCTCAAAAAATAAAAACAGCATACAACTTTAAATGATTAGTAATTAATCGTACGTTTTGGTGTATAATTCTCACCTTAATCATCGAAAATTACTTCACAAAAGTTATAATAAAGACGTTAAATCTTCTCTACGGCATTTTTCTAGTATATATATATATATATATATATATATATATATATATATATATATATATATATATTTTCTCAGTATAAAAAAGATTTCTTTTATATAATATATATGGGATTTTATAAAGATATGCTTAAAAAACATGGAGAAATTATGGTCAGTAATCTTAAAAATTGGACAAATATCACAAAAAAGTTAGCTCATTTCTACAACAGAAAGACGTTGCTAGAAAAATGCCGTAGAGAAGATTTAACGTCTTTATTATAACTTTTGTGAAGTAATTTTCGATGATTAAGGTGAGAATTATACACCAAAACGTACGATTAATTACTAATCATTTAAAGTTGTATGCTGTTTTTATTTTTTGAGCGACATTATCCCAAAAGTATTAACATCATTAGTCTAAATTACTTACGCTCAGTATAAAAAAGATTTCTATATATAATATATATATATATATATATATATATATTTATATATATATATATATATATATATATATTGCTGTGAAACCTCTTGAATTACCTGGTCTGTTGACTTTCTTCTGTTAATCGCCTCGGCTGCTCCCCTATATAACTTTCATCCTCATACATAAAAAAAAAACAAACACATTCCTACCACAAACATCAACGTCAACTCTATTTACATCAATATTCACAATACATTAAAATTTCAAGATTAAAATTCAGCATAAATTTCAGTTTTAAACAGAATTTCAAGATTAATTTTATTATCATTTTAACGTGCATCCAGAATTAAAGTCCTTGTAGGATGCCTACTAATTACTATAACAATATATGCAGAGTAAAAAGGGAGCATCTACCACCCCTTTACGTTAATTAACCAGGTTCGTCTAATTGAGCTCAAAGACATACCTAAAATTTCATCATATCCCGAACATCAATACTAAATACCCCTTTCTACTTAAACAAGCAAATTTCATCTTAAAATTAAAATTTTATGGTTAGTACAATTTCACTAATGTCCATTTAAAGTAAATCAATTATAAAGTTATTCAACACACACAAAAATGTCAAACAAACTAGTATAATTTACCTGAAGGTTACTGTCCTCGTAGCTTCAAAGTACATCGTCCCTTTAGTTAATCACACCATTCCAACAGGATTATATTTACGGCTTCTAATTCTCAACGCTTTTAAAATTTTCTCCATCACCAGTTGTTTCTGGGCTTTTCCGGAACTCATCTATGTATATCTGACTCTTGTTTCGTGGATCCAGACAAATATTTGAACCATTTAATTATTAACACCCCCGAAAAATAGCAAATAACTTCATACTTCTTTCACCAATATACGCCAAAACTGCCTACTTTTGTGTATACATTTGTCGTTGTAAATTTTGCTAATTGGTACAGTGAAACTAAATTTTATTACCTTGTATCTAAGTGCACTGAAGTACATTCATGTTAGCACGTAAATAACCAACTATTTTGAATCACTAAAATATACGAGCAAAATTTTAAATTATTTTATCAAACTAAAATGCACTGTTTAACATCTTCAATCAAGTCGCGGATGTAAGAGCTTTTAACGCATCGAATAGTCAAAAGTCTAAGAGTCTAAGAGGGCTTGTTTATATTCATCTCGGTATATATAGCAAAAAGCCGGCACGTCGCTTTTGTCCTCAAAACGGGTAATTCTAAAGAATTCCTCATTCTATGTTCCCAGTCTGTCGCTCGCGCGTCGATTTTTACGAATTTCCACTCGTCCCATTTAAATCTCAGAAATTTCAACACACGGCACGCAAGCATGTCCGAGAAAAACTAATTAATTTTGTACAGAAATTGTTGTTTCTACCTCTGATATTTGCATCCTATTTTCAACCAATTGTGACCCTCGTGACGTTGCTTAAATCCCGCCTTTTACTATATGTGTCTTTGCTTGACGCATTTTCTCTTTCCTTTTCTAACCTGCTCGTATTGGTGCAAATTGATATTCTTTATTATCGATTATATTTTAGTCCATGTGGACTGTTATCTGGGTTTAATAACCCCGTATCGCACATTCTCGTGAATATTAAGCCCCGGTTTCTCCAAGATTCTTTGAAACTATTAATTATCTACAAAATTTACGCCGTATGTGATATTTAAACTACGCAGGTGTTCAAAATAATATTAATTCTCAGAGCTTTTAAATAAACCCTGTTTTGTATTTTGTGCTAAAGCATCTGACCGTTTCCAATATCCTTAGACTCGACATGTTTATCTACACAAATTAAACTGAAATTGCCTTTTAAAAAAACATCCTACTTCTAACTAACACTTCTAGGATTTGCATTATTGGGTTTTTACGTTTCTATAGATATTATCTGTACGTTTTGTTCAATACCGGTTATTTGAAATAGAGTTAATTAAGATAAATTTTGCACGTAATTTCCATTTGTTTCTTTTGATATAAAGCGTCTTATAAATAATTTAAATTTCTTATTTTACTGAAACGACCGAGTTTATTTATGCTTCAAGGTTTTAATAAAGCGTATTATTTAATGAAATTCCTTATACACGGTGATTAAAATTATTTGATGTGATTATTTAATTTTCTACCCTGGTCTAAATATGAGTATTTTCCCCCTATTTGAATACAAATAATCCCACTTATTCGAATTCAAATATAAAGCATTTAGACTGCTAAAACAAATTTACAAAAAAAAATTGCCTATCTCTCTCTACCCTTATCTATCTAACTTACCTACTTTGTCTCCAATTCAAAAAAAAATATTTACAGCTACCCTATCCTATTCCTAACTCTCACCTAATTCTATAAACTGAAATTATCCCTAACTTCATCCTACTCATCCATCTAATCCTATATACATCCTATATACCTATCCTATTCCTAACTTTTAACTAATCTTCACTATACTTTACTTCCCCCTACCTAATCCTATATGCCTATCCTACTCTTACTCTATTCCTAACTCTCCACTAATCTTATATGAAATATCTATACTTAACCTATCTTATTTTCTTCCTACATTTACTCTTTATTCTCATCCTAAACCTATTCCTAATTATCTCCCATATTTATCCTATACCTAGCTTTATTTTCTATAAACACCTACTTCTACTCTTCTATATACACCTATGCTATCCCTTATTCTATTTAAATCTAACTCTCTTCTTGACCCTCCAAGTCTTCCTTCTTACCATCCTAATACTCTTCATCCCTATCTCTCCCCCTTCTATATCTATATTTAACATCTCTATTATCTCACATACAATAAACTTATCATCCTCTTATCCTGACTCTTAAATATTACTTCTTCTTCAGTCCCTACACTTGTCTGTTTCTCATTTATTCTTGTTTCCCTTTCTGCCGACAAACCAAACGATACTACTTTACAATTATCGATTTTTCCCTCTATGGAAAACCCTACGTACCTTCTAGAATTTTTGTGTAATGGAATCCGCCAGAATGAATCCCTTAAATCTACTTGATTAAAAACAAACTTGCCATCTTTACTTAATTTCGCCTTCACCTGCTCCTGATATGCTGCTTCTACCCCCACTACTTCTGCATGTTTTTGTATTAAAGCTTGAACCTCTACTTTCCTATCCTCTGGACATCTTATTGTGTTGATCTGTTTACTTTCATCATCCTCTACCTCTACTACATTAATACTAAACCCCGTGTCATCCTCGGTGACTTCATAACTGCCCTTCCATGGCACTACCCTATCCTTAATCCTTATTACCTTCCTCTCCATATCTATCAAAACCCCTAACTTCATCATACAGTCAACACCTAAAATGCTCTGAAACTTCAGTCCAGGTACAATTACAAACTCCTGTTCACAGCTAAAACCTCCTATATCTATCCTAAGCACCACAACACTATTTACTACAGCAAACTTCTTTTTATTTGGAGCTACTAAATGGCTACGCTTTATAGGCATAATTCTATCACAAACCTTATCCCTAATTTTGCTGACGAATTCCTCCGCTATTAAACTCGCCTCTGCCCCTGTATCAAGTAATACTTCTACATTATTCTCAAAAATTTCTAAATTAATAATTGGCAAACATAAGTTTTCCTTAGTTTCTGGCTCTACTTCCTCCTCAATTTTGAAAAATTCACGTGGATGTTCATATACATTTACACTGAAATCTAGTGGTCTGTCGCGTTCTAAAAATCCTGTCTCGTCCTGTTTTCAGTGCTTGGTCCTGGTTGTCCTTCTACAACCTGTGCGTACGTCCTCCTCGTGTTAATATCCGTGTCCCTGTCTCTATTCGGCGTGCTGGTCACAGTCCTGTTTACCTCCGGTAAACTGTTCTGTCGCGTGTAACTAGGTCTTGGCGTCGGTCCCCTAGTCGCACTATTGCTCCTGTATTCCTGTCCTCGTCGTTCCTAATTCGGTCGAAAATTTCTGTTGTAGTCAGGCCGTCTCGGATAATTCGGTGTCCTGTTGTCAAACCTAACTGTGTTAACGTTTCGTTCTCGTATCTCTCTTGTCCGTCCAACACATACATCGTCATATCTCTGTAAGTATTCCAAAAACGTCTCCCGTTCTGTGATGTTTTGTAAGGCCACGTGTTGTCTAATTTCCAGTTCAAAATGTCGTGATAGGTACTTGATTATCTGTCTGTCCGTCAATGGTGGATTCAGTTGTTTGGCCACACTGTATTTGCGGATGGCATATTGCTCCCTAGAACCTGCAAACTCTCCCTTAAATTTTCCTGTAATCAAGTCGTCCCTAATCTGATCCTGTTTGTGATCACTCCAGTAATGTTGTAAAATTTGTTTTCAAAGTCCTGATACGTGTCTATGTCCTGTCCTACTAAATTGTACCATGCCTCCGCATTGTCCTTTAATAAAGCCTTTATCGTATTTAGTTTAGTCTGTTCGTCAAATAAATTTCCCACTAGATTTCTTACACTATTAATAAAAATTTGTGGATTTACCCTGTTATCGCCATAAAACTTCATGTGTTGGTCCAATGATACTCCACCTGTAGAAAATCTGGGACCATCCCCCGTTAAATTTGACACGTTGTATTTAATACTACTAACTTCGCGTTCTACCCTGCCTAACTGATCCCTACATGAGTCCGTCACTTCAGTCATTTTATATTAATCTCTTCTTCACAAAAATGCGTACTTCGGACCTTAAATGTCCCATTTCCTGTCGAAGACCTGTAATATCACGCTCATTTTTTCAACCCTATTTTCAACCTCCCCATTTTTACGGTAAGACTATTTTAAATTCTGAAACTTCTTTATTCGTCTTATCTATTTTCTCACTTAGAGTTTCCCTAACTCCTGTTAATGTCTCATTCATTCGGTCAAATTTCTTATTCGATTCTTCACTCATCCTCTCTAACATTCTCAATATCATCTCGTTTCCTTGATCCCCGATTCCGTCCTCGACTGATCTCTACTGCCTCCAGCTTCTTCCATTTTAGAATTTTCTCACACAATGCCCTATCGTCACTTCCAATTTCCACTCCTTGACTCCTTAACCACTCTTTTCTCTGCATACGTTCTAATCACTCACACACACTCTAAAATACTCTTAAATTTATACACACAGAAACTCTCTCTCAGATCGCCAGTTTCCTGGAATAAAATAACAAAATTTTATTTGGAACTCGAGCCCTCACGTTGTGGTCGCCAAAATTTGCTGTGATATACTCCTTTGAATGCGGGAACTGGGTCCTTTCAACAAAAAAATTCTAGTCCCACAGATTGGGCGTCATAAACGGCTGTGATCCTCTTTTCGCCTCGGCTGCTCACCTAATGTTATAAACCTCCTCATTCATAAAAAAAAACAACACATTCCTACCAAAAACATCAACGTCAATTCTATTTACATCAATATTCACAATACATTAAAATTTCAAGATTAAAATTCAGCATAAATTTCAGTTTTAAACAGAATTTCAAGATTAATTTTATTATCATTTTAACGTGCATCCAGAATTAAAGTCCTTGTAGGATGCCTACTAATTACTATAACAATATATGCAGAGTAAAAAGGGAGCATCTACCACCCCTTTACGTTAATTAACCAGGTTCGTCTAATTGAGCTCAAAGACATACCTAAAATTTCATCATATCCCGAACATCAATACTAAATACCCCTTTCTACTTAAACAAGCAAATTTCATCTTAAAATTAAAATTTTATGGTTAGTACAATTTCACTAATGTCCATTTAAAGTAAATCAATTATAAAGTTATTCAACACACACAAAAATGTCAAACAAACTAGTATAATTTACCTGAACGTTACTGTCCTCGTAGCTTCAAAGTACATCGTCCCTTTAGTTAATCACACCATTCCAACAGGATTATATTTACGGCTTCTAATTCTCAACGCTTTTAAAATTTTCTCCATCACCAGTTGTTTCTGGGCTTTTCCGGAACTCATCTATGTATATCTGACCCTTGTTTCGTGGATCCAGACACATATTTGAACCATTTAATTATTAACACCCCCGAAAAATAGCAAATAACTTCATACTTCTTTCACCAATATACGCCAAAACTGCCTACTTTTGTGTATACATTTGTCGTTGTAAATTTTGCTAATTGGTACAGTGAAACTAAATTTTATTACCTTGTATCTAAGTGCACTGAAGTACATTCATGTTAGCACGTAAATAACCAACTATTTTGAATCACTAAAATATACGAGCAAAATTTTAAATTATTTTATCAAACTAAAATGCACTGTTTAACATCTTCAATCAAATCGCGGATGTAAGAGCTTTTAACGCATCGAATAGTCAAAAGTCTAAGAGTCTAAGAGGGCTTGTTTATATTCATCTCGGTATATATAGCAAAAAGCCGGCACGTCGCTTTTGTCCTCAAAACGGTAATTCTAAAGAATTCCTCATTCTATGTTCCCAGTCTGTCGCTCGCGCGTCGATTTTACAATTTCCACTCGTCCCATTTAAATCTCAGAAATTTCAACACACGGCACGCAAGCATGTCCGAGAAAAACTAATTAATTTTGTACAGAAATTGTTGTTTCTACCTCTGATATTTGCATCCTATTTTCAACCAATTGTGACCCTCGTGACGTTGCTTAAATCCCGCCTTTTACTATATGTGTCTTTGCTTGACGCATTTTCTCTTTCCTTTTCTAACCTGTTCGTATTGGTGCAAATTGATATTCTTTATTATCGATTATATTTTAGTCCATGTGGACTGTTATCTGGGTTTAATAACCCCGTATCGCACATTCTCGTGAATATTAAGCCCCGGTTTCTCCAAGATTCTTTGAAACTATAATTATCTACAAAATTTACGCCGTATGTGATATTTAAACTACGCAGGTGTTCAAAATAATATTAATTCTCAGAGCTTTTTAAATAAACCCTGTTTTGTATTTTGTGCTAAAGCATCTGACCGTTTCCAATATCCTTAGACTCGACATGTTTATCTACACAAATTAAACTGAAATTGCCTTTTAAAAAACATCCTACTTCTAACTAACACTTCTAGGATTTGCATTATTGGGTTTTTACAAGTTTCTATAGATATTATCTGTACGTTTTGTTCAATACCGGTTATTTGAAATAGAGTTAATTAAGATAAATTTTGCACGTAATTTCCATTTGTTTCTTTTGATATAAAGCGTCTTATAAATAATTTAAATTTCTTATTTTTACTGAAACGACCGAGTTTATTTATGCTTCAAGGTTTTAATAAAGCGTATTATTTAATGAAATTCCTTATACACGGTGATTAAAATTATTTGATGTGATTATTTAATTTTCTACCCTGGTCTAAATATGAGTATTTTCCCCCTATTTGAATACAAATAATCCCACTTATTCGAATTCAAATATAAAGCATTTAGACTGCTAAAACAAATTTACAAAAAAAAATTGCCTATCTCTCTACCCTTATCTATCTAACTTACCTACTTTGTCTCCAATTCAAAAAAAAATATTTACAGCTACCCTATCCTATTCCTAACTCTCACCTAATTCTATAAACTGAAATTATCCCTAACTTCATCCTACTCATCCATCTAATCCTATATACATCCTATATACCTATCCTATTCCTAACTTTTAACTAATCTTCACTATACTTTACTTCCCCCTACCTAATCCTATATGCCTATCCTACTCTTACTCTATTCCTAACTCTCCACTAATCTTATATGAAATATCTATACTTAACCTATCTTATTTTCTTCCTACATTTACTCTTTATTCTCATCCTAAACCTATTCCTAATTATCTCCCATATTTATCCTATACCTAGCTTTATTTTCTATAAACACCTACTTCTACTCTTCTATATACACCTATGCTATCCCTTATTCTATTTAAATCTAACTCTCTTCTTGACCCTCCAAGTCTTCCTTCTTACCATCCTAATACTCTTCATCCCTATCTCTCCCCCTTCTATATCTATACTTAACATCTCTATTATCTCACATACAATAAACTTATCATCCCTCTTATTCTGACTCTTAAATATTACTTCTTCTTCAGTCCCTACACTTGTCTGTTTCTCATTTATTCTTGTTTCCCTTTCTGCCGACAAACCAAACGATACTACTTTACAATTATCGATTTTTCCCTCTATGGAAAACCCTACGTACCTTCTAGAATTTTTGTGTAATGGAATCCGCCAGAATGAATCCCTTAAATCTACTTGATTAAAAACAAACTTGCCATCTTTACTTAATTTCGCCTTCACCTGCTCCTGATATGCTGCTTCTACCCCCACTACTTCTGCATGTTTTTGTATTAAAGCTTGAACCTCTACTTTCCTATCCTCTGGACATCTTATTGTGTTGATCTGTTTACTTTCATCATCCTCTACCTCTACTACATTAATACTAAACCCCGTGTCATCCTCGGTGACTTCATAACTGCCCTTCCATGGCACTACCCTATCTTTAATCCTTACTACCTTCCTCTCCATATCTATCAAAACCCCTAACTTCATCATACAGTCAACACCTAAAATGCTCTGAAACTTCAGTCCAGGTACAATTACAAACTCCTGTTCACAGCTAAAACCTCCTATATCTATCCTAAGCACCACAACACTATTTACTACAGCAAACTTCTTTTTATTTGGAGCTACTAAATGGCTACGCTTTATAGGCATAATTCTATCACAAACCTTATCCCTAATTTTGCTGACGAATTCCTCCGCTATTAAACTCGCCTCTGCCCCTGTATCAAGTAATACTTCTACATTATTCTCAAAAATTTCTAAATTAATAATTGGCAAACATAAATTTTCCTTAGTTTCTGGCTCTACTTCCTCCTCAATTTTGAAAAATTCACGTGGATGTTCATATACATTTACACTGAAATCTAGTGGTCTGTCGCGTTCTAAAAATCCTGTCTCGTTCTGTTTTCAGTGCTTGGTCCTGGTTGTCCTTCTACAACCTGTGCGTACGTCCTCCTCGTGTTAATATCCGTGTCCCTGTCTCTATTCGGCGTGCTGGTCACAGTCCTGTTTACCTCCGGTAAACTGTTCTGTCGCGTGTAACTAGGTCTTGGCGTCGGTCCCCTAGTCGCACTATTGCTCCTGTATTCCTGTCCTCGTCGTTCCTAATTCGGTCGAAAATTTCTGTTGTAGTCAGGCCGTCTCGGATAATTCGGTGTCCTGTTGTCAAACCTAACTGTGTTAACGTTTCGTTCTCGTATCTCTTGTCCGTCCAACACATACATCGTCATATCTCTGTAAGTATTCCAAAACGTCTCCCGTTCTGTGATGTTTTGTAAGGCCACGTGTTGTCTAATTTCCAGTTCAAAATGTCGTGATAGGTACTTGATTATCTGTCTGTCCGTCAATGGTGGATTCAGTTGTTTGGCCACACTGTATTTGCGGATGGCATATTGCTCCTAGAACCTGCAAACTCTCCCTTAAATTTTCCTGTAATCAAGTCGTCCCTAATCTGATCCTGTTTGTGATCACTCCAGTAATGTTGTAAAATTTGTTTTCAAAGTCCTGATACGTGTCTATGTCCTGTCCTACTAAATTGTACCATGCCTCCGCATTGTCCTTTAATAAAGCCTTTATCGTATTTAGTTTAGTCTGTTCGTCAAATAAATTTCCCACTAGATTTCTTACACTATTAATAAAAATTTGTGGATTTACCCTGTTATCGCCATAAAACTTCATGTGTTGGTCCAATGATACTCCACCTGTAGAAAATCTGGGACCATCCCCCGTTAAATTTGACAAGTTGTATTTAATACTACTAACTTCGCGTTCTACCCTGCCTAACTGATCCCTACATGAGTCCGTCACTTCAGTCATTTTATATTAATCTCTTCTTCACAAAAAATGCGTACTTCGGACCTTAAATGTCCCATTTCCTGTCGAAGACCTGTAATATCACGCTCATTTTTTTCAACCCTATTTTCAACCTCCCCCATTTTTACGGTAAGACTATTTTTAAATTCTGAAACTTCTTTATTCGTCTTATCTATTTTCTCACTTAGAGTTTCCCTAACTCCTGTTAATGTCTCATTCATTCGGTCAAATTTCTTATTCGATTCTTCACTCATCCTCTCTAACATTCTCAATATCATCTCGTTTCCTTGATCCCCCGATTCCGTCCTCGACTGATCTCTACTGCCTCCAGCTTCTTCCATTTTAGAATTTTTCTCACACAATGCCCTATCGTCACTTCCAATTTCCACTCCTTGACTCCTTAACCACTCTTTTCTCTGCATACGTTCTAATCACTCACACACACTCTAAAAATACTCTTAAATTTATACACACACAGAAACTCTCTCTCAGATCGCCAGTTTCCTGGAATAAAATAACAAAATTTTATTTGGAACTCGAGCCCTCACGTTGTGGTCGCCAAAATTTGCTGTGATATACTACTTTTAATGCGGGAACTGGGTCCTTTCAACAAAAAAATTCTAGTCCCACTGATTGGGCGTCATAACCGGCTGTGATCCTCTTTTCGCCTCGGCTGCTCACCTAATGTTATAAACCTCCTCATTCATAAAAAACAACACATTCCTACCAAAACATCAACGTCAACTCTATTTACATCAATATTCACAATACATTAAAATTTCAAGATTAAAATTCAGCATAAATTTCAGTTTTAAACAGAATTTCAAGATTAATTTTATTATCATTTTAACGTGCATCCAGAATTAAAGTCCTTGTAGGATGCCTACTAATTACTATAACAATATATGCAGAGTAAAAAGGGAGCATCTACCACCCCTTTACGTTAATTAACCAGGTTCGTCTAATTGAGCTCAAAGACATACCTAAAATTTCATCATATCCCGAACATCAATACTAAATACCCCTTTCTACTTAAACAAGCAAATTTCATCTTAAAATTAAAATTTTATGGTTAGTACAATTTCACTAATGTCCATTTAAAGTAAATCAATTATAAAGTTATTCAACACACACAAAAATGTCAAACAAACTAGTATAATTTACCTGAAGGTTACTGTCCTCGTAGCTTCAAAGTACATCGTCCCTTTAGTTAATCACACCATTCTAACAGGATTATATTTACGGCTTCTAATTCTCAACGCTTTTAAAATTTTCTCCATCACCAGTTGTTTCTGGGCTTTTCCGGAACTCATCTATGTATATCTGACCCTTGTTTCGTGGATCCAGACACATATTTGAACCATTTAATTATTAACACCCCCGAAAAATAGCAAATAACTTCATACTTCTTTCACCAATATACGCCAAAACTGCCTACTTTTGTGTATACATTTGTCGTTGTAAATTTTGCTAATTGGTACAGTGAAACTAAATTTTATTACCTTGTATCTAAGTGCACTGAAGTACATTCATGTTAGCACGTAAATAACCAACTATTTTGAATCACTAAAATATACGAGCAAAATTTTAAATTATTTTATCAAACTAAAATGCACTGTTTAACATCTTCAATCAAGTCGCGGATGTAAGAGCTTTTAACGCATCGAATAGTCAAAAGTCTAAGAGTCTAAGAGGGCTTGTTTATATTCATCTCGGTATATATAGCAAAAAGCCGGCACGTCGCTTTTGTCCTCAAAACGGGTAATTCTAAAGAATTCCTCATTCTATGTTCCCAGTCTGTCGCTCGCGCGTCGATTTTTACGAATTTCCACTCGTCCCATTTAAATCTCAGAAATTTCAACACACGGCACGCAAGCATGTCCGAGAAAAACTAATTAATTTTGTACAGAAATTGTTGTTTCTACCTCTGATATTTGCATCCTATTTTCAACCAATTGTGACCCTCGTGACGTTGCTTATATCCCGCCTTTTACTATATGTGTCTTTGCTTGACGCATTTTCTCTTTTTTTTTCTAACCTGTTCGTATTGGTGCAAATTGATATTCTTTATTATCGATTATATTTTAGTCCATGTGGACTGTTATCTGGGTTTAATAACCCCGTATCGCACATTCTCGTGAATATTAAGCCCCGGTTTCTCCAAGATTCTTTGAAACTATTAATTATCTACAAAATTTACGTCGTATGTGATATTTAAACTACGCAGGTGTTCAAAATAATATTAATTCTCAGAGCTTTTTAAATAAACCCTGTTTTGTATTTTGTGCTAAAGCATCTGACCGTTTCCAAATATCCTTAGACTCGACATGTTTATCTACACAAATTAAACTGAAATTGCCTTTTAAAAAAACATCCTACTTCTAACTAACACTTCTAGGATTTGCATTATTGGGTTTTTACAAGTTTCTATAGATATTATCTGTACGTTTTGTTCAATACCGGTTATTTGAAATAGAGTTAATTAAGATAAATTTTGCACGTAATTTCCATTTGTTTCTTTTGATATAAAGCGTCTTATAAATAATTTAAATTTCTTATTTTTACTGAAACGACCGAGTTTATTTATGCTTCAAGGTTTTAATAAAGCGTATTATTTAATGAAATTCCTTATACACGGTGATTAAATTTATTTGATGTGATTATTTAATTTTCTACCCTGGTCTAAATATGAGTAATATATACATATATATATGTATATATATATATATATATATATATATATATATATATATATATATATATTGCTGGGAAACCTCCTAAATTAACTGGAACTCCGGTTTTGGAATCGAGCCCCACAGATTGGGCGTCAAGGAATGCTGTGTATCCCTGTATTAGATTCGAGCCTCACGAATTGGGCGTCATGTATGCTGTGAAACCTCCTAAATTAACTGGTCCGTCGACTTTCTTCTGTTTATCGCCTCGGCTGCTCCCCTAGATAAACCTTCATCCTCATTCATAAAAAAAAACAAACACATTCCTACCAGAAACATCAACGTTAACTCTATTTACATCAATATTCACAATACATTAAAATTTCAAAATTAAAAATTCAGCATAAATTTCAGTATCAGAAAATTTCAAGATTTAAATTTGTTATCATTTTAATGTGCATCCAAAATTAAAGTCCTTGTAGGATGCCTACTAATTAACATAACAATATATGCAGACCTGAGTCTGAGTACAAAGGGAGCATCTACCACCCCTTTACGTTAATTAACCAGGTTCGTCTAATTGAGCTCAAAGACATACCCAAATTTTCATCATAATCCAGAACATCAATACTAAATACCCCTTTCTACTTAAACAAGCAAATTTCACCTTAAAATTAAAGTTTTGTTGTTAGTACAATTTCACTACTGTCCATTTTAAGTAAATCAATTATAAAGTTATTAAACACACACCAAAATATCAAAATTCGAACAAAATAGTATAATTTACCTGAAGGTTACTGCACTCGTAGCTTCAATGTACCTCGTCCCTTTTGTTAATCACACCATTCCAACTGGGTTATATTTACGGCTTCTGATTCTCAACGCTTTTAAAATTTCTCCACCACCATTCATCTAAAGTTGTTTCAGGGCTTTTCCGGAACTCATCTGTGTATATCTGAACCTTGTTTTGTGGATCCAGTCATGTTTATGAACCATTTAATTATTAACACCCCCGAAAAATAGCAAAGAAATTCATGCTTCTTTCACCATCATACGCCAAAACTGCCTACTTTTGTGTATTCATTCGTCGTTGCAAATTTTGACTAATTAGTACAGTGATGCTAACTTTATTACCTTGTA
Organism: Platerodrilus igneus; assembly: GCA_036346225.1. Classification (NCBI taxonomy): domain Eukaryota; kingdom Metazoa; phylum Arthropoda; class Insecta; order Coleoptera; family Lycidae; genus Platerodrilus; species Platerodrilus igneus. Next base: position 287,960 of record JARFIW010001036.1, read on the forward strand.
TCTTCTTTTCTAAGTGCACTAAAGTGCATTCATTGTAGCACGTAAAGAACAAACTGTTTTTTAAATCACCAAAATATACGAGCAAACTGTTTAAATTATTTAATCAAAACCGGAAAACTAAAAAGCACTGTTTAACGCATTGAATCAAGTCGAAGATCTAAGAGAGCTTGTTCATATTAACCTGGGTATATATAGCGGTTAGCCTGTCTGTCGGTCTGTTCCCCAAAACGGACAATTCTAAAGAATTTCGCATGCTAGGTTCCCATTCCGCAGACCGGAATGCGATTTTTACGAAATTTGCACTCGCACCAGTTACATCTCAGAAATTTCGACACGGCTCGCAACTTCTGGAAATAACTAATTGAATTTTATACAGAAATGTTATTTTTACCTCTCAATTTTGCCTTTTATTTTCACCCAATCGCAACCCAATGACGTTGCTCCACTCACGCCTTTTACTATATGTGTCTCGGTCTTGCGCATATTATCTGTCTCTATCTACCCTGTTCTTATTGGTGCAAATTGATATTCTTTATTATCGATTATTTCAGTCCATGTGGACTGTGAAATAACCCACCTTTAGCATTTCTCGTAACTATTATGCGACGGTTTCTCCAACATTCTCTGTAACCATTAATTATCTGCAAAATTTACGCAGAATGAGCTTTTTAAAAATACGCAGGTGTTCAAACATAATAACACTTCTACGATTTGCATTTTATTGGGTTTTTCAAGTTTTTATAGATATTATATGTTACTAATGGTTCAATTAACTTCAATTAAAATTAATACCCTTTAATTTTTAGTGACTCCTAATCAAATATTAATTATTATCTGTACATTTTGTTTAATACCGGTTACTTAAAATAGAGTTAATTAATATAAATTTTGAACATAATTTCTCTTTGTTTCTTTACTAGGAATAATTAAATTACATGTAGAGCTTTTTAATACTGCTTCCTTTTTTATAGCAAGCGTCTTGTAGATGATTTAAATCTCTTATGTTTAATGAAACGAATGAATTTTTATGCTTCACGCTTTTATTTAACAACGCGTACCTTTTCCCAAAGCTTCTACACGGTGATTAAAATTATTTGATGTGATTATTTAATTTTCTACCCTGCTCTAAATATGAGTAATATATATTGTAGCATGTTTAATTTAATCAGTGTTATTCGCATTGAATTACGACGATAATGCGGCCAAGCGTGCCTTATTCTCTAATAATGTTCCATATAGTACATAATAGAACCCTTCGTTTTAATAATCTTTTTATAGTAAAATATCTGTGTAACTTAAAGTTATTTTGTCGAGCATCTCTAGCTGTTGCTTTCGTATTTCACCACCTTTAACCGCGAGTCTGTGAATCGTCGCTATAATTCGGTTCTAGTTTGGTTCGTTAGTCGCACCTTAGCTATCAATTCATCAAGATGTTTTCCAGGCTAGAGGCTTGTGACATTCGATTGAATTATTTGTGTGAGCGGTCAAGTCATGGTAGACTTGAATAAATTTCAATAACTTCTACTAACGCGCGCCTACGAAAAACAATAGAAAAGGACAAGTGAAGATTTTGTTTTGTAAGTTGTATGGTTCTGTACAAGGAATGGTTACGGCTTCCTAAGTTTGAAATGGCTTATAGGATTGTTTGGAACTGATGAAATTTCTGTTCGGATTTGTCTAGGAATATCAGATGCAGTTTGGTTCGTTATTAAGTTTAAGAAATTTTTGCATGTGTTTACAATGTCGTTAGTCTTTGATAAACAGACGATCATATAAAAAACACGAAATTTGCTATCATGTTTATGAACATATGATCTGTTTCACTGTAGATTATTGTTGGACTTGTTTTACAAACCGTAGAAAGAAATTTTGTCAGGTTAGGTTTATATAATTGTAAGCTTTGTTCCATTTGAACTTCAGATAAATTTCAAGGTATATTTTCGACGTTATACTTTTTTTGTGATGTAGCAACATTTGACAGATGTTTGCCGTGAAAGCAGATGTTTCGTGCAGCTTTCCTAAAATTTAAATTAAACATTCTTCAATCTTGAAGTTAGCTATTATTCACAGATAAATCATAAAAACTAAGTATAAAAATTTAAATACACGCTGCGTAATAATTATGAAACTGTAATCCACATGATAAGGTCTGCCCAGGATAGAAATGTTTGTTCAATGCATTGTAGTTACAAATTATTTTGATCAAATATTTAAAACAAGCTTATGTTTAGAGAGCAGTCTTTTGCTTTAAAAAGACAATATTTTGACTTTGTTAAAAAATGTTATTGTTGAGAATTTTTTTTACATGTTAAAAAGTTATGATTTTTTAAAAGAAAGTTTTTTACTTCAGTAAACAATTAGCTAAACTTTGAGACTTTTATTTTGGTCAAATGCGATCAAATCTGATAACATAAAGGTAGAATTTTTGATTACAACTGCTGCAGAATGTATTGCAACAGGATTTGATTTGACACGTGGAACGAAGTCATTATAGAAGTTGGTTTAAATGAACTTGTTTCAAATTACAAACGCTGTTATCGTTGCTTGAATTAACGGGGATCCAGTCTTTCTTTGTTACCATGCGACAAATGCAGTTTTGGTTCGTAGATAGCTATAAGTTCTTTTTATGTGTTTCAAAACTAGGAACACGTTAACTTGCTTTGATGCGTAATACAAGTACGTTATAAAAGTTTCAACTAATTGCTGAGTTGGATTTACCAGTAGTAAAACTAAAGTTCACTGATTTAATGTTTTAAAAACAACACGCTTTGCTCAATATGAATCGTCGATAACGTCAACAGGTGTTACTGACGTCATATATTTTTCTGCTTTGTACTGCTGACAGATGTTATTTTAAAAGCAAATGCTTTGAACAGCTTTAGTACAATATATGTAAACATGTCTATTTTTGGTGATCAGCTTTATATAAGTTAAAATTTGTATATGTAATTTAGAAAACTCAAATGCTAACATTGTTAGAAACTATTAATTTGTTATCTGCCTGAACTGATCTGCACAGGTTAGAACCCTATTTGTACAACAAGTCCATGTCTTGAAGTAAAGTATTTGATTGAAAATAATTAAGACACACATGAAAGTTGAAAGTTTTAGATTGATACAGTTAATGATTAAATTTCTGTTACAAGTCATATTATTTTAAAAGAGATTCTTTTTAGTAAACAATTGGTTCAAGATTAAAGTTTTTTATTTTGATCAAGTATGATCAAATCTAATAACATAAAGCTAAAACCCTTATGAGTAAGAAATTGATGCCAATTTTATATTGGAAATACCTTTTTACTACTTCTTTATGTATTTTTGCTGGACACAAATGGTGTTCCACTTTTTTATTTATTTAACTATTACAATTTCTTACAGGAGCTGCGTCTTATTTGATTAAGACAGGTTTTTGTCAGCGAAGGCGATCCTTTTTCTTTGGGTCTTCACGTCCGCCCTTAAAAATATGCTATGCAATTATCATAATTACATCAGGACTTGGTGGCGCCTATTTGGTTTAGATTAAGTTTGATCTGCAAACAGATTTCGACTTACCCCCCCACTTCTCATAGCTCTACCCAAGGAATAGACCCCTAGTTATGTCGGAAGACTTTGTTCACTGGCGCCCATTTAGAAAATTTGTAACACTGACGCCGCACATATAAAAAAATATGTTTCAATGGCACCGGCAACGGTTAGGGCCCAGTTAAATTTGTTTCACTGCCACCCAACGTGGGGCGTGCAGTAGATAAAAAGAAAAAAACGTTTCACTTTTAGTTACGCATACGTTTCACTAGCGCCCAACGTGTAGGGCCTCGAAATTTGTTTGCTCAAAATTTATTTTGCATTAAGATTTGTCTGTTTAAATTTGCTATTAGTTTCAAAATTTGTTTGTTTAAATTTGCTTTTGCTCTTGACATAAGTTTGGTTGAGACGTTGACCTCCCTTCAGTCAATTAATTACCTTAGTCAAATTTATTTTTAACTTTCATTCTGTTTTGACCCATTAAAGTTTTTTTTGATATTGTTTTGGCAAAATTTATTTTTACCAAATACACTTTTTGATTTTTACCTTTAGTTGCCCGAATTTGTTTTGACAATTTTCGCAAGGCTCAAATCATTTAGATTTATCAGTTTGATTTCATTAAAATAGTAGGCTATTGCAATCATGTCGGAAAAATTCCAAATTGTTTGTCTACTTAAAGAGGAGCTGGAGTATGAACTGAAAATTAGAGGAGTAGTGAGTGAGAGACCAGTTTTGGAGAAAAGAAAATTTTAGGAAGACTGTTAGCTAAAGAAGCTGATAAGCCTGGAGTTTAATTTGCTTGAGTCAATAAAGAACATTTTTGTCCGAATTTTATGATAATACTACGAATTCTATTTTGAGGGTACATCGGTTTGAGCTGTCGCCGTATCATTTGAGAATTGCTCTTGTGCATAAGCACGGTTTGGTTTTGTTGGCAGATTTTTATTTAGATCGGCATTGCAACGCAATTTAGTCTAGGCGGAACTTGTCGTCGTGGTTGGTCGCTCAGCAGTATGTTAGTCTAGACGAGACTCAGGAAGAGTTGGTCGCTCAGCATTACGTAAGTCTAGACAAGACTCGAGGTGAGTTGGTCGCTCTAGAATTTTTGCATCATAATTTTTTTTGAGTTGATGTAATTTTTGATTGTTAGTCTAGGTGAGACTCGTAGAGTGTTTGTCACTCTAGCAAATTTAGGCGTTGTGAAGCATTGTAGTTGTTTCGACAGTTCGGTTGGTAGTAGGGTGAGAGTGTACCTGAACACTGATTTTTTTTGTTAGCTATCGTCGTGATTAGTTTTTTATTGATGATTCAAAAGCAGGAAAATGGCTTTTAGTTGTTGGTGACTGGTTCTCGAAGTATTCGATTTTACAACCTTTGATTGAAAAATTTTTAGAAGAAAAAGTGTTTCTTGTCTACGGCGTACCACAATTTGTTATTTGTGATAATGGTCCACAATTGATTGGACGTGTTTTTAAAGCTATGTGTGCAAGGTACGAAATCCAAAAGATTTGGTACAATGCTGTTTATGCTCCTCAATGCAATTTTGTGGAAAGAATTAATAAGACAGTTGGTACTGCAATCCGTTCTTACGTAGAAGAACATGATACATGGGATAATGAGATATCAAAAATTCAGTACGCAGTTAATTCAGCAAAACACGAATCCACCAACTATTCTCCAAATTTTTTAGTCTTTGGTCGTCAGGTACCCTTAAGTGGAAAAGCTTATAGTAACAATTTTGAACCCGGTAAAGATGTAGATGTTGTTTCTAGTAGTAGACCTTCCTATGTTTTGGATCGTCAACCTTTGTTCAATATTTTTGGGAATGTCCGTGAAAATTTACATGTAGCTTATCAACGTTCGAGTAAACGCTACAATCTTAGAAGAAGAGACATTTCATTCCAAGTCGGAGAAAGCGTTTGGAAGACTAATAAGGTACTTTCGAGTGCTAGTGATAAATTCTCCGCTAAATTAGCTCCAAAGTTCATTTTGTGTGGAGTTCGTAAAAAACATTCCAATTTAGTGTATGAATTAGAGAATGAGGATGGAACAAAAGCCGGAAAATGGCATGTTAAGGACTTGAAACCCGTTGAAGCATCAGATCCAGATGAGAATGATGATCCTGGCGATTAGTTCCAGTCTAGTCATTTCTTTGATTGTAAGTAAAACAATCGTTGTTTGCTTCGTTTTGTTCGGATTTTTGATTTAGTATCGTTTAACTAATACAAAACGGAAACTGTCCTTTTGTAACTTATTTTGTTTGAAAATTTTGTTTAATGATTGAAACATGTGGTCAAGGTTTTGTGGTGTGCATTGGTGTGCATGCTGGTTGAATTCGTCGCGCGTTATTAGAAGATGTTATTAGAAGATATGATGAGAAGATGTCTTTAGAAGATATCATTAGAAGATATCATTAGAAGATATCATTAGAAGATATCATTAGAAGATATCATTAGAAGATATCATTAGAAGATATCATTAGAAGATATCATTAGAAAGCAGAAATAACTTTGACTATTTAAGTTGCTAGTCCTGATTTCTACATATTTAGGTAGAGAGAATATTGGCTTATTCTTTCCCTTATTTCGGACCTTTCAGAAATTTTTGTTTGATAAGGTCAGAGGTTTGCACGGTGAACCTCACCATTTGATCCATCACTAATAAGAGGTGATGTTTGAAAATTAGTGATAGGATAATCAGTAGGGTGTAAGAGATTTCAGCCCTAACTGGTTCGATTTTGAATTCGATTTTTGTAAGTGACCTGTTAGTTAGGTTACCTTAGTTTGATTATCACTTTTTGATGATAATATTTTGAATTCGATTTTTGTAAGTAACCTGTTAGTTAGGTTACCTTAGTTTGATTATCACTTTTTGATGATAATATTTTGAATTCGATTTTTGTAAGTAACCTGTTAGTTAGGTTACCTTAGTTTTGATTATCACTTTTTGATGATAATATTTTGAATTCGATTTTTATAAGTAACTTGTTAGTTAGGTTACCTTAGTTTGATTATCACTTTTTGATGATAATATTTTGAATTCGATCTTTGTAAGTAACCTGTTAGTTAGGTTACCTTAGTTTGATTATCACTTTTTGATGATAATATTTTGAATTCGATTTTTGTAAGTAACGTGTTAGTTAGGTTACCTTAGTTTGATTATCACTTTTTGATGATAATATTTTGAATTCGATTTTTGTAAGTAACCTGTTAGTTAGGTTACCTTAGTTTGATTATCACTTTTTGATGATAATATTTTGAATTCGATCTTTGTAAGTAACCTGTTAGTTAGGTTACCTTAGTTTGATTATCACATTTTGATGATAATATTTTGAATTCGATTTTTGTAAGTAACGTGTTAGTTAGGTTACCTTAGTTTGATTATCACTTTTTGATGATAATATTCTAAATTCGATTTTTGTAAGTAACCTGTTAATTAGGTTACCTTAGTTTGATTATCACTTTTTGATGATAATATTTTGAATTCGATCTTTGTAAGTAACCTGTTAGTTAGGTTACCTTAGTTTAATTATCACTTTTTGATGATAATATTTTGAATTCGATTTTTGTAAGTAACCTGTTAGTTAGGTTACCTTAGTTTTGATTATCACTTTTTGATGATAATATTTTGAATTCGATCTTTGTAAGTAACCTGTTAGTTAGGTTACCTTAGTTTGATTATCACTTTTTGATGATAATATTTTGAATTCGATCTTTGTAAGTAACCTGTTAGTTAGGTTACCTTAGTTTGATTATCACTTTTTGATATAATATTTTGAATTCGATTTTTGTAAGTAACCTGTTAGTTAGGTTACCTTAGTTTGATTATCACTTTTTGATGATAATATTTTGAATTCGATCTTTGTAAGTAACCTGTTAGTTAGGTTACCTTAGTTTGATTATCACTTTTTGATGATAATATTTTGAATTCGATCTTTGTAAGTAACCTGTTAGTTAGGTTACCTTAGTTTGATTATCACTTTTTGATGATAATATTTTGAATTCGATTTTTGTAAGTAACCTGTTAGTTAGGTTACCTTAGTTTTGATTATCACTTTTTGATGAAAATATTTTGAATTCGATTTTTGTAAGTAACGTGTTAGTTAGGTTACCTTAGTTATGATTATCACTTTTTGATATAATATTTTGAATTCGATTTTTGTAAGTAACCTGTTAGTTAGGTTACCTTAGTTTGATTATCACTTTTTGATGATAATATTTTGAATTCGATTTTTGTAAGTAACCTGTTAGTTAGGTTACCTTAGTTTTGATTATCACTTTTTGATGAAAATATTTTGAATTCGATTTTTGTAAGTAACCTGTTAGTTAGGTTACCTTAGTTATGATTATCACTTTTTGATATAATATTTTGAATTCGATTTTTGTAAGTAACCTGTTAGTTAGGTTACCTTAGTTTGATTATCACTTTTTGATGATAATATTTTGAATTCGATCTTTGTAAGTAACCTGTTAGTTAGGTTACCTTAGTTTGATTATCACTTTTTGATGATAATATTTTGAATTCGATTTTTGTAAGTAACCTGTTAGTTAGGTTACCTTAGTTTTGATTATCACTTTTTGATGAAAATATTTTGAATTCGATTTTTGTAAGTAACGTGTTAGTTAGGTTACCTTAGTTTGATTATCACTTTTTGATGATAATATTTTGAATTCGATCTTTGTAAGTAACCTGTTAGTTAGGTTACCTTAGTTTGATTATCACTTTTTGATGATAATATTTTGAATTCGATTTTTGTAAGTAACCTGTTAGGTTACCTTAGTTTGATTATCACTTTTTGATGATAATATTTTGAATTCGATCTTTGTAAGTAACCTGTTAGTTAGGTTACCTTAGTTTGATTATCACTTTTTGATGATAATATTTTGAATTCGATTTTTGTAAGTAACCTGTTAGTTAGGTTACCTTAGTTTTGATTATCACTTTTTTATGATAATATTTTGAATTCGATTTTTGTAAGTAACGTGTTAGTTAGGTTACCTTAGTTTGATTATCACTTTTTGATGATAATATTTTGAATTCGATCTTTGTAAGTAACCTGTTAGTTAGGTTACCTTAGTTTGATTATCACTTTTTGATGATAATATTTTGAATTCGATTTTTGTAAGTAACCTGTTAGTTAGGTTACCTTAGTTTGATTATCACTTTTTGATGATAATATTTTGAATTCGATCTTTGTAAGTAACCTGTTAGTTAGGTTACTTTAGTTTGATTATCACTTTTTGATGATAATATTTTGAATTCGATTTTTGTAAGTAACGTGTTAGTTAGGTTACCTTAGTTTTGATTATCACTTTTTGATGATAATATTTTGAATTCGATTTTTGTAAGTAACCTGTTAGTTAGGTTACCTTAGTTTGATTATCACTTTTTGATAATATTTTGAATTCGATTTTTGTAAGTAACGTGTTAGTTAGGTTACCTTAGTTTGATTATCACTTTTTGATGATAATATTTTGAATTCGATTTTTGTAAGTAACGTGTTAGTTAGGTTACCTTAGTTTGATTATCACTTTTTGATGATAATATTTTGAATTCGATCTTTGTAAGTAACCTGTTAGTTAGGTTACCTTAGTTTGATTATGACTTTTTGATGATAATATTTTGAATTCGATCTTTGTAAGTAACCTGTTAGTTAGGTTACCTTAGTTATGATTATCACTTTTTGATATAATATTTTGAATTCGATTTTTGTAAGTAACCTGTTAGTTAGGTTACCTTAGTTTGATTATCACTTTTTGATGATAATATTTTGAATTCGATCTTTGTAAGTAACCTGTTAGTTAGGTTACCTTAGTTTGATTATCACTTTTTGATGATAATATTTTGAATTCGATTTTTGTAAGTAACCTGTTAGTTAGGTTACCTTAGTTTGATTATCACTTTTTGATGATAATATTTTAAATTCGATCTTTGTAAGTAACCTGTTAGTTAGGTTACCTTAGTTTGATTATCACTTTTTGATGATAATATTTTGAATTCGATTTTGTAAGTAACCTGTTAGTTAGGTTACCTTAGTTTGATTATCACTTTTGATGATAATATTTTGAATTCGATCTTTGTAAGTAACCTGTTAGTTAGGTTACCTTTAGTTTGATTATCACTTTTGATGATAATATTTTGAATTCGATTTTGTAAGTAACCTGTTAGTTAGGTTACCTTAGTTGTTACCTTAGTTTGATTATCACTTTTGATGATAATATTTTGAATTCGATTTTGTAAGTAACCTGTTAGTTAGGTTACCTTAGTTTGATTATCACTTTTGATAATATTTTGAATTCGATTTTGTAAGTAACTGTTAGTTAGGTTACCTTAGTTTGATTATACTTTTGATGATAATATTTTGAATTCGATTTTGTAAGTAACCTGTTAGTTAGGTTACCTTAGTTTATTATCACTTTTGATGATAATATTTTGAATTCGATCTTTGTAAGTAACCTGTTAGTTAGGTTACCTTAGTTTGATTATCACTTTTGATGATAATATTTTGAATTCGATCTTTGTAAGTAACCTGTTAGTTAGGTTACCTTAGTTTGATTATCACTTTTGATATAATATTTTGAATTCGATTTTGTAAGTAACCTGTTAGTTAGTTACCTTAGTTTGATTATACTTTTGATGATAATATTTTGAATTCGATTTTGTAAGTAACCTGTTAGTTAGGTTACCTTAGTTTATTATCACTTTTGATGATAATATTTTGAATTCGATTTTGTAAGTAACCTGTTAGTTAGGTTACCTTAGTTTGATTATCACTTTTGATGATAATATTTTAATTCGATCTTTGTAAGTAACCTGTTAGTTAGGTTACCTTAGTTTGATTATCACTTTTGATGATAATATTTTGAATTCGATTTTGTAAGTAACCTGTTAGTTAGGTTACCTTAGTTTGATTATCACTTTATGATAATATTTTGAATTCGATTTTGTAAGTACTGTTAGTTAGGTTACCTTAGTTTGATTATCACTTTTGATAATATTTTGAATTCGATTGTAAGTAACTGTTAGTTAGGTTACCTTAGTTTGATTATCACTTTTGATGATAATATTTTGAATTCGATTTTGTAAGTAACCTGTTAGTTGTTACCTTAGTTTGATTATCACTTTTGATGATAATATTTTGAATTCGATTTTGTAAGTAACCTGTTAGTTAGGTTACTTAGTTATTATCACTTTTGATGATAATATTTTGAATTCGATTTTGTAAGTAACGTGTTAGGTTACCTTAGTTTGATTATCACTTTTTGATGATAATATTTTGAATTCGATTTTTGTAAGTAACCTGTTAGTTAGGTTACCTTAGTTTGAATATCACTTTTTGATAATATTTTGAATTCGATTTTTGTAAGTAACGTGTTAGTTAGGTTACCTTAGTTTGATTATTACTTTTTGATGATAATATTTTGAATTCGATTTTTGTAAGTAACCTGTTAGTTAGGTTACCTTAGTTTTAATTATCACTTTTTGATGATAATATTTTGAATTCGATCTTTGTAAGTAACCTGTTAGTTAGGTTACCTTAGTTTGATTATCACTTTTTGATGATAATATTTTGAATTCGATCTTTGTAAGTAACCTGTTAGTTAGGTTACTTTAGTTTGATTATCACTTTTTGATGATAATATTTTGAATTCGATTTTTGTAAGTAACCTGTTAGTTAAGTTACCTTAGTTTGATTATTACTTTTTGATGATAATATTTTGAATTCGATTTTTGTAAGTAACCTGTTAGTTAGGTTACCTTAGTTTTAATTATCACTTTTTGATGATAATATTTTGAATTCGATCTTTGTAAGTAACCTGTTAGTTAGGTTACCTTAGTTTGATTATCACTTTTTGATGATAATATTTTGAATTCGATCTTTGTAAGTAACCTGTTAGTTAGGTTACCTTAGTTTGATTATCACTTTTTGATGATAATATTTTGAATTCGATCTTTGTAAGTAACCTGTTAGTTAGGTTACCTTAGTTTGATTATCACTTTTAGATGATAATATTTTGAATTCGATTATTGTAAGTTACCTGTTAGTTAGGTTACCTTAGTTTGATTATCACTTTTTGATAATATTTTGAATTCGATTTTTGTAAGTAACGTGTTAGTTAGGTTACCTTAGTTTGATTATCACTTTTTGATGATAATATTTTGAATTCGATTTTTGTAAGTAACCTGTTAGTTAAGTTACCTTAGTTTGATTATCACTTTTTGATGATAATATTTTGAATTCGATTTTTGTAAGTAACCTGTTAGTTAGGTTACCTTAGTTTTGATTATCACTTTTTGATGATAATATTTTGAATTCGATCTTTGTAAGTAACCTGTTAGTTAGGTTACCTTAGTTTGATTATCACTTTTTGATGATAATATTTTGAATTCGATCTTTGTAAGTAACCTGTTAGTTAGGTTACCTTAGTTTGATTATCACTTTTTGATGATAATATTTTGAATTCGATTTTTGTAAGTAACCTGTTAGTTAGGTTACCTTAGTTTGATTATCACTTTTTGATGATAATATTTTGAATTCGATTTTGTAAGTAACCTGTTAGTTAGGTTACCTTAGTTTGATTATCACTTTTGAGATAATATTTTGAATTCGATTTTTGTAAGTAACCTGTTAGTTAGGTTACCTTAGTTTGATTATCACTTTTTGATGATAATATTTTGAATTCGATTTTTGTAAGTAACCTGTTAGTTAGGTTACCTTAGTTTGATTATCACTTTTTGATGATAATATTTTGAATTCGATTTTGTAAGTAACCTGTTAGTTAGGTTACCTTAGTTTGATTATCACTTTTGATGATAATATTTTGAATTCGATTTTGTAAGTAACCTGTTAGTTAGGTTACCTTATTTTGATTATCACTTTTTGATGATAATATTTTGAATTCGATTTTTGTAAGTAACCTGTTAGTTAGGTTACCTTAGTTTGATTATCACTTTTTGATGATAATATTTTGAATTCGATTTTTGTAAGTAACCTGTTAGTTAGGTTACCTTAGTTTGATTATCACTTTTTGATGATAATATTTTGAATTCGATTTTGTAAGTAACCTGTTAGTTAGGTTACCTTAGTTTGATTATCACTTTTTGATGATAATATTTTGAATTCGATTTTGTAAGTAACCTGTTAGTTAGGTTACCTTAGTTTGATTATCACTTTTTGATGATAATATTTTGAATTCGATTTTTGTAAGTAACTGTTAGTTAGGTTACCTTAGTTTGATTATCACTTTTTGATGATAATATTTTGAATTCGATTTTTGTAAGTAACTGTTAGTTAGGTTACCTTAGTTTGATTATCACTTTTTGATGATAATATTTTGAATTCGATTTTTGTAAGTAACCTGTTAGTTAGGTTACCTTAGTTTAATTATCACTTTTTGATGATAATATTTTGAATTCGATTTTTGTAAGGAACCTGTTAGTTAGGTTACCTTAGTTTGATTATCACTTTTTGATGATAATATTTTGAATTCGATTTTTGTAAGTTACCTGTTAGTTAGGTTACCTTAGTTTGATTATCACTTTTGATGATAATATTTTGAATTCGATTTTGTAAGTAACCTGTTAGTTAGGTTACCTTAGTTTGATTATCACTTTTGATGATAATATTTTGAATTCGATTTTGTAAGTAACCTGTTAGTTAGGTTACCTTAGTTTAATTATCACTTTTTGATGATAATATTTTGAATTCGATTTTTGTAAGGAACCTGTTAGTTAGGTTACCTTAGTTTGATTATCACTTTTTGATGATAATATTTTGAATTCGATTTTGTAAGTAACCTGTTAGTTAGGTTACCTTAGTTTGATTATCACTTTTTGATGATAATATTTTGAATTCGATTTTTGTAAGTAACCTGTTAGTTAGGTTACCTTAGTTTGATTATCACTTTTTGATGATAATATTTTGAATTCGATTTTTGTAAGTAACCTGTTAGTTAGGTTACCTTAGTTTGATTATCACTTTTTGATGATAATATTTTGAATTCGATTTTTGTAAGTAACCTGTTAGTTAGGTTACCTTAGTTTGATTATCACTTTTTGATGATAATATTTTGAATTCGATTTTTGTAAGTAACCTGTTAGTTAGGTTACCTTAGTTTGATTATCACTTTTTGATGATAATATTTTGAATTCGATTTTTGTAAGTAACCTGTTAGTTAGGTTACCTTAGTTTGATTATCACTTTTTGATGATAATATTTTGAATTCGATTTTGTAAGTAACCTGTTAGTTAGGTTACCTTAGTTTGATTATCACTTTTTGATGATAATATTTTGAATTCGATTTTTGTAAGTAACCTGTTAGTTAGGTTACCTTAGTTTGATTATCACTTTTTGATGATAATATTTTGAATTCGATTTTTGTAAGTAACCTGTTAGTTAGGTTACCTTAGTTTGATTATCACTTTTTGATGATAATATTTTGAATTCGATTTTGTAAGTAACCTGTTAGTTAGGTTACCTTAGTTTGATTATCACTTTTGATGATAATATTTTGAATTCGATTTTGTAAGTAACCTGTTAGTTAGGTTACCTTAGTTTGATTATCACTTTTTGATGATAATATTTTGAATTCGATTTTTGTAAGTAACCTGTTAGTTAGGTTACCTTAGTTTGAGTATCACTTTTTGATGATAATATTTTGAATTCGATTTTTGTAAGTAACGTGTTAGTTAGGTTACCTTATTTTGATTATCACTTTTTGATGATAATATTTTGAATTCGATTTTTGTAAGTAACCTGTTAGTTAGGTTACCTTATTTTGATTATCACTTTTTGATGATAATATTTTGAATTCGATTTTTGTAAGTAACGTGTTAGTTAGGTTACCTTATTTTGATTATCACTTTTGATGATAATATTTTGAATTCGATTTTGTAAGTAACCTGTTAGTTAGGTTACCTTAGTTTGATTATCACTTTTTGATGATAATATTTTGAATTCGATTTTTGTAAGTAACCTGTTAGTTAGGTTACCTTAGTTTGATTATCACTTTTTGATGATAATATTTTGAATTCGATTTTTGTAAGTAACCTGTTAGTTAGGTTACCTTAGTTTGATTATCACTTTTTGATGATAATATTTTGAATTCGATTTTTGTAAGTAACGTGTTAGTTAGGTTACCTTATTTTGATTATCACTTTTTGATGATAATATTTTGAATTCGATTTGTGTAAGTAACGTGTTAGTTAGGTTACCTTATTTTGATTATCACTTTTTGATGATAATATTTTGAATTCGATTTTTGTAAGTAACCTGTTAGTTAGGTTACCTTAGTTTGATTATCACTTTTTGATGATAATATTTTGAATTCGATTTTTGTAAGTAACCTGTTAGTTAGGTTACCTTAGTTTGATTATCACTTTTTGATGATAATATTTTGAATTCGATTTTTGTAAGTAACGTGTTAGTTAGGTTACCTTATTTTGATTATCACTTTTTGATGATAATATTTTGAATTCGATTTTTGTAAGTAACCTGTTAGTTAGGTTACCTTAGTTTGATTATCACTTTTTGATGATAATATTTTGAATTCGATTTTGTAAGTAACCTGTTAGTTAGGTTACCTTAGTTTGATTATCACTTTTTGATGATAATATTTTGAATTCGATTTTTGTAAGTAACCTGTTAGTTAGGTTACCTTAGTTTGATTATCACTTTTTGATGATAATATTTTGAATTCGATTTTTGTAAGTAACCTGTTAGTTAGGTTACCTTAGTTTGATTATCACTTTTTGATGATAATATTTTGAATTCGATTTTTGTAAGTAACCTGTTAGTTAGGTTACCTTAGTTTTGATTATCACTTTTTGATGATAATATTTTGAATTCGATCTTTGTAAGTAACCTGTTAGTTAGGTTACCTTAGTTTGATTATCACTTTTTGATGATAATATTTTGAATTCGATCTTTGTAAGTAACCTGTTAGTTAGGTTACCTTAGTTTGATTATCACTTTTTGATGATAATATTTTGAATTCGATTTTTGTAAGTAACGTGTTAGTTAGGTTACCTTATTTTGATTATCACTTTTTGATGATAATATTTTGAATTCGATTTTTGTAAGTAACCTGTTAGTTAGGTTACCTTAGTTTTAATTATCACTTTTTGATGATAATATTTTGAATTCGATTTTTGTAAGTATCTGTTAGTTAGATTACCTTAGTTTTGATTATCACTTTTTGATGATAATATTTTGAATTCGATTTTTGTTAGTAACCTGTTAGTTAGGTTACCTTAGTTTTGATTATCACTTTTTGATGATAATATTTTGAATTCGATTTTTGTAAGTAACCTGTTAGTTAGGTTACCTTAGTTTTGATTATCACTTTTTGATGATAATATTTTGAATTCGATTTTTGTAAGTAACCTGTTAGTTAGGTTACCTTAGTTTGATTATCACTTTTTGATGATAATATTTTGAATTCGATCTTTGTAAGTAACCTGTTAGTTAGGTTACCTTAGTTTTGATTATCACCTTGAAATGATAATGTTTGGAATTGTGATGCTATTTTGATGTTGTAGCGTTCCTTTTTTTTTGGTTGATAGAGTTGCTTGAGCTCCAGGAAGTGGAGTTGTTATTTTTGGAAATTAAGATAACTTGTATTGTGTTTAGTTATAGTTAGTAGATACTAGCCTTGGTAGGAGTAAGAAAACTCTAGTTACAGGGTTACGTAAAATTTAGACTTTGATTAATTTTTTTGTCCCGTGGAGTGTTTGACTTTTTAATTTGACCTCTCTCAATTTTGACCTACACCGATTGTGACTCCCCGATTTTGTCTCCCTATGGACGCTTGGTACACGCAGTTACCGACACACTCAAACTTGTAGATATTTGTCCCCCTCGTTTTCATAGGTTCATAAATATTTGTGATGTTAGTTAAGAATGTATAAAAGGCTAGTATATATATATATATATAAAGAAAGGGGTAGTGTAACAATTTTATTTTCGATAATAAATCCCTCCATATAATTTTAAGAATAATGTAACAAATTTATTAATAACAATAATAATTTGCATTCAACTTCAAAAGTAATACGTTAAGCCTGCATCGTCCTTTAATAATCTACTTATATTTAAATGTCTGTGTAGTATACAGCTATTTACAAGCACAGCTCTGTTTGATTGTTCTCCTCCTGACGGCGCGACCGCCCGAGCTAGTTAGAAGATAGTCGGCCACAAGTGATTGAAATATCAACATGTACCCTTGATTGCAGGCCGGCAATCTGCGAATCCACTTCAATTAGTGAACATATCTTCGAATAACGTTAGCGCGACAAGAAGGATGCAACCTTTAAGACACTCAACGACAAGAAGGATGCAACCTTTAAGACACACAACGACAAGAAGGATGCAACTTTTAAGACACACAACGACAAGTAGTATGCAACTTTTAAGACACACAAGGACACGGTAAAGTATACACATGTAAGATGCTACCCTTGGAAGGCGGTGTAATTCAACTCCGAGAATACAACTGCTGCAGAATGTATTGCAACAGGATTTGATTTGACACGTGGAACTAAGTCATTATAGAAGTTGGTTTGGATGAATTTGTTTCAAATTACAAACGCTGTTATCGTTGCTTGAAATAACGGGATCCCGTCTTTCTTTGTTACCATGCGACAAATGCAGTTTTAGTTCGTAAAAAGCTATAAGTTCTTTTTATGTGTTTCAAAACTAAGAACACGTTAACTTGCTTTGATGCGTAATACAAGTACGTTATAAAAGTTTCAACTAATTGCTGAGCTGGATTTACCAGTAGTAAAACTAAAGTTCACTGATTTAATGTTTTAAAAACAACACGCTTTGCTCAATATGAATCGTCGATGACGTCAACAGGTGTTACTGACGTCATATATTTTTCTGCTTTGTACTGCTGACAGATGTTATTTTAAAAGCAAATGCTTTGAACAGCTTTAGTACAATATATGTAAACATGTCTATTTTTGGTGATCAGCTTTATCTAAGTTAAAATTTGTATATGTAATTTAGAAAACTCAAATGCTAACATTGTTAGAAACTATTAATTTGTTATCTGCCTGAACAGATCTGCACAGGTTAGAACCCTATTTGTACAACAAGTCCATGTCTTGAAGTAAAATATTTGATTGAAAATAATTAAGACACACATGAAAGTTGAAAGTTTTAGATTGATACAGTTAATGATTAAATTTTTGTTACAAGTCATATTATTTTAAAAGAAATTCTTTTTAGTAAACAATTGGTTCAAGATTAAAGTTTTTTATTTTGATCAAGTATGATCAAATCTAATAACATAAAGCTAAAACCCTTATGAGTAAGAAATTGATGCCAATTTTATATTGGAAATACCTTTTTACTACTTCTTTATGTATTTTTGCTGGACACAAATGGTGTTCCACTTTTTTATTTATTTAACTATTACAATTTCTTACAGGAGCTGCGTCTTATTTGATTAAGACAGGTTTTTGTCAGCGAAGGCGATCCTTTTTCTTTGGGTCTCCACGTCCGCCCTTAAAAATATGCTATGCAATTATCATAATTACATCAGGACTTGGTGGCGCCTATTTGGTTTAGATTTAGTTTGATCTGCAAACAGATTTCGACTTACCCCCCCCACTTCTCATAGGTCTACCCAAGGAATAGACCCCTAGTTATGTCGGAAGACTTTGTTCACTGGCGCCCATTTAGAAAATTTGTAACACTGACGCCGTACATATAAAAAAATATGTTTCAATGGCACCGGCAACGGTTAGGGCCCAGTTAAATTCGTTTTACTGCCACCCAACGTGGGGCGTGCAGTAGATAAAAAGAAAAAACGTTTCAACAACAAAAATTACGTTTCACTGGCGCCCAACGTGGGGCATATGACGTTTCACTGACGCCTCAATGTTTAGGGCCTCGAAATTTGTTTGCTCAAATTTTATTTTGTCTTTGAAATTTGTTTGCTCAAATTTGCTATTGTTCTCGAAATTTGTTTTGGCACAAATTTAGTTGTGACATTGACTTTCTTTTAGTCAGTTAATTACTTTAGCCAAATTTATTTTTAACTTTCATTTTATTTTGGCCTAATAAAGATTTTATTCGATATTGTTTTGGCAAAAATCTATTTTTACCAAATTCACTTTTTCACTTTGACCTTTCGTTGCCCAAATTTGTTTTGACAATTTTCTTAAAGCTTGAATCATTTAGATTTATCAATTTAATTTCATTAAAATATTAGACTATTACAAATATGTCTGAAAAATTTCGAATTGGTTGTTTACTTAAAGAGGAACTGGAGTATGAACTTAGGATTAGAGGTGTAATAAGTGAGAGACCAGTTGTTGAGAAAAGAAAAATTTTAGGAAGACTGTTAGCTAAAGAAGCTGATAAGCCTAGTTGTTTAATTCGCTTGAGTCAATAAAGAACATTTTGTCAGGATTTGATGATAATGCTACGGATTCTATTTTTAAGGGTACATTGGTTTGAGCTGTCGTCATATCATTTGAGAATTGCTCTTGTGCATAGGCACGTTTTTGTTTTGATAGCAAATTTTTTATTTAGATCGGCATTGCAACGCAATTTAGTCTAGGCGGAACTTGTCGTCGTGGTTGGTCGCTCAGTAGTATGCTAGTCTAGACGAGACTCAGGAAGAGTTGGTCGCTCAGCATTACGTAAGTCTAGATGAGACTCGAAGTGAGTTAGTCGCTCTAGTAATTTATGCAGCATAATTTTTTTTGAGTTGATATAATTTTTTGTTGTTAGTCTTGGTGAAACTCGTAGAGGATTTGTCATTCTATAAAATTTAGGCGTTGTAAAGCATTGTAGTTGTTTCGACAGTTCGGTTGGTAGTAGGGTGAGAGTGTACCTGAACACTGATATTTTTTTTCTGTTAGCTATCGTCGTGATTAGTTTTTTTATTGATGATTCTAAAGCCGGTACATGGCACCTCAAAGTTTTAAAACCATATTCTGCTTTAAATTTGGATGATGACGTTCCAGAAAAGTAAATTTTGGCATGGAATTCTGCTTGTCAAAAAAAACTTTTGTAGTAGGAAGAGTATCGAGTGTTGGTGATAAAGTCTCCGCTAAGTTAGCTCCAAAATTTGTTTTGTTCAAAGTTTGTAAAAATCATTCCAATCTAGTATATGAATTAGAAAATGAAGATGAATCAAAAGCAGGGAAATGGCATATTAAAGATTTGAAGCCCTTTGCTGCATTTGACACATCAGATGAGGAAGATGATCCTGTAGATTAGTTTCTGTTCTATCAATTCTTTGATTATGAGTAAATCAGTTGTTTGCTTGTTTCGTTTTGTTCTGCTTTTTGATTCGGCATGGTTATAACTTATAATAAATGAAGATTGTCCTTTTTCAACTTATTTTGTTTGGGAATTTTGTATGGTTATGTAAACTTGTATTCGAAATTTAGTAGTAGTTTTGTAGTGTACGTTGATGTACGTACTAGTTTAGTTTGGCGCGCGCTAGTGGAAGATATTGTTTGAAAGTAGGAATAAGTTGACTATACAAATTGTTTAGTCCTGATTTCTACATATTTAGGTAGAGAGAATATTAGCGTATTCTTTCCCTTGTTTTTGACCTTTCTTTAAACATTTTTTTGTTTGGTAAGGTCAGAGGTTTGGTTGGTAAACCTCACCGTTCGGTCAGTCACTAATAGGTGATGATATTTGAGACTTAGAGATAGTATAATCAGTAGGGTGAAAAAGATTTCAGCCCCGACTGGTTCCGTTTTGTGTGAAGAGTTTTGTTTTGTAAAACGTTTGTGTGGAAGTTTAAGTTTAGTAGAAGCAAGACTTCTCGCACTTTGAGTTATAGTGGTGATGTGCACTCACCTCCATTTTTGTAAGTAACCTGTTGGTCAGTTTATTTTGGTTTTGGTTATCGCTTTGAGCTGATATCATTTTGTATTAAGATGATGTTTTGATATAGTAGTGTCTTTTTTGGTTAGTAAAGTTACTAAAACTCCAAGAAGTAGAGTTAGTACTTTTGGAAGTTTGGATATTTTATGTTGTGTTTAGTTATAGTTAGCATGAACTGGCTTCAGTAGGTGTAAGAAAATTCTTGCTCTGATAAAAGAATTCCCTTAAACTTAGATTACTTTTTTGTCCCGTGGAGTGTTTGACTTTTCGATTTGACTTCTCTCGATTTTGACCAATACCGATTATGACTTCCCGATTTCGTTTCCCAATGGACGTTTGGTACATGTAGTTACCGGCACACACTCAAATTTATATATATTAGTCCTTCTCGTTTTCATAATTTTCTTAGTTATTCTGAATTATCATTAATTATGTGTTTCTAATTCGTAAACTGCGATGTTTTGCAAATAATTGTGTTGTTAGTTGGAAGTTTGATAAAAGCTCTTACATAAAAAAAATCTTTTGTTTTTAGCTAAAAATTTTTTCGTTATAAAAGATTTTTTTCTTTTGGGAAAGGGGTAGTGTAGCATGTTTAATTTGATCGGTAATTATTCGCATTGAATTACGAGGATAATGCGCCAAGCGTGCCTTATTCTCTAATAATGTTCCATATAGTACATAATGGAACGCTTCGTTTTAATAATCTTCTTATAGTAAAATATCTGTGTGACTTAAAGTTATTTTGTCGAGCATCTCTAGCTGTTGCTTTCGTATTTCTCCACCTTTAACTGCGAGTCTGTGAATCGTCGCTATGATTCGGTTCTAGTTTGGTTCGTTAGTCGCACCTTAGCTATCAATCCATCAAGATGTTTTCCGGGCTAGAGGCTTGCGACATTCGATTGAATTATTTGTGTGAGCGGTCAAGTCATGGTAGACTTGAATAAATTTCAGTAACTTCTACTAACGCGCGCCTACGAAAAACAATAGAAAAGGACAAGTGACGATTTTGTTTTGTAAGTTGTATGGTTCTGTACAATGAATGGTTACGGCTTCCTAAGTTTGAAATGGCTTATAGGATTGTTTGGAACTGATGGAATTTCTGTTCGGATTTGTCTAGGAATATCAGATGCGGTTTGGTTCGTTATTAAGTTTAAGAAATTTTTGCATGTGTTTAAAACGTCGTTAGTCTTTGATAAACAGACGATCATATAAAAAACACGAAATTTGCTATCATGTTTATGAACTTGTTTTACAAACCGTAGAAAGAAATTTTGTCAGGTTAGGTTTATATAATTGTAAGCTTTGTTCCATTTGAACTTCAGATAAATTTCAAGGTATATTTTCGACGTTATACTTTTTTTGTGATGTAGCAACATTTGACAGATGTTTGCCGTGAAAGCAGATGTTTCGTGCAGCCTTCCTAAAATTTAAATTAAACATTCTTCAATCTTGAAGTTAGCTATTATTCACAGATAAATCTTAAAAACTAAGTATAAAAATTTAAATACACGCTGCGTAATAATTATGAAACTGTAATCCACCTGATAAGATCTGCCCAGGATAGAAATGTTAGTTCAATGCATTGTGGTTACAAATTATTTTGATCAAATATTTAAAACAAGCTTATGTTTAGAGAGCAGTCTTTTGCTTTAAAAAGACAATATTTTGACTTTGTTATAAATGTTATTGTTGAGAATTTTTTTACATGTTAAAAAGTTATGATTTTTTAAAAGAAAGTTTTTTACTTCAGTAAACAATTAGCTAAACTTTGAGACTTTTCTTTTGGTCAAATGCGATCAAATCTCATAACATAAAGGTAGAATTTTTGGGTAATAATTTTGTGCCAATATCATATTGGATATACATTTTTTTTACTTTTAATACCTTTATAGGACACAAGTGGTGTTCTACATTTTCTTTATTTAATCTTTGTAATTTCTTACAGGAGCTGCGTTTTATTTTTATAAGACAGGTTTTTGTTAACGAAGGCGATCGTTTTATCTTTGGGTTTCCACGTCCGCCCTTAGAATTGTGCTTTGCTCTTATCGTGATTATCTCAGGACTTGGTGGCGCCTATTTAACTTAGTCTAGCTTTAGTTTGCAAACAAAAGTCGACTTACCCCCCCACTTCTTATTGCTCTACCCAGGAATAGACCCATAGCTATGTCGGAAGATCTTTATTCACTGGCGCCCATGTAGAAAATTAAGTTTCACTACCGCCCATCATAAAACAACAAAAATTATGTTTCAATATATACATACATACATATATATATATATATATATATATATATATATATATATATAGCAAGTAATATATGACACAGGTGAGGTTCCAATAGATTTCGAAAAAAATATTATCATCCCAATCCCAAAAAAGTCAGGATCTGATAGGTGTGAGAATTATAGAACGGTTAGTTTAACTTCTCATGCTTCCAAAACTGAGAATTATTTAGGCGAAGACCAATATGGTTTTCGTAAAGACAGAGGGACTAGAGAACCGATACTAATGATTAGGGTAATTATCGAAAAAATGTTACAAAAAAATTAAAAGACTCATTTCGCGTTTGTAGATTTAGAAAAAGCATTTGATAGGGTTAATTGGATTGTTATGTTCAGGGTTTTGCAAAAAATAGGAATCTCTCATAGGGATAGAAAAATTATTTATAGTCTATATAAAAACCAAAGCGTAGTAATTAGATTTGATGAAATAGAAAAGGAAGCTAAGATTAGAAATGGTGTTAGACAGGGTTGTATACTGTCTCCCTTGACTTTTAATGTTTATATTGAGGAAGCTTTAAACTTAGCTAGAGAGAGAAAAGAGATAGGTATTAGTATACAGGGACAGAAAATAGACATGTTACGTTTTGCAGATGATATAGCCATTATAGCAGAGTCTAGAAAAGAGTTAGGAGAGTTTCTAAATATTTTAGATGAGATACTACAGAGTAACTATGGTATGAGAATTAACTCAGTAAAGACAAAGATAATGACAAGTGAGTTACAGTCTAGTTCTAAACCAAAATTAAAAATAGGTAATACCGAGTTAGAAGAGGTAGATGAATTTTGCTATTTAGGTAGTATAATTACAAAAGATGGACGTAGCAGAAGGGATATAGTAGCTAGAATAGCTCAAGCTAGAAAAATGTTTTTCAAAAAGAAAAACTTACTAATAGATAATAGTATTAGTTTAAATAATAGAAAAAGTTTCTTAAAGTCGTACGTATAGAGCGTTCTACTATACGGTAGTGAGACTTGGACAATTAAAGAAGTAGATAAGAAAAAGATAGAAGCTTTTGAAACTTGGTGTTGTAGGAGAATGTTAAAGATTAGTTGGACAGATAGAGTAACAAACGAGGAAGTTTATAGAAGGATAGGTGATGATCCCTGTATGTGGAAACAATTGAAGGTCAGGAGAGATAGAATGATAGGGCACCAGTTAAGACATGAGGGACTATTTAGTAAAGTCTTAGATTATAGACTACCAAATAAAAATAGAGTAGGAAGGCCTAGACAAAGCTATATTAGTCAAATTATTAGAGATGTAGGTTGTGAAGGGTATGTAGACCTTTTTAGACTAGCTCAGAATATAAAAGAGTTTAGAGCTGCGTCAAACCGACTTTAAGTAAGTTCGAAAACAAAACAAAAAAAAAAATAAAAATCAGTTAACTAAATGTCACCAGGACATGACTCACAATTGGTTAGCGGTCTGGCATATTGGTAGCGTTTCGTTGCTTAAGCCTTACCATAACATATAATTTAATAAACGTCACCATGACATAACTCACAATTAGGTAGCGGTCTGGCATGTTGGCAGCGATTCGTTGCTTAAGCCTTACCATAACATATAATTTAACACTTTTCCTTTTTGAAGAGGATAACCAGGTTATATTTCATTTCCTTATAAATGGTAATCATGTAAACATGTTAGAGTTCTTTAACAACCATCAGGTTGCTAATATCTATGTAGAGCCAGCTAGATAGGAAAAGATAGAAGGATATAGGAAGACCTAGACCAAACTATACTAGTCAAATTATTAGAAATTTAGGTTGTGAAGGGTATGTAGAGCTTTTTAGATTAGCACAGAATAGAAAAGAAGTTAGAGCTGCGTCAAACCGACCTTAAGTAAGGTTGATAACAAAATGATGATGATATATATAGCTATTGGTTTTGTGTCCAGTTTATATGAATATACTATGCTGAAGTTTGGACAGTGATTAAATACACTTTAATTCACAGTTTATATGTTTTGATTTATTTTAAATTCTCAACAGAACTCCACAATTACAGATATAAATTAATTATTAATACTATTTTTTAAATAAAACTCAGATAACTATATTAGCTTATTAATTAACTTAATGTTAAACAGATTGACAACTAAGATTTGACATCTAAAATTGATGGGTAGGTCTAGTTCTTTCTTTGACATTGGTAGTGTCTATCTATACACACACATATGCATTATCATAAACACATAAACATACATTAATTCTGTAATTGTTTACAATATTATTGTAAATTAAGCTCAGCCTTTGAATGTCGATTTTGTTGTTAACAGAAACACCCCATAGTATAAGACTCATATTAGAAATGATCAAACTAAAAACAACACCCAACACCATTAACAACAAAATAGACATTCAAGGGCTGAGCTTAATTTACAATAATATTTTAAACAATTACTGAATTAATGTATGTTTATGTGTTTGTGATAATGCATATATGTGTGTGTGTGCGTGCGCGTGTGTGTGTGTGTACGTGCGTGCGCGCGCGCGTGCGTTTGTGCGTGCGTGCGTGCGTGCGTTCGTGCGTGCGTTCGTGCGCGCGTACGCGTGTGCGCATGCGTACGTGCGTAGGTACGTGCGTGCGCGTGCGTGCGTGCGTGCGTGGTGCGTGCGTGCGTGCGTGCGTGCGTGCGTGTCGTGCGTGCGTGTGCGGTCGTGTGTGCGTGTGTGCGTGTGTGCGTGTGCGTGCGTGTGCGGTGCGTGTGCGTGTGTGCGGTGTGCGGTGTGCGTGTGTGCTGTCGTGTGCGTGTGCGTGTGCGTGGTGTGCGTGTGCGTGTGTGCGGTGTGCGTGTGTGCGTGTGTGCGTGTGCGTGTGCGTGGTGTGCGTGTGGTGTGCGTGTGTACGTGGTCGTGCGTGTGCGTGTGTGCGTGTGCGGTGTGCGTGTGGCGTGTGCGCGTTGCGCGTGTGCGCGTGTGCGCGTGTGCGTGTGTGCGTGTGCGCGTGTGCGTGTGGCGTGGTGCGTGCGGTGCGTGTGCGTGTGCGCGTGTGCGTGTGCGTGTGCGTGTGCGTGCGTGTGTGCGTGTGCTGCGTGTGCGGTGTGCGTGTGTGCGTGTGTGCGTGCGTGTGCGTGTCGTGCGTGCGTGTGCGTGTGCTGTGCGTCGTGCGTGTGCGTGTGGCGTGTGCGTTGTTGTGCGTGGCGTGTGCTGTGTGCGTGTGGTCGTGTGCGTGTGTGCGTGTGCGTGTGGCGTGTGTGCGTGTGTGCGTGTGTGCGTGTGTCGTGTGTGCGTGTGCGTGTGTGCGTGTGTGCGGTGTGCGGGTGCGCGTGTGCTTGTGTGCGAGTGCGTGTGTGCGCGTGTGTGCGTGTGTGCGTGTGTGCGTGTGTGCGTGTGCGTGCGTGTGCGTGTGTGCGTGTGCGTGTGCGTGTGCGTGTACATGTGCGTGTGCATGTGCATGTGGATGTGCGTGTGCGTGTGCTTGTGCTTGTGCGCGTGTGTGTGCGTGTGCGTGTGCGTTTGCGTGTGCGTGTGCGTATGCGTGTGCGTGTGCGAGTGCGTGTGCGTGTGCGTGTGCGTGTGCGTGTTATTATTATTATTATTATTATTTTTATAAAAACTTTAAAATATTATGTTCAAAAATCAAAGATTACAGTTTTTTGTTTTAGAGATAGGTTAACAAAAATAAATAACCTTTGCCGCCTTCTACATTAAAAAAAAATGTATACATTTTTGGATACTAGTAGTTTGATATCACTGTTGTGGCCATTACTTATGAAAAAAAGCGCTCTCCTTTCTAGTTGTTTTGTATTTGTTTTGCAAAATTGAGCGATCGGTTTTCCACCCAACATAGGACTTTATTAATTGTTCAAATATCTTCGAAGGTGGTCAAAGTGTTGTTGCTAAGGTGCCATGTAAACTCTTTTAGAATTCTAGACCTCAATCGTGTTTTATATACTTCTACGTAGAAAATATAATGTCTATCATTTTTGTAGGTATCATTTACTGCCCGATATATAACGCTTTTCGTAAGGGTTATTAAGTAATTCGCGAGATTTCCATTTTTAGTTTGTATGTCGATACCATAACACATTTCTAAGATAAGAAGTTTTTTACGCTTTAACAATTTGTTTAATATACCTTCAAGGTAGCTCCAGAGACGTGCTGATAGTGGACAGGTAATGATCAAATGCCAATTGTCTCCTTTTTCACTGCACTCCGTGCAATTTTCGGAATCCTTAAGTGCGGCCTTATACAGGAATGTTAGATGACCAATGACCGGAATTTTGAATAACATCCGAATTTATAATTATTTATGAGAAAAATAACGTAGGGTCGCGAACTAGGAATACAGTGCTAAAATATGCACGGACTTCTGGCCGAGATTAATGTCCTAAGTAGAGGGGTCCATATGTCATTCTTAAAACAATTTGTTTAACATTAAGTTAATTAATAAGCTAATATATTCATGTAAGTTTTATTTAAAAAATAGTATTATTAATTAATTTATATCTGTAATTGTAGGGTTTTAATGAGATTCTAAAATAAATCGAAACATGTAATGTAAACCGTGAATTAAAGTGTATTTAATCACTGTTCAATATATATATATATATATATATATATATATATATATATATATATATATAAACTGATTACGGTTACTGAGGACCGAAGTATAAAAATTAGAAATTTGAATTGTATGCGACGTTTCGTGAAATTTATTCACATTATCACAGCTATAAAAAGAACAACTAAGTATAAATTAAAATTAGTTAAAAATACGTACCATAACACTTAAATAATTGAAAATAAATGACTAGACCTAAACGTTACAATCTAATTAAAAGGCGTGTTATAGATATCAACATAAAGATGTGAATGACCAGTTGAGTGAGTATAAATTGTTGTTAGTGTAGAAAGGATATATAATATAAAATTTTCTAAATGTTAGTTAGCGGGGAATACACTTATGGCTATAGTTAGTATTATAAAGTTAACGGTAGGGTGGTTATGCTAAATTAAAAATATTAATGTATATTGCAGACAGATTTTGGGTATCCGTTTTTTGATTAATTGAATTTTTTTGTTTATACATAAAAAACATTTCTTTAAACAAACGGCGGGTAAGATCTTCTTCTACGGCTAAAACAGAAGTATTTTCGTAGTCAAATTCATGTTTTTTTGATTTATAATGAGCGACTAAAGCTATGGAGTCTTTATTATTGCGCGATGAATTTTTGCAATCGGATTTGTGGCCCCTGATTCTATTAATAAGTAATTGCTTGGTCTGACCTATGTACTGACCATCGCAGCCTGTACAAGGTATGCTGAAGATAACGTTTGGTGTTTCAAACTTTTGGCTTTTGTCTTTTATTTTTGAAAATAGAGTGCGGCCTGTTTTTTTATAATAAGTGCTAATTTTAATATTGTCGGTGTTCAAAATGTTGGATAATTTTTGGGACAGTTTTGGGACAAAAGCTAGCTTGTGATATTGAAGTGTCTTATTTTTGTTAATGGAAACAGGAGAATTAGATTTTCAACATCGATTTAATAGATAATCACTTTTTTCCAATTTTTAATATCGCGATACGAAGTGGAATATTATATCTGTGATGCCGGAGAACGCTACCCGCAAACTACGTTTCTTTCTACTTTTTGACCACGGACGGCCCCATTGGAAGAACTCTCTGTCTTTTGGCTAAGCCTTAAGTTATATAGACTAATTCCTACCCTAAAATTATGTACGTCATTTTCTGTTATTCAATGACTGAACAGAACCTCCCACAAAACAAGATTTCAGAAACCAAATCCAACCCTTTTTTAGATGAGAGTCAAGGAAGCAATTATTTTCCCAAGGGTTTAAATTATATTGTACCTTCTACGAATTCCTTAATTATTGAAATGTGGAACCTACCTACGGCGACAGTAGTCCGCCATTAACAAAGACCGGCTAACCTACTTGAGCCAAAATGGATTTTTAATACAATGGATGTCTCCAGACTACTTAAAATTACTTGTAATATTTGAACAAATCAAATTGGAAATAGTTTTCGCTATTTATAATGTTTCGTTTTCCATAACCAGCTGTCAATCAACGAAAGTATTAAGAAGGCTAAGCTTTTCAAACTGAAATTGCTTTCCTTTATTTACGCTAAAAGGTACTATTACATTTTAATTTTAACAGATTCGTCAGTCTGTAACCGATCTAAACTTTAAAAGGTTTATTGTATTTGATTTACGAGGGTAGACCTTTAAATGATGAAAGCCGCTGGAATTTACAATAGTTTAGCCTGAAGCTATTTGTAAAGCTGGTCTTTTATTATAAGGGAGCCTAACTAAAATGAGGTAATTTATTGTGGAACGTTTGTCTATAAGTTATGCAAGTTACTGAATTTTAATTAACTAATTGATTTGTTTATTCGTTAACATTACAAAATAATGTTACACATTTACCATGTCTGTGATTACCAAAATTAGTTTAACAGGAGGTGATTAATCACAGTAATCTCTAAGGTAATCTCCAGAGTCGTCTCCAGAGCCATTTACAGGGCCGTCTACAGAGCCCTGTTTTATTTATGTCAAAAATAGTATATTTTTACTAAATTTGTTTACTTACGTCTATAATAGATCGGCTCACCTGCACACTTTTTGCACTTTTATAAAATGATTTTTTATTTACTTTTGTATGACTGGTTTACGTGAATAATTTAGTACTTTTGAGTATCGTGATAGCCCAGTTTAAAATGTATACTAAACTTGTCGCTCAATTGTTATCGTTTTTATAGGCCTTGCCTCGTGTTTTCTACTCGTTGTTTCACGTGTTGGGGCGACACCATTTGTCTTTATCTTTTGTGTACTCCGGGAATTTTACCAATTGTATCGTTTAATTACTTGGATGAATGCTTAAATTGTCACGTATTCATTTACATACCATGATATTTAATTGAAAAAATCCCACGAATTTTCGTTTATTAAGTTACGTATTCATTGTTGATTGCTTATTTTAATCTAAACCGAAATAAATTTGGTGTTTGTTTATTTTCTAGTTAAATTGGATTTTTGAACAAATGTAATACTTTATGTCACGTACGATTTATTCAAATAATGCATAATTTTAGCCTACGTATACAATGATATATTTTACGCACTGATTAAACATTTATCAAGCCAATTCATATAGGTTTTCCGTTATTTAATTTTGATGCATTTCGTTACGTTTTTAAATCTTATCTTTGCTCGTAACTACTTTTGGATATTTCTATTTCTTATGCGTTTAATCTATTGTACCTTTATATACAATGTGTTCTCAACTAACAATATGTATAGTGACCTATTTACTCTTATAATATTTGTAATTATGTGCTTTTGTTAATTGGAAGCTTCTTTTATTTATTCTACGACCCCTGTGAGTTAACCTATCCCTAAACTACCTTTATAATTATAGCATTAATCCCCCAAATTAAAATAAAATTTTTTAGAAAATTGGAACATTGGTTCAAAATTATTTTATTTTTATTTTATTTTACTATATACACAACTCTTACATTATTTTTACATCCCTATTCCCATTTTGATCTATACTATAACTATACACCTATCCATTCTAAATTCTATTACTATTAAGTTATTATAATCTATTAATATTTCACTCCCTATTTATCCATATTTTCCTATTTACATAAACTTTTTCTATTTATATACTACCTATTATGCTCTACTAATATTTTACTACCTATTTATCCATACTTGTCTCATTTACATATACTCTTCTTATTTATATATACTTTTCTATTTATTTATATACTTTTCTATTTTCACCCTACCTGTTATGATTTACTAACGTTTCATTCCCTATTTATCTATAATTCTTCATCATCTCTTCATATTTCTCCTGTGTCTATATCCCTATTCACATACCTTTTTTATTTATCATCAATTTATACAACGTATCTTCATCTCTTCATGTTTCTAATAAACCCCTCCTATTTATCTATCCCAACTTATCTATACCTTTTCTTATTTCTCATAAACATCATCATTTTTTCCTGTATCCAATGAACCACTCCTCTTACATCAACCTATGCTACTCTTACTTATCCTAAACCTATCCTAATTATTATTAACCTATCTTATGTTTTATTGTTTTCTAATACTCATAATAAGTTTTATTTATTTATAGTTCCACTTTCATTAACTCATCCTATGCCTTTTGTCGTCTAATATCTCCAATTTGTACAATTTTCTATTCCTATACCTATCCTAATTTATTGTTAATCTATCCTATGTTCCATTGTTCTCTCATATTTACAATTTGTACAATTTCTCTATTATTAAAAGTTTCCTCTCTGCAATGAGCTTGTCTTTCTTGTATCCCTATACGCGCTTTTTCCAAACTTATTTTCTGAAGTTAAGTTATCATTATAGTTTCTCCCTTTAATGTATCCTCCTTCATATCCCAAAACTTCTCTAACTTTTAACCTATCACTCCCAAATTCTTCATTCGGTTCCCATATACCCTTATTCTCCAACAAACCAAAAGGAACCATTTCACACTTATACTTTTGCCCTTTTCTATAAAACCCGATATATTTTCTTGATTTTCTTGCAGGTGGAATTTCTTTAAATGACTCTGTGTCTACAACTTCTAATTTCTTCACATATCCCGTTGCTATTATTCTGGATTCTAAATTTGTCTTTTATAACAATGCTTTCACCCTATGTTTCACTTCTTCTGGACATTTTATTTTATCATCAATATCCCCCTTTATATCAACTTCATCTTCAAATTAATTAATATTCAAACAGTCTCCTTCGACTTCTGGAGGGGCGTAACTTCCTCCACGTAATTAATTAAATAAGCGGGTGGATTAAACAATTTAGTGTATAAAGAAATTATCAGGATACAATATTGCGGGACTAAATTGGAAAGCGATAAGGCGGTTGTATTGTACAAGTTACAGTATAAATGTTTAATGTTAATTGTTTGCATAAATTCATATAAACAAAGTCAAAAAACTCACCAGAACTTCTTGGCTTTCGGTGCTATAGGATATTTCGGCACGCACAATCCACGAGCACACAGTTGCGGTTTATATTATGTTTTTAAGCGGTAAAACAAAAGTTTAGGCACTTCTTAAGTACTCTGCGGTCACACACGATCCACGTTTTCTATATTAATGCACTCTTGCGAACCAGGTGTTCGTTACAAGATAAATGTAGTTCTGTTTATCGCGCACTATCAGTATTTATTTCGAATGCACAACGATACTTTTGGCGCGAACTAAAGCACTTATAAATTATCTATAAGTCGCCGAACCAACTTCAATGCTCTCCTCATTATCCCATTTTATATATTCCTCCTTTACATCTATTGCCTTTCCTTCGGCATTTATGTTTAATCCCAACTTATCAATTACTTCCATACCAAATATTGCATCTACTCTTAACCCCGGCACTATTATAAATTCATTCTCAAACTTTATCTTACCCATTTCACATTCCAAAATTATTATTTTACTCACACTTGCAAATCTCTTGCTATTTGGTGCTATAAAATTAAACTTCCTAATGGGCATCACACCCCTATTAATTTTTCCTGTTTAGCAAAATCCTCAGACACTAACGACGCTTCTGCTCCCGTATCAATGAGTGTTCCACTTCGGCTATTTCCAATTTTTAATTTAATTATCGGTAATAAGCTTTTATTCATTTCCTTTTCCATCTCACATTTTATATATCCACGCTGGTGTTCGTATCCATTTATTTTTAAGGACTTACTTGGTTTGTCCTATTTCAAAAATCCTGATTCGAAGTAGATGGTCTTGCCTGACTCGTAACTTCTGCATAGGTACGGTTCGTTCTTGTAGGTTGTGCTGATTGTTCCCGATGTTGTGCTTGTAGCACTTCTGAGTATCGTGATAGCCCAGTTTAAAATGTATACTAAACTCGTCGCTCAATTGTTATCGTATTTATAGGCCTTGCCTCTTGTTTTCTATTCGTTGTTTCACGTGTTGGGGCGACACCATTTGCCTTTATCTTTTGTGTATTCCGGGAATTTTACCAATTGTATCGTTCAATTACTTGGATGAATGCTTAAATTGTCACGTATTCACTTACATACCACGATATTTAATTGAAAAATCCCACGAATTTTCGTTCATTAGGTCACGTATTCATTGTTGATTGCTTATTCTAATCAAAACCGTAATAAATTTGGTGTTTGTTTATTTTCTAGTTAAATTGGATTTTTGAACAAATGTAATACTTTATGTCACGTACGATTTAATCAAATAATGCATAATTTTAGCCTGTGTATACGATGATATATTTTACGCACTGATTAAATATTTATCAAGCCAATTCATATAGGTTTTCCGTTCATTTAATTTTGGTGCATTTCGTTACGTTTTTAAATCTTATCTTTGCTCGTAACTACTCTTGAATATTTCTATTTTTTATGCGTTTAATCTATTGTACTTTTACATACAATGTGTTCTCAACCAACAATATGTATAGTGACCTATTTACTCTTATAATATCTGTAATTATGTGCTTTTGTTAACTGGAAGTTTCTTTTATTTATTCTACGACCCCTGTGCTTAACCTACCCCTAAGCTACCCTTATAATTATAGCAATAAATATATATATATAATATATATATATATATATATATATATATATGTATGTGTAAAGATAAGTTATTTGCAGTCCGAAATTAGGAATTTGTGTACAACAAAACTAAAACTAAGATGTATTTGCAAACAAACTCTTATTAAAATATAAAAGCTTATTCACCTATACAAATCGAGCTAATAGTTGTATAGCCATATATATATATATATATATATATATATATATATATATATATATAGGATAATACACATGATGTTTGTCAAGTAAATTGGGATATAGTCCAATAATAAAAAAATTAAATGAAAATTTTTTAATCAAACCTTGATGCGTCGGTAGATTTTTTAGCCTTATCAAAAGCTAAAATGGAAAAACCATATAAGTTAAAATACATAATAATAAGACGCATATAACTTACTGTGATCTTTTTAAATTTGTAAAAATATCAAAGATAATCTCATTGTATAGCATAAAAACATTTTAAATAAAAAATGTTCTTGAATTTCGAGAGGAATACAGAAAATGCGTTATCTGTACTTAAAACAACGTAAAAACCTAATTAATAAAAAACATTTAGTCTAAGAAGCAGGAGGAACGTAGAAAACCGATAAAATTGATAGAATTATTTATTAGCTTTCGCAATTACTATAGGAGAGATGCGATGCGATACAATAACCTTGGGGAGTAGAGTACGACGGACAGCGCACGTCACTAATACAAATCAATCACGTGAGTTAACGCTAATGAATTTTTCTCATAACCTTGCATCATTACGGTGCAACATATCCCGTAAACACTTGTGCATTCTAGAAAAAAATACTTTTTGTATATAAACCGGAACTTTTATTAAAAGCATGCAATTATAAATTCGATCGCGAAAATATTACTTTGAAAGATTGTTTTGAAGTATGCATTACACATACCGTAATTGAATGATTACAATCTAAAAATGAACAAAAAAATCATACTTAAAATGTATGGTTGATGATAAAGTTAAATGTAACCAGCATATAAATATAAAAGTTATTAAATGTAATGAACAATGAAAATTCTTCAAGATAAAAAGCTATTGAAACATTAACTTAAACAATTAAGTCGAGGAAGCATATTGGTTTCTAAATGGAGATGTAAATAATATGAAAATCTTGTAAACTGGGACTTGAACGTCAATTTAAAATAAAGCCAGAAACAAAAGATATTTAATTACGAATTAGAGAAGCGCTTTGTGGATTTTTGCAAGCATTAGTTTTTAAAATATTGCTTGTAACTAATATTTGGGTATTTGTTATTTAGTTTAAGATAGAATAAGTCTTAATCATTATTTTGTAGGGATCTTTACCAGGAAAGTTTGTGCTCAGAGTTTGAATCACTCTGATCTTTTTATAGACTATCTGTCAATTTTTTTGGCCAAACAAACCTTACAAGCGTA
Source organism: Platerodrilus igneus (assembly GCA_036346225.1). NCBI lineage: Eukaryota > Metazoa > Arthropoda > Insecta > Coleoptera > Lycidae > Platerodrilus > Platerodrilus igneus. The sequence continues at coordinate 322,625 of JARFIW010001036.1, forward strand.
GAAATAAAAAAAGTCAGGAAAACTATCCACAAGAAAAAAAATTTGAGTTCTGTAAATTTAAACCTACATTAGGTGAAGAACATTTTTTGATAAATAAGTACAGTGTGTCCCAAATTGGATGTATTAAATGGGTAACTTAGTTGTTATTAAAGATACAATAAAACTGTGTGCGCAGTCATGTGCCAACTTTTTGAGATCAATTCAATGGTGAAATCACAAATGATCGATCTTCTTTTGTTTTCGAGTTATAGCCAAAAATTGATATTTTTAACAATTTTATTAATTCGTATAACTCGTTTGGTTGCAAAAATATCCAAAAATACTGTAATAGTTTTTTATACGGTTTTTTACGTAAAATATAGTGGCGTACGCAAATATTTAATATTTATAATACTTTTGAGGTTATAATATAAACTTGCATTTTTTTAAATAGAAACCACAATTGGTTGTCACTTTATTTAAAAGCTCTTTTGACAGCTTTTCAAAATATATAGTTTAATATAATTATTTTTCAAATGGCCGAATTATTCCATGTTTTGGTATAATAAAATAATTTATTATATTGGTAATAAATAGTTGGCCGCGAAACAAAAGGTAAACAAAAAACGACAATTGTTTGTATAACAAACGTCAACGAGCTTCAATCATATCTATTGCACATGCAATAAATTGTATTGTTAGTTTGTAAGTGAAGCATCAGTCTGTTACTAAACGGCAAAATTTGAAAATTACGAAAAGTACGATATGCTACTTCATTTATTGAGTCTGCGAGAATTCCTCTATCAGTAAAAACTTTATATTTTAACAGGTAATTGTGCAACTAATAGCAAATAATATTACTATGTCGTTTGTAAATAATACAGATACCCTGAAAGACAACAACCTAATATTAACATGTTTAAAAGGATAGATAGTAATTTACAACAGTTTGGCTGCTTTGAAAAACCAGAACGAAACAGTATGCAGTTTTAATTAAGAGCAAACTACTGTTTCAACCATAGCATGTGTGAAACAAACCCAAGAACATCATGTAGGAAAATTGAAAGGGAAATGGGTGTTTCTAAATCAGCAGCTTCTAGAATATTGAAGCGTAATAAATATCGACCCTATAAAAATAAAATTATACATAGTTTGTTTCCCGACGATTTTCAAAAAAGAAGGCGATTTTGTCAATGGTATTCCCGTAAATGTTCTGCTACTCACAATTTTGGAAATAACATTATATGGTCTGATGAAGCACTTGCTGGTCGAATGAAAATACCTATCAAACATACGAGGTGTCAACAAGGTCGTTATGGTATGAATATTTGTTGCTACATTGTTGGTGACAAATTTCAATACCATATTTTTGAAAACAATCATTCAGCTTGTCGCTATATTGAAATTTTGTATACCAACTTGCACGAATTACTGGAGGACATGCCTCTCGAAAAAGACAAAAAATGTGGTTCCAACAAGATGGTGCACCCTCGCACAACGCTATAATTACTCGTGATTATTTAAATAGAGAATATCTCAATAAATGGAAGGGTACGTTTGGACCTGTTCAGTGGCCGCCTATATCTCCTGACTTGTCGATATTGGGCTATTTCTTGTGGAATTTTTTGAAAAAGGAAATCTATAAAACCCAGAACCATAGTACTAAAGAGTTGCGGAATTCAATTGAAGCAGCATTTCGTAAAGTTAAGGCAGTTTATTTATTAAATTTATTAAAGTTTTTAATAAAACGATGCGAACTTTGTTTAAGAGAGAATGGAGGCCTGTTTGAACAATATCTCTGAATTATCAGTAAATAAAACTATTGTAGTATTCCCATCTGTGTTCTAGTGTTTCATATATATTATGTGTGAGAGTGTTTTTGTGTGAGGGTGTGTGTGGTTGTGTGCGTATGCGTGCGTGCATGCGTGGGCGCGTGCTTGTGTGTGTGTGTTTGTGAGGGTATGAGGTGTGTGAGTATGTGTATATTTGTGTATCCATATATGGATTATAGACTGTTTAAATGTGGAAAGGTAAGTATAATTTTCAATTTAAGATGTAGTTATATTAATTTTTGTAATATATGTAGTTATGATATTGTATTCTTCTAGCTTTCAAACTTTGTTGTTTAGAGTGGTGTGGTACAATAATAAACTCTTGTTTTGTGTTTACCTTTTGTTTCACGGCCAACTATAAATTACCAATACAATAAATTATTTTATTATACCAAAAACATGGAATAAATCGGCCATTTGAAAAAATAATTATATTAAACTATATATTTTTGAAAAGCTGTCAAAAAGAGCTTTTGAATAAAGTGACAATTGATTGTGGTTTCCATTTAAAAAAATACATGTTTATATTATAACCTCAAAAGTATTATAAATATTAAATATTTGCGTACGCCACTGTATTCTACGTAAAAAACCGTATAAAAAACTTCTACAGTATTTTTGGATATTTTTGCAAACAAACGAGTTATGAGAATTAATAGAATTGTAAAAAATATCAATTTTTGGCCATAACTCGAAAACAAAAGAAGATCGCTCATTTGTGATTTCACCATTGAATTGATCTCAAAAAGTTGGCACATGACTGCGCACACAGTTTTATTGTATCTTTAATAACAACTAAGTTACCCATTTAATACATCCAATTTGGGACACACTGTACTTCTTAAGAATAAGATTATGTTTGAAAGAAACTTTACTCTAAATGTTCTATATTCTTTTGTATGAGAGAAAATATTTTAGACTGTATAGATGCTTTGTGATATTGCTGTGTTTGATTTCATTTTGTAAACTCTGTCAATTCCATTGATGCAGAGAAGCAAAAAAAAGTTAGAAATGAAGATAGGTCAGCAATTTCAAATTTTACAATTTGATGTATCTGTATCACAGTACTATATTAGCGACGCCCAAAGCCGGCCCATCTCATGGCACTGTTTTAGTGACGCCTAGCGCGGAGCGTTGTCACAGCACACTTTTAGCAACGCCCAACGTGAGGCGTTGTCACAGCAATATATATATATATATATATATATATATATTGCTGTGATAAGGGGTTTTTTAGGGGTGTATTGAGTAGCAAGGGTCGTGTAGCAACTATAAATAGCAATAGGAATCAGAAAACTGCATTTATTTAGCAGAAGAATAGGTAACTTGTACATTATGTAAATAGCAAGCATTTAACTCTCTGTATATAGACCGTAATTAGCTTTAAACGATGAAAGTAAGCATATCTTACAACAATAAATCGCGTATTTAGCAGAAAAATAGGTAATGTATACATGATGTAAATAGCAAGCATTTAACACTCTGTATATAGACCGTTATTAATTTTAAGTAATGCCAGTTAGAACATCTTTCAACAATAGAACGCGTATTGAGAAGAAATAATAATACATGTAATTAAACATACGTTGAGAAGTGTCTAATTAGTTATAAAACAAATACGCAGTAGAGTAGAGTAAAAACCTAACAAAGCTTTATGCAAATACGCTGAAACCATGAGCATTTTGATAAGAAAACGCAGTTTCAATGATGCATAAATACACAAACGAAAACAGCATTAGAGTTAGATCATTTATTTTGTACATTTATTCAAAAGGCGATATCTACACAAAACAACGTATGGCAAAGATAACAAACAATAATGTATCAATAGCATAAACACCATTACATGGAAATCCGAATTAATTACATCAGAAACCACTTCAAAATGCAGGGAATGTTCAAGACAGGGCCTGGTTGGTTAAGATAATCTGCAGAACTGCTTGAAAACCCAGCCCACATCTAGTGAGAAAATGCTATTTAACACACATTCTGTAATAATATGGGCGAGTTCACAACTGAAGCACGTCGAAGCTGCGACAGTGTTAACCAGAAAGCCACGCGTAATTTAAATAAAGTATAGTAAAATATCAAGTTTGTGTTACAGTGATAATAGTGCAACAATTACGAAGAGTTTTTGCCGTTTTTTTTTATAGAAAACTGCTTCAACGATAATATTGCTGGTATATTTCTGAATATTTCAAATTTGCGTCGACAATAATGCTGGACACTTCAAGTCTGGGTTAACGATAATATTGGCGGTATATTTCTGGTATATAGAAGTTCTAATTACAAGTGGATTCAAAGGGGACAATTATAATCGAACTTTGGTGCAATTCTGGTACAATGCTAAGTTACGTTAAAAGCATTTAAGGGAAGAGATTCAAGGCATATAAAATAAAGAAGCACAAAGTGATTTTTGAAAAACAAGGGGTAACTGTACTCAAATATTGGTTCAACTAAGCAGAGCATTGGTAGACGATTGACGACAACAAAGGGGTGTTGATCCGCAACACGAACAACATATCACAAATAAGATCTATTTAATTTTTAAGATATTTTTCAATTTAAATTTTAATACTGAATTTATTCAATTTATACAAAACTTGTAATGAAGTCAACAAGAAAAATTTGCATACGTTAAACTTACGTAATATATCATAAAGAGGTCTAGAACGTTCCAGATTTTTTTGTAAAGAGGGTGTAGTTTTTGATGACTTTAGATTGAATTCAAAGTATATAAATTTTGGGATAAATAATACATATGATATTGATTGATTGAGGAGAGTATTTAAAGAATTTAAAAAATTGTAAATAGTAATTCTTTTCATTATATGAAATTAATTGACTTCGTTTAATCAATTCAAACAAATAATCATAAAGGAGTGAAAAAGAGAAAATTGATCATCGTAACGTTGTGCATTCTGTATAGATTAAAAAGGGCTAGCCGTGGCATAATAATAATAAAATTAGTAAGATTGAAGTGAGAACACAGAGCGGTGGCGTTAAGTAAAAACGTCATAACACCGAGTACGGCGTTATCATATCAATATATATATATATATATATATATATATATTGCTGTGATAAGGGGTTGTTTAAGGGTGTATTTTATAGCAATGGTCATGTAGTAATCAGAGATCACAATAGGAAGCAGAAAACTGCATTTATTTAGGAAAAAATTGAGTAATTGGGATAGTTTGTAAATAGTAAGCATTTAACACCCTGTATATAGAGTATAAGTAGTTTTAAGCGACGCAAATAGTAACAGTAAGACGCATAGTTAGCATAGAAATAAGTAATTCATGCATTAGGTAAATAGTAAATGTTTAACACCCGGTATGTAGAGTTTTAGTAATTTTATGTAAGGCAAATAACTATATTTTTCAGTAGAAACATGTGTATTTAGAAGTAATCATAGTTCATATAATTAAACACGCATTGAAAATAATTCGAATTAATCAGTTATGATAATACGGAGATAAGAGATAAAACTTAAAGAAATTTTGTGAGTGCGTAAAAACAATTAACAATTTTTAATAGTAAAGGTAATTAAAAATGCGTAAAGAAATAAACATACTTGAAAACTGAAATTCGAATTACATCAGGTATTTGTGTATAATATGGAAACGCGATTATTTTCATAAAACACCGCATGGTCTGATAACAAGGCATATGTAAGCAAACAACAATTACTCGTAAGGCCGAGAATGTTACATCAGAAAACCACTTTAAGTGTAGAAAATAGAGAGACCTTATTGGTTAAAATTAGCGACGAGCTTGTAAGCCAAACCCACAGAAAAAGGGAGATAACTCATATATTAACAGCGAGAATGATAACGGAGCTGCAGTTCTCAACTCAACAAAGGCCAAGGTGCGTCACTCTGAACCTGACAAATTTGAAGTGCAAGATTAATGCTTTTATAAAAGATGGCGGGTTAACTTCGATAACCACAGATGACGGAGAATAGTGGACATGTAAATATGAGCAAAGTTTATATAAGCAAAACCTTTAAGTACTTAGCAGTAATACTTCAAATTTAAGCGGCGGTTGCAGGACGAGGAACTGTCAACTTTGGAGGAACATGTGACGTTATTATCGGGGCAGCCGCGTTGGTTCGTCAGATTTATGCTACGTTGGCTCGTGGCCGTACGTAACACAAAGAAAAACAAAGAAAGGACCGGGCTCAATCGGATTGTAGGGGGTGTAGAAAGCAGACCAACCTATAAGGTACGCGGCTGTAAGGAATTAGTAACAGTACCTGCAATAGAAAAATTAGAATAGTAAACCTGAAAAAAAACAAATTAGTCCTGCAAACCTGAAACAAAGAAAAAGCATAGCATACGGATCAAGTATAAATTGTTCAGTACTTTGTAGAATAAAAAAAAACTGTTGGGATAATCTATATAATATAACAACGTTAAAAGCAATATAACAAATCTTTAGTACAAAGTGAGGTAATATTGGGGAGTAGCAGAAACGTTTCCTCACACACCAATTAGACATAAAGCAGACAAAATTTTAACAAAATATAAATAGGTAAACACAATTAATATGAGTAGTCCAGTAGTATTGATTTTTCTTTTTTTCTTTCTTTTATTTAAAATAGCATGCAAGTCTATGGTAAAAGGTATCAGAACGCCAAAGGTATGGCAAAGCAACGGACAGGTATTTAAAGTAAAAACAAGTAGGAAATAGTTCAACTTACAAACAGTCCTTCAGCAACGCTTCCTCGCAATTGAATGTGGGATTCCCGATGTCCTGCACTAACGAAGCACTGCACCCTTGACTGCGAGGGTGTGGATGGAATTTCTCACACTTTACACTAATCACGTCTACGTATTTCACTGGTATTAGCAGCAGACAGTATCATGCTGGTGGAACTACGTAACATCGATAAATCTCTTGTTAATTCTATTTCCTGAGACAATAATTTTGAAAGATTTTGTAACACAAATTGTAAAGAAAAGTAGTAATAAAAATTTAGAGTCACGAGCTTTCAAGGCACGACGTAATGCATTAAACTAACAGTAACGTGAAGCGTTTTATTTGCTACCTATGGTAACAAAGGAAAAGCTAATGCTTTTGCATAACCAAATTCGCGCAAACAAAGATCTATTTTAGATTTGTTGGGGTTAGAAAATTCAGGAACTACAGTACCAACTGTCTTTACAAGTGAATGAGATACCTATTCATAAGAAGCAACCTCTTTTTTTTTCTACTAAACCTGCTACAACTGTATCACCATTTTTAGAAACACTCAAGTTTTAAAACTGTGTTTGAATAAACAAAAGTATGCACTACTCTGATAAGAAAAGGAGGCCACGAAAACTAGATCGCACACAGTTCAAATATAGCAAGACAAATCCACAAAAAAAACACAATTAGTAAAGCGACGGTATCACTAAGTCAATCTTCCGTAAAAACAACCACGTGCGGTCGGGTTTTCCAAGTTCTACGACTTTTATTTCTAACAGAAAAGCAACAAAAACAATTTGTCGTGCAACGCGTAATCACTAAGTCAATGTTCCGTAAACCTTTTATTTTACAAGAAAAACAACTAAAGACACAATTAGCAAAGCAACGCATATCACTCAAAGTACTTAATATACCGGAACCAAGAACAAAAACCGACTACGCATCTGTTCTTAACAACTCGTTGCTATTGCAACCGCACTTCTTGTCAATCCAACACGTTACATATAAAAGCATACCTCTTTCAAAGGTAATCAGAGCTACACTGCTCTACAGCTAAAAAAAACAACTTTTACTTCACAAGAAAAGCAACTAAAATTGAGTCGTGTCGTGCAGCACTTTTAACACAATTCACATATAGAAACGAAGAACAAAACAACTCTCGTTTGTAGATATAAAATCGTTGTTATTACAACCGCTTATCGCCTATCAACTCGACTCGTATATCCACATAAGGAACCTCCAATAAATAAATGCAGCACTTATATCTACATAATTAATTACCACGGTTTACCATTTCCGATAAGTTGGAAAGTAATTTATTTATTAATGAAAATCAATCTTCAAATTATCTACTTTAATTAATACACACGAGTTAAATTGTATACAATTCTGAAACCTATGCGGAAGTATTTACTTTATACCAATAAATATAAAATATAGAAATAGTAATTGCAGAAAGGTAATTACGAATTGGGAAAAAGGCGTAAAAAGGTTAAGCTGTAAAAATGCCCGTTACAAACACAAGCCTTAATATTTTTATTGCACCACAGCTACGATACCAACAGCCTTAACTGTCGCGGTACACCACAACAAAAGCACTTGAAAGCTAATCGCGGCAAAACCATGAATTATGCTGTACACGACGAAGGGGGATTGATCTGCAAGCTGCATCTAAAGCGATAATCAAAGTTAATTTTAACTATAATTGTATAAAAGTCTTTCTTATTACTAATACAGATCACTTATCTATTTGAATCGAATGTATGGGTCAAAACATCTTATTGAAATACTTTCTGCTCTCAGAATATGCACCTCATACTATGGAGGTGACAGATACATAAGGTCTATAGTTACAGCGAGCCTTTCAGATATCGAATCTAATTTCATTACACAGTTTATATTTGATAACGCTGATGTAAATATATGAACTATAGATGGTTTAAATACATTCCATGCGATGGGAGGAATGACATATATTACTCCGTCGTCACATATCTCGTTGACTTCAGAAGTACCAAGATTAGTTGATGGATTGTTCAAGTATCAGAACAAATCCGTAGACGAGTCTATATCAAGCAAAAAACAAGTGGTCTAGCCAACATTATGGAAAATTTCTTAGATATAATATCGTTAAGGAAAAACAATGTCAGTACAGTATCCGTCATTAGCCTACTTAATCGTTTATGGGTTAGTGGATGTAACAATCAGCCAAGATGGAATAGTTTTATGAGTATCTCAACAAGAAATTCAAAAGACTATGACACTTCTTACATCTTGGCAATTTCTTTTATAGACATTGACCCAAATGACTCATCATCAGTGTAACAGCATTGTGTTTTGCGGCTGAGCAGTCCAGTAAAAGCAAGCAAACGTGCATTGTGACTTTTCACCAACTTCTTTTCCTAAAAGCAAAGGAAATTATTGCTGGCCCTAAGAATGAGAATGTAACGTCCGTGGTGTTAGTCATTTAGAGTAATTAACTTAAAATATATTCCCTTTATGACATGTGTAACTTTAATGTTCGTGGCTAATTGTATATGGTAATTTAGTTAAGCCACGGTTCTTTTGATTGTCGTTCTATATGGGTGTAGTAGATATTGTTCCGACTCCATCACCGTTTGTCTGAAAAGCAGTCTATTTTCTTTCTTGATGTAGCACTGTATGATCATATGTTGTGATTGTGTACCCGAATTTGCGTATTTTTAAGAAATTTGAGCCTAAACCATTCCCTCACTATGGTGTGGGTGTTCCAGCAAATTATATCGATAAGGTTGAGTATTATACATTTGGAAATGTACTGTTTTGAGGTTAACAACCGAGTATAAAATTAGTGATACTAAATTTTAGATTAGTTTTTGTTCAGGCACTTTTACTACGTTCCTGTACAGCTGCTTGCCTATACGTTATGAGCGAAAAGGAAAAAAATTAATAAAGTATTCAAAAACATTAAGAAAATATTCGTACATTAGAATTGGGAAGATACAAAGAATCTGCAGTCTACAAAAAATTTTTCAAGCCCATCACTAAACCTTCAACCAATCAGCTTACGCGTATAAAATCATTCAAATAGAAAAAAGAGATGCATATACTAAAAAAACAAGACTGACCATCATTTACATCTCCTACTTTACCAACATCAGAGGGAACTATAGATTTAGAATATTATCAAAATATTGATAAAGCCGGTGAGTCTGGCAGTGTATTTAGTGGCGAAAAAATGAAAAATAATAATCAAGCATCATCGGATGCGGTTGTATCGTATCTGTATCAATATTCCCGCAATTATAACTGTACCTTCAAGATTCTATGCGTAGTAGCAATAATCTAGATGTTTATGGTCGGGTTTTCATCAAAGTGATTTATTCGGGATAAACCTCAATGAGCTTAAAATCGACTAAAGATATTGATAGCATCTGGTAACAAAAACTTTTGTTATATTAAAATCTTTAAAGAAAAACATTTCTAGCCATTGTTATTCTACAGCATACGAAATTGTCATTTAGCGTGAAATCGTTAAATAGTTTAATATACTATAAGGAAGAACACCTCTTTCCTTTTAACATTATCTTCACCTATATAAAGCATTTAATAGTGACTCCTACGCTCTTGATATTTGCAAATATCCTGAACGTAACTTGTGTTGCATAAGCTACAGGTATTCTTAAGCCCACTTGTGCAATTGCTGGACAGACACAACGCCTGCGCGTAAGGTGACACTACAGGTAGGGTGTTGGCTGGTTAACAGCAAGGGAGCGAGAGCGCGGCCATCTTGCAAGCAACAACGAGCAGGTACGGTTTGTTTTTAAGATGCGGAGTTTTCCAAGCTCCAAGTGGGGCATTAGGATTGCCCTACTATCGAAGAGGGTGTAAAGGTTGTCGGGGGGGGATTTGAAAAAGAGCTCTTGTAAAGCCGCCCCGGACAATGAAGAAAATAATGTAACAACACGTGCTGGTGTGAAGTCCGTTAATGGTGAGATTGTGTAATAAAACTATCTTATATAAAACTAATAGATGCTTTAATTTCCTTAGCACATCTAAGTAGACACATCTAAGTATGCTCATCTAAAGAATAAAAATTTTAAGAAAGCACGTTTGAGAATGGTAGAATTGAGAATTCAAGTGGTTTGTATGTCGAGCAGAATTCTATGTAATGTTATTGGAACGTAATTATGTATTGTGGAATTACTCGTTTTGAAGCTTTCTGTGGGGCTGTTCATGTAAGAATGCTGTATCTAGCAAATGCCAACTTCGTACCTTTTTAAAACTTCAATAAGATGGAGTATAATGTTGTTTTGGTTGGTCTAGAGTGTTTTGCAGCATCACCATCAAGCAGTTAAAACAAAACCATCCAGGTACTTATAAAACTATTTATCGAGTGAATTAATTTTATGTATTAATTACGGTCAAAGCTTTGATTTAACGTTTTCCAAATTATAAAAAACTTTTGTTAAACGAATGTTAATGTTAAATTTTTTTGCAAGATATGTTTATGCTTAAATCCCAAATAAAAATCAGTTAGAGAATTATATCCTAGTAACCTAATAGGTCAAATACCTTTTTGAACAGAACTAAATTTTTGAACTTTTAGAATAATTAATTTAAAGTTGTTATTCAAAGCACGCAAGGAATGCACATGTTAATTGAGAAAATAAGTATAAAGTTCACTTCTAATTGAAAGATGTTTAACTACAATATGCCATATGATGAGTAGAATATCAATGCTGCTTCTAACATATGACGAACTAACTTTCTTTAATTTTATATAATGTTTGAGCCATATGAACTTTTTGTATTCGTTAGAGAAATTTTGTAAGCCAGAACAGATCTGTTTTATGGATGTTTAAGAACCCGACTGTACTAAAGAATTTAATAATGTTAAGATCTCTCTATGTAGAGAAAAAAATTCAGAGATTTTTGAAACTTATTTTATATTGATTATCAGATTTTTTATATATATTTTTTTTGCAACAAAGAGAATTACATTTAGATTATACTTTGGTTTAAAACTTTCGTCTTTTTATTTCACTAATTGAAATTAATAATATCCAAATTAGATAAACAAAATTTTGAATGTGGAAACTAGAAAAAAGTTGATACGGCATTAGGTAATAGAAACAGAGTAAGTAATTTTCAGTAGAGTACATTTTCACAGGTAAGGTGTTGTTGAGATTTTGAATTCAGGACAGCCGATCTATAAAGACCGAAATATTTTGTTGTCGTAAGACACAAACAGTGTCTTATATTTTATTTTTTTGTGTGACATTTTCTTGCAGGTTTGACATCGCAGAAGCTGAGGCAGAGGTCCAAGAGGTTTCCAGAGGTATTGCTTATTTTAATTTGTATACTTTTAATAGTCATTATATCCTATGGGTTTCTGCGTCTTCCTGTAGGATACTTTAGTTTTATTTATTGTCCATATAGATGCAGTGGCGCTCATTTCCCTTTTTTTTAGTTCCCGTTGGTAGTCGAGCCCATTTTATATCCACGCCCAATCTCATTGCTCAGCCTTGGGGTAATTCCCAGACTAAGCCGCGAATATAGTAAAGCACGTGGGTCCACCTAGGTTTTGTTCACTAATTGACCCACCCCCATTAAAGAAATTATAAAAAAGGTTCAATCTAAGCGTGTGGGCAATAGGCCATCAATCGATAATGCAATTCTGGCAATAGAATCTGAATTCAAAGTAACTGGAATTATACGTTAACAGAAGTCTTACAATAAGTTTTAACAAGTTTTGGACATTCCTTTATACGAATCACTTATTAGCAGACATCTGTTAGGCACGGAAAAGATCTTGGGTATACGTTAAAAGAACATATTGACAAGAATAGTTTAAAAACATTTTAATTATTATCACCCACCAATGATGATGATGTTGCCACCACAAATACGTTGATCACTCACTTTCAATCTATAACACTGATATTTTAAACGAACTAATAAATTTAGAAATAATGTGTAAAACTGAAGATGATAATTTCCTACGACTAAAGGAAGAATTGAAACAATGCGAAGTTATTACGCCAAATATATCTATGATTAGCTTTTTGTAATAAAGCAGAATTTCTCAAACATGTTAAAGAACTTAATGATATTTTCTCAAATGATAGAACGGTCTTGGAAGATATTTGTTACACCTGGAGTAATAAAGTGAATTTCTTATAAAAAATGTAAACCACTATCAATCCTAATAAAAGGGGATTATTTGAAACGACTGATTTAAGGAATATTAAATTTTTGGTTGACTTGCAAACTTTTATAACAGTCAAAATGTCGTGTAATTCAATATTTGAATAATTAATATGATTATTAATGTAATTTGTTTTTAAAATAAAAATTTACAACTCACACGAGGTTATCATTTGTCAAAATTATTTGTAAGTAGATATCGTAGAAAAGTAACATGTGTTTCACCAGCATCCTTTGCTGAAATATCTATAATATATTAAAGTGATGCCAGAACTAAACACTTACTGCACGTTTTTATTTGCCCTTTAGTTCTTTATAATAATAATTATTAAAAAACAAATATTAAAATGTTATAGCTCCTTAATCAATTGTCAAGGGCGATGTGTGTCAGTGCACAGTATGTACCTCCTAGTGGTCGTAGCGCGGGCAACTTTCTGCTGGCTTACAAGGTAATCCCCTTGGAAGGGAAAGTTTTAGCTTGTATTTAAAGACGTTAGATACACATGGAGGACTGGGAATCGTGGCGACGTCTGTGGCAGAAAGGCTAAACATGCCAAAACTGAAGTGCAAGGTGTCGTTACCGTTAGTAGGGAAAGCTACAACGACACGGTTGCAATCTAGGCTGGTAATCTGATTCAACTTAATTAAAAGTTACTAACAGATCTTTGAAAAAGCCTCGGACCCTCAAAGTCATAGTAAACGACTGAAACGGAAAATATCTGGCCCAACAGAAAACAACCGCATGAATCAGGAATAGAGATTTAGTACTTGGAATGTCAGGAAGTGTATGGTAAAGAGTATAAAATTATGAATAAAATAAAAGAAAGGCTTATAGATGTGCTGTGTTTGAGTGAAAGGAAGCGGAAGGTAAAAGATGTTGGTGAAGTAGATGACGGTATGTTGGGTTTGTGGTCTGGAGTAACGAGCAGCGAGTTCATGGCGAAAGGTGTTGGTTTAATTTTGCATCATCAAGAAAAGCGTGCACGAAACAATATGAATTGGTGTCTCCTCGCATCTTGTGGGTTAGAATGAAAGTGGCCTTCAGAAAGATCTTTTTAGTAGCATGTTATGCTCCGGCGAATGACAATACGGAGTGTGAGCAGTTTTGGCAGGAGTTGGAAAATGTATTAGACAAACGCAAAAGGAATAACCGTGTGGTTTTATTAGGCGATAAAAATAGTTGGGTCAGAGAACAAAGAGAAAGTGCTGAACATGTGGTAAGTCCGTTTGGTGATCCAAGAACGAACGTAAATGGAGATATGTTAATTAGTATATGTATGGAAAGAGAGCTGTTTGTATTCAACACATGGTATAAACATAAGAACATACACAAGTACACATGGCAAAGGGGAAAGGCGAGAAGCATAATTAATTTGGTTGTATTTGATGAAAATCTAAGACCACTGGTAAAAGACACGAGAGTAATTAAAGGGCCTGAATGTGGGGCCGATCATTTTCTGGTTTTATCCAGAATTGATCTTAGCCGAAGGTAAGTGTGCAGAAGAAAGCAGAATGTGAGACAATCAACAGTGAAAGTAGAACACTTGTTGGAAGAGTCGACTCAAAGAGAGTATGCTACTATGTTAGAGAGAAAGGGGAGAATGGTCTAAAGTCTGAAGATGTGAAGAAAGCATGGGATTGTTTGAAGAACAGTATTATGAAATGTGCTTTGGAAGTATGTAGAACGACAATGATTGGTACATGTAATAACAATGCATGGTGGAGCGATGAGGTCAAAAAGGTCGTCGGGGAAAAGAAAGTGGCGTATAAGAGAGTGATTGCAGAAAGCAACTTCAGGAAGTATATAAAGAAAACCAACGATATGCGAAAGAAGTAGTGAAGGCAAGCAAAGAGCAACTAAGGGAAAAGGAGCGTAAAAAATGCAGAGTGATTTTGAGGTGGGTAAAAACTTGTTTCGGAAATGGGTTCATGGTGCTAAATGAATGTTTATGCAAACTGAGAGACTTGTGAATAGAACAAGCAAAACTGCCCGAAGGTTAGAAGAGTGCGATCATTATCCCTTTGCACAAAAGTAAAGGCAGCAAGTATGAATGCAAAAATAATCGTGGGATAAGTCTATTGAGTGTACACAGTAAAGTATATGAAAAAATTGTTATTGAGAGAATTCGCAAAAGAACGCAAAGCAAAATATAGGACGTTCAATGTGGTTTTATGTCCGGAAGAGAATGTATGGATCAAATGTTCGCAATGCAACAAATTGTCGAAAAGTGTATGCATGCCAGAAAGAAAATGTATGCAAGTAAGTAAGTAAGGCCGGTCTGACTTCAAAACCGTGCACGCGTATGTTTTTCAATTAAAAGTTTCAATGCAACATACGCGTGCACCGTTTTGAAGCCAGACCGGCCTTATATACTTTCAATGTAACATACGCGTGCACCGTTTTGAAGCCAGACCGGCCTTATATACTTTCAATGTAAAATACGAGTGGACACGTTTTGAAGTCAGACCGGATTTATATTACTTGCAATGGAACATACGTGTGTGACTTCAAAACACACGTATGCTACGTTAAAAAAATGTAAGTGCGTGCAGAGAAAATGTGGAGCTGTTTTGAATTCGGTTTTCTAGCGAGAAGTTATAAAGTAGGTCAGATGCAAAATATCGCATTCAAGTCAATTGTGTTTAATTAAAGTGGATTTTGATTTATGTTTTTTAATTTTGTTTAGAAACTGCAAATACACATGGGCCGGTTTGACTTCAAAACGTGTCCACACGTATGCTACGTTGAAAAAATGTAGGTGCATGCAAAAATGTGGAGCTGTTTTGAATTCAGTTCTCTAGCGAGACGTTATAAAGTAGGTCAGATTCATAATATCACATCTTAGTCAATTGTATAAAGAATGCTGTATTTAATTAAATTGGATTCTGATTTTTGTTTTTACTTTTGTTTAGAAGCAGCAAACACACATAGGCCGGTTTGATTTCAAAACGAGTCCAAGCGTATGCTACGTTGAAAAATGGCCAAAGGCAGACAGACAGATTGCATCAATTTCTCATTCTCGCTTTTAAAAAACAACAAGTCTTAGTTATTAAATCGCGAACACAGTTATCTGCAAGAAATACATATATACCAATTTGTCAAAGACATTTTGACTGATTGCATCGATTTTTCATTTTCGCTTAGCGAGAAGTTATAAAGTAAGTCAGATTCAAAATATCACACACACGTATGCTACACTGAAAAAATGGTGGTGCGTGCAGAAAAAATGTGGAGCTGTTTTGAATTCGGTTCTAGGCAGACAGACTGATTGCATCAATTTCTCATTCTCGCTTTTAAAAAAGAACAAGTCGTAGTTATTAAATCGCGAACACAGTTATCTGCAAGAAATATATACTGATTTGTCAAAGACAGACAGACTGATTGCATCAATTTTTCATTCCCGCTTAGCGAAAAGTTATAAAGTAGATCAGATTTAAAATATCCACACACGTATGCTACATTGAAAAAATGTAGATGCGTGCAGAGAAAATGTGGAGCTGTTTTGAATTCGGTTCTCTATCGAGACGTTATAAAGTAGATCAGATGCAAAATATCGCATCTAACTCAATTGTATTTAATTAAAGTGGATTCTGATTTATGTTTTCTACTTTTGTTTAGAGGCTGCAAATACACATGGGCCGTTTGACTTCAAAACGTGTCCACACGGATGCTACGTTCAAAAATGTAGGAGCATGCAAAAATGTGGAGCTGTTTTGAATTCGGTTCTCTAGCGAGAAGTTATAAAGTAGGTCAGATTCTTAATATCACATCTAAGTCAATTGTATAAAGAATGCTGTATTTAATTAAAGTAGATTCTGATTTATGTTTTTACTTTTGTTTAGAGGCTGTAAATACACTTAGGCGGGTTTGACTTCAAAACGAGTCCACACGTATGCAACATTGTTAAAATGTAGATGCGTGCAGAAAAATATGTGGAGCTGTTTTGAATTCTAGCGAGAAGTTATAAAGTAGGTCAGATGCAAAATATGCTAAGGCCGGTTTGAACTCAAAGTGCGACCACTCTGCAAATACACACATAGGCCGGTTTCAATTCAAAATGTGTGTTCACTCTTGTAATAGATTGAAAAGTAGGTTAGCAAATTACGCAGATGGTGGTAATCTGCTATATAAGGAGATTGCTCTTAATATTAATATAATTAGTCAAAGTTTACTGCATATTTACATACCTACATATACAAACATGTATATAATTAATATTCAGGGATTTAAATACAAGAAAAACGAGTTTGTGTGCAAAGAAATTGCGGTTTTGGACTTGTTGGAAAGCGTTGTTTGGCATCAAATTTTTAAGCTGCCAATGCAGTCTAGTTGTTTGAGCCAAGATCATATAAAACATAACGACTGGGTGACATATATAGCGCTTTATTTGAAGCAAATTATCAGCCCCGGTAAAGAAGTTTTGTGTGAAGGGTCTAGAAAAGAAGAAATGGATGGAAACTTATCTAATGCACAACGTTGTAACTGATATGCTTGCACTAGGTTGTCCTAAGCTATCGGAGTTAAAAATCAACAATCGTTTACTATGTAACATCCATTGTTATAGACACAGCAATAATAGTCTGCAATGTGCAAAACAAGATACCTTGTTATTAAAAGAATGGTTTAATAATAATAAAAAACAATAGAAAGATTGTGTCTGTATTATTTATTTTAATGTAATTTTACAATGTTAGCCTTATTAACTATTATTATTATAACAACTTCTAGCAAACATTATTTTTTATCGATCCAGCTATTGTGTACGTTAGAGAAGCCTAACCATTTTACAAAGACTTTTTTCTACTCTTTCTTAGGACTTTGTCTACCAGGTAAATTCCTGGATGTTTAACCTTTTGCAACTCCATTTCATAAAATGCACCTTTGATTTCTTTCTCGTCTTGATCTTCTAATATATATGTTGTCGGATTGGATACGTTTACCTTTTTAATCTTAAAAATTTCATTTGACCAGTTTGGCGTGTAACTTTTCGTAAATGCTTCCCTGTATTTACTAATCCTCACACTGTCTTTAATTGAATATTTTTGTATTTTGGTTGCAAGTTTGTTGTGGGTAAATGATGATTTAAGAATAGTTTTTTCATTGAATTTATCAACTTTTACAGATTTGACTCTGATAGTACTATAAACTGTATTGTTGTATTGTTTCAGAATATCGCTTAAATTTTTTATCCAATTGTAAGAACCGTTCAGGTTAAACAAACGCCACATTTTTCCCTTTAAAGTTCTAATTACACGTTCCACAATGCTTGCTTTTGTAGAAAAAACACTATATTGGTTTATGCCATATGTCTGCATTAAGGATTGAATGTGTTTGTTATAATATTCTTTACCAAAATCAGACTGCAAATTTCTTGGCGGATTTTTAAATTTATTTAAAATTGTTCTCATTGCAGCAGTAACATCAATACCCGTTTTACTTTTAAATGGTACAGCCCATACGTATTTGGAGCAACAATCAATAACTATTAAAATGTATTTAAATCCTTTGTTTGTTTGCGAATATGGTAGCATTTCAATCAAATCGGTCTGAGGAAGGTCATTTAAACCTTTTACTATCACTTTGCGTTTCTTGAAATTTATTCTTGCTGGTTTATGAAGTTCATTTACTATATTCTCATTCACTTTTGATTGAGCAACTATCATAATACTTTTTTCTAATCAGGATTTATTAAATACAATTAATAAATAGTCCTACGTTTGGATGTCGAGGGCTCCACTTGCTTTGAAAGGAACTTTTAATATAAAATCAAGAAACAGTGTGGTATTGTTTATACTAGCACCGCTGTCACGAAAGCTGATTACATCCATACGTTTAAGCAAAAATCCTTATAGCTCTGCAATTACATAGCTTTTTTGTTTATAAGAATTTCAATGTTTTGCGGGTATCCTTTAATATTCTCAATGACTGCTTCCTCATAAGGAAATTCATAATTATGTTTAATGTTAAAAATAAGGAATGTTTTGCCACCGTCGAGGAATATACTAGAGTAAAACGTTGCTACTATCGTGTAATGTAGCATATGTAACTTGCACTCAATCAAGGTTTCAAAACCTTCATTTTTTTTTTCATATTCCTGTTCACTTATATCTATTTTACGGTTATTTAAGTGCCTTCCAAATTTGTCAATTGTTATATCATCTAATCACTTTTGCTTCGCGCAATTTTTCAATGATCGAATTTATTTCGTTGCCGTGACCTGTGTGTCCAGCAGTCTGAAATGAAACTAAAAGCCATAATCTATCAACAAGTTCATTCGGGTCATTTCAATATAAATAATCTATGGCATTATTTAATACTTCCATTGTCATACCGTCTTCAAGACGCTTTCTATAGGGTAATGTTCTAGGTCTACGAGGTGTTTGAGGAAGTATGTTCAATGTAGATATTATATTTTTGTATTTATATGAATTATTACTCTGAATTTGTTCTGTTTCAGAATAATATCTTCTATTAGCATTTGTTCTTTTCACAATATCAAGGTATGACTTTAGATCTTGCGGTCTGTACCCGACAGGATATTTTTTAAACAGTAGTTCGTATAATCCAGGAGTACCTTTATATGTCAAATCATTTAGTAGTGCATTTTCATCATCCAACGCAAAACTCAAATTGCCTATCATACGACCATTTGAATCAGGATTAAACCTAATACCATATTTATGATCAAATTTGTTCTTAACATCTTTAAACATATTGTAAATATATTCTCGAGGTAGCGGATGTAGCTGTCCGAGATAATGTGTCATACCAGGTAAATCGACAAAGCTTTGTATATATTCCTGGGCTTCTTGAACATTTCGATTAACTTATGTTTCGTATTCATTATCATCATCATCATCATCTTCATCTATGGCGTCATTTATATTCGGTATATGCTGAGCAATAACCGGCGAATCAATATAGTCAACGTTCCTTTCTAGCAATTTAGGTTTAATTTTTGTACACTGCTATGAGGCAGTTCTTCTTCTTTAAATTTTTCTTTCTTTACCACACTTTTCCCTTTCAGTTTATTAGCGATGGTTTCTAATCGCGATGTTGTGGGTAAGATTGATTCCGCTTGAACGACTGCACTATCTTTTAACTTGCTAGTTTGTTTCTTACAATGTTTCTTTTCTTAATTAAAATTCTTTTAAGTTTTATCGCCTCCTTGTTCATTGCGTAAAAAGTTTATTGTAATAAAAAAAATTCTTGGATACTAATGATACATGCGTCTCTCAAGGTTTAAATATGTATGAAGTGATCAAAACCTATTCGGAACCTTCCTTGACCTGAATTACTATCCTTGTCTACAACTAAGAAACCGTATTTGTCTTGCCAACAAGCACCACATATTTCACAGAATTTATCATACTTCATGTCAGTATTGACGTGATCGTCATATATGTGTTTTAAATTTAAATCACCTTGTTTAAAAAAAACTAAAAGAATAGCATTATCACGTATGAAGTGCTTAGGTATACGAGTATAACTTTGACAAAGGTAAAAACTGTCTACTTGTTTATGGTGCCCCATACTAAAGTATTCTCTAATTATACCTTGTTTATCGCAAGCTACATCATCAAAAACAAATATAAAATTATTTTGAGCATCAGATGGTGAAATAATATTATCAGAACTGGAAAATGTATAATATTTGATCCCTTTTATTGGTCGCAGTTGACTTTCAAGGTATTGATACTTTGGTTGATAAAGTGATATAGAATAAACATATATGTTTTCAAACTTTAAACTATTAGGCTGTTCTATCAATCCAATCATAACGTTGGTTTTACCGCAATTTGATGGACCAACAACTAGACATCGAATAGATGAAGGCAGAAGAACGCTATGTTTTTTAGCTAAGGATTGCACGTCAATGTCATTATTGTTTATGGTTAAAAATGTTGATTGTTTCACAACACGCATGTTTGCAAGTACTAAATTCGATTGTAAAGAAGCGGAATTAAATAGAAAAAACGGCGAGTATAAATAAAGAATCATTAATTCACAATAATTTATTTACTGCACAGCTTGAGAGGACAGTTGTCCGCTAATGATTACCTATAATAATTCTAAAACTACTGGGAACGGACTGTTAAATACTGTAATTAACAATTTACCATTTGAAGCGCATATTCCGGGTTACAAATTTTGCGGTCCGGGTACAAAACTAATCAAACGGTTAGCTCGGGGAGACAAGGAAATAAACAAGTTAAACGAGGCTTGTAAGGAGCACGATATTGCACACTCCAAAGAAAAGGATCTATTTAAACGCCATCAAGCAGATTCGAAGTTAGCTCAGTTAGCTACAGAAAAAATAAATTCTGGTGACTCGTCTTTAGGTGAAAAAGCAGCAGCATTTGGAGTAGCTACCGCAATGAAAGCTAAAGTAAAACTTGGTATGGGTGCCTGTGCATCGCTGAGAACAAAAAATATCAATAAAATAAGAAAACCGATAAAGAAACGTAAAATAAGGAGTACGCTAGGTATTAAAGGTATTATCAAACAAGCACATACAGCTTTAAAAATGGCTAAAGGATCTAGTATTATGGATGCAATCAACATAGCAATTAAGGCCGTCAATACAGCAAAACAAAAGAAGCATATTAAATCAGCTCGTATTATATCAATTCTTAAAACAGGGGTTTTCTACCACTAATACCAATTTTTGCAGGTCTAAGCGCCCTTGGTTCTCTTACTGGAGGTGCAGCTGCTGTTGCAAAAGCAGTTTTAGATACTAAAATAGCTAAGGAACAACTAGCGGAAAAACAACGTCATAACAAGGCAATGGAGGACATTGCAGTCGGAAACGGCATGTACATCAAACCCTATAAAAAAGGTTTTGGACTTTTTTAGCCCCTGCAAAACCTCAAAGGAACGCAACTTGATTTTATCTAATCGAGCACTAAGCAATGTAGAATTAATAGAGTTTGTTAAGCAATTAGAAGTACTATATTTCCGTGGAGTGTTTATGAGAAACAATCTCTCCAAGAAAGTTAATTTAAAAGAATGTGGTATAATTAATTTAGATAGAATAGAAGGTTTAGGCACGCATTGGACCTCATAAAAAGTACGGTAGTAGCGCTATTTACTATGACAGCTACGGAAATCTGCGACCGCCAACAGAGTTGATAAGTTATTTGAATAGCAGGGGTAAATGTAAAATTGTTTATAGCTTTAACCAAGAACAATCGTACGGTACTGTGTTTTGCGGACATTTATGCTTACAATTTTTAAGCAGTACATAGAACTGCGTATGAAGTTGCAATGTCGTACACTTTTACTCTAACGGGAAACACTTCAGTTTTAACAAGCAACTTTAATCCGCCTATAAACTTCGATAATGATTCGGAGTACGTATTAGGATTAACAAATTTTGAGTCTTACAACACAATTCCAAACATTGAAAAAGGAATAAATAATAAATTTTATTATGGACCTAACGGAGAATTAATAGAAATACCTGAAGGTACTTATGAGATTAGAGAAATTAGTAAATATCTTCAAAAAGTTTTAGGCGATAAAAGATGGCGTGGTCGTATGGAACAATCACAAAGCGCTAGAAAGACGCCAGTGTATATACAAATTACAGTTGACAATAATACACATAAATGTAGTATTAAATGTATTGAAGATGTGGATTTTACCAAAAAGGATTCAATTGGTTCTCTTCTCGGTTTCAATTCACGAAAATTGCTAGCATATGCCATGCATCAAGCAGACTACTCGATCAACATTTGTAAAGTGAATGCAGTTTTAATCGACTGTAATATTGCAAGTGGGTCCTATTTACATAGTAAACCAGCGCATGTAATACATGAATTTTTTCCTCAAGTACCTGCAGGTTTTAAAATTGTCGAGTGCCCACCTACTATTATATATCTACCAATCAGGTCACGTATAATATATGAAATAATAGTTAAAGTGTTAGATCAAGATGGAAATTTAGTTAATTTCAGAGGAGAACTGCTAACTGTAAGGTTGCATTTAAAAAAATCTGCAATAGCCATGGGTATTAAGTATAATGCACGCAATATGTCAAGAATTGCTATAAATGCCGGAAATTTCAAAGCAATCGACACTCGATTGATTGTTTCAAGACCGTTACGACTGCATTTATTTAATTAAAAAAAGTAGAATGAATAGTGAAATGCTGAACGTGCGTGAAAAAGTTTACTTCGACAATGCAATTGTTAATATTGAAAAACTCATCAGCCTTATGCTAACACATCTTTAAACAATAATTATGAATTTCGAATTCCTATACAACAACAAAATGTTTACACCTTTTCATCGAAGAGTATGCTGTACATAGAAGGCAAATTAATTAAAACAGATGGAACACCGTCTCAGACAGCAAAGTTTGTAAATAATGGGGTTTTGCTGCTCTTTGATGAAATTAGATATGAGATTGGCGGTGTCATTGTAGATCGCGTTTGAAATCCTGGATTAACCTCTATAATGAAGGGATATGTTTCATATAATATCAATCAGAGTAAACATTTACAAAACGCTGGGTGGTATCTTATGGATGATTCGCAAATTTTTGATGTCAATGGGAATTTTAACGTTGCAATAAACCTTTCAATGGTTCTAGGATTATGCGAAAATTTAGAAAAATTATTTTCAACCTCCGCCATGAGTTAGTTTTACTACGTTCTAGTTTTGATACTAATGCTATAATTAAACCTACACCTGATGAAGAAATAAAGGTTGTTTTAAACAAAGTTTTATAGAAAATGCCGCATGTAGCCGTTGATGATGCGCAACGAATTAATTTAATAGAATGCGTTGCACAAAATCAGGATTTGCATATTTCGTTTAGAGTATAGGAGTTGCATGAATATCAACTTCTACAAGAAACGCAACGTCATACATGGAACATTAAAAAAACAACACAATTAGAAAAACCAAGATTTGTGATTGTTGGTTTCCAAACCAACCGAAAAATTTGAAGTTCGAGAATAAACAGACTGCGTTGTTATATGAGATGTATGCTTAATTTCAGCAATTATATTACGAAAAGAAAAATGAGCCACTTTTTAATCCTAAAGATTTACGCAGTATTGCGCCATTAGTAGTCATAAATTGTTTTAGACAAAACGAAGCGTTAAAATCTGATACTGTCGATATTAGATTAAAATTTGAAACTAGCAGAAACGTTTTGCCAAATACATCTTGTCATTGCCTTATACTTCATGATAAGGTAGTCAAATACAATCCACACTCAAACAGCATAAGAATATTATAATTACTTTATTACTGTACCTTTACAAATTATAAAAAAAAAACAATAAATCATTTAGCAATCACAGTCTATTTATTATTTTACATGTTCAGGCGCCAAAGGTAAGTCACTACGAATTTTATGTAAACATACGGGGTAGTGTAAATCGCATTCAAAAAAATATATCCTACATCAGAATTATCGGCAATATTAAGTACGTCTAAACGTACTATTTCTGGACTGGTGCCATTTAGAAACTTTAAATTTTGCATATGGAAGATATTCATACATTGCAGCCCCATATAAATCATTAACATCAAAATACATTAAATATTTAGAATTAAAATTCTGTCATTGGAATTGTAGCGTAATACTGAATCAAAATGTGAATAGCTATAAAGTCCGAAACGGGAACAAACGTTGAACACCCTCTTTTAAGCAGATCATGATTGTTTATATTTACCCCAGAGTAACACTTCACTGTTAACTTAAAATATCACTACTAACTTCGGTCACTAGCTAAATTACTTTATAATTATTATCTGTAGAGATCTATTGACTATTTATACATAAATATGTTCTGATGTAAGCAAAAAGAACAACTGTAAAAGTTTAATAAGCAAATTTCAGAATAATGAAAAATTGCAATCAAAATAATTGCATAGCGAATTGCTTTTGGAAGCAGTTGTTAAAATCATCATTATTTACGTTTTGATTCATGACCTAAGGTAAATAGCTATAAATTAGACATTAGCAATTTTTTTCAGACAATGAACCAAATTCGTTATGTTGCTGAGAGCACCATTATTTTTGCTTACATACTGTTTTTTTCTATTCAT
This sequence comes from Platerodrilus igneus, assembly GCA_036346225.1. NCBI lineage: Eukaryota > Metazoa > Arthropoda > Insecta > Coleoptera > Lycidae > Platerodrilus > Platerodrilus igneus. The sequence continues at coordinate 347,388 of JARFIW010001036.1, forward strand.
TTCAGTATTGAAACAGTACCGACACTTTAGAAAATAAATTACAAATTTGCATCGCTTTCTGAAAAAATTGCAAATGAAAATTTTATATATTTAGCTATCTAATTATTCTAATGAATAAAAAACCGTATGTAAGCAAAAAATACCGATAACGATCAACATTGCATTCTTTGAGCCTTGGTTACTGCTTTACAAAATTTTCATAGAATATCTAGCTATCAACATTTTTTTGATTCAGTATTACGCAAAATCCCATTCGTTTTCAATTGCATTAAAAGAAATAAAAAAATTGAGAAGCTCAACAATCTCGCAATTAACCTATATTGCATAGAAAATATTAAAAAAAGTACTCCCATTTTTTGTTTAAGAGAAAATTTAGAAAAAAAATGGAACCTATTAATCTGCTGTTGCGTTTCTTGTTTCATGCCATCCTGTAAATGGAATATGCAAATCCTGATTTTGTGCAACGCATGGCATTTTCTATAAAACTTTGTTTAAAACAACTCTTATTTCTTCATCAGGTGTAGGATTAATTATAGCACGTAGTAAAACTAACTCATGACGGAGGTATAAAATAATTTTTTTTAAAATTCAACGAAGGCATAGATAGAGTAAAATAAAAAACCTAAATTAGTTAAATGTCGTTTAAAATAATGCGATGCAAATGGTCCTTAACTAATACAGTAATATTGAATAAGTTTTAGATTATTGACGACATAATTTACTTTTCAGTAAAACTGAAAAATATTGACTTTTATACATTTAATTCGATTCAAATTAACATATATATAGGTATGTAATTGCGTTTACATTGAAAGCAGTTTGTATTTTATTTTGATAACAAAGTCCATTACACGAGCCATGCTACGTCAGGAATTCTTTCAATGCCAAGGTGCTGTAATATAGCTCACAATAAATTAAATTACACGACGTTAATTCTAGGATAAAACTGCAGAATGTTTTTTAATACTGGTTTTAAAAAAATTTGTGTACCTAATCACAACCAGAAAACGGCATTCTATTTTTGTTTTAAAAGCAAGATATTAAAATTATATTTATAATAGGTACCAGATCGCTTTTGTTAACGTTTCATTCTTACATAGCATGAGTGTAAACTATTAAACATACAAAATTGACAGTTTAATTTAATCTTGGATTAGATGGATTTAATCTCAGTTTACAGACCGATGTAAAACAAATTTGACTTTTAATCTGAGTGCATATTTCGAATAGATGCTTTCATTTTTTGCGATTGAAATTAGAAATGCATGTGATCTAAAATTGCAGAGTTGTCTTCAGTACCTAACTATGGAAATGCGAATGCGTTGACAAAGAAAAAACGCTGTCGTATGTAATTTTTTGTAATAAAGTACTACAAATTAGACAATAGAAAAAGTCTATGATATCTAGTATTCTTTAATATATTTAATTAAAATGTATAAAAATCAATTTCTTTCGGTTTTACTGAAAAAAGTAAATATTTTAAATATGGTACAATAATGTGTTTAAAATCTATGGGAAACTAGTAACCAGCTAATCTTAGATTGCGTTTATCAATTATAATTGCTTTTAGGGTTTGGAGTTCCATTCATGCTGACTGAGTGGGTATATTTATTATTCTGCTGATGTTAGCATTAAATTTCTTGCTGAATACATTTATTTTATTTTTCTGCGGACGTCAGCATTAAATTTATACATGACTGGTTTTATTAAATTTTCTGTAGATTTCATATTTCTACAATTGCTATCTAGACAATACCTTAGCATTAAATTTTTGCTGACATGGGTTGAATTTCTGCTGTTATTGTTGTTTAATATCTTTATATACTCAAGATATGTATGTGATAATCGCTCAATTTTTATTGTCAAGTTGTAGTTGTGTTCTATAGAACAAATCAAAAATGAAAACTTTTTTTAAAATTGCCCTTGTCAGGAAAGAATAATGATAGTGATTGGGTTAAAATTATTGAGTAGTTTATAGCTAATCCAAATAAAATGCTGGAAAAATCGTTGGCTCCGTGAGCAAATCCACCAATTGCAACGTACGACCTGATGACACCAATACACAGTATGTATCCGTTGGCTTAATATAGATTTAATTTTCTTAATGCATTTACTTGATCTAATCTTCATCTGAATCTTTTTTTAGTGAACACGAAGAAGAACAAACAGAAACGACCGCGCGTCAAAGATGAAAAAGATAGCCTTCATAGAACTAATAAAGCAATATTTTACCGTTCAGAGTTGGAGTGAGTTAGAACTGTTTTTTATATTTGGGATGCTTGCGCATTTAGAAGACGAAGATATAAACAACTAAAGTGAATTATATTATGTTTATTCTAGAGTACATAACATTGAATATATATATATATATATATATATATATATATAACTAGATTCAATTTCCTTAAATGCAAGACGTAACTGAAAATCGTTAACAAGAGCCAAGCTTCAGTAGTATTAAGTATAACATCATCTAAACAATTAGGCTAGATAGCTCAATTGGTTAGAGCACTGATCCAGAAAATCAGAGGTTGCAGGTTCAAGTCCTGCTGTAGCCGTTCTTTTAGTGGTTTTCAATTACTAGTTCGATTTGAAATGGTAATTCAACTTTAAATGCAAAGTTGGGTTTTCATTTCATCTTAATAACTATTAATATATATTAAGCATTCATTTGCATTCCAAATATGGATTATTCTTCTCTATAAATAATTATATATATATATATATATATATTATATATTGCAAAATAATTATCGTGCTTCTCAAAACTAATAAACATAATGAGGTTAGTACAGTTCTAAAAGTACAATAATGTGCTTCAAAGACTAACATAATGAGGTTAGTCTAAAGTACACAACGTTACTTACATAACTACTAAGACATAACTCGATGGCAATATCTACTAAAACTAGCACAACATATATAATAGTCCATTGCAGTAAAATCCAACAAAAACTGCAATGGACTATTATATATGTTGTGCTAGTTTTAGTAGATATTGTCATCGAGTTATGTCTTAGTAGTTATGTAAGTAACGTTGTGTGTACTTTTTAGAACTGTGACTAACCTCATTATGTTTTTTTAGTCTTTGAAGAAGGCACGAAATTTTGTTGCCGAAACGTAGAATTAAATTACGATTTGACATAGTAGTCTATTATTTGTTGAACGAGTGTATCTCAAGAGTTCACCAACCTTTGTTTTAACTATTGACTTACGTTTAAGAATTCAGTATTATTATATATATATATATATATGTATATGTATTTTATAAATTACAATAAAGAAAAATACATTGTGTGTTTCATTTTACATTACTCCCAATTTAATAACTACTGCTTGTTATTCTTTAAAAGCGAGAATGAAAAATTGATGCAATCAGTCTGTCTGTCTGTCTTTGGCAAATTTCAAAATATCTGTACATTGGAAAACCAGTAACCAGTAAATAACTCATAGCATATATTTCAATAGATTTATTTCTAGTTTTTGAAGTTGGAGCAGTTCATAAATTTCCTCGTTTATATATTTTTTTGCAGATAACTGAGTTCGCAATTTAATAACTACGACTTGTTATTTTTTAAAAGCGAGAATGAGAAATTGGTGCAATCAGTCTGTCTGTCTGTCTTTGGCAAATTTTGAGATATCTGCACAATTTGTTAGATGTTGTATAACCAGTAAAGAGCTATTTCGTTGATCAATTATAATTGCTTTTAGGGTTGAGAGTCTCATTCGTGCTGACTGAGTTTAATCGTTTTTTTTTGCAGACATCAGCATTAAATTTCGTACTGACTACAATAATACAGACACAATCATTCTATTGTTTTTCGTTATTATTAAACCATTCTCTTAATAACAAGGTATTTTGTTTTGCACATTGCAGACTATTACTGCTGTGTCTATAACAATGGATGTTACATAGTAAACGATTGTTGATTTTTAACTCCGATAGCTAAGGACAACCTAGTGCAAGCATATCAGTTACAACGTTTTGCATTAGATAGGTTTCCATCCATTTCTTCTTTTCTAGACCCTTCACACAAACTTCTGCACAGGGTCTGATAATTTGCTTCAAATAAAGCGCTATATGTGATGACACCATTCCAGCCGTTGAAGATTCATCCCAAGAAAGACCATGAATATTCCTTGTCACCCAGTCGTTATGTTTTATATGATCTTGGCTCAAACAACTAGACTGCATTGGCAGTTTAAAAATTTGATGCCAAACAACGCTTTCCAACAAGTCCAAAACCGCAATTTCTTTGCACACAAACTCGTTTTTCTTGTATTTAAATCCCTGAATATTAATTATATACATGTTTGTATATGTAGGTATGTAAATATGCAGTAAACTTCGACTAATTAAATTAATATTAAGAGCAATCTCCTTATATAGCAGATTACCACTATCTGCGCACTTTGCTAACCTACTTTTCAATCTATCACAAGAGTGAATACACATTTTTAATTGAAACCGGCCTATGTGTGTATTTGCAGAGTGGTCGCACTTTGAATTCAAACCGGCCTTAGCATATTTTGCATCTGACCTACTTTATAACTTCTCGCTAGAATTCAAAACAGCTCCACATATTTTTCTGCACGCATCTACATTTTAACAATGTAGCATACGTGTGGACTCGTTTTGAAGTCAAACCGGCCTAAGTGTATTTACAGCCTCTAAACAAAAGTAACAACATAAATCAGAATCCATTTTAATTAAATACAGCATTTTTTATACAATTGACTTAGATGTGATATTAAAAATTTGACCTACTTTATAACTTCTCGCTAGAGAACCGAATTCAAAACAGCTCCACATTTTTGCATGCTTCTACATTTTTCAACGTAGCATACGCGTGGACACGTTTTGAAGTCAAACCGGCCCATGTGTATTTGCAGTCCCTAAACAAATGTAAAAAGCATAAATCAGAATCCTCTTTAATTAAATACAATTGAGTTAGATGCGATATTTTGCATCTGACCTACTTTATAACTTCTCGCTAAGCGGGAATGAAAAATTGATGCAATCAGTCTGTTTGTCTTTGACAAATCAGTATATATTTCTTGCAGATAACTGTGTTCGCGATTTAATAACTACGACTTGTTATTTTTTAAAAGCGAGAATGAGAAATTGATGCAATCAGTCTGTCTGCCTAGAACCGAATTCAAAACAGCTCCACATTTTTTCTGCGCGCACCTACATTTTTTCAGTGTAGCATACGTGTGTGTGATATTTTGAATCTGACTTACTTTATAACTTCTCGCTAAGCGGGAATAAAAAATTGATGCAATCAGTCTGTCTGTCTTTGACAAATCGGTATATATATATATTTCTTGTAGATAACTGTGTTCGCGATTTAATAACTGCGACTTATTATTTTTTAAAAGCGAGAATGAGAAATTGATGCAATCAGTCAGTCTGTCTTTGGCCATTTTTCAACGTAGCATACGTGTGGACTCGTTTTGGAATCAAACCGGCCTATGTGTATTTGCAGCCTCTAAACAAAAGTAAAAACAAATCAGAATCCAATTTAATTAAATACAGCATTCTTTATATATTTGACTTAGATGTGATATTATGAATCTGATCTACTTTATAACATCTCGCTAGAGAACCGAATTAAAAACAGCTCCCCATTTTTTGCATGCACCTACATTTTTTCAATGTAGCATACGTGTGGCACGTTTGTGTATTTGCAGCCTTTAAACAAAAGTAAAAAACAAATCAGAATCCACTTTAATTAAACACAATTGATTTAGATGCGATATTTTGCATCTGACCTACTTTATAACGTCTCTCTAGAGAACTGAATTCAAAACAGCTCCACATTTTTGCATGCATCTACATTTTTTCAACGTAGCATACGCGTGGACACGTTTTGAAGTCAAACCGGCCCATGTGTATTTGCAGTTTCTAAACAAAAGTAAAAAACATAACTCAGAATCCACTTTAATTAAACACAATTGACTTGAATGCGATATTTTGCATCTGACTTACTTTATAACTTCTCGCTAGAAAACCGAATTCAAAACAGCTCCACATTTTCTCTGCACGCACTTACATTTTTCAACGTAGCATACGTGTGTTTTGAAGTCACACACGTATGTTTCATTGAAAGACATATAAAGCCGGTCTGACTTCAAAACGTGTCTACGCGTATTTTACATTAAAAATATATAAGGCCGGTCTGGCTTCAAAACAGTGCACGCGTATGTTACATTGAAAGTAGGCCGGTCTGTCTTCAAAACGGAGCACGCGTATGTTACATTGAAACTTTTAATGGAAAAACATACGCGTGCACCGTTTTGAAGTCAGACCGGCCTTACTTACCTACTTATGCAGAATTTGTGGATCTGGAAAACGCGGATGACCCTGTGAACAAAAGTGAATTATGAAAGCCGCTGGGTGAACACGGTGTAATCAAGTGCTTGATAAAATCTATCAGAGCGATTTACGAAGGCAGTGGAGCATGTGTACGTGTGAATGGCTACATGGGGCAATACTTTGACATTGTGAAAGATGTAGGTCAGGACTGTGATGTCTCCATGGCTGTTTAATGTATTTATGCATAAATGTATCAGGCAGGTTTGCAAAGGAATGGAAAAAGGTAAAAATTAGTAAAACAAATGTCAGTGTGCTGTTGTATGCGGATGACGCAGTATTGTTGACTGAATCGTCACAAGATTTGCAACGAATGCTTGACAGACTGTCGAAATCGTGTGAAAATATGCAATTGGAAGTAAATGTAATGATTTTTGACAGAGATGGCAGAATTGATGACTTTGTAATTAGAATGGACAATGATACGATAGAGAAAGTGAGTGACCTCTTGTACCTCAGTAGAAAGTTTTTGAGTAATGAGAAGCTGGATGGTGAAATAAAGAAAAAAGCAAATGCTGGAAGAAAAGTTGCTGGAAGTTTGTGGGCAATGAACAGGAATAAAGGATTGAGTATAAATCTGAAATTAGATTACCTTTCAACGTCGATTGTTACACGTTTATAATATTGAAATCTAATTATTATCGGTTGACTGGCATTTTTATACGTATATTAAGACACCGACGTCGATTGAACTTAATTGACCCTGATTGCATTTTTCAATCGGTTTATATAATATAAATTTCAGTACGTCATAAAAATCTAGAAACATCTATTTGCCTTTGCTGTTAAATTGTGCTGGCTGTCGTAAACTTGCCCACATCCAAAATCAATAATTAAACTTCCACATACACATATCAAATCGTTCCATTCTTTGAAAAGTAATTTAACAATAAATGCATTTTAAAATTTCATTCAAAAACTAATTACTTTATTCACTTCAACATCTTAGTTTTTTATAGTCTCAGATTAGATCAACTTTCAACGTCAATACTGTTGCGAGCTACTATTAGGCAACCCGTCAAACACACAAGCGTTGTAGGGTCTGCATAGTCTCCAGGATTCTAGAATGCTTCTAGCAATCAAACACACAAAACCCCGCCAGCACTGTTCATTCTCGCCAGACCGGGAAGCTTCTTGTAATTACCAGAAGACGAGTCATATCTTTAAATCTGAGTCTAGATAAGACCGCTAAGAAATGCAAGGGTCAGTATATACTAGAATGTCTAATATAAATTATAACGTTGTAAAGTAATAGTAGTTTGAGCTTTTAGAAGTATACATAAATGTTATATGCTGTGTCTAACGTACATGCAGCTTGTAGTATACATAAATGAATAGAGGTGTATAAACAAATAGTTGTGTCAGTGTTGTTAATGGACCTATGGTAAAGAAGTTAGTTTAAGAAGAAATTAGTGCTTGTAAATTTATTAGTGTAATAGTGCTTCATTGTTAAGTGGACTGAAAACATCTATAAATAAGACATATACTGTTAATTAGACTTGTGAACAGTGAGTAATAAAGACCTTTATTATTACTTGTTTTAAATTAAGGAAACGCGGTAGCAGTAGCTCGTTTCACTGGTGTCAGGTGCGGTGTATATAGTGATTAATTTAAAACACAAGTCTAAAGACATTTAAGTAGTTTGTATATGCCAGTTACAAGAAATTTAAGTAAAATGGAGGCAGAAACTTTAATGAACTTCTTCAAGGATTTTAAATCCGGTATGGAGGAGAGGTCGGCTAAACTAGAATTGACACTCAGTGAAAACTTAGTGAAGTCAGTTGAACTGGAATCGAATCTTAAAGAGTTTAAATACGGTATGGAAATGACACTTAGTGAAAATGCTGAGAAAATAGAAAAGTTAAGTGAAAATACAGCCACGTTAGAACAAAGATTAATGGAAAGCTCCATTGCATTGAAAGAAATTTCACTGAACAGGTAAAAACAGTTGAGCAAAAGTTGGACAGTAAATTGGTAAAAATGGAAGAAGATATGATGAGGCTGCAAGAACAGGTGATTTCACTAACAACACGGCCACTTGAAATAGCAAATCAAGTTGTAAATGAGAACATTCCAGAAATAAGAACCATGGAAAGAAGCGAGTCCATACTGTCTAAATTTAAAGTGAAACCACCCACATTTGATGGCAAAACACCTTGGCCCACATATTTGAAACAATTTGAAGCTGCGGCAATAGCCAACGGTTGGTGCAACAAAGAGAAGGCTATCTCCTTAATAGTGGCCCTACAGGGGAAAGCTCTTAACATCTTACAAACGATTCCTGATCACCAGCAGAATGATTACGGCCTTTTAACATCGAAGCTTGAGATGAGATATGGAGATGCTCACCTTCAACAGGTTTACCACGCACAAGTTAAGAACCGCTCGCAAAAGACAAGTGAAAGTCTGCAAGAATTCGAAGCTGACATTGCCAGATTAGTTAGATTGGCATATCCAACGGCACCAGATAGTTTCCTCGAACAACTGGCTGTACAAACATTTGTGGATGGCGTTAAAGAAGGCGAAATACAGCAAGCGCTAAGACTAACACGGCCAAAAATGTTAGATGACGCACTGGCTCATGCGCTTGAATTTGAAGCAGCTAAGCAGACATCACACAGAATGAGTCACAAAGTTCGGTCTGCCTTAGAGGAACCTGATCAAGCGCAGAACAGCATAGATGAAATAATCAACCGTGTGGAAAAGCTTAAAAGACAACGAATGCGGAGATGGGGTCTGCGATACTGGAACTGCGGCGAAGTTTGTCATATACAGAGACGCTGCACTAAACCAAAAAAACAACCGGTTGAGCAGCAGGAAAAACTAAAGTAAGTCGACGTAAGGGGGCGAACGTCGACAGCACAACGTAGTGCCCCGGAGATTATCATCCGTGCTGCATCGTCGATGGGGAGTCTGGACAGCATTTATATCGATGGAAGAATTAATGGTAGGGGTGTTCAACTACTCGTGGATACAGGAGCGAGAAAAACTATTGTGAGACCAGATTTGGTTGGTCGTGGAAAAGTGCTACCTGTATCGGTGTGTCTTCGAACGGCAAGTGGTAAGAAAATTTGTACTCACGGAGAGATTGCCGTTATGTTGACAATTGGGGACAAATTAATTAATCATCGAGTGTTGGTAGCTGAAATTACAGAAGAAGTGATCTTGGGAATGGATCTCATGAGAGAATATGGGTTTCATGTAAACATGAAAGAAAATGTGCTTCGGATAGATGATGATGAGATTCCATTTCAAGGTAGGAGTAACCAGACGATGCAAGTTCGAATGATTTGCGATATGAAAATACGCGAGAAGCCGGAAATGATAGTAATGGGACGCCCGGATGGTACGCTCCGGGAAGGACAAGTATGCATGATGGAAGCAACTGAATCGGGAATGGGTCAGGAGGGACTTTTGATTGGAAGAACGCTGGTAAAGTCTCGAAATATGGTACCAGTAAGGATGCTAAACATTAATCCCCATACAGTGACCCTGAAGAAAGGCATGATTGTGGGAAGTTGCATTCCAGTATGTCATATTAAACGTTGTGTGGACGACACGAAAAATAAACCAACCAACGGTTGCTCACAGAAATTGCTGGATATGTTGATACCCTCGTGTCAAGGATTAAATGGCGACCAACTGGGCAAGGTAAAAGAACTGGTCGGACGATATCGAGGTGTGTTTGCACTGGATGATAGTGAGAAAGGAAGGACGAATGTTGTGCAACACAAGATCAATACTGGAGATGCGCAACCGATAAGACAACACCCCAGTCGGCTTCCTTTGGCAAAACGTAAGGAAGCTGAGCAAATTATCACCAATATGGAAGAACATGGAGTGATTGAACCCTCGAATAGTCCATGGGCATCCCCGGTAGTGCTTGTCAAGAAAAAGGATGGGTCGACAAGGTTTTGTGTAGACTACCGGCGGCTTAACAATGTGACAAAGAAAGACAGCTATCCTTTGCCCAGAATTGATGACACCTTGGATACTCTATCCGGATCTAAATGGTTTTCGACCTTGGACTTGAAAAGCGGATACTGGCAGGTAGGCTTGGAGCCAAACGATAAAGAAAAGACTGCGTTTACAATTGGAACTGGATTATGGCAGTTCAAGGTCATGCCATTTGGATTATGCAATGCTCCTGCTACTTTTGAACGATTGATGGAGTCGGTACTGCGTGGACTGTCCTGGAAGACATGTCTGGTGTACCGGGACGACGTGATAGTGTTAGGCCGGTCTTTTGAAGAACACCTTAAGAACCTAGAGGAGATATTCCAAAGATTACGCGGGGCAAACCTTACATTAAGCCCCAAGAAGTGCCACCTATTTGGAAAGGAGCTGAAATACCTAGGACATGTCGTTTCGAAGACCGGAATAAGAGCTGACGCTGACAAAATAAAAACGGTACAAGAGTGGCCTACACCAGCAGATATACACCAACTACGCAGTTCTCTAGGATTGTGCACATATTACCGACGCTTTATACTTGGGTTTGCGAACATTGCCAAACCGTTAACAAAATTAACCGAAGATGGACAAGAATATGATTGGAATGACGACTGCCACAGAGCATTTGAACAACTGAAACGGCTACTAGTTACAGCACCAATTTTGAGTTATCCACGAATGGAGGGGAAATTTGTGTTGGATACTGATGCCAGTAACACAGCTATAGGAGGCGTTCTTTCTCAAGTGCAGGACGGACAAGAAAAAGTTATTGGGTATTTCAGCAATGTCTTGTCGCGGCCAGAAAGGAACTATTGTGTGACAAGAAGGGAGCTGTTGGCCGTCGTCAAATCCGTAGAGCACTTTTATAAGTACTTATACGGCCGTAAATTCCTATTGAGAACAGACCATGCTGCACTGAAATGGTTACTGCAGTTTCGAAATCCTGAAGGGCAAGTTGCAAGGTGGATAAAGCGGCTGCAGGAATATGACTTTGACACAGAACATCGGGTAGGAACTAGCCATCGGAAAGCAGACGCTTTGTCAAGGAGACCTCGTCCAGTAAACTGCAATCATTGCTCCAAGATGGAAGAGAAAATAAGTGTCATCCATAGAATGACGGTAACCGATGATACTTGGCAACTCGAAAGAATACGAGAAGACCAGGAGAATGACGCCGAATTGGGACGTATTATTGAGTGGAAAATAGAGGACAACGACCAGCTTGGGAAGAAATTAGTATTTTAAGTAGGAGCCTGAAGGCATACTGGGCACAGTGAGACTCCTTGATGATGGAAAATAGAATCTTGAAACGACGCCTGGAATTTGAAGATGGCACTGAGAGACTTCAAGTGATAGTGCCGAGAAGCAGAGTGCCGGAAGTGTTGCAGCACTTTCACGAAATTTATTTACGGAGGGCACTTTGGCGCGAAAAGAACTCTCGAGAGAGTGAGAGAAAGATTCTATTGGCTGAACTGCAAAGATGATGTGAAGGAGTGGTGCCGGAAATGTGAATTGTGTGCCTCTGCAAATGGCCCGGTCACAAAACGGAAAGACCCAATGAGACAGTATAACGTGGGAAATCCTTTTGAGAGGGTAGCCATTGATATAGCTGGTCCGTTTCCTGAATCAGAGAAAGGAAATAAATACATCTTGGTTGCAATGGATTATTTTACCAAATGGCCGGAGGCATATGCTATACCTAACCAAGAGGCCGAGACGGTTGCAGATGTACTAGTCAGGGAGTTGTTTTGTCGTTTTGGAGTTCCGTTAGAATTACACTCCGATCAAGGTCGAAACTTCGAATCGGCGTTGTTTCAAAACGTCTGCAAGCACCTTGGAATCAGGAAGACTAGAACCACGCCACTTCATCCCTAATCGGATGGAATGGTTGAAAGAATGAACAGGACGTTAGGAAGTACCTGACCAAAGTTGTCTCTGAACATCAACGAGACTGGGAGCAATATTTACATTTGTTTCTACTGGCGTACCGATCTTCGGTACTTGACAGCACAGGATACTCGCCCGCTTGCGTAATGCTAGGACGTGAATTGCGGCTACCATGTGATCTTCAGTTTGGATTTAAACCTGGAGAAGAGATCGCAGGTGAAGATTACGTTAGTAAGCTTCGTGAAAGATCAAATAGCATTCACGAAAACGTCCGAAAGAATATCCAGGCAGTAAGCGATCGAATGAAATCACAATATGACACGAGAGCACAAGAAGGTGGTTATCAACCTGGAGATTTGGTGTGGTTGTATAATCCACAAAGAAAACGGGGGTTGTCGCCAAAATTACAAAGATAATGGGAAGGCCCGTACGAAGTGATGAAAAGGATTAATGATGTAGTGTACCGGATCAGAAGATCTCCCCGTGGTAAACCGAAAGTGGTACACTTTGACCGTTTAACATCCTACGCTGGCAACAACCAGGAAGGCTCGAATAAAGAGAATGGCATTCGACAAGTTAATAATCATGAGCCAAATGTAGATTTCGAGAGTTGTACGGCGGCGTATGGTGGTTCCCCTAAGGCGAGATTTGGCGTTGTTGTTAAAAAACAGCAAGACCTGTTTAGAGCACCAGAAGAGTATTCCCTTCCACATTGCGTAGCTCAAGATCTGTAAATGTCAAGGGGAATAGCTGTTGTTTTCAAGAAAAAGTTTGGATGTGTGGATGAATTAGTACAACAGCAGCCAACTGTAGGAAAAGCTTTGGTTCTTCAGGATAAAAATCGTTATGTTTACTATCTGGTCACCAAAAATTCTTCAAGGCAGAGACCTAGTTATGGACATCTATGGGAGGCTTTGCTGAATCTTAAAGCTCAGATGATGGAAAATGGAGTAACGAAACTAGCGGTGCCCAAGCTAGGTTGTGGACTGGATCGCTTAGATTGGAGGATAGTGCGAAATATGCTAGAAGTAGTTTTCCAGGAAACCAAGTCCAGGTCCTTGTTTGTTGTTATCAGCCGGTTGCCTACCAAGACCAAGAAAAGAGTGTTGACTGTTATTTCCAACGACGCGGTGGATGCACCAGAGGAGATAGCTGCCGATACCGTCATCATTCCTCGAATTGGCGCCAAAATATATTTACAGTTACGAGACGTAACGGTTTTAAAGAGGGGGTAGTGTTGCGAGCTACTATTAGGCAACCCGTCAAACACACAAGCGTTGTAGGGTCTGCATAGTCTCCAAGATTCTAGAATGCTTCTAGTAATCAAACACACAAAACGCCGCCAGCACTGTTCATTCTCGCCAGACCGGGAAGCTTCTCGTAATTACCAGAAGACGAGTCATATCTTTAAATCTGAGCATATATAAGACCGCTAAGAAATGCAAGGGTCAGTCTATACTAGAATGTCTAATATAAATTATAACGTTGTAAAGTAATAATAGTTTGAGCTTTTAGAAGTATACATAAATATTATATGCTGCGTCTAACGTACATGCAGCTTTTAGTATACATAAATGAATAGAAGTGTATAAACAAATAGTTGTGTTAGTGTTGTTAATGGACCTATGGTAAAGAAGTTAGTTTAAGAAGAAATTAGTGCTTGTAAATTTATTAGTGTAATAGTGCTTCATTGTTAAGTAGACTGAAAACATCTATAAATAAGTCATATACTGTTAATTAGACTTGTGAACAGTGAGTAATAAAGACCTTTATTATTACTTGTTGTAAATTAAAGAAACGCGGTAGCAGTAGCTCGTTTCAATACATATACGTTTATGGTTCTAAAAACTCATTATTACCAGTTGAGTGATATTTTTAAACGTATAGTAGAACATCGACCTGGACTGAACCCAATTGGCTCTGACTGCATTCTTCAATCGGTTTTTATAATATAAATTTTACTGCGTTATAAAAATCTAGAAATATCTGTCTGATTTAATTCATTTTAATTCATGTTGATCATGTAATTTTCTCTGAAATTGTGATTCTACGCTCGCGGTGATACTTAACTGGGATATTCTGCATGTTTATCTTATCTAAATTGTTGTTATACGTTTGATATCTTTGATTTATTACATCGTCAAACCTCTTACCTGATACTATAGTTTCCTGATTGGAATGTCCATTCACCTTTATTGAATGAACGTTAAAAATAATTTGTTATCTTGATTAACAGCCATCACTTGATTTATTAGTTGTTTTTCTACTTGATGAATAAAGGTTTGAAATTTCTTGAACAATCTAGAAGCGAAGTACTCTTCACAATTCAAAATACACAACTGCACGTTTTGGGTTAAAAACTTTTAATCTTGTCATGAAATAAACTAAACGCGTTTTAAATGGTATCGCCTATTTTTTTAATTAGGAGTATTTTCACGGATTTCTAGGTACTTAATATGCACTATTTAAAGATATTATACAACATAAATAAAGTTTACATATCACGGATTTTTGCATTTAAAGTACAATATACAGAGTGTTTTCAATTACTGAGTGCATTTACACTGAATATAAGTATTCAGATAATTTTCTTTATTCTTCTCTGGTATAACGCGTTACATGTATACGGAATGGTGGTCAACTACCTATATATGACCCCCTTATATAATTATTCTTCAAATTAAAATATAAAATCTAAGCTCAATTCCGTTGAGTTCACGTTGAGCGCCATTTTGTTATATTGATGAATATTTTTTTATTTTTATTTCCGATTACCTACTGTATACAATTATTTACACTAGACTTTTAATATGTGGCCTTTCTATCAAATAACTCTTTTATACTTCATAAAATCAGCTTTTCAAATTAAAATCAATTTCCCGCATTCCACTCTTTCATCATTTGAATTCTTTCATCATCATCAACTATTTCTTATTTTTTTATATTGACACAATGGTTTAGCAAATATCAACTACAATCACAAAAAAGTCCTTTGACATAAAAGGTTTACAAATTATTGCAGAATAAGTTTCGCATAAAATATAACAATCGCATATAAATTAAGTGGTCCAAGATACTCCGTATAGCAACTACTAACGCAATTGTGTCCATAGATAAACCGAAAGAAATAGACTTCTTTGAATTGTTAAATACACCCATCTACCAAAAATCCTAAACGTCTCCTCTCCAAGAATGAATACTTTAAATCAATTTTCGAAAAAACTTTCTTATTAACAAATTTCGTCAAGATAATATCTATTGATGTATTGCTTATATTACGCTGATTTATACTTTTCATATTCAAACCTAATTTCTTATTAACATCGCTCCTTTTTATTACAATTACACGTTTCACAACATAGGTGCATGATTTCTCACAGATACTCTCACACAACATTTTCTCACCTTCATTTAATTTATCCTTAATCTCATCTTTCTCAAAAAATTTTATTTTATG
Source organism: Platerodrilus igneus (assembly GCA_036346225.1). Taxonomy (NCBI): domain Eukaryota; kingdom Metazoa; phylum Arthropoda; class Insecta; order Coleoptera; family Lycidae; genus Platerodrilus; species Platerodrilus igneus. The sequence goes on from JARFIW010001036.1 coordinate 363,062, forward strand.
TCTTTAAAAGTCTTTAGAGCAAGAATATGCTTGCTTTTGCCGTTAAATTGTGCTGGCTGTCTTAAACTTGTCCATATCCAAGATCATTAATTAAATTTCCACATACACATACCGAATCGTTCCATTCCTTAAAAAGTAATTTACCAATAAATGTATTTCAAAATTTCATATATCCTTCTACTTCCATTTTGTAGTAATCGATCGTCGTTCATTTACAAACTAATTTCTTTATTCACTTCAACATCTTAGTTTTTCATAGTCTCAAATTCGATCAACTTTCAACGTCGATAATTATATGTTTATGATTCTAAAAACTCATTATTATTGGTTGAGTGAGATCTTTAAACGTATAGTAAGACACCTACGTGAACTGAACTAAATTGGCCCTGATTGCATTCGTCAATCGGTTTATATAGTATAAATTTTACTGCGTTATAAAAATTTAGAAAATCTGTTTGTTTTAATTCGTGTGGATCATGGAATTTTCCCAGAAATTGTGATTCTAAGGCTCGCGGTAATACTTAACTGGGATATTCTGCATGTATATCTTGTCTAAATTGTTGTTATACATACGTTATCTTTGGTTTATTACATCGTTAAATCTTTTACTTCATAATATAGTCTCCTCATTGGAATGTCCATTCATCTTTATTGAATGAACATTAAAAATGTTTATCTGTTATCTTAATTAATAACCGTCATTTGATTTATAGTTGTTTTCTTACCTAATGAATGAAGGTTTGAAATTTCTTGAATAATCTAGAAACAAAGTACTTTTTACGATCCAAAACACACAACTGCACTATTTGGGTTAAATACTTTTAATCTTGTCATGAAATTAACTAAACGCGTTTTGAATGGTATCGACTATCTTTTTAATTACAAGTATTTTCACAAATTTTCACGTAATATGCACTATTGATAGAAATTATGCAACATAAATAAAGCTTGTAGATCACGGGTTTTCGCAATTAGAGTACAATTTACAGAGTGCATCCAGTTACGAAGTGTATTTACACTGAGAATAAGTATTTAAAAAATTTTCTTTATTTTTCTCTGGTTTAGCGTGTTGCATTTACATGAAATGGTGCTGAATGACCTTTATATGACCCCCTTATCATATCAATACATAAATATATATACTCATATATGCATGCATTACATATATAGTAAAAAATTTCTAAATTACCTGGGATACACTTTGTCCTTCCGGTAGTTGTGGTTCCATAAAGGAATCGCTCTTTTGTGGATATTTTCTATTGGAATGGCGATAAAAGTGCAACCTCAGCGATGCGTAATCGCTACACCTTTTCTCGCATATAGGACAACAATAAGTAGTCCTGCACTTGTCATGCGTCTTCATATGCCTTTTTAGTTTCTCACTAAAAGGAAGAAAAATATACATTAGCGCTAAACAAAATTTGTATGTAGCAATGCAATCCAATATTTAATTATTTACTAACCGTAACTTAACTACAATTTTGAAAAGCTTTTGAAAGCGTTAGGTTACACCACTCTTTCTAAAACTTTGGGTCGTATCCCTCAAGGTGTCTCCGTAAAGCTTCAAAGATGTGGAGAAAATATTATGAACTGATAAATTAATTCATTAATTGCATTTCTGTAAGAAATAAGTGTCAAAGATTGGCCAACTATATAAAACTATGTAGGGATGTAACTTGATTATATTTTTAACAAATATTATGGAGCTGGGGTAATTCGGTTCACAAAAAATATATTTCTATACATACTTACAGGAGTGTATTTAGGGTTTGTAGATCCGAAAAAAGCATTCGACCATGCAAAATAGGAAAGAATTTCAAAATACTAAAAAAATAAGAATGAGCTATATAGATAGACGGATAATACATAGCCAATACAAAGGGCAATGAACTGTAATAGAATCAAAGTAGGAACGTTGAGAAGTAAATATTAGGAAAGGGGCGAGACAGAGATGAGCGCTATCATCATTAATTTTTAACTTGTATATCAAAGAGGCAATGAAAACGTCAAATGCAGAGAAACATTTTAAATGATTAGTATGCTTAAATTCACAGATGATATAGCGGTATTAGCATCTAGCAAGGAAAAATTAGTAGTAGCTTTTAATAAAATGGAAACAGTACTAACAAAGAGATATGGTATGCGAGTCAACAAAAATAAAACTAAAGTACTAGTATATAAAGTAGAGGATAATAAGTCAAAAACAAGAATGCGACTAAAAAACCAGAATATACAAGATGTTTAGAATTTCTGCAATCTAGGAACTTAAATAACGAAGATGGGAAAAGTGCAAAAGATATAAAACAAAGATTAGCCTAAGGTCGTGCTACAATTAACGAAAAAGGGTAACTGCTATGTTCGAAGACAACAACCATGGAAACAAGGAAAAGACTGCTGAAAACATGGGTGGAGAACATTTCTGTATGGCTGTGAAACGTGAGCAGTAGGAAAAGCGGGCCGGAAAAGATTGAAGCCTTTGAAATGTGGTGCTGCAGGCGTATGATGAAGATGTCATGGACAGACCAAGTTAAGAACAAAGAGGTACTAAAAATGCCAAAAAAAAAGAAATATGTGAAAAACAGTAAAAAAACAAAAGCGACAGAATGAAAGGGCACGTTCTAAAGTATGATGATATACTGAGAGATATACTAACTGTAAAGAGATAAAAACAGAGGGTTAGGGTAGACATAGATTAGACTACCATACACGGATCGTTAAAGATACAGGTCGTGGGAATATTAGAGAAATGTATGGGTTAGCTCATAATAGGAAATATTGGAGGTACGCGTCCAACCAGTTCCTGGACTAAATACCTAATGATAATGATAAGAGAATTGCTGTATTCTTTACTAAAAATAAGCTAAGAGAGTGGTTAATACATATTTGTATATCCTCAGTTTGCGTTTTTTTTAAATGGCTGTATAACGGGTTTTCATTTCAAATTTTGGAATTAAAACGAAATTGATTTGTTGTTAGAAATTTTAAATGTTTGGTTTAAAACTCTCATTGGATGCTCAAAATTCTCTTCATTTTTATAATTCCAGCCTATTTTCGAAAATTAATTTTATTCCTATAGTGACCAGTAAATTCTTGCCGCTGTAATTTATATAACGATAAATAATAAATATTAGTTATTTGTTTTTCTAACTTTTTAACGGATTGGCCTAATCAAACCCGTCAGTTCGTTAGGGTATACATTTTCTTTTAAAATGATACATCCCAGCTACAAAGTGTAATTTATAACTTTAAAATCTTGGTAACAGTGGTCGTGGGAACGAAATTAAAATTTAATGCAATATCGTTTTTAAACTTCCTCTCGATTTTAAAATCTACGTTTTTTTGATCAGAATAAAAATTTCGGCATTTTAAATGTTAATTAGTGCTGCTAGTTTTGAAAAGAAAACTCGCAATGTTAAATATGTTAAGAGTTAAATATGTTCTCGCTACATAGATGGATAGAAAAGTTTGAATTACCACTTGTTCCGTTCAACCCTGTATATATTTATTTAGTTTCTTTATGTTATTACTATAAAGTTTAAGTTTATTTGTTAATGCTAATATCTGCTTTTTAATTTAAATTTAATAAACCCGGCCATGTTATCACCTTCAACGTTCGATCTTGTTTGCCATATGTTTCGTGATTGCGTGGCCTAACTCACATTCTATTGTCATCGCTTGAACAATAAGTTTCTGTTTCGGAGGTCAGTCCCCGTATAGGACTATCTCACCGCTTTATATTATTTCACGGGTGTAGTAATAAGTGTTCCGAATCCAAGAATCTTCACCGCTCTAACTGGACATCAAAGAATATTAAAGGCCGCATTTGTTTAATATCTGTTTGGTTATACACCCGCTTTTCTATCCTGAGTATTTTTTTATGTACTCAACACCACTCCTGAGTTGCACTGTTTCGGACATATGTGATGCAGCGCTCTGCTACATGCAACGTGCTGATTTATCGTATTTGTCGGGACTAGTTTATTTGTGTTCTTTGAAGGTGGTAGCGATGTGCAACCATAGTTCTTTGTATTAAGATTTAGAAATAGTTCAATGTATGAGTCAACAAGGGGCTAGCGTTTGCTTTCCCTATTACCTGCTGTCCCGGATTATTAAGTTAGTTGTATTCGAACGGTCAGTTGTAACGCCACGTTATTTTTAGTTATTTTAGTTACTTCTTGTCATTTCTTATATTTACAGAATGACTAATTAATAAATATTTGCATTTTAAATACAGTCCATTAAATAATTAATTCATTCATCTTAATGTTGATGAGTGTGTACCTATGCATACTACGAAGTTAATTAACTTTCATTACCGTTAAAATGGTCCTAGGAGTCGTCAAGTTTTAAATAAATTTTACCGGGAAACAAATGTCTAGTTTACTAATAAACGTGGCGCGATTTGAAAAGATTTAAAAACATTTTGTGTTCAATGTTAAGTGAAAGTTTTTGTGCATCTTATATTCCGATAATTCCCACAGGTGGTCATTTCGGTTATACAGGCGAGCACCGTTACGAAAATATTTATTGGATACAAATGCAGGTAGAAGGATTTTAAAGCTCTTTATTTGAAGAATGTTGACGATACCCATTTAAGGCGTTGAACATCTTCTACCCAAAGCTCATTTCTGGCGACGGGAGGTATTGTTATTGGGCACGTTAGATTTCTGTAAGTTTTAATTATTTATATAGCAATACAATTTTTGCTGATTTATGGATTGATGTTGAGGTAGACGTATTATATTTTGTAGTGATACGCAAAATTTCATAGCTACTGATTTTTTGTATAATATTTAATTTTCTAATTTAGAATCATGAGTAAAGGTAAAAAAGCTTTGTTAGCTGAACAAAAATTTTTAAAATGCAGCATTGTTAGGGCTGAGAATTATATTAATAGCATTTCCGAGGACGCTGATTTAGAAATGATAAATGTCAAATTTGAATTGTTAAAATCTAATTTTGAGGAATTTATGCAAGTGACGCGTAAGTTGATAGGAACTGATGATGATTCAGATTTTACAGAAATTGAACAGGTAGAGAATGTGTACACTGCCACTTACGCGAAATTTAAGCGAGCTTTGCAATCGCAGGTCACATCTGATAATAGTCGGCAAGTTGGTGACTCTAGAAGTAATCAAAACTCGTTACCGGTAGGGAATATTAAATTAGAAGCACTGCAGTTGCCTATGTTTTGCGGGCAAGTTCAAAATTTTAAATCCTTCTATGAACTTTTTGTCACTTTAGTTGATAAAAACCCAAATTTAGTAAACATAGAAAAACTATTATATTTAAGAAAACATCTTACAGATGAGCCGTTACGGTTAATTGCGGCGTTGCCAGTGGAAAGTCATTCTTATGAAGCAGCTTTAAGTATATTGCAAAAAAGGTATAATGATCGTTATCTCATTATTGATTGTCACGTTAAAGATATAATGGATTTATCAATTACTAACTGTAACGACGCAGGAATGTTACGCGAATTTATTGCTCGAATCAGGCAAACAATTTCTTATTTGCAGAATTTAGGTGAACCAGTCTGGGATGCAATGGTTGTCCATATCATATTAGGAAAATTAGACATTTACTGTAACAGAGCGTTTCAGGGTGAAAGGAAACCGAATACAAAGGCTAATTTAAACGAACTGTTAGAGTTTTTAGACAAACGGGCGTTAAATAACGAATTGAGCAAATCAACCTCAAAATATTCCAAAAATAAAATGACCCTTCAGTCACCAACATCTAATTACAGACCGGTTTCACATACTGCAACAACTTCAGTTAAAACAGGTAGTAAACCCTTTAACGGTAACTATTATTAAGGCAGAACTTCTACTGTTGAAAATAATTCAAGTATTCGTCAAGAAATGCGAAACAGTAATTGCAAATTTTGTTTAAGAGGAATTCATAATATTTTTCGCTGTTCTAAATTTAAGGAAGTTGGCGTGATCGAAAGACAAAAATTTGTTACAGATAACAAAGTATGTGTTTCTTGTTTAAATATTCATAATGGCAAGCAGTGTGCAAATAGTATTAAGTGTTTCATTTGTCAATCTAAAGACCATCACACACTGTTGCATAAAGATGTTCAAACAGATACAGTAACTAACGTAGTTTCGGCGCAAGGCGTAAACATAATGAAATCGAACTGTTTAGATTATGTTTTATTACCGACAGCATTAGTATTAGTGAAGGATGGTGAAGGAAAATTCATTACGGCCCGAGCCTTGTTGGACTCTGGGTCACAAACTAACTTTGTCACATCAAAATTACTAAGTAAATTAAGATTAAAACCAAACAGTTCAGAACGTACAATTCAGATTTCGGGAATTTCTAGCGATTTTACTGAATGTACTCAATGGATAAATCTAGAAATTAGTTCTAAATATGGAGGTTATGATTTTTCCCAGCAGTTTGAGTCATACCTAATATTACGGTACAATTGCCTCAATTTAATTTTCAGATTGATAATTTTAAAATACCAAAGGGGTTGCCATTGGCTGACGAAAATTTTATGAAAGTGGGGACATAGAATTACTTTTTGGTGCGGATATTTTCTTTTCTATTTTACTTCCTCAAAACTAAAATTTTCATCAGATCAACCTACTTTACAAAATTCTCATTTAGGTTATTTTGTAAGTGGAAAAGTCATTACTACACTTAGTTCTATCAAAATAATTACCACGCAACTTCACTGCATAGTGTTTCTTCGGAAGGACAAGAACGTTTAATGCACTTACTTGAAAAATTTTGGGAAAATGAGAACTTCTGTAAGGCAAATACCGAAGAAGAGTTTTCCGATAATGAAATAGCAGAAAATTGCTTTAAGTTAAATTTTAAAAGAATTGAAGGGCGTTTTCAGGTTAAATTACCTTTAAGAGTTGATCTTAAAAATTTTATGTTAGGAGATTCCTCAAGCATGGCAATAAAGCGCTTTCAAAATTTAGAAAAGCGTTTTCTATCCAATGAGTGGTTTTTTAGAGAATATTCTAAGTTTGTTAGAGAATTTTTAGAAAAAGGTTGGGCAAAAGTAATTAGCATGAATGCATTTGAATGTCATAGAAACGATAACTGGTATTTTTTGCCTCATCACGGCATAATACGAGAAGATAAAAAAAGTACCAAGATGCGAGTAGTTATGGATGGAAGTGCAGTTACCAAAAAAGGCATTTGTTTAAACAGTATTCAGTACACGGGTGAAATTTCACAACCAGAATTGTTGACATTTTATTATTATTTAGATCATATCGGTTTGTTTGCGTTGCAGATATCAGGCAAATGTACTTACAAATTTTGGTAGATCCTGAACATCAAAAACTATTAAATATGTTTTGGAGGGAAAAGGCAAATAGCCCAATACAAATTATACAGCTAAATAGATTACCGTTTGGTTTAAAAGCGAGCCCTCATCTAGCAACGCGGTGTTTGTTACAATTAGCCATAGAAGGAGCAGAGGATTTTCCTTTAGCGGCACATATTTTAAAATTCAATACATATATTGATGATTGTTTATTTGGAGCAGATGATGTGGATCTTGTTTTGAAGGCTCAGTCAGAGCTAATTGAGTTGTTAGGTTCGGGAAAATTTGAGTTACATAAATGGAGTGCAAATAACATGCAATTATTACAAAATATTCCTCAAAGCCTTCAACACTTTGACGAAATCAATATTAATGACGAAGCGGGAGCCGTTTTAAAAACGTTGGGTTTAGCTTTCAACATTATTTCGGATAAATTTATTTTGAGCTGTCAGATTAATAAACCTGAATCAACATTTAGTAAGCGCACGGTGTTAGCATTTATTGCTAAAATATTCGATCCATTTGGTTTTTTAGCACCAGTAATTACGGTTGCTAAAAGTCTAATGCAATCCATTTGGGAAGCAAAACTTGAATGGGATGCAGAATTGCCAGATACACTTAGGAAAAAATGTGAAACATTTTTTGACGACTTAATTAATATGTCGCCAATTGAAATTAATAGACACTTGAATATATGGGATGCTGTTTCTGTGGAACTGGTCGGGTTTTGTGATGCTTCACAGTTGGCACACGGAGCTTGTATTTACTTAAGGGTAATACATGTTAATCATCAAATACGGTTGCATTTATTATGCTCAAAATCAAAAATTAATTCCTTAAAGAATAAATTGAGTATGCCTCGACTCGAACTTAACGGAGCGTTAATGTTGGCAAAATTGATGGAACGAATTTTTAAAATATTTAAAGATAAAGTTAAGAATGTTGCATTATTTTGTGACTCCACAATTGTATTGGCTTGGTTAAAGGTAGATTATTTTAAGCTTAATGCATATGTAGCAACTCGAATTAAATTAATTCAGGAGTTAACGTCAAAGTTTAAGTGGGCTTACGTAAGTTCAGAAAATAATCCCGCTGATTTAGTGTCAAGAGGCGTTCTGCCACAAAAATTGCTAAGTTGCGAGTTATGGTGGAAAGGACCTAAAATTTTATTGGTACCAAATATAACTTTGGAAAATGGTTTACAAGCACATATTTCAGAAGAGAATTTGCCTGAAATAAAATGCTTTATAAATGTAGAGAAAGAAAAATGGTCTTTATTCAAAAATATTTCTAATTTTACAAAAATGATCCGAATTTTAAGTTATTGTTTGCGTTTTATATATAATTGTCGGAACGGGAACAGTAGGCATTTCGGAAACTTAACAACAACCGAATTGAAAGAAGCGCATGCGGTCATTATGAAACATGTGCAACAGGAACACATTTTTAAAGAAATTTCGCAGTTACAAGCAGGCAATGAATGCAATAAATTGCTTTCATTAAGTCCGTTTTTAGATTCAAATGGCATTATTCGGGTGGGAGGTAGGCTTGGCAATAGCAAACTTCCCTTCGAGAAAAAATTTCTTATAATTTTACCGAATACAAATTTTATAACTAAACTAATTATTGAAGGTGAACATCAGCGGCTTCTGCATGGAGGCGTGAATTTAACGCTGTCAGTTTTAAGGCAGAGGTATTGGATAATTAAAGCCACTAGAGAAGTGAAGAAAATTTTACATAGATGTTTAGTTTGTTTTAGATTAAATTCAACTGTTTCCAAACAGTTAATGGGAAGTTTGCCCTATGATAGGGTAAATGTGAGTTTACCTTTTGAAAAAGTAGGAGTAGATTTTGCGGGACACTTTTTTATTAAACAGTCACGTGTACGTAAGGTAATTAAAACAAAAGCTTATGTAGCACTGTTCGTTTGTTTTGTATCCAAAGCGGTACACATAGAAACATTGTCAGACTTAAAAACTGAAACGTTTATCGCAGCATTAAAAAGATTCATTGGACGTCGCGGTATTCCTAAAATAATCTATAGCGATAACGGGAGCACATTTAAAAAGGCCAGCAAAGATTTAATAGAATTGTATACGTTCCTTGGGAAATCTGAAAATAAATATACAATCGAAAAATTTTCTTCAGATAACGGTATACGTTGGTCATTTATTCCATCTTACAGCCCAAACTTTGGAGGACTGTGGGAAAGTCAGATTAAAGTATTTAAAAAACATTTTAAAAAAGTTATAGGGTTAACTGTTCTAACATATGAAGAATTCAATACTGGTATAATTCAAATAGAAGGTATGCTAAATTCGCGTCTTTTATGCCCACTTACCGACGACCCATCAGATGTTACCTGTTTAACACCAGGTCATTTTCTGACCGGCAAGTCATTAGCATGCATTCCAGAAGAATCAGTTTCGGAGGTTCCTATCAATAAGTTAAAATTTTGGAAGATGTGCAGCCACTTGCAATATTGTTTTTGGAAAATTTGGTCTAGAGATTATTTGTCCCAATTACAGAATAGGCCAAAGTGGAAAAAATCTTTAACTAATATTAAAGAAGGCACTTTAGTTTTAATTAAAGACGACAAATTGCCCCCATTGGAATGGGGTCTAGCACGTGTAATTAGAACTATAGCGGGTAGGGACGGTAAGGTAAGAGTGGTGCATTTAAAAACAACAAACGGTGTTAGTGTAGTGTCAATTTCAAAAATTGTGGCTCTGCCAATTGAAAACGACGAGTGATTGTGTTAGAAATCTATTAGAGTTAGTACATATAGTATTAAGGAACATAAATAGTTCAATTTGTCTAGCCCGCGGGCAGTTTATGGTAGCGATGTGCAACCATAGTTCTTTGTATTAAGATTTAGAAATAGTTCAATGTATGAGTCAACAAGGGGCTAGCGTTTGCTTTCCCTATTACCTGCTGTCCCGGATTATTAAGTTAGTTGTATTCGAACGGTCAGTTGTAACGCCACGCTATTTTTAGTTATTTTAGTTACTTCTTGTCATTTCTTATATTTACAGAATGACTAATTAATAAATATTTGCATTTTAAATACAGTCCATTAATTAATTCATTCATTCATCTTAATGATAATGAGTGTGTACCTATGCATACTACGAAGTTAATTAACTTTCATTACCAGAAGGTTGTTGGTATTTCATAGCTAGCGTTTTGTTTTTTTAACATGTAAATTTCTATTTTAATCAATTTTTCGTTTCGTGATGTTTCAGTCTTTATTTTTTAAACGTATATGCATCAGGAGCGATATATTCCTAACCTTAGTTGCAAAATTACTTAAAACCACAATTTAGTTCTCGTTCTTGATATCTACATCGGTACCTAATACTGCGACCTGGATTGATTGCTATCACACGGATGCGGGGAATTCAAAGCGATTATTTATGAATTTTTATTTATAACGTTTGTTGTTTTCTTACTTGGTTACCCGCGCTCGTAATTTAAGATGCGGGAAGTACTTTTGTAGTTTAGTTTTTGTTTGTTTTCGTCGCTATTAGATATATACTAAAACTGCTTCTCCATTGTGCGCATTGTTCTGCTGCTTGACCATTGTTTAATTTCAGTCGTGGTAGTATATTGTTCGCCATTTCGATATAAATTGTTCGAAATTATTAATTGCTTATTACTGAATTTAATTACTGTGGTTGGTTTTGTCGCAGCGCCATGTTATGTTTCGTTTATTATCCATACGTCTAATATACATAGTGTTACATGTACTTGCTAATGCGTCTACTTTTACGTATTACTACGTGCTAACTTTTTAGCGACCCCCGCCTTTTCTGAAGGCTCGCTTTTACCCCGTCTCTACTGCACACTACTTCCATCTTAAGGCAGTGCATCTTACTACTAACTATGATACTACAACATCTATCTAGTCTAGTTATCATATATTTAAGTTATTAAAATTAACAATATTATTAGTAAAACATGGTACGATTTACGAATTCTGAGTTTACTGGTATGCATTACATGTATGGGCTTGCTGATGGTAATGCGCTGGAAGCCAGGCGGCTGTATGAAGACCGCTTTCCAAATAGAAATATTTCGTATGCAGAAACATTTTCAAACATTCATAAAAGGTTGTGCTAAAAGGAAAGTTTTGAACAAGACAATCATCTAAAATAAGTACAACGTACTGTAAGAACAGCAGAAATTGAGGAAACGGTTTTGAATTTAGTTGAGGAAGATCCTGGGTTAAGTACACGAAAAATTGGGAAAAATTTAAATATCTCACATATGATTGTTTGAAAAATTCAATATGACTTTTTATCATATCCCTACCATTTCTAAAGGGTTCAGGCTTACTCCCACGCGACTTTCAATTACAGATAACCTTTTGCCAATGGTTCCTTCAAATAGTGCATGAAAATCCATTATTTGACACTAGAATTTTATACACCGATGTAGCCAATTTTTACAGAAACGCCATGCACAACTTCCACAATAATTATTTTTGGGCTGAAGAAAACCCACCCGCAATCTTGAAATTTCGTCACCAAGAGCAGTTTTCCGTTAACGCGTGGGCTGGAATATGTGGTGATAATTTAATCGGACCCTATTTTCTTCAGAGTGGTTGAATGGGCATAATTACAGTTAGTTTCTCGAAGAACAATTGCCAGCTTTGATGAAGGATTTTCCCATTCTAGTAAGAAATCGACAATGGTTATGTACTACGGTGGACCACTGCACTTCAGTGCTTTAGTGCGGAAATTTTAAACCTGAATTACAATAATCGCTGGATAGGTCGCGGAGGACCAAAGACATGGCTACCTAGGTCCCTGGACCTCAATAGTTTAGATTATTTCCCGTGGGGTCATCTCAAAACATTCGTTTATAGCACACCAATTTATACTGATGAAGCAGTTGAAAAATCGCATCATAGTTTCTTGCGCAACTATTAGAAAGGCTCGGCATTTTCCAAAGAGTACATGAGTTCATGAGGAAAAAGCAAAAACATGCATATTTGCAAAAGGTGAACATTTTCAACTTATGATTTAATTTATTAAAGGTTAAGGTAATTTTCTGTTAGCATTTCTTTACATTACTTTAATTTTATAACTTTACTATTTAAAAATTACTCTCTTAAATAAATTGAACTACTTTTTATGTTTACAAAACAAAATCTGCTTCTTACCTACTAGATACTTTTTTAATCCTTGTTAGGACCTAATTTCATAACAACGTGCAAGTGAATGAATTTTATTTTTTTATGCAAAAACTGTACCTCAACGAAAAAAAATCAAGAGACCTCATTTATTTAGACATGAACGAGGATTTGAAAAGTAATTTTTACTTTAAGAAAAAGCAGTGGCGCAACGCCGTTCTCTTTAAAATGATTCAGTGAAAATCCTGCACGAACACCACTGGCAAGAATAAAAAATTATGTTGTACAGCAGAAAATGTTTTTTAATGCATAAAGGATGCGTACTACGTTTTACAAAAATATCTAGGTCATACTAAAGTTATCATAAAAAAATTCTTTTTCTTAAAACTTTACCACCCTATATCTCAATATTTAAGACGTTTAGGACATACGTTCATATAAAAATTTTTTTTCAAAATGGAACCAAGAATAACCTTAAATATTAGCATGTTATTAACAAGCACCCTGTATATTTATAATTGTAGATCAAGGTCGTGGCGCTATTAGAAGTTAGTTATCGTTAATAGACAACTATAGGAAATTTTAATACGTTCAATTATTGTAATAAATATTAAATTCACGAAAATTAAATTTATTGTGATATGTAACCTTATGTAAGCTTTACATACTGTATTGAATATGTATCTATAGTCCATTCAAGTTAACTTTAGGATGACGTCAAATGCAGTATTTAAGTGTTGGCAAACGTATGCAAATAACTACCTAGATTTGCGCTTGCAAGATACTGTCATTTAACAGAATAAAGGTTGGTAGTTCTGTACGGTGTTGCCACCAATTCTTCTTGCCCATGGGAGTATTTCTATATCTTTCAATAAATATATTATGATTTAAGCTAACATTGGCAATGTGGTATTTTATTCAGTTGTAACGTCATCCAAAGTTAAAGCGAATGTACTATAGTTCAGTAGTTGATTTTTAAGATCCACTGTGTTCTTTTTATATTTTGTTTTCCTTTTACGTAAAAGTCTAGTCATCACTCTTCGCAGTGGCTTCGCGGAACTAGCTGCTTCACTTTGATAATACGTACCGCTTTTTGAATGATTCGTTTTATTGCTACTTGCTTTCTTTACCTGCCTACACCTCTCAACCGCAAGCCGCTGTTTGCAACTAAGCAATTTTTCATACGAATCGTTAGGTACTTGCCGGAATTATTTTGTTTAGATTTTCTTTTCCCTTTTCTTTGGTGTCCGTTACTCCTATCTCAGTTCTTAATTTTAGCACGACCTTCTTCGGGACTAGTTTTCAAATCCACGACCGTGAGATTGTGAGTCGGTGTTATGTTTTCTAGGTACAGCTTACGTTAACGCTTACTGCAAAATAAAGAGAAGGTCTAAATTGAAGGTGAATCATTTTGTGATGATATGTTAATATACTTTTCTTCTTTGGAAGGAGTAACTAATAACACTCGCACCTGTGGTACTACGTTCAATTAGTAATCCAAAATAGATAACTGGTTAAACTTCATTGAGCAGGACACAACAGGGAAAAGCAACTAAAGCAAGTTTGAGTACGGCAGGAAATAGCACAAGAATACAAGATATACAACACATTTATGCAATAAAAACGGAAATACAATAAATTTTTATTGCAATAATGATTTCCATATGACAATGATTACGATAAGCAGCAACATTCTGTTTAATATACAATTAAACTTTTGTCACTAAAATAATATAGCCTCCATAATTAAAAGACGTATATTTGATACAGAAAACGAGGCAGATATTTCACATAGAAACTCTGTGATGTACATTGCTCAAAATTGTGATTCACAGAATCAGCTTTAACCTCGACCTTAAACATCAAGGTAAAATTTGGCAACTAACTCAGAGAGGGAGAAGGGACAAAGTGCTTTAACAGGGATGAAGGACTATTGACTATATTAGTGAATGTGTAATGAGCCACTAACTTTACTTAGTTTCTGTGCTCCTTCCAAAAAAGCCCAACTGGAAAATGTAGACGTTACCAGAGCAAATTAGGAAACTGGATCTGGTAGTGTTCCACTGGGGATATTATTATCGTACAAATACAATTTATATGTAATAAAAGCGCTAAACTGTGACCGATGAAAATCATACAATACCAGAGAATATCCAATTTAGAGGTATTAACTATAGAAAGCACTTCGTGACTATAAACACTAATATACCTATAAATAACTTTAGTCTAGCGCAAAAATATTTTTAAATTAGTGAAATTATTATTTTGGATTTTGTTTTCCTTCTATAAGAAACGTGTTGTTTGTCAAACACTTGCATCTCTTAAATTTAATGTGTTACCCTGAAAGAAATAGATTGCTATTTGTTACTAGTTTATTTTAGTTAAAGGTATATTACTAATCACTGCAAATATTCTTGTACTTACATTACTATGCATTTTTCGCTGCAGCAAACGTATGTTGTGACGTAAATACACCTTTCCTTGTATAGGTAAATTTGTACTGGATAATAATTTTATTTGCGAGCATAGCAAAATAGTTTTATTAATGTGAATAAAAATAACTTGTGTTTGCTAC
Source organism: Platerodrilus igneus (assembly GCA_036346225.1). Taxonomy (NCBI): domain Eukaryota; kingdom Metazoa; phylum Arthropoda; class Insecta; order Coleoptera; family Lycidae; genus Platerodrilus; species Platerodrilus igneus. Next base: position 378,071 of record JARFIW010001036.1, read on the forward strand.
GGCTAGTTTTTGCTTTAGTGATGAGAATGAAGATGATCGGTTCACTACTCACCTCCAATAAAATCGTTTCTAGTGTAGGCACTGAAATGGTGTCTACACATTTATCGTCTACCATATTATAACCGAAGTATAACTCCTAACGCAAAGCCGTTGCTAAGCTGCCGTATTCACCAGCAATAAAAGGCATAAATAACTTATTACACAAGAATGGATCTAGCCTAAAGAGAAATTTAATGTAATTTGTTTTCGATTAAGGAATTATTTAGGGCCGTTGTATCCGTGGAACTTGTCCGAATATATCAATGTATTTCAGGATAAGTGTTAAGTAGCATATTCACTTTATAGTTTATAGTAATTTCTCTGCGATAAATTATATAGTGACCGTGTTGTTTTAATTGCATATAACAATTTATAGGTTGCTAAATTTTTCTTTAGATTAAGCTATGAGATAAATTGTAATAAATTATTCACTTTTCTTTTTTGCAGAAAATGGTATAGATATTGACAGTATAGATTTACTAGAACAAAACAGTGCAAAAGAATTAATGCCTCTACTAGGCAATTACTGAACAAATGACTTTTGACAAACACTGCTAGTTTTTGATACAAATTTTAGTTTGTGCCAACTGCAAATAACATTTGCTACATTAACAAAAGTACTTACTTTGTAACTAATCTTCATTTACATCTGTAGCAATCCTACTCATTACAGCTACAGATTTTAATTTGTGAAAACTGCAAATGAAAATTGATAGTAAAGCCAAATTACTGACTCTCCTTAACTAATACAAGTTTGCATTACTAGCAAACACATTTGTATCATGCACAAAGTAGAATTTGTGGTAACTGCAAATAAAATTTGTGGACATTAAAAAATTATTCGCTTTCATAACTACTACAATTTGTATCACAACCAAACACATTAGTAAATCCCTAATTTTGAATTTGTCTCCAGAGCAACTTTCATCTGTTAAGTTTATTAATTTTTCTGTACTAGATTTTTGTGTAGCCATGGCAAAAATCATGCTGTCTATATACCCACAAAATTTTTTAGTTAGATATACTATTTTTTTTGTTAGCGCAGCAAATCATTTCTTTCAGTGTAGCATGAAACGGGGGTTTGCGATCTACAAAGGTTAAAAGTGCTTGCGAGATATGTTTGCTTTACAGTGGAAAAATGTTGGTTATCAATACAGTGACAATGAAATACTATTATCGCGTTAAAACGCGGCATTCCGTTATCAAACAGGTGTTCACGGGCACAGACTGTGAACAATGGAAATTGTCCATCTGCTTATCTTTTCCCGGTATTATTAATCGAAATAGTAAATTTGTATGAGGATGTAGGCCACCCGTTATACACTTAGCTATATAATTCTGCCATGTGTGTTGCAGATACGTTTAACAGATTGAACAGACGTTGGTTTCAAGCAGACATGCTTCGTGGAAGTTTTCATGTTGTATCAAGGCCACTTGTTTTCTTAATTGCGCCGATTATCTGCAGGTCGTGTTTTGAGAACACTTTACCGGTGATTGTTTGGTCGATCGGAAGTGTATCTGAAAGAAAAACGCGTTACCTCCTAGTGGCTTATCTTTACCTATATATATTAGTTGGGTTGCTGTAGAGAGAATTCTATGCCCGTTTTTTTCACTGAAACAGACCTAAAAAGTCGCGATGTTACTTAAGATGCTCTCTTTTAAGAGACATTGCTTTGCTTTGGTTATATAAGGACAAAAATTAGTTAATGTTCTGTAACTAGTAAAATTATTTCATAAAGGTGTCGAGTCCGTTGACAATTGTAAGTACGCACTTTCAGATCTGCTACGATGGTACAAGAGGCGGGCTGGCGATATAGTTAATCCTTTTTTATGGTTGATAACCACGTCTGTGATCTAGTCTTTCCTTACGCGTGGTTATGGCATGATAAATTACAGCACATGTTAGTGCACAAAGTGATTACGCGATTGTTTTCAAGTCACAATTAGGATAAACATAAGCTCGCGTAAAAGCAATTTTACTTACTTTAAGTTAGATTTAGGAAATGCTACCGTTAACAACTTGTTTACTAATTATAAGTTAGAATAAGTTTAACACTTTATTTATAAAACTTACCTTCAGTTTAATGATGCGCTATTACTTTTAAGAAATGTATTTTGGTAAGTATCAGGCAAACAGCTTTGTATTACTGTACACATTATGTTGAATTTTTTTGTTTTTATTTAGGGCTGGAAACATTGTGTAGTATACATGTATCTATTATTTATATTTTTAGAATTGATGTCACTGTGAAATAATCCCTAATTGATATTTTTTTAACAGGACGTTACGCAAATGTTCGTTTTGGTTTTTGTAAATATTACTTTTGATATTATGTTTCTTAACTAAATGTTGCAATAAATCTACTTCCTGAGATTGTCTATTTTTCTTTCTGTGTGACCCAACCCACTCTACGACGTTTTCAACTAGTACGGCATTAATTCTTTGAATTTCCCTTGCTTTGTTGCGGTATTTAGTGCGGGCGATTTTTTTTGCTTACTTTATTTTTTTTTCATGTGTGCACGGAATAGGGTAACATCAAATTTGGCGTATCCAACGTGGGGCCCCAATTTTCGAAACCTCCCTCTGTTACTTAAAGTTTGCTCCGATTTTCAAAACTCCTATTTTCTTTAATGTCTGGCTCGATTCTATTTGGAAATCTTTTATTTTTACTCAACGTTTGGTTCAGAATTTTCTGTACATACACCGTTTCGTCCTGATAAAAATCTTGTTCTTTGTCCAAAACTTGGTAATATTCTGTAGGTTTTTCTTTATGTCGAGTTACCAGAATTGTGTTTTCGCTGGCATTTCGAGTTTTTGAAACCACTGGCGCCCAATTCTAATAGTATTTATGTACTCTATTTTATCATTCCTACCAATTTTTGTTCTATTGGATTTAAAATGTTGCTTTGGATATACTTTAACTTGTTCTGTTAGCTTCCATATTCTTTTATTGAGTTAAAATGGCAGATTGGCGAATATATCTAAACCATTTGCGAAAAACTGAGCTCCAGTACGAATTAGATTCTCATGGATTTGACTCCAAAGCATATGGAGACGTCTTACACAGGACTACACATAGGAAAATTGTATATATTGTGAACTTGTTTATGATTTTATGATTTTGTAAATAAGAATTTATGCATCGACTCACTAGGATAGGCCTTTGACCTAGGTAAAGTGTAAAAGAATAAACGAACAAACAAACAAATACACAGGTTCCTGCAGGGTGTTTTTTGCACGGAACGTGATCAAGCGCTCTTTACACCTATCAAATCCGATTTCGCTTTCGACCACGCAGCAGTCACAACCTCTATACAAAAGCTACAACTATTCCTTGGTGAATTTGATAGTGACAAGTCTTCACTTTCGTTTAAACGCATTAGTTCCTTGTGGCTCTACACGAAACGTCGCTATACTAAGATGTCTCGAACAAAACGTAAACTACATTGTCAAATACGTTTTACTTTGGACAATCTCCGCATTTCCTTTGAAACTAAAATAAAAACATTCCGTCCCGCTACTACTTTATCTGAGATTCCTGCAGCTACTTTTAGCCCTGCTAACACTTTTACTGCCGAACCGGATTTACTTATAAGTCCGTTGCGATTGGGAAGAACACTATTACTCTAAATGAACGATCAGTCGAGATTTGTCCTACATCTACTATTAGATCAAATATTTCTTTTGTAGCTTCTTCTATTTTTATTTCTGTCTGTTTCTACTCGTCAGATCACATGCTTCAATTGCGACCAACCTGGTCATGTGTCGACACGCTGTATTCGTCTTTAAGTACTCTATGGCGATGGTTGCGGGCATAAGGGAGTTACTCGACGCAACTCTCCAAACTGTCATCCTACTGCTAATAGGAACCAATCTTTCTCTGTATCTAGTTCTACATCATTCTCTGTACCCCCTACTGGTCGTCCTACTATCACCATAACATACCTTGTTTAGGCATATGTGCCTTCGAACAATGCCATTGATTTATATGGCTATTACACCACTACTCACCGAACACCCACTAATAGAAACAAAGTTTTTTCTGTCATCTGTTCGAATGATGATCAAACGGGTCTATGTTTCTCAACGAAATGTTTGTAATAAACCAATTTCCTGAGATTTACTATTTTTTTTTCTGTGTAACCCACTCCATTCTACGACGTCTTCAGCTAGTACAGCATTCATTTTTTGAATTCTCCTTGTTTTGTTGCGATATTCGGTGCGGGCAATTTTATTTACTACTTCACTTTTCTTTCTTGTCTGCACGGAATACCGTAATACCGTTTCTGATTTTTTATGTCAATATTGCCTTTGCTTTTTCGATTAATACTAATTCTATTAAGAAGCAAACCTTAATTGTTCTTCTTAAGACATTGAAATCCTGTCATGGTATTTCTTTTTTTCAACGAGTTATTCGTCGCCTTTTTAGGAAGCGTCACACCAGCGGTTACGATATTCTTTCACTACAGTCAGCATTGGTTATAACCTCGCCAAATAGTAGAAGCAAATGAATTCCCTATCATTTATTGCTATTTCTTTCCTACACAATGTTTTCAGTGTCATTTTTGAATGATTTGCGCACACAAAAACCACAACCCGGATGCTAAACTATGAAAACTGTTTGGTATTTAAAATACCAGACAAGGTCTTAAATTGAACAAGACCTCGAAAATTGAGTACTTGTAGCTTTCACAATGGATAATAATGAATAGATTATTAAAATCCATCCAAGCTAAGAGTAATTTGATCTAGCAGTCATACCAAAACATCCCTTGGGTTAGATACGGATTTTAAATAACGTTTTTTGAGAAGTAATAGTACACAGATTTTCTACAATTTATTCCTAAATGAATTTTACAACTTTGAAAAAAATATTTGCTTGCCGTAGCAAACACTGCAATGTTCTGAAAAATGCAAAAATAATATAAAAAAACTAAGTTTTGAAACATGTTAACGTACAAGAAAAATAACAACAGCACGAAGTATGTTATTTAATAGTGAAAGCAAAGGAAGCGTTGACAATTGTCGAAAAGGCTAGTATTGCTCATCGCAAATAAAGTCACGGCATGGAAAGAATATGCAGATAATTTATGTACAATACCGTTATCAAACGATGCAGTTTTCAAAAATTTCCGAAATTGGTAAGGATTTGTTTCAAAAATTAAGTGAAAGAATTAAATAAAGCACATTATTTGTTTTTCAGCTTGACGGGGTAACAGACATTACATATTGGGCTCAATTTTATGAAATATTGTCTTGATAAAAGTGTTCACGAGGACATATTGTGCGTCATTAAAAAAACGTACAGCATTCACAAACTCTTTCTTATAATTTCTTCAAAAAGAAATGATTAAGATGGAATAAATGCATGGATCTTCGCACTAACGGTGATGTAGGAACGACTTAGAAAAATGCTCGATTTGTAGGCAGACTTAAATCGGAGGATAATAACCATATTATACCTACCAATTGTGTCGTATACTGAGAAACTTACATAGTTAAACAGATTTCGGTTTAACTTGAATGCAGTGTTAGAAATTATTATTGATAATTTAAGTTTATGTGGTATTCAGGAGGGAAAGCAGATTAGACTTAATCATTGAAAAACTTGAAAAACTAGTTTCAAAGATATTTGGAATCGGTAATTGAACCTAATGAATTTGATTGGGCACTGAAATCATGCTTAATATAATTGCTTCGAGTGCAACATTTTTCATCAAAAATGCAAAAACATTTTGCCGATCTTTCTTCAAATGCCATCTTTAAACTTAAATTCCCAAAAAAAGTATAACTATTCATGAGGTGGAGTTAAACAGTAACATCCAACAATAATAACATCAAATAAAGATTGTATTATCATTTGCAGCTATCTATATCTTATGTGAATCATCTTTCTAAACTTAGACTTTAATAAAAGCCATTGTCACAATATCAAAAACACTGAAAAAGCAAATGAAACCTGCAAAATATTCATTTCAATTTTAATTCATTCTGTAAAGGTAAACAAGTACACCCTTTTTATTAAAAATAAATTTCAACATTTGAGTACTCCTATCAAATACTTTTAATAACGCTAAAATTTATTTGTAATAAATCAAACTAGAATAATGTATCTTCAACTTAATTTCTTTATTTTTATATTTAAAAAATTTTAATAATTTTAGATAAGTAAATTGATGTGGCTAGTTTTGTAAGTATTAATATTTTTCCGAATAAATATTACCAAAATTAATATACATTTCCTTATTTCTATAATTTTTAAATTAAAGTGATATCTAGAGAATACTAATACCGAAGATTCGACAAAACCATACCAGAAGAATGCACGAGATTAAAAACACCAGGCTTTAAAAAACAATTTTAAGTGTAAAAAGTCTAAGAAGCGCTAGATAAAACTAATCAGTCACAATTTCATATCTACATGTTGGGCGTTGTACAGTTAACTGATATAATCTTCAACACCCAATTCTCAAAGTTTAGTCTCAACGTAGAAGGCTCTGCTACTGCTTGGGCCCGTATTATTAAAAAATAATCTAAGCAATTGCTTTAGTCCACAAATTTTGGCCTGTACGCATGGATATTTGAAGAAACTGACCTACAGAGGCTTTCTCTCAAAAGAGAAGAAATGCAACTGCTGTAGAGTTTAAACCAGGGTGATTTATATACCGGGTATCCGGAAGTAGTGTGCAAAGGATTTGGAAATAATTCTACAAAAAAAGTAGATGCCCAAAGTTCCTATAACAGTTTTTGAAAACTTAAAAATAGTGCAGCTAGCACTTTAGATTAACAAAGCCAATCCTTTCAAATATTTCATTTGTTGGTTAACTGATTTCCTTCAAATTTCTTAATCATATTACTATTGCTCTTTCTTGGTGTATTTGTGCGAAATTTGAAGTTGATCGGTCAATGCCATCATATATCATATCATCATATACCAATCACGTTATTCCCTTTCGGGATAACCAAATCTAGCACCTCTTTCTGGAAGGATATGCAGAGTATAGCTCTAGACTACTACACTACTTCTACTCTCGGCACCATTCATAATCTGTCTCCACATACCTTGGCCCTACACACTTTCTTTGCCTCTGCAACATTCACATATTGCTTTTGACATGCTCTTTTGTTCCTCAGATTTCTCACCTCTTGTTCTTTCAGAACCTCCTCTACCACATCCAACCATCTTTTACGCGGTCTGCCCTTTGCAACTCTACCAGACATCTTACTTGCATATATGCGTTTGCTAAGTCTATTCTAGATCATTCGTTCCACATGTCCGAACCATCTAAGTGTGCTTCGCTCGCTCAACTCCTTAAGGGTCTCTTGCACCTCACACTCTGCCCTGACCCATTCATTTGACACCTTGTCTGTCAATGTCTTTCCGCGCACACTTGTTAGGTACCTCATTCATGCAGCATTTATACGACTAACATGCTTTTTCTACCGGAGCTAAGTTTCGGCTCCCATACAGAACGGTTAGTACAAACACATTGTTGTAAATGGTCAGTTTTGCATTTATACTCAATCCTACATTCCTGTTCATTGCCCACATACTTCCAGACACTTTTCTTCCAGCATTTGCCCTTCTTTCTATTTCACCATCCAACTTTCCATTATTCAAAACCTCCTACCGAGGTATACGAAGCCATTCACTTTCTCTATAGCGTCATTGTCCATCCTAAATACAAACTCATTAATTCTGTGATCTCTGTCAAAAATCAATACCTTTGTCTTATTTACATTCACTTTCAATTGCATATTTTCACACGCCTTTGACAGCCTGTTAAGCATTCGTATCAAATCTTGTGACGATTTAGTCAACAATAATACGTCATCCGCATACAACAGCACACTGACATTTGTTTCACCAATTTTCACGCCTTCCATTTTTTTGCAAGCCTGCCTGATACATTTATCTATAAATACATTAAACAGGCATGGAGACATTACACAGCCATGTCTTACACCTTCCACAATTTCAAAAGTATTGCGCCACTTCTGTTCACAGAATCATACACTTTTCCAGATCCACAAATGCTGCAGATATTTTATTTCTGGCATGCATATACTTTTCGACAATTTGTTGTATAGCAAACATCTGATCCACACATTCTCTTTCAAGCATAAAACCACATTGATCGTCCCATATCTTGCTCTGCGTTCTCTTGCAAACCCTCTAATCACAATTTTTTCATATACTTTACTGGGTACACTCAATAAATTTATTCCACGATAATTTTTGTATTTATACTTGCTGCTTTTATCTTTGTGCAAAGGGATAATGATTGCACTCTTTCAATCTTCGGACAGTTTTGCTTTTTCTATACACAACTCTGTCAGTTTGCACAAACATTTAATCAACACCCTGGACTCATACTTAAGGATTTCACTTGTTATTCCATCTACACCTACCGCTTTTTCATTCTTCAGTTCCCATCGCCTTCCAAACCTCACCTACACTACATTCGAACTTAATACTATCATCCACGTTTTTGACCAGTACTTTACTGCTCTCTCCATCATTCACACAGTCATCTCTATCCTTCTTGCTACCAACATGCAGCGTCTTAAAATACTTCGTCCAACAGCTTCTCACACTCGTTTCGTCCCAAACAATTTCATTCCTACTGTTAATAACGCCATTCACATGCTTATTTCCACCATTCCTTGCCTTTTTTACCCATTTCCAAAACAAGTTTTTATTCACTTCAAAATCACTCTACATTTTTTCACCCTCTCTCTCCCTCACTTGCTCTTTGATTGCCTTCACTACTTTTTTCGCATGTTACCTTTTTTCTTTATATACTTCCTGAAGTTGCTTTCTTAACTCAACATTTTTTTCTGCAATCACTTTCTTATACGCCGCTTCTTTTCCCTGACGACCTTTATGACCTCAACGCTCCACCATGCATTCTAATTACATGTACCAATCATTGTCGTTCCACATACTTCCAAAGTACATTCTATGATACTGTTCTTCAAACAATCCCATGTTTTCTCCACTTCTTCAGACTTCAGAGCATTATCCCATTCCTGTTTGCAGTCATACAACTTTCTCTCTAACATAGTAGCATACTATCTTTGAGTCGACTCTTTCAGCAAGTGTCCTACTTTCACTCTTGATTGTCTCACCTTCTGCTTTCTCCACATCCACCTTCGGCTAACATCAATTCTGGACAAAATGATCAGTCCCACATTCACACTCTTATACGCCACTTTCTTTTCCCCGACGACCTTCTTGACCTCATCGCTCTACCATGCATTGTTATTACATGTACCAATGATTGCCGTTCTACATACTTCCAAAGCACATTTTATAATACTGTTCTTCAAACAATCCCATGTTTTCTTGACATCTTCAGACTTCAGACCATTCTCCCCTTTCTCTCTAACATAGTAGCATACTCTCTTTGAGTCGACTCTTCCAACAAGTGTTCTACTTTCACTGTTGATTGTCTCACATTCTGCTTTCTTCTGCACACCTACCTTCGGCTAAGATCAATTCTGGATAAAACCGAAAATGATCGGCCCCACATTCTGGCCCTTTCATTACTCTCGTGTCTTTTACCAGTTGTCTTAGACTTTCATCAAATACAACCAAATCAATTATGCTTCTCTCATTTCCCCTTTGCCATGTGTACTTGTGTATGTCTTTATGTTTATACCATGTGTTGAATACAAACAGTTCTCTTTCCATACATATACTAACTAACTTATCTCCATTTCGTTCGTTCTCTTTGTACTCCGATCTAACTATTCATATCCCCTAATAAAACCACACGGTTATTCCTTTCGCGTTTGTCTAATACATATTCCAACTCTTGCCAAAACTGTTCACACCCCTTATCGTCATTACCGGAGCATAACATGCTACTAAAAAGATGTTTCTAAAGGCCACTTTCATTCTAATCCACAAGATGCGAGAAGACACCGATTCATATTGTTTCATGCACGCTTTTACTTGATTATTCAAAATTATACCAACCCTTTTGCCCCGAACTCACTGCTTTCTACTCCAAACCACAAACTCAACATACCGTCATCTATCTTACCAACATCTTTCATATTCCGCTTCGTTTCACAGCACATCTATGTGCCTTTCTTTCATTTCATTCTTAATTTCATACTATTTACCGTACACTCCCCTGACATTCTAAGTACCAAATCTCTATTTCTGATTCATGCGGTTATTATCTGATGGGCCAGAGTTTTTCCGTCTTAGTTGCCCACCATGACTTTGACGGTCCGAGGCTTTTTCAAAAGTCTTGTTAGTAGTTTTTAATTAGGTTGAACCAGATTACCAGCCTAGATTGCAACCGTGTCGTTGTAGCTTTCCCTACTAACGGTAACGACACCTTACAGTTCAGTCTTGACATGTTTAGCCTCTCTGCCACAAACGTCGTCACGATTCCCAGTCCTTCAGGTGTGCCTAACGTCTTTCAATACAAGCCAAAACTTCCTCTTCCAAAGGGATTACCTTGTAAGCCAGCAGAAAGTTGGTCTCGCGCTACGACCACTAGGAATTACATCCTGTGCACTGACACACATCGCCCTTGACAATTGATTAAGGAACTATAACATTTTAATATTTCTATTTTAATAATTATTATTATAAAAAACAAAACTGCAAATAAAAACGTGCAGAAAGTGCTTAGTTCTGGCATCACTTTAATATATTATAGTCGTTCCAAAATAAGCCCCTTTTATTAGGATTGATAGTGGTTTACACTTTTATAAGAAATTTTGAAAGTGGCGTCCTTTATCTTCAACACATATTTAAAACATTTTTTTTCTTTTATCTAACTTCGTCACAATTGTCAATATCCTTTTCTCAAATTTTGCACGCTCTATGCAGTAGTGTGGCATACTAGAATTTTATATAACCCCAACAAAAATAACTTATTTGGTTTAAGTAACATGCTCTGGGATTCCACTGCAAAAATCTACTGCATACAATCTACCTCTCGCAATAACTTTGTTTAAAAAGTATTTAACTGCTGCACCATAATATGACGAAGCTCCACCTTGTAGTAGTCACATAAAATTTCTAATTCGACAAGCACATAGAACACGGTCCCCCATGATTCTAATATTATGGTAAAATTCTCCATCTTGTTCCGCTCAGAAGTCTCTTAAATTTTTAGAGAAATGGTCTAAGTGATTTAGTAAGTAGTGTACATTAATACTCATGTTACACCTAGGGATTTTTTGACGTTGTTAGGTATCCCGATTACCAATACAATATAGTTTTCAGCTTCATTCATCGAATTTACGAAAGCAGAATATTTAAAAAGTTGCCTTATTTGTGGGCAGTCAAACATTCATGCTCTAATCTTTTCCGTAACCAACTGGGGCAATTTATTCCCTATATTTGCAAGACATGATTCTTCTTATCAAAAGCCTTTACAAACTGCTTCATAGCCCAGTTTGATATGCACTGGAGGAAAGATAATTCTCAATTGTTCAATTAAGGGGTCGTTAATGACGTTTCTTTCCCCATCGACCGTGTATTCTCTCTTAGGCCACTCCTTTCGAACCCAATGGTGTGTTTTGTCTCAGCTATCTCAGAAGCAGAAGAAGCAAGGATATTGGTGTTGTCACTATGCTGTTCAAGAAACAAATTTACCATTTTAGGTCTACACAAACCCTCAATTGATGTTCGCAATACTTTATGTTCTTCAAGACCGCATGATGTTGTATTTTTCTTTCATTTTTGAAAAGTGAGCATTTGCTAACGAACCACATTTGCTCCCAATACGTAGGACACATTTCAAACTTTGTTTTGAGCTGCCAATAAATAAGCGCCAATCATCTGGAAAATAGTCAAGAAAACTCATTTTTTTCATGAGTGTCTTAATGTCGTGACAAAATACAAGATTGTCTTCTAGCGAGAAGAATAGTGGTCGACCTTTTTTACTTACACGGCAAAAGATAATTTTGGTTTCTTGCTCCAATAAATTTTTGTGCTCCAACTTGGAAGCCAGTAATTCCGAAGCTTCTTTTGAAAGGTTGGGATCTGTGGTGAGGTCAAGCAACTCATGCCGATTAAAACGTTGAGGAATTGATGACATCCCCTCGGAATGACGGTTACCTTCATCAGTATCAAAAGAATAATAATAAGGACAACATTCGTCCTATATAGCTCTGGTAGCTTGTGAAGCGTTGGAATAGGTACTTCCTCCTAGCGAGAGGCCAGACATCTTGCAAAGACTATATCATTATAAATTAACTTGCTACGATTGATTCCAGTAATATTTATTAGGCAGAAATAACATGGCTTTACCCTTTTTTAGCTGGTATGAAAAGGATACGTGTACGACAGAGTTGTGAGTTTCACTCTGGCACAGCTAATATAAATCGGTTCAGAGCGCGTTGAAAAGCAAAAAGCACTCAAACATCTCAGGGAGGTATAAACACAGCTAAATAATTTACGGCACTGTAAATGAAATAGGTCGTGCTACATTTAACAAGAAAAAGCAACTACTGTGCTCAAAGACCACAAACATAGAAACAAGGAAAAGATTGCTCAAAACATATGTGTGGAGCACAGCACTGTATGGCTGTGAAGCCTGGACAGTGGGAGAAGCGGACAAGAAAAAGGTAGAAGCCTTTGAAATGTGGTGCTACAGACGTATGATGAAGATATCATGGACAGACAAAGTTAAGAACGAAGAGGTACTAAAAATGGAAGGGGAAGAAAGAAATATGTGGAAAACGGTAAAAAATAGGAGAGATAGGATGATAGGCCACATACTACGGCATGAAGGAATAGTGCGGAATATACTAGAAGCAGAGATAGGAAAAAAGAGAAGAAGAGGTAGACCTAGGTTAGACTACTGCACACAGATAGTGAAAGATGTAGGCTGTAGGAGTTTCAGGGAAATGTGTAGGCTAGCTCAGAAGAGAAATCAATGGAGGTACGCATCCAACCAGTCCCAAGATGGATAAATTAATGACGAAGAAAGTAGCTGCACTTAAACATGATATTTATTATAAGCAACTACAAGCATTGGAGGTGCAATATTCTTGAATAATGGTAATTGCGTGAAAGCATTTACTGGAAAACTATTATTTCGGCAAATGTCTAAGTGTTGGGGGATCTTGGCAGCCACAGGTTGCTTAACCCCCTTCAATAAATCTCTGTGAAATAGGGCATAATATTATAAAACAATATAAAGGGAACCGAGCGGTATTACTGTGTGAGAATTTCAGGGAACCATGTAGGTTAGTTTAGAAAAGAAATAAGTGCAAGTACATGTGCAACCAGTTTTAAGACTGGAAACCCAATGACGAAAAAATAAGCGCAGACAAATCTGATGATTATTATAAACAACTAGTTGTTTGTTGTGAAATATCTGCAACTAATGTTGACTGTGCGAAAAGACATATTGGAAAAAATATTAAATCGGCAAATGTTCAAGTGCTGGGGGAACTTGGCAGCCACAGGCTGCTTACCCCCCTTCGCAACCACTGAATGTCGGAGAAATAGGGTATATAATTGTAAAACAATAGAAGGTGACCGAACTGCATCTAACAAGAAAGAACGGCGCCTATGATGAAAGACAACAAACATAGAACAAAAAGTTGTTGAAAGCGTATGTGTGGAGCACAGCACAGACAATATGCCTATGAAATACTAGCAGTCTGAAAAGCAGACAGAAGAACAGTAGTGGCCTTTGAAATGCCGTGCTTCAGATGTTTGAGGATGGACAGACAAAGGTAATAACAAATAGGTTATAGAAACAGTAAGGGAACAAGGATGTCTTTGGGAAAAAATATGAGAAATAGAAGGGCATAGTACGTTCTAAGGCATTTTTGGGGAATAGTATGGGATATATGACAAGCAGAGATAGGAAAAAAAAGTGGTAGATGTAGACCTAGATCAGATAGTGATAGATGCAAACTGTGCAAATTTCGGGGAAATCTGTAGGTTAGTTCAGAATAGGAAACAATGATGGTACGCGTCTAACCAGTTTCAGGACTGAAGACCCAATGATGATGAAATGAAATAATATACTTAATTGGAACAAAGTACTTGACATAATTCACTAAATAATTATGCTGTAGGTGCATTAAAAGTTTCAACCAAAATAACTGGAATTGTAAATAAATTCTAGCTTTGTTTTTCTTTTATATAAAACAAAATTATAATCCCATATTTATAATATGTTAATATCATATGATATTTAATAAACTTAGTACAGTAATTATTATTTCAGTTTTTGCAATTAAATGCAATAGAAAACTGGAAAGGTACCTTAATCACAATTATCTAAATATAAGTATCATTTTAATACTGTTTGAACAAATTAACCAGTAGGTAGGTAGTGCTTGACGAAAAATTTCATAAAACCGTTTTCTTACATTGTTTAAATTTTTCCATAAAAATTTTACAAATATTTGTCAGAAAATTCAAAGGTAGCTCAATTAGCTGCAACTTATTAATTTTTTATATAACTGAAAATTCACTAAAATACATACTAAAAAATTATTTTATCACTTTTGATGTATGGATTTAGGTCAAAATTGAAATGAAACATTCCTGAGTGTAGGGTAAATATATGGTAACAAGCACTGCTCTTTTTTATTTCTCTTTTAACGCTCTATTAACGTGGTCCTAAATTGGAATCGCAGTCTTCTCACCAAACAAACATCAACTGGTAGAATTTGCTTCTCCGTTAGCAAATAAAACTTTGAACTACAGGATTTCATATCTGCATGCGGTTGAAGGTAAAGCAACATATGCTTAAGTTGCATTCTGATTTAACGATAAAATTTGTGTTCAGGTATTTGTTTCAAGAAATTTAGACAAATTAGAATTAACAATTTAGTGCCTTAATCACTATGCGAACACTTCGATCTGATATTTTAACATCAGATCAAATGGAACTAAAACTTAATAGGATGCGGTGCCTTTGAAATCTGTCTTTAAATCCTGCTTAAAAACACAACCTTAGAACCGTGACTTAAAACTCTGTAGTAAAACTGTATTAGATTTAAAATAGCAGTGTAGCTCAACGAAAAACAGAAACTAAATTCATGTATATCTTATAATTTTCAAATTAAAAATGAATTCTTCGCAGCTCTGCTAAACGCTACCTTTTCGTGTTGAATTTTTACATACTTATTCTCATAAGGAATTAACAAACACATTTATTAAAACACTTATCTTGAATGGCCTCGTGTGTAGAGAATTGTTAAAGACACCATACTACCGGATCATTCTAAATCAGCGAACCAAATAAACAAATTTACCATATGGCCAACAATCAAGTAATATCCCAGGTAAGAAAGAAAATGTTGTGAAGCTAGAATTATAATTAAAATGGACAAAATTCGATATGCTTATATTATGTATGGATAATATCACGACAATGAAATTAAAGTGACATACACCTTAGCTAAATGTACACACGATTTATGCAATTTTAATTATATTAAATAATTAAATCTAATATCAGTTAATTTTATAAGTTTAAATTTAACCAGATTTAAACAAATTTAAAGAATAAGCTTATGTAAGAGTAAACTAGCTAAAGCGAAACTGAAAGGTTTAGACAAATGAATAGAATTAAGAAATAAGCAGACATGAGCTTTGCAAATTCCCACAGACATGTGAGAGGCAGGGACAACATGAATACCCCAGAAATCCCAAAACCATCAGTCAGTCTGAGTATTTTAGCTTTAACATTGTCGTTTATCTAGGTTACTCGCACTAATATTAGTTCAATTATTATTTGATTTTTCGACTTAGAATATTTACAACAGTTTGTCAAAATTACATAATTAATGTCTGTTTAAACTAATAAAATTTGTTACAAGTTCTGAAAGAAGTTTTTAAAAAGACCGCTCCCAAGGCCCGAGACGTAACTGGCGCAGCGGTACGGATCCAGAAAGGCACTACGGATTCATAAATCGGAAGACTGGTGACCCAGAATTACAATTCACAATTCTGTAAAGACCCAAACAAAGTTGGACCAGGTACAAGCATCGATCGAATCCAACCAAACAAACCTTGGACGAGATACAAACATCGATCGAATCCAAACCAAACCAACGTGGACGAAGTACAAAAATCTACAGAGTCCATGAAAGCGATGATGAAACAAATGTAAATTCATTTTCTTTAAAACCAATTGATTTTTGACAAATTACTTGATATTAGATAGTAATAGAAAAATTTTTTTTATTATTTTATGTATGTACAAACTTTTAATTATTGCAATTTATGCCATTTTTGACAATAATTTACGCAACTATTACGAAAAATTATTTTTAAAGCAAGAGAATTTTAACCAAAAAAACTAAAAAATACAATTATTACAAATTATTATTAATACAAAACGTAACTGGCGCACGAATTATTAATACAAAACGCAACTATTTAATTCAGCAAACTTTAAAAATAGAACGTAATTAATTTTACAATTTTATGTACAATAACTCATCACCAAAAGCTTAATGTATAAAACACGATAACGATTAATTATAGAAACGATTTATTCAAACGTAACCTTTATTGCAACCTCAATAAATTAAACACTCCGAATGTATAAATTATAGAAGCACTTTGTAATTACTTTTATTAAATTAAATCATTTTCTCATTGCGTGCAAATTTATAGCGCAATTCTCATATAAATTACTACCGAAAACTCTTACCAATGAATAAAAACCATTTAGTACGAATATATCTTATTATAGCGAAACGTTTATATCACTGAAAAGATTCATTCAAAAACGCGCATTGCAACTTTATAAAGTATAATTGCATATTTTCAGTTCGAAAATATCTAATTATAGCAAAAGCATTTATGCAATTAATTTATCACGAGGCTGAAAATAAAATCTTTCAGTAGACTAAAACTTTGTAATTAAACAATTTCATTGTAATAATTATAAAAGGAAACGTTGATGCAAATATTGTAGCAACGCAATTGACTGAAAAACTTGAAACTCTATAATTAAAACATTTAAGGTAACGCGACAATACAACCGACAGGAAACATCGTATGCAAAACAACACCTACGGAGACGAGATAATTAAAGAAGACACTTAACTAATTAATCGGTAAAACTAAAATAAAAATCATAACTGGCGCAACAAAACGTACAAAGTGCAACGCAGTTATTCCAATAAATTAATCCACATAAAAACCTCGTAAAAAATTAAACTCGCGACAACTTTAACATCCGCGAAGTATATAAATAAGGGAATTCAAGGCTGCAGCAACTAGCCAGACCTTTTCAAGCACAAATCCTTCAATTCAATTATAGCACTGTATAACTACGTATAAAATACAAGTAACTCGATTTTTTAAATAACCCAACAATCCAAACTGAAAAGTAACAATACAAATTGTAAAGTAAATCTCAATTTTTACAAAAATTTGAAATTAATTAAAAAAGAAAGCAACCCTTAACAATCATGAGTTCAGATATGAAAATTTATCTCGAAGGTATACCCCAATTCAACGGGAATCAGGCCTTGTTAAGAGATTTCATTACAGCGTGCGATATAATTTTGAAAACCTTTTACAAACCAAGAGATAACGAAAGAAATGTATTACTTTTACGCCTGATAACAAGAAAACTGACCGGACGGGCACTAACACTAGTAGCCAGCCGAGATGACTTAGAACAGTGGGAGGACCTTAAACGCATATTAATTGCATATTTTAGCGATCAATGCAATATAAAATGTCTTATCCGCGATCTAATAAACCTAAGAATGGAAAATACCCAATTCAGAATGAAATGCTAAGACATAAAAAGTCTAATTTTTACAAAGTTAAAAATCGAAAAACCCGACTAAAATATTCGCCTTCTAAAGACAAAAATGTATGACGAAATGGCATAAATGAACCACTAAAACGACTATCAGATAAAATAAAATCTAGAAGAAGCAATGAATAGGATAATACAGGAAGAAAACGTCATCTACTATTGAAACAGACTATATAACTCTAAGCTATTCACCAATAAAAACTATACAAGCCGCAAGACAAACAACCACCGAAACGAAATTTACTCTATTTAACGCACAAACAAATCAACCGCGAATTAACAACCCAAACTTTAATAACTCAAATTTTAATAATCAATTCAAACAATTTCCAAGACTAACGTTTAACTTAAATTTTATAAAACCCGCATTTCCACCAAGATTCAATCAAAATATGAACCAACAAGGACCAGCATTCAGCGCGAATCTTATTAGAAATACACCAATGACAAATAACAATAATAACCCTAACAGTTATTATAAACCAACACCTATAGATACCTTATCCGGAAACATCAGACAAAACACAATAATATCGCAAATCCGACCCAACCATAAACAAAAACAAAACTTTACATTTGAAGAACTATTTGACCAAGAAGTAGAAGAATTTGACAATGACCAGAATAATTACATTTACACCAGTACAAACAATAAAAATTCCAATAAATTCAAAAAACGACGTAGGAATTATAAACCACATAACATTTCATCAAAGAGTTGAAACCCCCACCGCATTAGTACAAATAAAAGATAATTATGCCACTACGACAATTTTAAACTCAAATAACTACTCCGTAAAACTGTCACTGACAAACCCAATTAACATAGAAGAATTAAATTTTAACGAAATGGAAATAGACGAAAATTTAGAAAACGATTACAACCTCGTAGAAGACGACAAAATGTTAATTAAAAATATAAGTAACATTCGCTTCAATACTGACATTAACAAAGAAGAGCAGAGCGCAATTAAAAGTTTATGTTTTGAATACCGCGACATATTCCATTGTGAAAGGAATACCCTTCGCCTTTACCAATGCAGTTAAACATAATATAGAACTAACAGACAACAAACCAATTTTTACAAAGGCACACAGACAATCTCAGGCAAGCCAGGAAAAAGCCGACAGACAAGTAGCAGACTTATTAAAACAGGATATCATACAACACTCCAACTGACTATGGAGCAGCCCAGCATTAATAGTACTCAAGAAATTAGACGCCTCAAGCAAGAGAAAATATCGAATGGTAATAGATTACAGAAAACAACGAAAAAAACGGTAGATAACAAATATCACCGAAATTTTAGACAAACTAGAAAAATGTCAAAATTTTTCAACATTAGACCTTGCCTCAGGATATCATCAAGTAGAAATGGACCAGAAAGACACGGCGAAAACCGCATTTAGCACACCTAGAGGACACTATGAATATAAACAAATGCCATTTGGACTGAAGAACGCACCCGCCACTTTTCAACGAGTCATGGATAACATATTACGAGGAATACACAACGAAAAATGTCTTGTGTACCTAGACGACATCATATTTAACATCACTTGTAAAACATATAGAAAGACTAAGAGAAGTATTTGAAAGACTAAGACAGGCGCATTTTAAAGTTCAACTAGACAAAAGCGAATTTTTACAGAAAAAAGTATCATTTCTAGGACATATAATAACACCTTAAGAAGTCATGCCAAACCCCGATAAAACAAACGCAGTACTAAATTACCTCCTACGAAAAACGAACAAAGAAATTAAAGGATTTTTAGGACTTAGTGGTTACTACGCAAATTCATTAAAAGTTACGCTCAGACAACCAAGCCCCTGACAACTTGTTTAAAAAAAGGAAATAAAATTGAACACACCCCAAAATTCATTAAAGCTGTAGACAAAATTAAAAGTATACTAACGGATCACCCAATACCCAGACTTTTCAAAACCATTTACATTGACAACTGACACATCAAACGTAGCACTAAGCGCAGTACTAAACCAAGGAAAAGTAGGTAGCGATAAACCCAACAGCTACGCATCCAGAACCTTAAACGGGACTGATCAGAAATACAGTACAATAGAGAAAGAATTAATAGCCATAATTTGGGCAACAAAATATTTTAAACCATACTTATACGGACGAAAATTCTATATATATATATATATATATATATATATATATATATATACATACACCGACCATGGACCATTAGTATGGCTATGCAAACTTAAGAAACCAAACTCAAAATTACAATGATGGAGAATCAGACTAAAAGCGTACGATTACGAAATTATATACAAAAAAAGAATACATAACAACGCAGATGCCCTAAGTAGAACACAGCTCAATGCACTAGAAACGGAATCAATTATAGGATACGTAGACGAAACGAAAATAAGAGAAGACCCAGGAGAGATAAACACCATACTTTCGACACAAAATAAAGAGCCAAAGACCACGATTAAAATTTTAAACGAAGCAATCGATATAAAACCCAATCCATTTATAATTACTGAAGTTTTATCCAACCCCAATCCCGTAAAATATACAAAAACAGACAATAAGAAAATATTCCAAATTCAAATAACCAAGGACGACAACGAGGAACAAATAATTAAAATTCTAAAAGAATACACCCCGAGAAAAAACGATTTTACCTTTACTTCAACACCGAACATTTGTATAAACTATTCGCAGAATTATATGTTAAATTATTCAATATCTCCGGCCGTGAACTTATCCGATGTACAAGAAAATTAGAACCTTAGACGACCCTAATGAAATAAACAACGTAATTAGGAAGCAAGGCGAAGGCAAAACCAACCATCGTGGAATTAATGAAACAATAAAGCAACTTATAAAACGATACTATTTTAAAGATATAAAAAAGTTAATCACAGACTTTATCAACCAATGCAAACTATGCGATAAAGCAAAATACGACAGAACACCCCCGAAAATATCCTTAGTGTTAACCAAAACACCTGACAAACTTTTCTAAAAATTACATGCCGACACTCCAGTAGTAGAAGCACAAAACTTTTTGACGATTGTAGATGCATTCACAAAAAAGGTCAAGCGATACTCATTACCGCTAAAAATAGCATTGACATAACGTAAAGATTTTTCCAATAGTTTACATTAAATGGCACACTTTAAATAACGGCAGCGAATTTAAAAATGAAACGATGCGAAGCACTCTAGAACTTCACAAAATAAAAATTCATTTTATAACTAAAACCATCTTGAATTAAACGGATTAATTGAAAGATTACATTTAACCCTATTAGAACAGTTTAGATTATTAAGAATAACTTACAAAAAGGAACACATCACCAATCTAATGTCATACGCACTAATCGCTTACGACAATACAATTTACCCACCAACAAATTTTACACCCTTAGAATTAACACTAGGACATTTAGATTCCCGTAAAACTTACGGTATCAACTCTAACAAAGAAGTATACCAACAATATGCTAAAGATTACAAAGAGAAACTAAAAATAACTTATGATAAAGTAAAAGATAAATTAGATAACGACAAAGAACGTATTACAACAACCCGCAATAGGAATACCGACGCAAATAAATTTTCAATTGGACAAAGCGTGTACGAGAACAACTTCCAAAGTTAACGACACAAAACGGCACCCAGAAATTTAGGTCCGTTTAAAATTAAGAGAATATGAGACAAAAATATAGCCGTAATAGACAACGGCAAGACAGTAACATACATTCATTTGAAAAACTTAAGACACCCTGTAATTTCAGATGGACAGTCATCACACCGTCAACCTCCGCCCAGGTGGAACGGACAACGACATATTAATTGGAGATATAAAAAACAACCTCGGTATACTACCAATAAAATTGGGAAGTATGCAAAATACAATAGACTATTGGACGTTCGCACAAAAATTCGATTTAACGGAACTAAAACAAGAATTTCAAATAATCAAAAACAATTATTATCAATTAAAACAATCAATGAACACAGCCAAATTCGGAAAGGAATACGTAATAGAAATGACGAACTACAACAGTATAATATAGAGTATTTCAAGAAACATAGAAGACAAATTTAACAGATTAATACCCACATAACAAATTGCAAGGCGAGAAAGAGGAATAATTAACCGACTAGGTAACATAATAAAAGCTATCACAGGCAATTTAGATAACCAGGACGCAGAACGTTATAACAACGCAATACAGCAGTTAATTGAAAATTAAAACGATATAAAAACCATTGTTAGCAACCAAATATCTCTAACCCAATCAACTAAAATGAAATTCAACGAAACATTAACGAAGCTAGTAAGAAATCAAGATAGTATAGCCAATAGAATACAAACCCTTGAAACTAACATGCAAACTACCATGTTAGGAATGCGCGACTTAATTAGATTCAGTACAATATTCACCCAAATAGTATTAACCTTTACATTGCTCCAACAAATTTTTACCACTTTAGAAAATGCTGTAACATTTGCAAAATTAAATACATTACATTCTAGTATCATTGAACCAAGTGACTTATTAAAAGAATTATTAAGAATTATATCATACTAATGGTAAATTATCTTTTGATTTAATAGAATCGAACGTTCTAATATTTGAAAAAATAGCTATAGTTAAAGGCTATATAAAGAACAACGAAATCATATTTTTAATAGAAATTCCCATAGTAGAAAGTAACATTTATAATTATTATCATTTATTTGCTTTTCCAATGAAAATTACTAGCATGTATCAAGTTATCATCTTCAAAACCAAGTACCTTTCCTTAAATGAACTCAGATATGGTTACACAAACGAAAGATGTAACGAAGTAACACCAAATCAATATTTATGCCAATCTTTGACAACAACAACTTTACAAGAAAACAGCTCTTGCAAAGTACATTTACTAAAATTTTCAAACCATTACGACAACTGTGAAACAAAAACCGTACAAATCACCAATATGAAGATTCAAAAGTTTACAGAAAACAAATGGATTGCCATTTTTCCAACAGAAGTAATAGCAACCGTCCACTTCAATCAAGACGAGAACAACTTAGCAATAACCGGAAGCAAAGTAATCACTCTTAAGAAAGACCTATTTAAAATTGAAGAACGAAATCCTCAGAGTATATCAAGACCCCACGGTAACCAGGAAACTCGCAAACTTACCAGAATTACAATTCAAGATAGAACAACCAGAAGACGAAGAAATAATCAAGAAACCCATCCAATTAAAACATCTGGACTTAGACGATCTCAACCATGCCATGAAATTAGTGGACAACACAACTATAAAGAACAATTGAGTGAGTTAAAAGTGCCAAAATTACACTACGTCAATATAAGCGTTCGAACAATCTTATTAATCATTTTTCTAATTATATATGGATTTTACAAAATGTATCTTAGATATAAGAATAAAGAAAACAATTTTAGACATAAGGAGACAAAGGTAAATAAAGAAATAACAAATGTACACTTAGAAACAATGAATTTAAAAATTAAGCCAAGAAAACCTTAATTTTTCATTTACGTCGGGAGAAGTTATGTATTTTCCAATATATATTTGTACCATTAATAGAAAGTATTAGAAATTATTAAGAATTATAAAGAATTACTAAATTAAATGCAACATTGTATCTTAAGGATAATTAAATAAAGGTTAATGAAAGTTCACAAGCAAGTTGTGAGAACGGATGCAATATACTGTAATCCAGATGATAGTAATACTGCAGGTGGCAGGTCACAGACGGTTAAGAAACCGCAATTATTTAGAAATTAAGATTGTTACATTGTATAATGAACAGAATTAAGAAATAAGCAGACATAAGCTTTGCAAGTTCCCACAGACATGTGAGAGGCAAGGACAAAATTAATACCCCGGGAGCCCCAAGACCATCAGTCAGTCTGAGTATTTCAGCTTTAACATTCTTGTTCACCTAGGCTACTCGCCCTAATATTGTTCAATTATTATTTTATTTTTCGACTTAGAATATTTACAACAGTTTGTCAAAATTTCATAATTAATGTCTGTTTAAACTAATAAAATTTGTTACAAGTGTTGGAAGAAGTTTTAGAAAAACCGCTCCCTAGACCGGAACATTACTAGTGTTGTAATGTTATCGACCAATCCGGTACACATTAGAACACTTGTACGTTATTTTAGATTTTAATTTTAATATTTGCGCAAGTGAAATGGATGATCAAATTGCAGGGCCGTCAAAACCTAAATGAAAGTGTACAGAAATATAGAAAGTAAAAGCACTGACCCAACCGGAATTGGAAAAACTTGCAGAAATATTTACTGATAGTGGTAGTGAATTTTAACTTAATTCAGAATTACAGTCGGAAAAATCAGAGTAAGAATCCTCAGAATCAGATGTAGATAACGAACATAAAAATCGTATTGAAGCGGGCTACTGCTACCGCGTTTCTTTAATTCAAAACAAGTAATAATAAAGGTCTTTATTACTCACTGTTCTCAAGTCTAATTAACTGTATATGCCTTATTTATAGATGTTTTCAGGACACTTAACAATGAAGCACTATTACACTAATGAATTTACAAGCACTAATATCTTCTTAAACTAACTTCTTTACCATATGTCCAATTAACAACACTAACACAACTATTATTCAATCCAAGCTCTATCTATTTATGTATACTACAAGCTGCATGTACAATATACACGTTTAGCTCATAAAACATTTATGTTTATACACTCTTAGGCTTCTAAAAGCTCAACCACATTCACTATACACGATATAATTTATATTAGACATTAAAGTATAGACTGACCCTTACATTCACAAGCGGCCTTATATATACCCTGATTTAAAGATATGACTCATTATCTAGTATGTTCCAGAAGAATTCTGGAACCGTAGAAAATAAACAGTGCTTGCGGCGTTTTGTGTGTAATTGATGGGTTGTCTAGTAGTAGCTCGCAACAGTATTGATAAACCTGAAGTATTAACTTGAGGTGATGTTTCCAATTAAAAAAATACTGACTGTAGTGGCAATCCCGGCTTGGTCGTACCAATTATAGGAAATGGCCCATTAAAATTTGTTTTACCTTCATGTGACTGATAACTTATTATCACATATTGTAGAACAAACAAATTTATTGGTATCGTGGAGAGGGCGTTAGCTTTCAGAGAATACATAAAAGGCAACAAACATAAATATGGTACAAAACTGTACATTCTAGCTGAACCAAATGGGCTAGTTTTGAAAAGAAATTATATACTAAGTCTAGTGGGGATTTAAGCGGGAAAGATCATGCACAGAAAGTGGATTTGTCTCTGATATACGATCTTGAAAGAAATAAAATGCCTTATAGATGGACAATTATTATAACAGCATTTTTTGTGTGCAAAGTAGTTAGATGTAGACATTTATTAAACAGGGACTCTCAAAAAGCCCGCAAAAATAATTCACACAAGGTGGTTAAGGCAAAATTGAAAAAAGGTGAATATATCTCTACATATTGCAAAGGAATAGCAGTCAACAAATGCTATGACAGGCGAGATGTTTTGTTCATTTCAACCGAGTTTGGAAATCGTATGGTAGATGTTAAACGCATACACTGAGGTAATGTACAGAAATCCTTAGCAATTATCCGTTACCATGAAAGTATATCGGTTCTCGATCGCCAAGACCAAACGGTTTCCGAATGACTTTTATTTAGCAAATCTACAAAACTACAAACTGCTGAAAAAATCACATTACACAGAAACACTCCAACGTAGTTGTTCATACTTGTTATATGCAATATTAGGTAACGGGCTATGTACACCAAAACGTCATTTATTTAATACGAGCTATGTTTTTGTTTGATCTATCTGAAGGTAATTCGCTCGTGTTCGAGCACTCAATGTTGTGCGGTACAATTCTGTAACTTTTGGGTATGGTGTATAATTGTTATATAGGGTGTTCTATTAAAAACCGTCATTAAAAGTTCATAAAAAAAATATTTTTCCTAAAAAACTGATTTATATTTTTATTACAATATTTTTATTAAATGTGAAATACGATATCTGGCACAGCGTTGAAAATAATCTGTGTCCAAAGTACCAACTTCAGGTCAAAAAAGTTGGTGAACATCGTTTCATAACAGATTTTATTACGTAAAGCAGTACTTCTTCCGCCATTTTCAAAAAAGTACGAACCAATGGCGTCATCTTCCGATAACCGCACTAAACTGTCAGTCGTTCTGGATAGAGCGGTTTTTCGAATATTTGTCTAGTATTTTGAAGCCACAGATGCGAAAATTGTGACTAAATGTGTCAAAATGGGTCGCGTAGCGCAGATTTTTTTTTGTAAAAATTGGAATTACCTTCTTGCATTCCTGCGATTGTCTTGAAATAGACAAACCAGTTACACATGTGTTTTTATTTCATCTTGCTGAACAAACACGAGCCGCACTCTTTACATTATTAACTTCTCGGAGGCGCTCGAACTGTTGATTACATTTCCGATGGTTGAGCAAACAGCAGTCTTGTTACGTTCGAAGCAGTGTGAACTATACGAACTGTTTCTGCAAAATTTGCACCGTGTTTATAGTGGATTTTACTATTTTAAGGCCTTGTTTAAGTGTATGTCGTTTTATTTTTACTATTAAAATGTATGACGATTACTGCATCCAACTTAATACATGAAAAATGATGCCAAATTTAAAATGACGGTTCTTAATAAAAACACGTTATAGCAGTGTAATACAGCGGCGGATCGTTGCATTAGTAGCTAGAAGTGCATGTACACTTTATCGACTACATATAGCTTTAATGCACAAACCTAAAGGCTTAAACTGTTAATACAATTAAGTATTAGTTATCAAACACATATTTAAAAATGTTTCTTTAACGAAGAAAGGTACTGTAGTATCGGTATCACGTTTAAGTATTTTCGACTATTTGGAGACATAGAAGATGGGTCCGTTATCCAAAAGAAGTAGAACGATTAACCGAAATCTCTTTGCAGCAATAAAAAGTGGAAAAGTTTATTTAATACAATAGTAATTGGCTACATTTTCCACGTCACCTAGACACATAACCAGTGACTAGAAAGAAGAGAGGTTGACCTATGGCGACTTGGTGTTTTCGGAGATGTTGTTGAAGCGAACCAGAGAATCGCTGATTGTAATTTATAATTTCTACATATAAGGGGACAAAAGATTTATTCTTGTAGAAGAGAGTAGGGCAAAAACGAACTGGCGGGTCAAACCAACCCTTTAAGATAACCGTGATACGTAATTATATCTCGTGGAATGATTGCAAACTAGTGGAGCAGAAGCTATTATGTGTGTGTGCGAAGCTGTTACCCGTTCGTGATAGACGCGTTGTTACTTGGCAGTAATTTTACGAAAATTTCTACTCAACTCTCACAAAATTTTATGTAGTAGACTTTGCATTACATATTCTACGGGTGCGAAGATTCATTACTGGTAAGTACATCTTTCAATTCTTTGGCTTTGTAGTTTAATTTAGTGTACTTAAGGTTGAATGTCAACTTAAAAATGCCATTTTAGTTAAAAGTGTAGGGTGGGGCCAATCCGACAATTCCTTGTAGGGTAGGACCGATTTGAGATCGGCTTTGCTCCACGTTTTGGTAAGTTTATATAAAATTTAAGTTGTGTCTGTCTGTGAAAATAATTTGGACATAAAAACAATTATCTAAAATTTTTACTGAAATATTAAAAGCGATATACTTCTCATACTAACATGCATAAATTCGTCTCTGTTTGTCTGTCTGTCTGTCTGTCTGTCGATTACTCAATTGCGCAAAACCTACCACACCGTTTGAGTTGAAACTTGGAATAAAAATATTCAAACAATTAAAGATGGGCTCAAAACCGGCAAACTACTTCGTAATAGACACGAGGCTATAAGATTTTGTGAGTATTCTTTTTTGCAGACTATGGTGAAGAATTACAAACGAAGGATGAAGCGGCGGAGATGAAATCAAGATGGAACAAGTGCCATCGAATAGGTCGTGGAAAAGAGAAGGGGTTACAGCAGCTCCTAAAGCCTTCAAAGTTTCACGAATAACGCTGTAAGACAGTATAAAAGATATTCGAAAAACTGCACAGTCACATCAGGTAGCAACTCAAAATTTTATGTAGATAAAGATCGTTTTTTTCGAGGAACAAAAAAGGGAACTGCTTGACTACATTTTGTTAATCGAACAGAGGTTATTTGGGCTGATTTTGTTTGATCTCCTCGGCCTCGCTTATAATCGTTTCTTCAACAGAATCAAGAAAATTGCCGAAAGGAACTGCCATAAGACTTAGAGCTCCAAAGAAAACTTCTTTAGCTTAGTTCACTAGGATTACTGTAGGGAAGATTTATCATCTGTTAAAGTCCATTTACACCGACAAAGACATATCACCAAGCGATATCTAAATGTTGATGAGATAGGCATCTTTATTGACCCCAAGAAGCCCACAAGGATTCTTGCTCTTTGAGGGAAAAAAACAGGTTCGGTGTTTGTCACTCATAGAACAAAAAGTTCTTGTCATCGTCAAAACGCGCATGAGTGCAAATGGCAATTTCATGTCACCGATGTTTGTCTTCTATCGGAAACTAAGAAATCCCTGCTTATTGACAATGCCCTTACTGGGTCTTTTGCCTGCTACAACGAATGCGGTTGGATCAACAAAGATTCGTTTTTGGTGCGGTTTAACAAGTTGATTGGTTTCTCAAATCCTTCGCCAAACAAGTCACTGCTGCTGATTTTGAATGGGCATGAGTCATATACCAAGGGCTTGGAACTAATTTAATTTGCCCACGAAGAAAATACCCTACTAGCATATTTCCCACTTCATACGACGCACCATCTCCAACCCCTGGACATGACCTTCATGTGTACCCTCAGCATCACAAGCTACAAATACAACAGTGACTAATAGTTTATCCAGGGAGAGTTCTAACTATCCGCCAAATTGGGAAACTGTTGAATGGTGCGTATACCAGAGCAGCGTTAATACAAACAGCAGTATGTGGGTTTGAAAAACGGGAATATATCCTGATACGTCTATTTTGAACATCTCGTACACTTTTTACCGGTTAATAATCAGTACGCGGTCCAATAATTTTCAACTCAAATCCCTTTTGCTTTAAAAACGACAAGTTTAGGCTACAATTAAATAGTTTACATCCTGTATATTTCATTTTTCTGCAATAAATACGCTTTCGAATAATTCCTCAATTTAAATCTATTTACTTTAAAACGTAAAGTTTATTATGCTATAATTAAATAAGTCAATATCCTGTTAGGTATCCATGAGCGCGTTATAACTTTCGATAACGTATAATTTCGTTCTAGTGGGTTTCCCACCTAAAGATTTGTCGAAGGTATACATCCTACTATTCTCCGGCAAAACCGTGTTTTCCAGTTTGAATCACGTTTCGATAACACGGATGTTTGGATTTCTAATTGGTTTCATTTAAATTTATTCTGAATTTAATTCTGCAGCCCGTGCGACGAAATATGTTCTACATTACTCGTTATATCACTTTAAAAGCAATGCACGTTTATTGTTGTTCTGCCAATTAGAGATGTCTTGCGTGTATTGGTGAGTGTTCCCGTGCTTACCCCATCTAACCATGTTCCATTTTTAGCTTTTCTTTTGCTGGTGGCCAAAGACGTTCTTTCTGGGTGTAGTCTACCTGTTCGTTGCCGTGGACCAATTGCTGTAGTTACGATGGTAGCTACGTTGTTATGCTGACTCCCCCCTCCCCCGGCGGTTGGCAACTTAAGTATACTGGCGCAGAAAGGTATGTGCCTCGTGTTCTGTTATGCATGTCAAGGTTTTCTATTATCAACGGTGGATGTAAAACCAGTCCACCATACTTGTTGAACAGCTGGTTGCGCTGGTGCTTCTGAGTATACGCGTTTATTCTCGCTACAACGTGGGCTGTATTTAATGCTTAAGATCAACACCTGTACTAGACGGAAAACTTAAATTTACCTTTAATACTTCAAAATTTAACATACTTGCTAGGAAGTAGAGTTACTTTTATTACTTAAATTTAACATACTTGCGACTGAAAATTTTTTAGCATTAATTTTCCTTTTTTTACTAAGTTTTATTACATGTTATCCACGAAATGCGCACTTCGTGAATCCACTATCCAATCTGTCCGTATAATATAATTATTGGCGCTGAAATGATAACGCTTATTTTATTGCGTTCTCTTGTTTGTACGAAATTATGTATTTAATTTTTTTTTATTTGTTAGTAGATAAACGTGGGCGATGTACTTTATTTTTTTTTTGGTATGCAGGCGAATCCCCCCCTACTCTCCGCGGTTGGTAATTAGCCTGGTGTTACTTTTCTTCCGGCTACGTCCTGGTACGTAGCATAATTTCTGGCGCCCAAAATGAAGCCGCGATTCTTTTTTGTGATTAATTTCTGCTCCGAGTTTGTTTTAGTAAATTTTTGCTCCGATTATTTGTTTATTGTTAGTGCCTAAGTTCCTTCATGACTCACATTTTCTCAGTCTGATACTACTTATGTTTTCGTCTCTTACACACAAACCTGTATTTATTTCGTTTCTTTATTTACTGTGTGGGTTCGATCTTCTTAAATTTCGATTTTGTTCTTTTTCTTAATCGCTCAATATTATTAGTTGATTAATTTCAGATTATTGGGCTTGTGTTTTCGCCAATAATTCTAGTCCGATGAAAATGCTAGCGCCCAAGATTTTTCTTTTTCTTTCTTCCCTCTCTGTATACTTGGTTCTCTCCATCAAGTCTAGAGTTGGCTTTTTTCTGTTTTCTCCGATTTTTCGATTCTACCGCCCGTCCTTTCGACGTTGTGGGTTCTAAACTGTGCTACAAGTCACCAAATCGCTTGAAATACTAATTATTAATTGGTTGTTCCTTCTTCTTGGTGTACCATGGCATATTGGCGCATCCATGTAAATCGGTTGTGAAAAACCGAGCTACAATACAAACTCTCATCTCGGGGCTTTGACCCTGAGGATAATGTCGACGAGTTACGCAGGTCCGTACAGAGTGCGTACCGCATGGAACGTGAATCAGGATTTAGTCCTGTTCTCGTGGAGCCTGATTTCGCTTCCGAGCTGGCAGCAGTTACGGCCGCCGTCCAAAAGCTAAAATAAGCTGTACTTACATTTTGTGGGGACAAATCTTCACCTGCATTTAAACGCATTAGCTCCCTATGGGTACATACCAAACGACGCTGTTCGAGAATGTCTCCAACGCAGGAGAAACGCCAAGCCCATAACCAATTACTGCTGACCCTAGCTAATCTCCGCGGCTCCTTTGACACAAAAATAACAAAATTTCGTTATACTGTTACGTTATGCGACACTCCGATAGCTATTTCTAGCCCGGCACCCACTACTAGTGTCGATACCGATGAACCTTCTTTGCTTACTTCCGACTCGGAATCGGAAACTGAACAGAAATCCGCTTCCCCTACTCCTTTGTCAGCTTTCCACCAAGGCCTCCCAGTGTGAAAGTAGAATTTAAAATTTTCTGGCGAACTGAACACCATGTCTGTACATAATTTCTTAAAACGGGTGGAAGAACTTCTGCGAGCTCGACATGTGTCGGAACTGCAGTTATTTGAGTCTGCAGCAAATTTGTTCGAAGCTAAGGCGTTGCTTTGGTATCGGGGTAATCAACACAGGTTTTACCAATCCAACATTTCGAACCCCAGGATTATAAACGTCAATTATTTCAAGACATTTTAACACGAATCCAGGATTCAACGGAAGGTTTTATCGAGTACCTAGCTTGGATGGCTGCCATGTTCCGTCGCCATGGAAGTATACCGGCCGATGTACAGGTAGATGTTATTTCCCTAAATTTATCTCTCTTCCATCTCACCCGGTTACTTCCAGTTCGATCTCTACAAGAGTTAGAAACTGAGTGTTTACAATTAGAACGCAGAAAACTTCGCGCTGAAAACTACGTACCCCCTAGCCAGGACAAAAACTCCTACATAGAACAAGATTTTGCCTTCGCCCCCGCTTCGCGTTCCACTTTACACTCAGTCATCCTTACCGACTTATCAAGGCCGTACTACACCTCCGTTCCTGTTACCGTATCATCTGCTCCTGTTCCTATGTCTACTCCTATTCGTCAGGTCACCTGCTTTAATTGTGACCAAACTGGACATGTTTCTACTCGTTGTCCTAATCTGCAAGTCCGACATTGTTATGGTTGTGGTAGAAAGGGAGTTACCCGACCTAACTGCCCAACATGTACGATAGGGTTTTTAGGCCGATGCAAAGACCCTGTTCTTCCTTTTTCCTCGGATATCTTTTTTTCTGGTCTTGAGGACCAATCTCGTTCGGTGCTAAACTATCTGTGCACTAGTGTCCGGGGCAAGCAACGCCCATATTTATATGTCCAAATCTTTGGACTTCCCTTTACTGGGCAGTTAGATTCAGGAGCCACTCGTACAATCATTGGTGGTCCTGGTTGGCGCCGATTACGTCCTTTGAACCTACCTTTGCATAAGTATTCTTTATCTTTCCGCAACCTGGCCAACAACTCAAAATGTCCCATTCTAGTTTTTGTCTCCCTTCTCATCACTCGCCCAGGGTCCGTGATTACTTTTGATATACTGGTTATTCCCGACGTCTCCCACCAATTTATACTCGGCATTAACTTCTGGCAGTCTATGCAGTGTGTACCGGATCTTCTGGATGGTCAATGGACTTTAGCTCTTCCTTCCTTCTTGGCCATCACTACTTCCGCTCCTACCCACATTATTTCCGACCTTGGTTCCAAACAACAACTTCGACTCGACTCCTTAATTACTTTCTCCTTTTCCAAACAACCTTCTGGTCTTAGCTATACTTCCTTATTACAACACCACATCCGCACGTCAGCCGAAACAATCAAACAACGTTATTATCCTCTTTTCCCTACACTCCTCGAGGTTGCCCATTCGGAACTCGATGAAATGCTCCGCTTAGGGGTCGTCAAACGTTCTACTAGTCCATGATCTAGCCACATTGTCCTAGTTAACAAATGGGACGATTTCTATCGGTTCTGCATTTATTTTCGGAAGGTCAACCAAGTCACCCAAAAAGACACAAATCCTCTTCCGTACATTTCTACCATCCTTGATCGGCTCCGCGATGCTCGTTATCTCTCCTCGCTAGAAATCCGTTCCGTCTATTGGCAAATCCCTCTGTCCCTTGAATCCAAACCCATCACTGCCTTCACCGTCCCTGATCGAGGTTTATTTCAATTCTGTCGTATGCCCTTCTGCCTCCATAATTCTCCTGCAACCTTTCAGCGTCTTATCGATCAAGTCATCGGTTCTGACCTGAAACCATTCTGCTTTGCCTACCTCGATGATATCATCATTGCCAGTCCTTCATTCGAAGAACACCTCCGATTTCTTGACCTAGTCCTTTCTTGTCTCTTACATGGTGGCCTTACTTTTCGTCAGGACAGTGTCATTTCTGCCTCCCCGAGCTCCGCTATCTTAGTTACATCGTTAACCGGGATGTTCTTTTTGTTGACCCAGATAAAGTGTCTGCAATCCTTAAGATCCTTCTTCCCACCACTGTTACCGCAGTCCGTAAACTGATTAGCATAGCCAGTTGGTACTGTCGTTTCATCCCAGATTTTGCTGATCCGCAAAAACACCCCTTTCTCTTGAACCCCCGATTGTCAATCTGCCTACCTTTCCCTTAAGCAACACCTAATTTCTGCCCGCTTCCTTTCCTGTCCTGACTTTACCTTACTTTTTACCATCCAAACTGACGCTTCTCTCTTTGGTTTGGGTGCCATCCTTAGCCAATCCCATCCCAACGGCGAGAAGGTCGTAAGCTATATCAGTCGGTCACTCACCAAGCCTGAGCGCAACTACTCAGTTACTGAGAAGGAGTGTCTGGCGGTGAGGTGGGCGATTGAGAAGTTTCGTCCTTATGTCGAGGGTTCTCATTTTTTTGTTATAAATGACCACCACTCCCTCCTTTGGCTTGATAAACTCCAAAGTCCTTCCGGTCGCTTAGCCCGTTGGTCCCTCCGCCTCCAGTAATATGACTTTGCCATTATTCACCGTAAGGGCAAAGATCATGTTGTTCCTGATACCCTTTCTCGTTCTTTTTCGGTCCTTGAATCAATTTCTATTTCCACAGTCACCTCTTTCAAAGTCTCCCTTCCTACTCCGAATCCCTGGTACAACGCCATGCTCCGCCATGCGTACTTTGTGGATCCACTATCCAATCTGTCCTTATAATATAATTGTTGGTGTTGAAATGATAACGCTTATTTTACTGCGTTCTCTTGTTTGTACCAAATAAGGTATTTAATTTTTTTTATTTGTTAATAGATAAACGTGGGCGATGTACTTTATTATTTTTTTTTTGTTTTTTTGGTATGTAGGCGAATCCCCCCACTCTACGCGGTTGGTAGTTAGCCTGGTGTTTACTTTTCTTCCGGCTACGTCCAGGCACGTAGCAATTCTTTGTGAATAGTAGTATATTTCATGAACACATACATATGCACCTTCCGATATCAGAGACTGGCCAGAAGCAGCTGCCGACCTCCTGCCCCCCATTTGTAGTTTTGTACTTTAATCAAGAGCAACTGCAAGGTCCCCGTCTTTCAACCAGAAGTAGCTGACAAGCATCTGCCCTTCACATCTTGAACGGTAACAATGCATTCAAGTTCAGCTTCAGGAGAGCGGTCTACCTTTATGATTTCCCCCAAGATGCCTGCCCCGTTGTTATGTTAGTGTTATCTATGGTTTTCTGCGATAGTTAAAACCTTCAAGTGCTTTTGTGTTGTATGTGCCGCACTGTTGAACAGTACAGTCGCTAAAGT
The DNA here is from genome assembly GCA_036346225.1 of Platerodrilus igneus. Lineage (NCBI taxonomy): Eukaryota > Metazoa > Arthropoda > Insecta > Coleoptera > Lycidae > Platerodrilus > Platerodrilus igneus. Next base: position 412,732 of record JARFIW010001036.1, read on the forward strand.
TATTGTAAAATAGCAGGTACATCCTAGCTATGGTGCTAAACGTTTGAGAGCTACAACGGTCGATCACTCCTTCTTTCTGCCATCCGCCGCCTCTGCAGTTTATTAGGGTAAGTGCTTAAAGATCTCGTATATTTTTAATTTACTCATATTTACACGTTCACTTTCTCTTCATCTGTGGCTATTGAATTCACAGCTAAATAGGTAGCCAGTACCTTTTTTTAGCATATATGTTTCACTGATTTATATGATATTATTGTCTTCTTATCGTAGTCGATATATAACATTGTATGCAATATTTCTTGTATTGTGACTTGTTTTTCATAAACACGCCTAATCAGAATAAAGGTCTAAAAAACAGTGTATACTTACTCCATGCCCTCAACACCCCTTGGGCGTTCTGTCGTTATTTTTGAAAAAAATTGGTAGACTCCTACAACATTATCTATAAAAAAGTCTGAAATTCTAAATTTAGTGCATACTGTAATTTTTTATTTACAAACTTGTTGTGGTACCAAGCTATAAGTTCTTTTTCTGATGAGTAATCAATGTGTCGAATAAAGATTTAAAAGAGTATTTATTACTAATTTGCTTAAATCAGTTTTAGAAATTTTTCAAAACTTTGGGATATCCTTTTGACTGTAACTTTCACAAACTGCTGTGGCATATATGGGGGAAAGTGTTCATCGCTCATTGCAAAAAGCAACAATGGCCACAATACTACAACTTACGTCCAGATTACCAACTTCGCTAGAACTTTTAGAAACTATACGTCACACGCTTGGAAATGTTGCTGGGTGTATTTTTGATTTTCATACATGAAGTTTATCGGAGAAGAGACTAAAAGATTCTGGGTGAAATTAAGCAAGGGTTAAAACTAACAGTAGAACTAGAATCTAAACCTTCGGTGTTAGAGAAATGACACGTAGCGTGTTCGGAACTTTTTGAGTAAAGATTTCTGACCTTTAAGTTGGAGAAAGTTTTGTCTCAAATTAAAAACAACCTCAGAAACAGAATTTAGACGTTAGCCTTCGAGAAACGATATATCGAATGCTTGCAACATTAAGGATATGGAGAAAGCAGGAGATCCAATTTTTTGTTACAATATTATATACGCATTACTGTAAAATAGAGTTCTGCCAAATAGGAGTTGTGTATATAGAATGTATTGTAAATGTGCCGTAGTTTACAAGCATACTGTCTATTTTTTGGCGATGTTGCTAAGTTTATGCCTGTGTCTGCAACAATTTTATTATTCAAATATTCACTAAAAAGTTTGGAATAGTTGATTCATTTGTATACGGAGACAATTATCAACCTTTAGTTGCAGTTTATCATAATTGTTTCTGCTCCGTCATTCCCGAAATGGGTATATATTACATTCGGCAATTCTTGTGTACGAAGGTAGACTGCATTTTGGAATTGATGCCATCGGTTGAGATGGCATCGATACTTGTAGTTCAAATAGTCCTATCGGGGCAGCCGAATCTTTAAATGTAATAGCATATACAACAAGCGTAACGACACACATTAAAAGCATAGATTGGTTGCACCCGTCATATTCTTCTTTGTGGTAGGGGATGACAAAGAATTTACATTTTTTCCAGATAGACTAATAAAAGCTTTGTAACTTTTTCGCAGTTGCATTACTTTCTTTAATGGGGAGTGGCTCCCGCACTATTTGAATAACTATTTTTCAATCAACTTTATCTAATCTTTGAAAGAAGATATCTCTCAGAACAGTGGGCCAAAATGTTGGTTTGTTGGAAATTGTTTATAAATAAAAAAAAAGATATTTCTTCATTGTCTGATAATTCTTAACTTTCCGTTCTAAATCGACTTGCATCTTGGGGAAGTACTAGATTACTAGAACGGGTAAAATCGCTTAAGAGTTTTAGTGATCTAAAGAGTCGAAGTACAGGTTTAACCAAATTAGTGCGGTTTTCAGTACGGAACAAGATTAAGACAGGTTCCCGAAAGAGGACAGCAGCTCTTTCAATAGAGTAGCAGTGACCATAGGGGTCGGTATGGCATTCTAAGATACACTACTATGTTGTAGAAAGCAACGGGAAACCACCACATTACCACCCATGTACACAACGTACTTAAATTGTTAATTAAGACGATGGCATTCTGGTGTAAAATATTCCGGAGTTAAAACAGTTCCTCCCTTCGGATCTCCGAGAGGAGACTGCTTCGAAGGATGTGATAGAAAAGTTTAAAAAAAGAGTCGCGAACAGTCTGCGAGTCGAAACGTAGAATGTCAGAAGTATGAAGCAAGTAGGTAACCTAGAGAACATGAAAATTGAAATGGGTAGGTTAGTATTGGACATAGTAGAGATCAGCGAAGTTTGGTGGTTAGAGACGGGAGATTTTGAAGCGGATACTTTATGGTAATTCATACAGGATTGGAGGAAGGAAATTCGGGTGTGGGGATAATCATGGGATAAAAGATAGAACGCTGTGTAGAAAACTAAAACCAAAAGAACGAAAGAATACCCATGGTTAGATAAGAATCTAAACTGGTAAATACAGTAGTAATTTAAGTATACATGCCCACTGCTAGCTGCTGTGAGGAAGAGGTAGAAGCGATCTACAAAGATATTAAAGACATCCTAAGATACGTAAATGGATATGAAAATTTAATAATATCTTGAGATTTTAAGACAGTAGTAGGTGAGAGTAGGAAAGGAGCAGTAGTAAATTTATTTGGTTTAGGTACGAGAAACGACAGGAAAATAGGTTGGTAGAATTTTGCGACAAAAACAATTTAACCACCACAAGCACATTATGTCAACATCATGCTAAAAGACGATGCACATGAAAGATGCCAAGAGATATAGGAAGATATCAAATAAATTTCATTCTTGTTAGACAACGGTATAGAAGTAAACTAAAAGACTAGAAGAAGAAATTATGAAAGCCGCTCTTAAATTTAACAAGTTGAGAAGAAGGAATGCACAAAGGCACTCTGACCATGAGAAACTAAAAGATAAAGATATGGACGAAAAATTTCTGATACCAAGGAAGTAGAAACAGAATGGAATAACATTAAATCCAGCTTAGACATGGCGTCAAGAGATATTCTGGGGTATACACAAAAAGATAAGAAACCACGGATAACAAAGGAAATCCTCAATTTAATAGAAGAAAGACGAAAACGCAGGAACAAACCTAGAAAACAGAGACACAAAGCCATGAAACGGCAAATTATTCGCAAATGCAGGAACGCGAAAGAGCAATGTATTCACTAAAAGTGCAAAGATCTACAACTAATATGGAAATAGGAAAAACAGACAAAGCATACAAACTAATTAGAATGAATTTTAGGGATATAAAACCGTATAGCAAAAATATATGGAGGGGGGGGGGTGTGGCATCATTATAGAAAATGTAGGAAAAGTAGTGAGATTATAAGAATATATAGAGAATTTATATGCAGGAGAGGAACTTAAGCACTAGAACAAGAATTAGGTATTAGAATCGATGACTTGGGATATTCTATACTTAGAGATAAGTTTGAATTGCCATTAAAAGTTCTAAGGAATGGTAAGGTACCGGGTATATATAAGGTGCAAGCATAAACTCTAAAAGCCGCTGAACAGGCAGTAATAGAAAGTCTCCTCCAACATGTAAGCCATATGTATGAGACAGGCGAGACATTTAAAGATCCTAAACGTAATATCATAGTCACTATACCATAAAAGAGAAACGCGGATAGATGTTAAAATTTTCGAACAATAAACTTGACACCACACATGTCAAAAATATTAAATAGAATTGTACAAAGACGGATGAAAGAACGGACCTAAGAAGTACTAGGAGAAGATCAATTTTTGTTTAGGTGCAACAGGGAAACACGGGAGGCTATTTTTGCTCTGAGTGTGATAATGGAGAAAACAATAGAAAAAGGAAAAAGCGTGTGTATAGAATTTGTAAATCTGGAAAAAGAATTCGACGAAGTAAAGTGGAAATAAATGTTCGAAAAACTCAAAAAGATTGAAATAAGTTTTAGAGATTGGCAGATAGTACATAGCTTATACAAAGAGCAAACAGCAGTAATAGAATTAGAGCAGGAACGTAGAGATGCAGATATTAGGAAAGGGACGAGACAGGGATGTGCCCCATCTCTATTAATTTTTAACTTGTACATCGATGATAGGTCACATACTAAGGCATGAGGAAATAGTGTGAAATGTATTGGAAGCTAAGATAGAAAAAGGAGAGGTAGACCTAGGTTAGACTATAGACACAGATAGTCAAAGTTGTAGGCTGTGGGAATTTCAGGGAACTGTGTTGGTTAGCTCAGAATAGAAATCATTTGAGATACGCGTCTATCTAGTTCCAAGATGAAAAATCTAATGGCGAAAATATAATTGCACTTAAATCTTATGATTATTATAAATAACTACAGGTGCCGGTTTTGCAATATTTTCAACTAATCTTATGTTTATCAGTACCTTACCTTTTTCACATGCTTCTAATATATTCCGCATCATTTCCTCGTGCCTTAGTATGTGGCCTATCATCCTATATCCTATTTTTTTACTGTTTTTGACATATTTCTTTCTTCCCCTGCCATTTCTAGAACATCTTTGTCCTTAACTTTGTCTATTCATGATATTTTCATTATACGTCTGTAGCATCACATTTCAAAGGCTTCTATTTTTTTGTGTCCGCTTGTCTTATTGTTCAAGTTTCACAGCTGTACAGTGCTGTGCTGCACACATATGCTTTAAGCAATCCTTTCCTTGTTTCTATGTTTGTTGTCTTTGAACACATTATTTGCTTTTTCTTGTTAAATGTTGCACGACTTTATGCTAATCTTTGTTTTATATTTTTTGCGCTTTTCTCGTCTTGCGTTATTTGGATTCCTTGGTAGCAGAAATTCTTAACCTCTTGTAAGTTCCCGTTTCCTCTTTGTATTCTAGTTTTTTACTTATTTTCATTTCCTTTGCATACTAGTAAATTAGTTTATTTTTTGTTAATATTTATACCGTATCTCTTTGTTAGAACTGTTTTCATTTCATTAAGAGCTGCTTCTAGCTCTTCCTTGCTAGATGATAATACCACTATATCATCTGTAAATCCAGGCATATCAATTGTTTGTTCCTGCATTATAATTCCAAATTTCTTCTTGTATTTGACAGTATTCATTCCCTCTTTGATGTACAAGTTAAAAATTAATGGGAACAGGACACATCCCTGCCTTACCCTTTTCCTAATATCTACTTCTCTACGTTCCTACTCTAATTCTATTAAAGCTGTTTGCTCTTTGTATAAGCTATTAGTATTCCAATCTTTCATTCCAATCTTTTGAGCATCTCGGACATTTTTTTCGAATTTATATTGTCGATTGCTTTTTCCAGATCTACAAACCCTATATACACGTTTTCCCCTTTTTCTATTGTCTTTCCATTGTCACCCTCAGAACTAAAATAGTCTCTCGTGTTCCTTTCTTTCGTCTAAACCCAAATTGATCTTTTTTTGGTACTTCTTCAGCTCGTTTTTCCATCCGTCTTTGTACAATTCTAGTTAATATATTTGACACAAGTGCTGTCAAACTTATTTTTCGAAAATTTTCACTTCTATCCGCGCCTCTCGTTTTTGGTATAGTGACTATGATGTTACGTTTGAAATCCTTGGGTATCTCGCCTGTCTCATACATATAGCTTACAAATTGTAAGAGACGTTCCGTTACTGCTTGTCCAGCGGCTTAAAGGGCTTCGGCTTGCACATTATCTATACCCAGTCCTTTGCCATTTTTCAGACCTTTCAATGTTATTTCAAACTCATCTCTAAGTATAAGATATTCCAAGTCATCGTTTTTAATGTCTGATTCGTGTTTTTGTGCTGTTAGTTACTTTCCTGCATACAAATTCTCTATATATTCTTACCATTTCATCACTTTATTTACATTTACTATAATGATGTCTCCTTCCACGCCACTTATATTTTTGCTATACGGTTTTATATTCCTAAAATTCATTCTAATTAGTTTGCATGCTTTCTTTGTCTGTCTTTCCTATTTCCATCTTAGTTTGTACCTCTTTGCATTTTTTATCAATTCATTGCTCTTTAGCTTCCCTGCATTTGCGAATAATTTCCCATTCTATGACTTTATATCTTTGTTTACCAGCTTTGTCTGGTCTGTTTTAATATTTACGTCTTTCTTCTATTAAATTCGGAATATCCTGTGATATTAATGGCTTCTTAATTTCTTCTTGTGTATACCCCAGAATGTTGCTCCATTCGGTTTCTACTTTCTTGGTATCAGAAATTTCAGCAATTCATTTTACTTTTTTTCAAATCCTTCGTGAATATCTTAATCTTTTGGTTTCACTAAGTCAAAGTGCCTTTTTCCGCTCCTATTTTTTTATTTTTAAATTTAAACGCGGCTTTCATAATTAGCATGTTGTGGTAAATGTTTATATCTGCTTTCGGGTTGCTTCTACAGTTTTTTACTTGATTCCTAAACCGTTGTCTAACAAGAATGTAATCTATTTGATATTTTCCTATATCTCCTGGCATCTTACACATGAATCGCGTTCTAGCACGATGTCGAAATAGTGTGTTTGTGATGGTTAAATGGTTTTTGTCACAAAATTCTACCAGCCTATTTCCTCTGTCGTTTCCCGTGCTTAAACCAAATAAAGCTACTACCGCGCCTTCCCTACCCTCAGCTACCACTGCATTAAAATCCCCCGTAATTATTAAATTTTCATGTCCTTTTACGTATCTTAGTATTTCTTCGATATCTTTGTAGATCGCTTCTTATCTCTTCCTCACTGTAGCTAGAGCTGGGCATGTATACTTGTATTATTACTGTGTTTACTGGTTTAGATTCTCATATAAGCGTGAGTACTCTTTCGTTCTTTTGTAGGTAGTTTTTTACACTGTGTCCTATTTTTGTCTCATAACTATTCCCACACCCGAGTTTCTTTGCTCTGATCCTGTGTGAATTACCCTAAAGTCTCCGTTCTAAAAATCCCGCACCTCTGGCCACTGAACTTCGCTAACCTATCCATTTCAATTTTCAAGTTCTCTAGCTTATCTACTTGCACCATAGTTCTGACATTCCACGCTCCGACTAGCATAATATCCACGACTTTTTTTTTATACCCTCCGATCACATCCACCGAAGTAGTCCTTTCCTGTAGATTCGAATGGTGAACTATTTTAACTCTGGCTTTTTTTACCCCAGGTATGCCATAATCTTAAATATCAATTTAAGTATGCTGAGTACTTGGGAGGTAATGTGATGATTTCCCGTTGCCTTCCACATCGCAGTAGTGTGTTTTAGAATATTATACCGTACCCTATGGTCTCTGCCATTCTAAGTACCGAAAGGGCTGCTGCCCTCTTTTGGGGACCTGTCTTAGTCTGGTTCCTCACTAAAGACCTACATTAATTTGGTTAATCCTATAGGTCGTCTTTTTAGATCACTGGAAATCTGAAGCCGTTCTACCCGTTCTAGTAATCTAGAATTTCTTCAAGGTGCAAGTCTATTTAGAACGGATATATATATATATATATATATATATATATATAAAATATATATATATATATATATATATATATATATACAGCACAAACGCATAACAACCTTTGTAGGTCAGTAAATGAGGATATGTATATATATATATATATATATATAAAATATATATTATTATATATATATATATATATATATATATATATATTACTCATATTTAGACCAGGGTAGAAAATTAAATAATCACATCAAATAATTTTAATCACCGTGTAGAAGCTTTGGGAAAAGGTACGCGTTATTACAAAAAACCGTGGAGAATAAAAATTCATTAGTTTCATTAAAAATAGAGATTTAAATCATTTACAAGACGCTTGCTATAAAAAAGGAAGCAGTATTAAAATGCTCTACGTGTAATTTAATTCTTCCGAGTAAAGAAACAAATAGAAATTACGTGCAAAATTTATATTAATTAACTCAATTTTAAGTAACCGGTATTAAACAAAATGTACAGATAATAATTAATATTTGATTAGGAGTCACTAAAATTAAAGGGTATTATTTTAATTGGAGTTAATTGAACCATTAGTAACATATAATATCTATAAAAGCTTGTAAAACCCAATAATATTCAAATCGTAGAAGTGTTATTTAGAAGTATTATGTTTGAACACCTGAGTATTTTTAAAAGGCTCATTCTGCGTAAATTTGGCAGATAACAAATGGTTACAGAGAATGCTGGAGAAACTGTAGCTTAATAGTTACGGGAAATGCTAATAAGGTGGGTTATTTCACAGTCCACATGGACTGAAATAATCGATAATAAAGAATATCAATTTGCACCAATAAGAACAGGGTAGATAGAGACAGATAATATGCGCAAGACTGAGACACATATAGTAAAAGGCGTGAGTGGAGCAACGTCACTGGGTTGCGATTGGTTGAAAATAAGAAGCAAACTTGAGAGGTAAAAATAACATTTCTGTATAAAAATTAATTAGTTATTTCCAGACGTTGCGAGCTGTGTCAAAATTTTTGAGATTTAACTGGTGCGAGTGCAAATTTAATAAGAACCGACGCACAGGCGGTCGAGATGGGAACATAGTATACGAAATTCTGGAAATTGTCCGTTTTGGGGACAAAACCGACAGACAGGCTAACCCCTATATATACCCGGGTTAATATGAGTTTCTCTCTCTTAGATTTTCGAATTGATTCAATGCGTTTTAAACAGGGTTTTTTAGTTTTCCGATTTTGATAGAATAATTTATACAGTTTGCTCGTATATTTTGGTAATTTAAAACAGTTTGTTCTTTACGTGCTACAATGAATGTAATTTAGTGCACTTAGAAAAAAAGATACAAGGTAATAAAGTTTAGTATCCTGTACCAATTAGTCAAATTTGCAACGACAAATGAATACACAAAATTAGGCAGTTTTGGCGTATATTTGTGAAAGAAGTATGAATTTCTTTGCTATTTTTCGATGGTAATAATTAAATGATTCGTAAACGTGTCTGGATCTACAAAACAAGCTTCAGATATACACAAATGAGTTCCGGAAAAGCACTGAAACAACTTTAGATGAATGGTGGTGTAGATAAAATGTTTAAAAGCGACCAGTAATCCGAGGACGTAAACATAACCCAGTTGGAATGGTGAAATTAGCAAGGACGATGTACATGGAAGCCACTAGTGCAGTAACCTTCAGGTAACTTATGCTTTGTTGTTCGATTTTTGATGTGTTGGGGTGTGTTGAATAACTTTATAATTGATTTACTTAAAATGGACAGTAGCGAAATTGTACTAACAGCAAATTTTTAATTTTAAGGTGAGATTTTCTTGTTTAAGTAGAAAGGGGTATTTAGTATTTATGTTCTGGATTATGATGAAAATTTGGGTATGTCTTTGAGCTCAATTAGACGAACCTGGTTAATTAACGTAAAGGGGTGGTAGATGCTCCCTTTGTACTCAGACTCAGGTCTGCATATATTGTTATATTAATTAGTAGGCATCCTACAAGGACTTTAATTCTGGATGCACATTAAAATGATAACAAATTTAATCTTGAAATTTTCTGATACTGAAATTTATGCTGAATTTTAATTTTGAAATTTTAATGTATTGTGAATATTGATGTAAATAGAGTTAACGTTGATGTTTGTAGTAAGAATGTGTTTGTTTTTTTTTATGAATGAGGATGAAGGTTTAACTAGGTGAGCAGCCGAGGCGGAAAAGAGTAAAGAGGCGATTAACAGAAGAAAGTCAACGGACCAGTTAAGTTAATAGCTTTTTGTAGGTTTCACAGCATTCTTGACGTCAATCTGTGGGGCTTGATTCGAAAACCGTAGTTCCCGGATTTTGGTGGATTCACAGCATTCTTGACGCCCAATTCGTGAGGCTCGATTCTAATACATGGTTTCACAGCATTCTATATATATATATATATATATATATATATATATAAATATATATAAATAGAATCTAATAGAAAAATATTAGAAATTGTTAAAAAAATAATAAGTCGGTACAACAATGTAACTAACTCATGGATAAATATAAAGAGGTTGTTAACGGTTCATGAGAACGGATGCACTACAATGTATTCTAGGCAATAGGGGTACTGCAGGTGGCAGGTCACAGACGGCTAAGATACCGCAATTACCTAGAAAGTAAGATTGTAACAATGTATTAATAAATAGAATTAAGAATAAGCAGACATGAGCTCTGCAAGTTCCCACAGAATTGAGGGGCAGGGACAACATAAATACCCGAGAGCACCAAGATCAGTCAGTCAATCTGAGTATTACAGCTTTAGCATAGTTGTTTACCTAGGCTACTCGCCCTAATATTAGTTCAATTAATCATTTTAATTCGACTTAGAGTTTTATAAATCAGTTTGTCAAAATTCCATAATTATTGTCTATTTAAACAAATAAATTGTTACGGAGAATTGGAAGTAGTTTTTAAAAACACTGCTCCCAAGGCCCGAAACGTAACTTACGAGTGCGTGTTAATAAGCACAAAAAGAACACAAATTCAATTATTTCTCATATCTACAAATTAATTAATAAAATGTAGTTATTTACATTTTTAGAGGGCGGGTTAAAGAGCACAACCAAGATCAACGTTAGATATACCCATATACAAGCATGCAAAAAGAACATACAATAACCGTGCTCAAATAGGAATGTAGCATGATTGATTACAGGATTGACATTAGTGTGTGTTTTAATATGTAAAAACAAATGCTAAGTTATTTATGGTAAATACAATATGCACACGGTTGCACTTAAGTTAGTTTAAGACGCATAGAATATGACTACAGGGTTAGCACGAGGGCGTGTTAATAGATACAAAAAGAACGTCAAAAAATAAACGTAGGGTTTATTTCGCAATACATATACAAACTTAACCTACGGAGAGGTTATTTTGTGCCACCAGAATATGAATTACTGGTTGTGTAATGATAAGTATAGAGTGCAACTGGGATAAAAAATTACTATCGGTATTGCAGAGTAAAGCGGTTGGTTGACTAGGAGAACAATCACCGGTCGGTGAAGTGTGGTTAATTAACGTAGTTTGTAGCATAATATTAGAACTTGAATAATAATTACAAGTCTCCTAGTGGAGATGTTCCTCGGATGAGAATCGACGAGGACTGAATTTCTGGTCAACTTGCAGCTGTTTATGAAGGTGTTTTTTTTTCGATTGCAGGTGCAGTTGGGGTCGGGGCAAAACAATGTACGTTTGTCTAGGTTTTTACGGCCGTAAACAAGTTTTTTTAACGTCTAATAACAATTAAACAAAAATAAGCTATTAAATTTTTTTTATTAAAGCCAATATAGTTTAAGATTTAGTTTGCAACACAATACAGCAGTCAGTTTATCAAACGTTCAGCTTTTACATTGCAGTTCGTAGATAACTCATTGTACAATTAAGTAATTAGATTTTGACTTAGAATAATAATTCAAGATTGTAAAATTCCATTGTTTAAATCTGTTTAAATCAAATAAATTTGTTAAAGTTTAAAGAAGTCTTTTTAAAAAGGACCGCTCGAAGCCACGAACCTTAACTGGCGCAATCGTAACGAATGTCAAAAGAGCACTAGCGAATCCAACATCGGGGAACTGGTGGTCCGGGAATTTCAATTCCGAATTTTGCAGAACAAAACAAAAGTTGGAAGCGAAACAAGCATCGTTCAAATCCAGCAGTTGAAGGAGAAATAAGAATAGTTCGAATTCAACAAAAGAAAAATTGGAGGCGATACAAAAATAGATCAAATCCAAGAAACCAAAAGAAAAACCGAAACAAAGAAAGAAATCAATGAAAGCAACAAAGCAACTAGTGAAAATTCATTTTCCTAAACCAATTAAATTTTATTTTATTATTAACAAAAACATTTGATATTTGCTAGTTTATGATTTATATATGTATATTAACTATTGTTACAACTATTTTATGCAATTTTTTGAAAATAATCGACTTAGCAATTGCTAGAGATTATCTTCAAGTTTTATTCTTATTTTACATTGTATACGAGAAAGATATATAAAAACTTGAGAAAACTAAAATTCTGAAACAAAAAAACTAAGAAAAACTATTCTGAGACACAAAAACTAGAGACAATCAAAAAGTCGCAAAGCGCACAAGAGACTAGATCGGTTTTAACTAACGCAAGAAAATCTTTAGAAACAAAACCAAACCTCTAATTCAGCAATCCTAACTGGCGCAAGAAATTTTTAGAATTTCTAATTCAACAACTTTAACTAACGCAAGAAACAAATTTCTAATTCAACAATAAGAGAATTAACTGGCGCACAAAAATAATTTAAATACACCGAGAATAAAAAGCGAAAGCTAAAATCACGAACAATTAAAACTAAAATCTTTATAACAACGCAACTATTTAAACGCGAAACGGAATACGATCCATAAATAAACAACTTGCAATCTATTATTAAACCGCATCTTCAATACAAGAAATAACGAAGCGCAAATTGAACGCAAATATCTCATCTTTAAAAGTAAATAAAATCTAACCTTGGATAAATACGCATAAAATCTAATAATAAATCACTGTACAAAAGCTATTTAAATACATCGCGGAAACCTTTCAGCATAGTGAAATTAAAACAGCATAAAATTACGACCAGAAAATTTTTATTACAGTATCAATTTAAAATTACTCAGGAAAGATATTAATAATTACAATACTGAGAACGCATTCAAACGTGAAAATTTTAATTAAATATTTCAGTAAATTAAAGAAGCACAAATTGTATTATTCTCAGACACGACATTGTATAAAATCGCAGCGAGTACTGAATAACACCCACAGTATATTAAAAATAAACCTGTAACAGAGACGCTAATGCAACTAATTAATTAACAACATTGTAAGCATTGCAGACACCTTACAATCGCATAAACCAAAAAGATAATTATTACACATCTAACTAAAATCAACATAAATTAAAAATAGAGAAGTTTTAACTGACGCAACTAATGAAAAATATTCAAGCACTATAAATTACTACAAAAAACCACCTCAGCCTATTGAAACTTCAAAAATTAAAAATTAAAATCGGCAAATTAAGAGTAAACTCAACCAAACCCATACCAAGCGTAAAACTCATTAAATAACACCAAAAACTACAAAATAAATCCAAATTTTAAAAAAAAAATATATATTTTTTTTTTTACTTTTTTAAAATTACCCAAATATTACCTCAGGCAAGATGACTAATGAAATGAAACTGTACTTAGAAATGATACCCAGATTTAACGGTAATGATCAATGTTTACTTAGTAACTATATTTCAGCCAGCGAAATATTCCGAAAAACGTTTTATAAGCCAGGTGATAACAAAAGAAACACTTTGCTTATCCGCCTTATTATCAGTAAACTGACCGGAAGGACACTAACATTAATTGCAAGTCGCAAAGACGTAGACCAATGGGAAGAATACAAACGCATATTGATAGCATATTTCGGCGAATAAAGAAACCTAAAATGTTTAGTAAGAGATTTGACAAACCTTAAGATGGAACACAACCAATCCCCATATCAATTTGGAATGAAATGCCAAGATGTAAGAAGCTTAATCTTGACAAAACTCAAAATTGAAGAAACAGACCCAAACGTAAGACTTTTAAAAACAAAAATGTACGACGAGATAGCATTAGATACCTATCTAAATGCACTACTCGAACGACTTTCAGATTAAATTAGATTTCAACATTTCCAAAACTTAGAAGAAGCAATAAACATGATAATAGAAGAAGAAAATGTAATGTACTATAGAAACCGACTATATAAGCCCAACGCGAATAAAAGCTACACGCCAAGGAAAACTATACAACCAGTAAGACAAATAAATCCACAACAAAAATTTAACCCATTCAATGCACAAACAAACCAAATGCGAACTAATAATCCACATTTTAATAACTCAAACTTTAACAACCAATACAAACAATTCTCAAAACCAACGTTTTATCCGAACTTTTCAAAACCCGCATTTCAACCAACATTTAACTCAAACTTTTCAAAATCCGCATTTCAACCGAGATTCAACCAAAATGTAAATCAACAAAGACCAGCCTTCAACGCGAATCCTATTAGAAACTCACCGATGATAAACAATAATAATCCCAATAACTATTATAAACCTACACCAATGGATACCTCATCTGGTAAAACCAGACCCAACACCAAAATAACACACATGAGACTAAACCCCAATCAAAAACGCACTTTCACTTCAGAAGAGCTATTTCATCAAGAAGTAGAAAAGTATGAAGATAACCAGAATAACTGCAATCGACCGTGTACAAATAATGAACAAAACCAATCAAACCACTATGAACGCGAAGAACCATACGAAACTTACGAGGAGGACGACGAAGGAAACGCGTGTTCAAATTTTCAAATGGACCATTTTATAAACGACCAAACATAACAAAACGTTCATGTTACACCAACATTAGCATCAAACTTTTAGGAAAATGATAAGAGGAAAAGCATCTGTTTAAAGATATCTTCAATTTAGAAACTGAATTCTTGGGTTGTGATAAAAATCATCTAATAATTAACTAGAGCATTAGCACTGTTTATCGTCCTTGACATTATACGATTTTATTACAGTGAAAATACTATTCCTTTTCTTATTCAATGTAATATATTTTGGTCAATCTTTTACTACATATAAATATGTGGGGAAGGCAATGTTTTTGTATTTTAACAATTTTGTAAACGGATTTCTGGTAGAAAAAGTTAACTGCCATTTTACAACTTATTGAAAAAGTTTGTTTGCAACTAACTTATCTGTTTTTGCATTTAAAGTTAATGATCAAAAAAAGTATTCCAAGTTAAAGTTCTTGCAGAGACGAATGACTTACCAGGGTATACCTTCTTTAAAGGGGGTTTACAAAACCTAGTTTATTAAGTTATACGATTTAATGGGATACCTTACAAAATAAAGGATTGTGTAAATTCCTACTAACGGATAGGATTTAATTTGCATGTCTATAGTAATATTTTTTAAATTAACACAAAACGCTTTGACTAATAAGTGGATGCACCTACTTTAATATAATATGTATTAGGCCAAAGCTTGTTGCGGATTTTAACTTACTTTCGTTTAAATGTAGCGTCACAGATTTTGCAGGCAAACCTCTTCATCACATAATGACTCCAAGTATGACGGTCACGGGATCGTTTGTACCTAAACATCATTGGACAGTATAAACATGTATATGTTTGATCTTCATGACTCTAAAACAAAATAAACTTGATTTTGCAAAAATAAGGTATATTAAGTGACACAAATGTCAAATCAAACCATACGAATTAAATTGAGTTTTTCAATAAAATTACATGTGTGTGTATGCGTGTGTATGTGTTGCTGTGTATGTGCGCGCGTGTGCGTATTTATGCATACGTGCATGCATGCGTGCTTGTGTGCGTGCGTGTGTGCTCGTAAATGTGTGTGCCGGTGCGTATGTGCGTGCGTGTGATAGTGTATGCGCATGTATGGGTACGTATACGTGTACGCGTACTCGTACACGTGCGAAGAGGCATGTTTGTGTTTGTATCTATGAAGGGGTGTTTGAGTGTATGCGTACGCGTGCGCTTAGCTAGTAGTAGGCGTTACGTTCGTATGTGCTGGTGTGTACACGCACGCAAACGTGCACATATGCGGTTGTGTGTGGTTGTTGCTATTGACTCCATGAGTCTAATTGTGTGTGTATTTGTAAACGCAATGGCGTGTGCGTGTGAAAGTTCAAGTGCGTCAGCATGTGCTTATGCTGTTGTATAAGCGTATGTACTACGCCCTAGGTCCCGGGTTCGAATCCCGACACGGTCCGCTTGAAAAATGTTAGGCGAGCATTTTTCGCAAAAATACACCCTCGTTCGGATGAGAGGTAAAATGGAGGTCCCGTGTGTGAGTGTTGTCACGCACGTTAAAGATCCCTACCTTGCTTGGAACAGCAAGGATTCGGCAAAATTCAAAATTTTCCAGGTAAAAAAAAAACTCACTTCCTGGCCAATGTAGTACCTTCGGGTGGAGCATTGGAAAATCACATGTAATGTATAAGCGTATGCAAGTGTGTGCGTGAGGGTTGGCGTGTGCGTACGATGTGCGTATGCGTCTGCGTGTGTAAGTTCATGTACGTGTATATGCGTGCGTATATTGGTGTACGGTCGAGCATTCATAGCAGTACATCATACATAAGAAAGCTACAAGAAACTCTACTATTTATAAAAATCAACTAATTGTATTTCTCACGCTTAGTTTGATTGAATTCTTAATAACTTGTTGGCTTCTTTTTTTGATTCAATGTTTTCAAGTTGTATT
Source organism: Platerodrilus igneus (assembly GCA_036346225.1). Lineage (NCBI taxonomy): Eukaryota > Metazoa > Arthropoda > Insecta > Coleoptera > Lycidae > Platerodrilus > Platerodrilus igneus. The sequence goes on from JARFIW010001036.1 coordinate 429,084, forward strand.
AAGTATTACTTTGACCTAATAAAGTTTGGAAGCTTAAGGCTCGAGTAATGTTGTTAACCTGTAGTGCCAGTACAAAAAATTAATATTGAATGCTAGGCAGCTAAATAAAAATGAGAAAATTTTTGCCACTAATTGGTTTAAATTTACGTCACTATCTATGAAAAGAATTTCAAGTATGTTAATGGAAATGGGGAAGTTCAAAGAAAATTTATAATTCCAAAATGAAATTGGAAATAGCTATACATCTGAAATTACAACCAGGTAATTTTTATAGCGTTGCTCTATACATTTCATTTGTTTGTAGAAGTAAGGGTGCTAAAACTTGAATTATTATGTTATAATTAGTAGTGATTTTTATATAGTAAAAAAAGTATTTTATTTTCAGATGTGACGAGGATAAATTACTCAAATTTGGGGGTGTTTTATTATGCTGGGGGTTTAAGGTCACAGGTGTTACATGATTTATTTTACAGACCTCATTCTAATGACTGATCGATTGTATAATGAGATGAGGGATTTAACAAATGCTGATCCTGCTACATTTGTTTTTGAAGAAAAAAACTTGAAATACTCATTAACAGTATAAAAAGCGAATAATTTTTAATGCTTTAAAAACTTTTATTTTTGGTTTTATATATATATATATATATATATAGATTCTTTTTTAGCGAACGTAGATATATGGACAAGTTGATATTTTAATTTTTTGGGATACTTTTCGTTCGGATGTTTTTGTTAAATATTCATTTGCTGGTTTCTGACGTTTCGATTTTATTTAAAATCTTTTTCAAAGAGCTAAAAGTATAAAGATAATAACAGTATTAAAATTATAGTTTTTTGGCATACACAGCTTGAATAGAAAAATTTGACATTGACATTGACATAAAAATAAATGTGTAAATAAGGTAACTTGTAGAAACTGCAAATTATGGATTTAATATTTTGATCATGTGGGGTGTATAGTATGGTGTGGTGTACTGATTTAAATATATTTTGAAAATGTAGAGATAAATTAGTAAATTAGTTTTATGGATGGTTGTCTATTTTGGTGATGTTATATAGTTGTGAGTACACTATACTGAGGTTATTGATGTTTTGTTTATTGTTGATGCAATTATTGTCTTGTATTATGTAGTAAGATTCTAAAAATAATCGTCTTTTGTGGTTATTGTCTTCTGTTAATATGGTGATTTCATTGAAATTGGCTGCATGTTTGGTAGAATGTAGATGAGAAGCAAGATCACAATAAGTTTTTCCAATTTTTGCATCGCTGCGATGTTGGGTAAGTCTATTTTTTAACCATTGTGAAGTCTGTCCTAGTTAAATTTGTCGACGACATATTATGCTCAATTCCTAATAATTGCATAAATGAAACATTAAAACAATTCAACATATTCAATCCGAACCTACAATTCACTTATGAAACAGAAAACAACAATAGCATCCCATTTTTAGACACCCTCGTTATACGAACTCCAGATAACAAAATCAATTTCGATATATACAAAAAACCCACAAACTCAGAAAGATACATAAACTACCATTCCAATCACTCATATAGCCACAAAATAAACACTGCTTTAGCCCTAAAACATAGAATAGAAAATATATGTGAACCAAAATTCTTATATAAATATAAACAAGATCTTTTTAATATACTTCATAACAATGGTTATCTAAAATCACTATTAAACAAACTTTTATATACAAACACAATAAAAACCCCTATTCAACAAAACGAAATTGCCAACACAAAATACATACAATTACCATACATCAAAAATTTAACGCCACTAATTTCTAAAATATTAAAAAAACCTAACATCTGTATAGCTTACACATATGAAAAATCGATTCGAAATTTATTCACAAAACTAAAAGACCCCACTAATCCACTTATACGCAGCAACCTAATTTACAAAATCACATGCAATTGCAAAAAAACGTACATAGGACAGACTTCACAATGGTTAAAAAATAGACTTACCCAACATCGCAACGATGCAAAAATTGGAAAAACTTATTGTGCTCTTGCTTCTCATTTACATTCTACCAAACATGCAGCCAATTTCAATAAAATCACCATATTAACAGAAGACAATAACCACAAAAGACGATTATTTTTAGAATCTTACTACATAATACAAGACAATAATTGCATCAACAACAAACAAGACATCAATAACCTCGTATAGTGTACTCACAACTATATAACATCAACAAAATAGACAACCATCCATAAAACTAATTTACTAATTTACCTCTACATTTTCAAAATATATTTAAATCAGCACACCACACCATACTATACACCCCACATGATCAAAACATTAAATCCATTTGCAGTTTCTACAAGTTACCTTATTTACACATTTATTTTTATGTTAATGTCAATGTCAAATTTTTCTATTCAAGCTGTGTATGCCAAAAAACTATAATTTTAATACTGTTATTATCTTTATACTTTTAGCTCTTTGAAAAAGATTTTAAATAAAATCGAAACGTCAGAAACCAGCAAATGAATATTTAACAAAAACATCCGAACGAAAAGTATCCCAAAAAATTAAAATATCAACTTGTCCATATATCTACGTTCGCTAAAAAAGATAATAATAAATTTATTATCTTCGTCAAAAATGGTTATAAGTTTTATATATACATATAACTAAGGATATCGAAAATTTTTTAAATGTACAAAGTATGAAAATTTGATAGACATTTTGTACATTTAAAAATTTTTCGATATCCTTAGTTATATGTATATATAAAACTCATAACCATTTCTGACGAAAATAATAAATTTATCGAACGCTTGAATGATTGAAAGAGTATTTTATTAATCCATCAAATTTGACTGCTTTGCCCAATAATAAAACAAATTAAATAATTATTTAATCAGTCGAGATATCTATATAAATATATATATATATATATATATATATATATATATACATATACTATGATTGGGTAGGCTTAATTGAGTGTAAATAAGCCGAGAAATTATTTATTTGTATTTACCCTGGGCATAAAAATCAATAATTTATTTAAAACGCTTCAATAATTAGATTGGAATTAAATTACAATTTATATTGTAGGATTAATTTGTTTAGGTTAATTTAAGACAAGGACAACAATTAAAATCGACCACAAAGTTGAAAATCGTGTACATCTATTAATAGGATTAAAACTTTTCAGTATAAAAATCAATAATTTACGCACGATACATTTATTTAATATAGTATAAGTTAAAAGCTTTCAAAAAACGCTACATTGTAAAACTCGTGTAAACCATCAAGGACTTCATAGAATATACGATTGGGGTAGATAAACGCTTCTGGTAACAGCCAGTGTACGTTGAAAATAATTCGAAGTAGTTTGTGTTAACGGATAATGCAAGGTTAACAACAACAGTCGACTAGTTCAAAACAGATCGATACAATCATGAGACAGGCTATGTGTAATACGTAACAGAGGAAGATGAAAGATAGCAGGTGTTTAAGTCACAAACATTTTTCAAGTGCATGTTAGACAGGTATACTTTAAAAGGCTATAAGAAGGACGCAGATGCAACATGTTTGTGGACGGTATCGATTTTCCAAGGCACACAGAAAGGATGGGAGAAATAACCGTGAACAATATTGTTATAGAGGGCGACATGCAAGACGCAAAACACAGGACAGAAAGAGATACCACAAAAGAAGTGTTATGTTGTCGATTTCTTAGTTTTTAAAAACCGTTGTGTTTATGTGCAGCTAGATTTTGCAGAATTGAGTAGCGGTTTACGGAATTACAAGAATTGGATAACAAACACACAAGCAACTAAAGGGGGATAGATATTATATAGGCGTTGCTGAGGGTGGCATTCGCTCTCACATTTTCCAAGTCTACAAAAACATCCTAGCTTTAAACTACGTGACAAGTGAAGTCCGATTTAAGATTCATAAGTGTTTAATGCACAAGTAAAGTGCAATTTAATTTAAAACGGAGTGAGCCGTAGTAAATGGTTGTAATTGAAGCAGGATGTCTCGTAAGTAGAGATTTATTTACAAATTGAACGTGGGTGCTTGATGCACATTGCTTGGAAGAAATGTGATATTTGGATCTGGAACGGCAGAAATTGGTGATGATTGGGATGAACAACTAGTTGGCAATAAAATTGCTGTTAAAAATGGAACCCTGCAACATGAAGTGATCCTGGTACGTGCAGTCGTGTGGAAGGCATCTACATAGGTGTTGATCTGAAGCAGTATACTCTCCAGATAACGTTTTTTTTTATTGAAACTGTTGTGCTGGTGTGGATTTATTTAAACTGTTAGTGATTTGTGTTTGATTTGATGAAAATATTTATGAACTGAAAAGGAATTTATTGACATAAGTAAAGAACAATTTTTAATATAAATCTGAGGCTGTAAATGCTAATATAATATATTACTGATGTAAGATGTAAACGGGTCTTTTGTTTAATTTTCAGTGCTAAAATTTGAGCACACAAATATAAGAAGGTTTATAATAAGCTTACCATAGACCAGGGGAGAGTAAATTAAGGTTCCAGGATAGGCCCATCTACTTTAAACTAACATAATGAAATGAAGAGAAGCATAAAATGGAGGAAATATTAAATTGATTTCTTTTGATACCGAGTAGGGTTATAAAAAATGTTTCACTTAGATCCATATTGTACATATTAAGATGATGTGAATTAAATTTCTATCTTGTTAGAATAAAATGGTTGTATGTTTTGGTTTAATTTTGTCTATTTTTTTTTATTAATTATAAAAGTTGTTGAGAGAAGGAGTTGCTGTAGTGAGTATCTCTGAAGAAGAAATGAGCAGAGCTCGCCGTGGAATATCAGTTTGGGAAGCATCTTCAGAAGATACTCAACCAAAACGTCTAGTAATCAAAGCTGGGATTCAAAATTTTATTTAGGTGGAAAATTGGCGGAGCTTAAATTTTATTTTTTAGCAAGTATTTTATTTTCAACCAAAGGGTGGGACCCGATTTCGAAAGGAAACCACTGTATTTTTATGTCAACCCAACATTAGGGCACAAATTTTAAACCTTTCTAATAAAAGAAATTTAGAGCTACTGTCTAAAAATCCAGGGTGTTTTCATGTCGACCAAACAGTGGGGCCCAAAATAGAGGAATTCCAGTGCATTTCTATGGCGACCCAACATTTGGAACCCTTCCAATGAAAGAAGTTTAGGGCTACTGTCCAAAGTTCACTGCAATATATATATATATATATATATATATATATATATATATATATTGGAATTTGGAAGATGTTTGTGTTGTATGTATTTTATGATTATATTATTATGTCCACCAAGGTGTAAATAAATATAAAATCCTATAAGCCACTTTGCTTGTAGAGAATTTGGAGTTTTATGTTTTTGGTTTTGGAATTAAATGAGAAATCTTTATGTTGGTTTTCAAGTTTTCATTCATGGCTTTGGACGCAAACCCGGCGTGCTGGCAAGGTATGTAACCAGCAGCGGTTGTAAAAACCTATACGTTGATTAAGCATCTAGTATTTGAAAAACTGATTAAACGAACACAAATATAGCTACAGCAATCAGACTTTACTTACAGAACACGAGCTACAAGCAAATAAAATGTTTAATTACGACAAAACGAAAAGCAACGAAAAAAATTCAAAAAAGAAATATTGAAATAATAAAAATTTTTTGCATCCTGATGACAGTAAATGACAATGCCAGCATAAAATAGCTTAGAAAAATATATATACAAGTAATAAAACAAAATTAAGAAATGCATAACAGATAATAATGTTTCACTAGATATATAGTAAATTACAGTTCAATAACAGCATGCAAAATGTGTATTAAAATATTTTTATATCAAACTAAAATTTATAGCATAATATGATCAGGCCTTTATTAACATGAATATGCGTAATAACGTTACACTAGCATTTTATGAAATAGCTTGGAGCAAGTTCTTGCTTATGTAAATAGTAATTATTATAATTTTATTTCGAGTTTATTATGTTTGGTACAAAAATGTAGACATGTTTTAGTGCGTTTTTATATCACAAAAATTTCTCCCCTTTGTCAACTCTAATCCTAAAAATAAATTAACTGAGTAAACGCGATAAGTGGTTGAAGGACCACAACCACCACCCCCCTCTCACCTTCCTCTCACCCTCCCACATCAAACCTTCCACCTCCAACATCAGATCTCCTACCTAACACCTCTCTCTTCCCACCCCACCTTTTACCTCCCACTTCCTTCCACCTTTTTCATCTCAACTCCTCCTCCCGTCCCCCACCTTACCCACCTCTAACCTTTTACCTCACACAAGCCGACTTGTGTTTATTGCAATCGTTTACTAATTGACGTTCAAACTAATTAGTACTCAATATGCAGGTTCTTTCCAAACACTGCTCAATATTCCCTGATTGTAATTTAAAAATCTTGCTTTATTAGCTGAACATAAAATGTTCCTAACACAAAGAATGGTATTTAAAATAAGTAAACGTTACACACTTTATCTCATCCTGTTTAAAGTAATCTAGTACTTTAAGTAGTTCTCAGTTTAAAGTATTTTCATCATAGTCAAGAAGATTAGTGTAATATTTTTATATTTTTGCTTGCAGTTAAAACTAGTATGTTCCACATATCACACCATGCTTCCTACCTCTTTCAGCTCTCCCTTCCCACTTACACCACCTTACATCTTCTACATTCCACTACCACCAACCAACTTCCACCCTCAATTTCCAACCCTACGCCCAACAGTCATTTCCCGCCTCCAACCTCCCACCTCTTACCTTGTTACATACCGTTTCTGCATCGTACATTTCCTAAATAAATCTCGTATTTCTTTTTGTATTTATGATCATACGAAGTTTCATTAACAAGTATAGACTACCATGCAAATTGAAATGATTACGTATTCAAGCATCCTATAAATTCTCGTTAAGTGTTCATTTATAACGTTAAATATTTTAAATGTATTTTATGTTTATAACTTGTTAAACCTACGGTTTTATTATTACGAAGTATGAAAATTTGCTTTGATTATCAAAGGCTATCATTCTTGCATTATGAGTTTGTGGAAATAAGTTTAAAGTACATGCATCCCTTAAAACAAATATGTTTAATGAGTTAGCATAAAACGGGAAGGTTTGCAATCAACAAAGGTTAAAAGTGCTTGCCAGGTGCGTTTGTTTTAAAGTGGGGAAGATGCAATTACTGCAAAATACTATTATTGCGTTAAGACGCGGTATTTCGTTATCAAATAGGTGTTCACGGATTCAAACCGCGAGCACCATGTGGTACCTTCTCTCCACTTATATATACAGGCTGATCGTCGGAAGAGATTTGATTCCATGCAGTGTCCTTTCACGTGAAGTGACTCTGAAAAGTCGCCGTGTTACTTAAGATGCTTCTTTCGAAACAACTTAGAAATATTAAGACAAAAAATGGAAAAATTCGCAAAAAATATTTATTTGCAAAATTAGGTAGATTTTCAAATTTTCAATAAGTCCTTGGTCCCATATGGAAAACAACATGCGATTTGTTACTTTTCTAGTATGGCTCAGTTACACGGCTAAGTTCAACATTTTGTACCCACAATCATGTAGAAAACCATTCAGCTGCTTTAAAACTTGATTTGTAAAGCCATAAATAGAAATTAAATCTTTTAAAAGTCCATGCAAACAGCTTATCCTTCACGAAATACTTTAAGGTTTTCAACTTGTTTCATACACACCGCACGTGGGCATTAAACATTTGTTCTGATAAGATCTCCATCGGTTGAACTGTCTTTGTAAGTAATCTCCTGAATCCACTCACGTCCACATTATCTTCAAAGCAAGCAGGTTGAGAAGTCTTTGATGTGCAAAATCCAGTATTGCCAACAATCAAAACCCTGTAAGGTCAACGAAAATATAAAAAGCTAACAAATTGCTAAAGAATCAAGAACCACCCACTAGCCCACATGTGTCCTCTAGCCAACTGATGTCGTTAATCATCCTCCTGCTCATCCATCACGTACGACATCAGTCTAGGGCCATCGCCTTGTCACTGTAAGCAACTATCTGGAACTTATACTTAACCAATTTAAGGATGAGTGATTTTTGCATGATTCCAAAAAAATTTCTTTATTTTGCAACCCCCTTTTCCACAACGGCTAAGTTTCAAGCCGCGAAAACCTCCATCGTTTTAGTCTGCAAGATCCGACACCCAACTGAGTGGAAATTACAACTTTTTGTTGATTTTATATCTTTTCCTTAGATTGTATATTTTCTAGAAAGTATTATTTACTATAAATTTGGTATATTTGAAACCTTCATTAATAAATATTTTAAGACTATTACAATTGGAGTTTTGGATTAAAGTTGTATCTATTCAAAAGGTCATACTACGTGTACAGCATTAGTTACAACATCGCCAAGTAAAAAATGTTTATGGTGTGACACTACTCATGCATTATTTCATTGTCAGCAGTTTTTGAAAAAATTCCACAAGAGCGATTTGAAGTTGTAAAGCAGAAAAATCTTTACTTAAATTGTCTTCGTAATACACATTTGGCTAGTAATTGTACATCAAAATCAACTTGTTGTAAATGTAAAAAGCTTCACGACACATTACTACACTTTGAAAAATCTTGTGACAATTAAAAAAAGGTGAATTGTTGTTAACTAATCAGTGTGCTACTATTTTTAAACCAGCACTTTTTTTACATCCCATACTTCATATACAGTTACTTTGTTGGCCACAGTACAGATAACAGTCTGTTTTGGTTTCGGCAAAGCACAAATCTTTCGAGCGCTTTTAGATGGTGGAAGTATGAAAAGCTATATAACAGAAATCTGTTGTAAAAGGCGTGCTTTGAGGAAGTCAAGGGTTGCAATGAAAGTTGAAGGTTTAAGACTTTCTTCATTGCATATTTCAGGTGCATTATCGTTCAAAATTAGGTCTACAAGAAAAATATACCCTAAATATGATGTAGACGTTTTTGTATTGCCTGAAATTTGTGGTAAATTACCTTCATCACCTTTAAGGTCAAACGTATTGGCGCATACAAAAGATTTGGAATTAGCTGATCCGCAATTTGATGAACCTGGCACTATTACCATGTTATTGAAAGTAGACTTGATTACTCATGTTTTATTAACTGGAACTTGCAGGGATCGTATTTTCTGAACCTGTTGCACTAAACATAACATTTAGGAACCGAAGAACATATCAGATCCGAACAAGTTGTCCCCTGATGAAAAGGGAGGAAGCTTGTGAAAAACACATTGTAGAAAATTATTCACGAGATAAAATTGGTCATGTTATAGTTTCATTCGTCGGAAACGCTTTTAGATTATCGCTTAAATACAGTAACTTATGAAGTTACATCAGCCCCATTTTAAGCATTGCGAGTTATTCCAGAACTTGCTCGTCTCGAAAAATCTCGTTTCTCCTTCGTATCAAAAGTTTAATGTCAGGCACATATGTTGATGATTTGCTTACTGAATGTCAGTCTGTCAATGAAACAAAACGTCTTATTGTCGAAAACTCTCAACTTTGCAAATGTGGAGGTTTTGTGTTACGCAAATGAAATAGCAACATTGTTACTGTATTAGAGAAATTGCCAAAAGATTTATGTTATCAGCAAGCGTATGCATTCGAAGATACAATCAGAAAAAGATTAGGTTTACAATGACAACCCGTTGCAGAAGAAATCGATTTTTGTATCAATGTCAATGAACGGTTCTGCACAAAAAGGAATTTGATTTCAGAAATCTCACGTAGTTTTGGTCCACTTGGTTTAATATCACTAGTTTTATTTCTTACAACACATCTCATTCAGCATTTATGGTTTCTAGGTATTGGTTTGGACGACAGCCCGCCTGCAAATATTGCTTCGAGATTGAAAAGCTTCGTGCAACATTTTTCCGAGTTGTCTGAGATAAAAATCCTACGTTGGGTTGTTATGAAAAATTATAATAAGTTACAAATACATGCATTTTGTAACGCATCGGAAGCAAGTTATGCTACGGTGGTTTACTTTCGTTGTTCTGATGAGGATGGCAGTATTAACGTTTCTTTGGTATGACTTCATAATTGCTAAAATCACACCATCCATTTACAAATAATTCTTATACGCAAAATAAAAACTTATCCAAAAGTCACACACACAAATCGCATTTCATTGCCCAAGTTGGAGCTGTGAACTGCAATTCCTTTTGGTAAAGTTTGTTAAAATTATTTATGAAAATCATTTATCATTTGATGAAATTTTTGCGTGATCGAATTCCACAGTTACATTATCTTGGATTCGTTCGCCATCATACGATTGGAAAACTTTTGTGAGCAATCGTATCTCATATATTCAACAACGAATTTCATCTTCGTAGTGGTTTTATATTAAATCGCAAGACAATCCAACAGATTGTGCATCTCGTGAACTTTGTGCTTAGGAATTGATTAATGATCGATTATGGTGGTCAAGTCCTCTATGATTGAAACTTCCAGAAGATCAATGGCCAATGAACATCGAGCCTAGTTTTACTAATTCGTTACATATGGAAATTGAAAAACGTACACCTTCGTTGAATATTAAATTTTTTTGTATTATTTGTTAATGAAATGGTCGGATCTACAAAAATTTTAAGAATAATTACATATATGTTTGCCATTTTAACCACAAATAACAAGTTCCCAAGAGAACTAGGTTAAAATTGGCGGAAATGTACCAATACATCAACTACATGCAACTTAGTCATCTCAGTCCTTCCCTTGGCAATCGTAGTTTGTTGAGGGTGGGCGATCAACTGAGGAACTCAGATCTACCATATGATGCAAAATTTCCTATTTTGCTTCCACGTTCTCAACGTTTAACTTATAATTTCTGTCACGAGAAACATTTTTGGATATTGTCTGCAAACCGGGTTATTCAAGTGTTTGAAAAGTTGCATTCGGTGTTTTCGTACAAGGTTTGTTACATTTACTTCTCTCTTGGGTGATCTTTCTATTACCAGAGTCACTCCCAGCAAGGCATTTCTTCATACCGGTTTAGATTATTGTGGTTCTTTTTCTATCACCCTTTTAGAAAAATCTTGTTCTTTTTGTGCTAAAATGTTCCTCTTGTTCAGCCTTTTACGTGAGTCAGGCAGGTCGAGCTTTCAAATTTAATGAACATGTAAAACTAATAAAAAAGAATAATGTGAATTATAAAGCCAATTAAAATCTGCTTTTGCTACCCATATCAATAATACTAATCATTCTTTCGATCCAGAAAACTTTGAAATTATACATATTCAACAAAAAGGCAATCTTCTAAATTTTTTAACAATTTCTGAAATTATTTCAAGGAATAATTTTTTATGTGTTCACGAAATAAAAACTTGAATAAAGAACTGCTTTTCTACAACTTAGCTCCATAATAATTCCAAATTAACTATATAGTAAACTTTATCAGCCACTATCATCAATTTATCATTAAATTTTTAATATTTTTCTGTCACTGTCAATGTATCATATTTATACATAGTAAGTTTTTTAATTTTATTTCTATTTATTACAGCATTAATAGTTTAATGTTTACTTATAGACTTGAGAATGTTACCAGTATAGGTAACAAAACATGTCGCTTGTTTAAATAAAGATTGTGGGGCAGCATTAAAAATTTATTGATTAATATGTTATGTACATATTCTCATATTTTTATTCATTTTCAGAAAATAAGTGTTTTCACTCTAAATTTGGTATGCGGTATGTTAATGCTTTTTGAGTAACATAATTCACTACATATATAAATTGCATATCAATTGTACGAAAATTATTAAGTACCATCCCCTTACAATAAGATACTTTTTCCGCCCAGTGCGTGTCTTGTTCGTTGTCGGTGCTCCTTATTCAACAATGGTACGTATAAAATACAATCCTAATCAACGATTTTGAAGAGTTGCAGTTATCGATCAAAATCAAATGGCATTAAATCAGCTTTTGTTCATGAGTATTAGTCTGTAGAAAGTTATATTTTTAGCCTTTCACGGCATACCGTACACAAGATTTCCATAAAAAATTAATTTTAATGAGCACGAGATGCGTACTAATTTGCCCAATATTACCCCATAACTTGGATCTACGTTCCAAAAGCTGGGTGTGTGCTCGGTGTGTAAGCTAATTTTTTGTATGTATTTATATTCTTTTGTTGGAAGATGGGAAATTATACTTCTGAAATGCGTCTATGTATTCGGAGAAGCCGCAAGGACATAGATGATCCCTGCTATTGTAGCGTCTGCGCCAGTAGATCGAAGTGGACGACCTAGTAAGCAAGTGCAGTTTTTACATTCTTTTTATTGTATTAAGTTAGAATTTTTTAAAAATGAGGTATGTACACTTTAGTAGTGATACATGTTAAGCCGTTAAAGTACTATAACACGTTTTAATTAAACATATATTTTAAAATGTAATTTGTTGAGATTTTGTTTAATTATATACCAAGCAAGCAGTCTAGCTAATAGCAAACAGATAGGAAATCAAATGGAAGAATTTTATTAGTTATTCGGATTCTCAATTGTACACTATATATAGATCTAGTTTGGTTAAGGGACATAGTATAAGGATGCGAACAGCAATAATATAAAACTATGCAGCTTCAAAGTTGTTGCGTGGCAAAAAATGTGTATTGTACATTAGAATAACCTCTGTTACAATGTGGGAAATTATACTTCCTTAATGCACCTATGTATTCGGGTAAGCCGCGGGGACATATCAGATCCTGCTATTCTGGCGGCTGTGCCAGTAAATCTAAGTGATCGACTTGGTAAGTAAACGCAGTTTTTAAATATTTTTTATTATATTAAGTATAGATTTTTTAAAAATGGTGTAAGTTGGGTTTAGTAGGGGCACAAGTTTAAGCCGTTATAGAGTAATAAAGCGATCGATTTTATTATATAATTAGATCAATATGCAGAAAATAAACACTGTTCTAGAAACAAATAAAATTACGTTAAATATAATTACGTTCAAAATACGATAAACATTTAGGAAAAAGGAATGAAAAATAGTAGTGATGTAAGACCGGTCTAAATTCAAAACGGTGTACGCGTATGTTTTTTCCATGTAACATACACGTGCACCGTTTTGAATACAGACCGGCCTTATATACTTTCAATGTAAAATACGTGTGGGCACGTTTTGAAGTCAGACAGGCTTTATATTACTTTCAATGGAACACGTGTGTGACTTCAGAACACAGGTATGCTACGTTGAAAAATGTAAGTGCAGAGAAGATGTGGAGCTGTTTTGAATTCGGTTTTCTAGCAAGAAGTTATAAAGTAGTTCAGATGCAAAATATCGCATTCAAGTCAATTGTGTTTAATTAAAGTGGATTCTGATTTATGTTTTTTACTTATGTTTAGAGGCTGCAAATACACTTGGGCCGGTTTCAATTCAAAATGTGTGTTCACTCTTGTGATAGGTTGAAAAGTAGGTTGGCAAAGTAGGCAAATGGTGGTAATCTGCTATATAAAGAGATTGCTCCTAATATTAATTTAATTAGTCGAAGTTTACTGCATATATTTACATACCTACATATACAAACATGTACATAATTGATATTCAGGGATTTAAATACAAGAAAAACGAGTTTGTGTGCAAAGAAATTGCGGTTTTAGACTTGTTGTTAGGTGATGTTTGGCATCAAATTTTTAAACTGCCAATGCAGTCTAGTTGTTTGAGCCAAGATCATATAAAACATAACAACTGAGTGACAAGGAATATTCATGGTATTTCTTGGGATGAATCTTCTTAAACTCAGTCAGCACGAATGGGACTCTCAACCCTGAAAGCAATTATAATTGATCAACGCAATAGCTCATTACTGGTTTTACAACATTTAACAAATTGTACAGATATCTCGAAATTTGCCAAAGACAGACAGACAGACAGACAGAATGATTGCACCAATTTCTCATTCTTGTTTTTAAAAAAAATAACAAATTGTAGTTATTAAATCGCGAACACACAGTTATCTGCAAGAAATATATATACTGATTTGTGAAAGACAGACAGACTGATTGCATCAATTTTTCATTCCCGCTTTAAATAATAACAAGTCGTAGTTATTAAATCGCGAACTCAGTTATCTGCAAGAAATATAAACGGAGAAGTTTATGAAATGCTCCAACTTCAAAAACTAGAAATAAATCTATTGAAATGTATGCTATGAGTTATTTACTGGTTACTAGTTTCCCAATGAACAGATATCTCGAAAAGCAAATGCTAAATATCACATCTAAGTCAATTGTATTTCATTAAAGTGGATTCTGATTTATGTTTTTTACTTTTGTTTAGAGGCTGCAAATACACATAGGCCGGTTTGACTTCAAAACGTGTCCACATGTATTCTACATCGAAAAAAGATGTGGATGCATGCAGAAAAAAAATGTGGAGCTGTTTTGAATTCTAGCGAAAACTTATAAAGTAGGTCAGATGCAAAATATCGCATCTAAGTCAATTGTATTTAATTAAAGTGGATTCTGATTTATGTTTTTTACTTGTGTTTAGAGGCTGCAAATACACATAGGCCGTTTTGACTTCAAGGTGTGCCCACAGTAGGAAAAGCAGCGGTGGTAATCAAGGTCGATCCTATCTAATATAAGTGAGAAATCTTCGACTTGCAAATCATTACAACATAAATTAGTTAACGTAGTGTTGTGTGTAAGATAGAAGCAAGTAATTAAATGCAATATGGATTTTAATATTCTTAATAAAACCACATATTGCAAACCTTATGTAAATTCAAAAGATCTTGTAGTAAATAAGAGGTTTGAAGTTTTGAAAGTGGAAACTGTCAAGACAAAATATGGAGAAAGAGTATTAGTGGAAACAGTAGAGTTCAAAAGTATATTGCCATTGAGATATTTTGAATACCTTCAAGCACATGGAGTTAAACAATTAAATGAAAGTATTGGCTCGAACAAACACGTATACATAACTAGTAAGGGATCGATCGGTCTAACTGTCAACATAGAATTTTCAGAATAATATGTCACTATTCTAAGAAATTAGTTTATTATAATAATATACATCTAAGTCAATTGTATAAAGAATGCTGTATTTAATTAAAATGGGTTCTGAATTATATGTTTTACTTTGAGGTTTCCGTAAATAAAGATAATTTTAACAACTGTTTCCAAATCCAATTCTCTATGCTTATCAATCATACTTTTATAACATTTTGTATGCATTCTTTTTTTATATATATACATAAGAATAAAATCTTTTACAGTTGTTTTGCTTACGTCAGAACATATTTATGTATAAATAATCAATAGATCTTTACAGATATTAAGTAATTTAGTTAGTAATTGTAAAGAACAACCATCATGAATTCTGAAACGGTAGCCGAAGTTAGTAGTGATATTTTAAAGTTAACAGTGAAGTGTATGAATCTAATTAAATCGGTTGATGCAATTATCAGCCACATCATCATTATTAAGACAAACATAAGTTTATTAAAACTTGCAATTAAGAACAAGGTATACGAAGACAATCGCCAGGAAAATCCTAGTAGACTGGAGTCTAATTTGGCACATCTTAAATGTTACCTTGTACGATTGAAACACTTGAAACGCTCTTTAGAATACCAAAGTAAAGGTATTGATGCATCGCTTTTTAGAAGTCATAGGCAAAGGCATTTGGCTTGGCATGATGTAGAATCCTGTTTTGGAAGTCGAATAATTACGGGACTTATTATCAATTTAAGTTATAAAGATCCTCTAGTGTTCTTAGACAAGGCGTTCGCTAGTTTTAAACGCAAGATTGTTGCTTGCTTAAAAAAGTCAATGTTGAAAGTTAATGTAATATTCACCGCTAACTTTGTTAAGCCTACAACTGGTGAAACAGCTTTGAAGACGTTTCCTACTGCAAATTGTCACATCGATATAAACACCAATCTTAAGCAGTTGTATAAGGAGAACGTATTGAACAAGATATCGAAGCGATTGGAAAAATTTAGCGAAAAGGATTCAGGTTGGGTAATCCAAGAAGTTTTACACTTGAAGGTAAATATAAACAATCATTATCCGCTTAAAGGAGGGTGTTCAACGTTTTTCCGGATCCGGACTTTATAGCAAAAAAAAACGAGCTGTAGTAAATGTAATAAATAACGACCAACATTGCTCTCTTTGGGCCTTGGTTTCCGCTTTACAACCCGCTAAACAAAATCTTCATAGAATATCTAGCTATCAACATTTTGATACAGTATTACGCTACAATTCCATTCAGTTTCCAATTGCATTAAAAGACATAAAAAAAATTGAGAAGCTCAACAATCTCGCAATTAACCTATATTGCATAGAAAATACTAAGATACTCCCATTTTGTTTAAGTAAAAATTTAGGAAAAATAGAACCTATTAATCTGTTAATTTTAAATAACGATTCCTTACAATATTCTCGTCCGAAAAATTCTAATGAGAATCACTTTCATTTTACTTGGATTAAGGATATGTCAAAATTATTTGCAAAACAGTTGTCTTTACATCACCATAGAAAGTATTTTTGTTATAGATGTTTAAATAATTTCAGTAAAGCAGCATTACTTAAGCATCATTCGAATCATTGTGAAAAACAGAATACTTGCTCAATAAGATTACCCGAAGAATCTGAAAAGTATCTAACATTTAAACATTTCCACTACCAAGAAAAAGTATTATTTGTAGTTTATGCAGATCTCGAATGTATATTAGAATCATTCAATGAGCCGGAGGTACTATTAAACACAGTCCGTTATCAAAGACATATACCCTTTAGTATAGCGTACTATTTGAAATGCTCGTATAATAATAAATATTCCAAATTTCAATTGTATCGCGGAAAGGATTGTATAGAATGGTTTGTTGCTCAATTGAAACTGATTTCAGAAACGACAAATAAAATTTTGTGTAACCCAAAACCTATGAATCCTTTAACAGAAGAACAAAAGTCAGCATTTAAATTTGCCCTTCGCTGTTACATTTGCAATAAACCTTTTAGTATATATGACATTAGAGTTCACGATCACTGTCACTTTACAGGTAAATTTCGAGGAGCGGCTCATCAAGATTGCAACATCAATTATCATAATTCTTATATATTACCAGTAGTTTTTCATAACTTAGCAAGCTACGATTCGCATTTCATTATTAAAAAAATCGCGTTAGGGTTTTTAGGTTTGTTAAGCATTCTACCAATAAATAAGGAAAAATACATATCTTTTACAAAATATGTAAAAGATACGAAAGTTAGTTTTAGATTTATCGATTCATTCAGGTTTATGGCATCTAGCATTAAAAAATTAGCTTCCTACTTAGATGATAATAAAAAATTCATCACCAGGGAAAATTGTAACACTGATAATGAGTTTCGGATACTTACGCGTAAAGGCATATTTCCCTATGATTACATTAACTCTTGGGGTAGGCTCAATAAAACCAATTTACCCTGTAAAACAGCATTCTTTAATCGTTTGCGCAATGAAGAAGTCTCAGATGAAGACTACAATCATGCTAAACACGTTTGGCAAACATTTAATATAAAAAACACTAGGGGACTATTCAGATCTATATTTAAAAACAGATGTACTGCTCTTGACTGATATATTTGAAAACTTTAGAAAAACTTGTTCACGTATAAGTTAGATCCACTTCACTACTTTACGGCTCCTGGTTTAGCTATAGATGCAATGTTAAAAACGACCAACGTTAAACTCGAGTTGCTTACTGATATTGAAAAAATAATGTTTTTAGAACGGTGAATTCGTGGTGGCGTTTCTCAATGTTCGAATAGATATGCCAAAGCAATTAACAAATATATGAATGCAGATTATGATCCGAATTTCGATTCTAAATATTTAATGTATTTTGATGTTAATAATTTATATGAGGCTGCAATGTCTGAATATCTTCCATATGGAGAATTTGAATTTTTAGATGGCACCAGTCCAGATATAGTACGTTTAGACATACTTAATATTCCCGATGATTCTGATGTATGATATATGTTTGAATGCAATTTACACTACCCAGTATCTTTACATGAAATTTACAGTGACTTACCTTTGGCGCCTGAACATATGATACAACCAGTATCTTCTAATAAATCAAACTTAAAGAAACTACTTACAACTTTATATCCAAGACTTAACTATATTATTCACTACAAGAATTTAAAAATGTATTTAAGCTACGGTTTAGAACTGAAAAAGATTCATAAGGTTTTTCGGTTTAAACAAGCTCCTTGGTTAAAAGAATACATTGATTTGAATATGAAATTAAGACAACAGTCAAAAAACAGTTTCGATATATGCTTTTATAAAAATATGATAAATTCGGTTTATGGAAAAATGATGGAAAACGTACGGAAATGGAAAGATGTGAAATTAGTGACCGAATGGGAAGGACGGTTTGGAGCTCGTAGTTACATAACGAAACCTAATTTTCACAGTTGCACTGTGTTAGACAAAGATCTGGTCTTAATAGAACTGAATAAATTAGAGGTTTATTTTAACAAACCGATTTATGCAGGTTTCTCTATTCTAGATATTTCGAAAACCTATTTATATGAATTTCACTATAGTTATATAAAATCGTAATTTGCTAACAAAGCAAAGCTTCTGTACACGGATACGAATAGTTTGATATACGAGTTTAGCGTTGAAGATATTTACTCTTATATCAAACAAGATATTCATAGATTTGATACCTCCGATTACGATCGCAATATTAAATACCTTTTCCCATTATCAAATAAAAAAAACGGTTCCTGGTCTTATGAAAGATGAAAACAATGGTGATATCATGCTAGAGTTTGTAGGGCATAGATCTAAAATGTACACTTACAGAGTTCAGGATAGGATAATAAAAAAGTCAAAGGGATCTTCCTCAGCTAGTATTAAGCAAATTTCTTTTAATAATTATAAGAATGATTTGTTTTATAAACAGACTGTACAGAAACAGCAATGTTTAATTAGAGTAGTCAAACATGATGTGTTTACTATTAAACAAAACAAAATTGTTCTTAATCCAAGTGATGATAAAAGAATTCTTAGTACCTCAACCACTGATACTAAACCTTGGGGGGTATAACTATACACTCAGAAATGACGTGTAAAGCTTCAACCACTGGCTCAAATAAAGAATGCAATTTATTTTATCCTGATTAACATATAATATTTTTTTTAGTTATAAAACTTCAGTGTTATGTTTATACCTGCAACAAGTACACCGCTTTTTTTTTGGATGTGTTTAAAATACGATAGCTTTTAATCTATCTGAGTTGAACTATATGAGTATAAATGTATTGTAGAGAAAAATAGTAGTAACCGTTCTGTTTAAAAAAAATCCAGTTGTTTGTTAATAACGTACCAGTTTGTATATTTGAGAAATGTATAAACTTTTATTTAAATTGCTTTTAAATATTAGCGGTTCTACTGACATGATATTGTAAAAACATGTAAAATAATAAATAGCCTGTGATTGCTAAATAATTTATTGTTTCTCCTTTTCATAATTTGTAAAGGTACAGTAATAAAGTAATTATAATATTCTTATGCTGTTTGAGAGCAGATTGTATTTGACTATCTTATCATGTATTGCTATGCAATCAAAGTAATTGCATAGCCAATTGCTTTTGGAAGCAGTTGTTAAAATCATCTTTATTTACGTTTTGATTCATGACGTAAGCTAAATAAAGATGATTTTCAATAAAAAAAAATGTATTTTATGGTTAGCTATAAAATTAGACATTTGCAATTTTTTTCAGAAAATAAAGCAAATTCGAAATCTTGCATGATAACTATAAAAAAATGCATATTTGCAATTTTTCAGGCAATGAATCAAATTCGTTATGTTGCTGAGAGCACCACTATTTTTTTACTTACATACTGCTTTTTTATTCATTTCAGTATTGAAACAGTACGTTGTGTGTTAATTGAAATATAATCGTTGGTGGGCACTCGACAATCTTAAAACCTGCAGGTACTTAAGGAAAAAATTCCACAAATTTTTAAAACCACTTGCAGTTATTCTACAATTAACGTTGAAAAAATTTTCTGTAATTTAAGTACTTGACTACAAAAAAAATTACACACCTCAAGCATTTTTTTTCTTGTTCAACTAAGGCATAGAGTAAAATAAAACCTAGATTAGTTAAACGTCGTTTAAAGTAATCTGGTTGTGATTAGGTACACAAATTTTTAAAACCAGTATTAAAATATACTGCAGTTATCCTAGAGTTAACGTTGTGTGTAATTTAAAATAAAATCGCACACCACAGCGTTTTTTTTTCTTTTGCTGCAAAGAAGGCCTAGTCTATTACACTTTAGAAAAAAAATTACAAATTTGCATCGTTTTCTGAAAAAATTGCAATGAAAATTTTATATATTCAGCTATCCAATTATTCTAATGAATAAAAAAACAGTATGTAAGAAAAAATAATGATGCTCTCAGCAAAAAAATAATGATAATGATCAACATTGCATTCTTTGAGCCTTGGTTTCTGCTTTACAAAATCTTCATAGAATATCCAGCTACCCACAGTTTTTGATTAAGTATTACGCTACAATCCCATTCAGTTTCCAATTACATTAAAAAAAATTTAAAAAAATTGGAAAGCTCAACAATCTCGCAATTAACATATATATTGCATAAAAAATACTAAAATACTCCCATTTTGTTTAAGTGAAAATTTAGGGAAAAAATAGAACCGATTAATCTGATGTTACGTTTCTTTTAGAAGTTGATATTCATGCCATTCTCTAAATGGAATATGCAAATCGTGATTTTGTGCAACGCATAGCATTTTTCATAAAACTTTGCACTAAGAATTTTATGTAAAAATACTAGGTAGTGTAAATCGCATTCAAAAAATAAATATATCCTACGTCAGAATCATCGACAATATTAAGTAACGTCTAAACGTAATATTTCTGGACTGTAAAAAAATTGAGAAGCTCACCAATCTCGCAATTAACATATATATTGCATAGAAAATACTAAAATACTCCCATTTTGTTTAAGTGAAAGTTTAGGAAAAATAGAACCGATTAATCTGATAATACGTTTCTTGTAAAAGTTGATATTCATGCCATCCTCTAAATTGAACATGCAAATCGTGATTTTGTGCAACGCATAGCATTTTCCATAAAACTTTGCACTGTAAATTTCATGTAAAGATACTGGGTAGTGTACATTGCATTCAAAAATAAATATATCCTGCATCAGAATTATCGACAATATTAAGTAACGTCTAAGCGTAACATTTCTGGACTGGTGCTATCTAAAAAAATTGAAATTCTCCATATGGAAGATATTCAGACATTGCAGCCCCATATAAATTATTAACATCAAAATACGTTAAATATTTAGAATTAATATTCTGTCTTTTAATGCAATTGGAATTGTAGCGTAACACTAAATCAACATGTGAATAGCTAAAAGTCCGAAACGGGAACAAACGCAATAAATCATTTAGCAATCACAATCTATTTATTATTTTACATGTTCAGGAGCCAAAGGTAAGTCACTATGAATTTCATGTAAGATACTGGGTAGTGTAAATCGCATTCAAAAAATAAATATATCCTACATCAGAATCATCGATAATATTAAGTAACGTCTAAACGTAATATTTCTGGACTGATGCCATCTAATAAAAAAATTCAAATTTTCCATATGGAAGATATTCAGACATTGCAGCCTCATATAAATCATTAACATCAAAATACATTAAATATTTAGAATTAATATTCTGTCTTTTAATGCAATTGGAATTGTAGCGTAATACTGAATCAAAATGTAAATAGTTATAAAGTCCGATACGGAAACAAATGTTGAACACCCTCTTTAAGCAGATCATGATTGTTTATATTTACCTTCGAGTGTAACACTTCACTGTTAACTTTAAAATATCACTACTGACTTCGGTCACTAGCTAAATTACTTTATAATTAATATCTGTAGAGATTTATTGACTATTTATACATAAATATGTTCTGATGTAAGCAAATAGCTATAAAATTAGACATTTACAATTTTTCAGAAAAATAAAGCAAATTCGAATTCTTGCTGATAACTATAAAAAATGCATACTCGCAATTTGTTTTCAGACAATGAATTAAATTCATTATGTTGCTAAGAGTACCATTATTTTTGCTTACATACTGTTTTTTTTCTATTCATTTCAATATTGAAACAGTACTGACACTTTAGAAAAAAATTACAAATTTGCATCGTTTACTAAAAAAATTGCACTTGAAAATTTTATATATTCAGCTATCTAATTATTCTAATGAATAAAAAACAGTATGTAAGCAAAAAATAATTATGCTTTCAGCAAAATAACGATAACGATCAACATTGCATTCTTTGAGCCTTAGTTACTGTTTTACAAAATCTTCATAGAATATCTAGCTATCAACTTTTTTGATTCAGTATTACGCTCAATCCCATTCGTTTCTAATTGTATTAAAAAATTAAAAAATTGAGAAGCTCAACAATCTCGCAATTAACCTATATTACATAGAAAATAGTAAAAAATACGCCCGTTTTTTTTGTTTAAGTAAAAATTTAGAGAAAAAATAAAATCTATTAGTCTGATGTTGCGTTTCTTGTTTCATGCCATCCTGTAAATGGAATATGCAATGTGCAACGCATGGCATTTTCCATAAAACTTTGTTAAAGTAGCTCATTTCTTCATCAGGTGTAGGATTAATTATAGCACGTAGTAAAACTAACTCATGACGGAGGTTCAAAATAATTTTTTTAAAATTTAACGAATGCTACGTAATGAAATTCTTTCATTGTCAAGGTGCTGCAACAATAAATTAAATTACACGACGTTATTTCTATGATAAAACTTTTAGTCTTTTATATGACCTTAATAAATACTCATTTGAAATGAATGTCAATCGCTTTAAGTGAAAAATCAGTTAGACAAACCGCTCATTTTGGCGATTTGTGAGTTTATTCACACAGATATGGAAAAATATTATAACACCGTACAGTTAGCAATCTCCTCTGATTTAATAATTTTTCAGTTAAATGTGAAATATTTACTTTTCAGTAAAACTAATGTGATTTTGTATCAAGGTTTATTTATTATAAAAAAAAATGTGGTCAATTCAAACTTTTTCTGCGTTGCTCTAAGCGAATAAAAAAAACGTTGTAAACAATTAACTCATGCATTAATCAACTAATACAGTAATATTGACGGGTACTGATGTTACTTTTGCAACGAAACCAACTTTAAATAAATTTAAAAATCCTTCAAGAAATTTGCAGTCCGATTTTGGTAAAGAATATTATAACAAAAACTTTCAATCATTAATGCAGACCTATGGCAAAACCATTATAGCGTCTTTCTATAAAGAAAGCATGCATTGTGGAACGTGTAATTAGAACTTTAAAGGAAAAATTTAAGTGATATTGTGAAACAATACAACAATACGAGAATACAGTTCACAGTACTCGTTGTTTTATGTAATTTTTGTAATCAATACTACAAAAAATAGACAATAGAAAAAAGTCTATGATATTGATTAAAAAATGTATAAAAGTCAAGTTCTTTCAGTTGTACTGAAAAAAAGTAAATATTTCAAATGATTTCTAGGTAAATTTAATTTTTGTGGTTTTGCAATTGACAACTTTAATTTTAAAATATGGTATATACGCGTGCACTGTTTTGAAGCCAGACCGGCCTTCCATTAATGCTGACTGAGTGGATTTATTTATTATTCTGCTGATGTTAGCATTAAATTTCTCGCTGTTATTTTTCTGCGGACGTCAGCATTAAATTTAAACATGACTGACTTTATTAAATTTTCTGTAGATTTCATATTTCTACAATTGTTATCTAGACAATACCTTAGCATTAAATTCTTGCTGACATGGGTTGAATTTTCTGCTGTTTTTGTTGTTTAATATCTTTATATACTCAAGATATGTGTGTGATAATCGCTCAATCTTTATTGTCAAGTTATAGTTGTGTGTTCTATAGAACAAATCAAAAATGAAAACCTTTTTTAAAATTGCCCTTGTCAGGAAAGAATAATGATAGTGATTGGGTTAAAATTATTGTGTAGTTTATAGTCAATCCAAATGATGTTCTGGAAAAAATCGTTGACACCGTGAGCAGATCCACCAATTGCAACGTACGATCTGATGACACCAATACAGAGTATGTATTCGTTGGCTTAATATATAGATTTAATTTTCTTAATGCATTTACTTGGTCTAATCTTCATTTGAATATTTTTTTTAGTGAACACGAAGAAGAACAACCAGAAACGACCGCGCGTCAAAGATGAAGAAGAAAGCCCTCATAGAACCGATAATGCAATATTTTTTACCGTTCAGAGTTGGAGTGAGTTAGAACTGTTCTTTATATTTGGGAACTTAAGTGAATTATAGTATGTTTATTCTAGAGTACATAACATTATATATATATATATATATATATATATATAAATATATATATATATATATATATAGTATTTTATAAATTACAATAAAGAAAAATACATTGCGTGTTTCATTTCACATTACTCCCGATTTAATAACTACGTAATATCAGTTTACCGAACGGTGTTAAACAATTTTTGACTTTTAATCTGAGTGCATATTTCGAATAGATGCTCTCATTTTTTGCGATTAAAGTTAGAAATGCATTTCAAATAGATGCTTTCATATTTGTTTTGCAATTGAAATTAGAAATGCATGTCATCTCAAATTGCAGAGTTGCCTTCAGTACATAACTATGGAAATGCAAATGCTGAAAAAGCAGTAGACTAGACTATCGTTGCCAAAGAAAAAAACGCTGTGTGATATGGGTTGAATTTTCTGCTGTTCTTGTTGTTTAATATCTTTATATACTCAATATATGTGTGTGATAATCGCTCAATCGTTATTGTTAAGTTGTAGTTGTGTTCTATAGAACAAATCAAAAATGAAAACTTTTTTTAAAAATTGCCCTTGTCAGGAAAGAATAATGATAGTGGTTAGGTTAAAATTATTGAGTAGTTTATAGTCAATCCAAATAAAGTGCTGGAAAAAAATCGTTGACTCCGTAAGCAGATCCACCAATTGCAATGTTAGCATATATTTCAATAGATTTAGTTCTAGCTTTTTTGAAGTTGGAGCATTTCATAAATTTCCTCGTTTATATATTTCTTGCAGATAACTGAGTTCTCGATTTAATAACTACAATTTGTTATTATTTAAAAGCGAGAATGAGAAATTGGTGCAATCAGTCTGTCTGTCTGTCTGTCTGTCTGTCTTTGGCAAATTTTGAGATATCTGTACAATTTGTTAAATGATGTAAAACCAGTAAAAAGCTATTGCGTTGATCAATTATAATTGCTTTCAGGGTTGAGAGACCCATTCGTGCTGACTGAGTTTAATCGTTTTTCAGCAGACATCAGCATTAAAAATTTTTACTGACTACAATAATAATACAGACACAATCTTTTCTATTGTTTTTTATTATTATCAAACCATTCTTTTAATAACAAAGTATTTTGTTCTGCACATTGCAGACTATTATTGCTGTGTCTATAACAATGGATGTTATATATTAAACGATTGTTGATTTTTAACTCCGATAGCTTAGGACAACCTAGATAGGTTTCAATCAACTTCTTCTTTTCTAGACCCTTCACAAATACTTGTTCACCGGGTCGGGTAATGTGCTTCAAATAAAGCGCTATATATGATGACAGCATTCCAGCCGTTGAAGATTCATCCCAAGAAAGACTATGAATATTCCTTGTCACCCAGTCGTTATGTTTTATATGATCTTGGCTCAAACAACTAGACTGTATTGGCAGTTTAAAAATTTGATACCAAACATCACCTAACAACAAGTCCAAAACCGCAATTTCTTTGCACACAAACTTGTTTTTCTTGTATTTAAATCCCTGAATATCAATTATATACATGTTTGTATATGTAGGTATGTAAATATATGCAGTAAACTTCGACTAATTAAATTAATATTAGGAGCAATCTCCTTATATAGCAGATTACCATCATCTGCGTACTTTGCCAACCTACTTTTCAACCTATCACAAGAGTGAACACACATTTTGAATTGAAACCGGCCCATGTGTATTTGCAGCCTTTAAACATAAGTAAAAAACATAAATCAGAATCCAGTTTAATTAAACACAATTGCCTTGAATGCGATATTTTGCATCTGACCTACTTTATAACTTCTCGCTAGAAAACCGAATTCAAAACAGCTCCACATTTTCTCTGCACTCACATTTTTCAACGTAGCATACCTGTGTTTTGAAGTCACACACGTATGTTCCATTGAAAGTAATATAAAGCCGGTCTGACTTCAAAACGTGCCCACACGTATTTTACATTGAAAGTATATAAGGCCGGTCTAGATTCAAAACGGTGCAAGTGTATGTTACATAGAAAAAACATACGCGTACACCGTTTTAAATTCAGACCGGCCTTACATCACTACTAAAAATATTGGAATTGTGGATAGTACGGGGGAAAATAGTTACAGAAAAATGGTAAATTTCTTGTTAAGGAAAGGGATATGTAGGACTTTAATAGTTGTCTGCGTGGAAAGTTTTTGAAAATTTGTATCTGCTAGATATGGCGTAAAACCCAAACATGTGGGTGTAAACAGATTATTGGAAAAAAAGTGTTGGAAAATATTAAGGAGAAGTATACACATTACATATGTGTTTTATTTAGAGCGTAACGGACAGACGTTAATTAGAGAATTTGTAGGAGGAACTACCGAAAATGTATCAGCTCGAATAAAGATGACGCATATAGAATGTACTAAATTCGATATTTCGTTGTGCTTGCATGTTTACATGCAAAACTGTTTATTACTCTCATTTTTCCCATACTCAACCTCCGCCTGCGACCGACAGCTGTCGCTCAATTTTAATTTTTGTACAGGACAATATTCTTGCAGCGTTTGCGTATTTATACGCAAAATTCTTTTTATTACTATCGTTTCTTCCTGTCCAATTCCCGCCTGTGTTGGGATATCTTTGACATCCTTCGGTTTTTTCTAAAATGTATAAGACGATATAGTGCTGTTCATTGCGCTTTGGTGGATTCACCTCACATTTTCGTTT
The DNA here is from genome assembly GCA_036346225.1 of Platerodrilus igneus. NCBI lineage: Eukaryota > Metazoa > Arthropoda > Insecta > Coleoptera > Lycidae > Platerodrilus > Platerodrilus igneus. The sequence goes on from JARFIW010001036.1 coordinate 456,202, forward strand.
CCAACATAATCTTTGCCTTTATTAGCATGATTTAGGCATTCTTCGGCTCTCGCTCTATAGAATATAGATAGAGTCTCTTCTATGTAGGTTATTATCCGACGATGGTAGATACACATTAAATAAGTTTAGTATTGAAGAATTAAAAATCGTTTACCGTATTAAATACACATGTCTAACTCGAATAGACGAATATTAAATTACGGAATTAGAGATTTTGAATTTTAGTTAAAATATTTAGCTAGGCGAAAATGACCCAATAATTAACGTATAACTAGCAAACAAATTGTAGGTACGACTTTTAGATCTTGTTTTGTTAAAGGTTGTGGTACTACAAGACTGGAGGCATTAATATATATCTAAATTGATAGAAATTTTATATGATGATTGATATATATATATATATATATATATATATATATATATATTGCCGTGTGCCCCACCAAAATTCGTGCCCCATTTGGGCGCCTTAGAATTGTTGTGAAATCAGAGATTAGGAACTAGTATCAAGCCCCAGCGTTGGGCCGTCATAAAATTGCCGTGGACTCTCAGGAACCAGCTTTTAACATCGAGCCGCACGAATTGAGCGTCATAAAATTGCCGTGGAACACTTTTAAATTTCATGCCCACTCCTGGGCCAACATAAAATTTTGTAAAAAATAAAAATATAAAAAATTCTTACACTTCTTTTGGAACGCCTCCTTATTTCTCTGCTCCCTGGCTAGCTCAGCAATCGGCTTTTCTAGAATACCTACGATTTTAAATACATACCTCTCTCTCACACACACAGTCAAATGAAATTACCAAAATAATACAACAACTATACAACCTTTTATTTACACATCTTAACAAGTTTCCATTATTAATACAATATTTAGACCTTGGTACAACCAGTTTGTTCCAACTGTTACCAGTTCAATCATTAAATACTTTGAAGTCTTCGGTTTTAGTATATCTTAACAAATTCTATATTATATGGGTAGAAGGGCCCCACATGCTACCCTAGTTTGACTCTATTCTGGTCTATTTTGAGCTAATTATAACCGAGTTTCTGTAAATGCTTTTTATTAAAAACAAATTTAAAAAACCCGTTTACTCTTTATAACAACAGTTTATAGCATGAATAAATCTTTATATTATCCATAAACCCTTTTTTATAATCAGAAATAATTGTCCAGCACATATACGTCTTTAAACCAGTTTTATGGTAATAAATATGCCACAAATAAGTCAAAACACATAAACACAAAAAATTATCAACGGAAATGTTTATACACAAACAGGAATTTAAATTTCGTTACCTGGAGTCGCATTCATTCTTCGTCACCAGTGAAGATGATTTCCATAAACCCTTGTCGTTGTGTCCATCTACTATGAGCTGCCTGGCTTCACAGATCCCCACCATTCAAATCTCTGCTATCACCACTATTAGCTTTGTCTCAAACGTAACATTTCATCTCAAATGTACTTCAAGCATGCAAGTTTAGGCTTCGCTTACTCAAAATATTATCTCTTTGTTTAATCGCTTCGTTGTGGTAACGGTACCTTTTATTTACAAGCACAAATTCGTGCAATATTACTTTTATAACACGCGGTACGCTACTACAGCTTTCATCATTTTAAAACAGGATGTTTAATGCACTTTACTGACCACACAATAATTGAGTACGGTAAAAGCATTTACTACTATGTTGTAGACCTAAACCCGTATTCAGATCTAAATGGAAAGTAAAGAGAGCTTTTCGTTCGTATATTTATATAATTTTCAAAGCCCCCCAGTGGAACCGGGTTCGCGTGAAAAGCTTCTTTTCGAAGCGGCTTCTAAAAATTTTAAACGTAACCGACTATAATCTCAGAAAAATTTCCCCCGTCCATCGTGCTGTTTACATAGAATTTCGTTTCCTACCTTAACGTACGCGCACTTCTCGAAAACTGCTCGTCATCGACCAATGATAGAATTTTCCCCCATTCAGACGCGCCACCTCTCAGCTATCTATCTCCGTTCCACGCATATCTGTTGTCTCCTTTAGAACCCCTCTTAAGTTACAGAAAATCGATATTGTGTTTGGCCTTCGCCTTTGCGCATGTATATCTTGCGTGACTTCTATCCAACGCTTCATTTATACGTTTCTCTGTCTGTTTTATATTATCGATCGTTTATTCTACTCACTCCTTAAGGTACTAGTTATTGTAACAGCTTATAAACTGACCGTTGCAAACACAATTCTATAGAATTCTTGTGCTAACATCTATTTAAAATTCCCTGAACTTGACATTTAACAACAGGTGTTTCTTGAAACAACCGACCGTTTATAAAATAACAATTTTTGGCTTATTCCCTCCTTAGTATTTGTATAACAAACGTTGGCTTTTAAAATGAAAATATTTGCGTTTAGAATTATTGATTTTCTATGCATGTAAGGTGCCTTTTCGCTCCCATGTGTTTGATTAAATTATTATAATTACTTATGCGTATCCTTGAGTTTTTATGTACTCTAAAAACTTTTCTTCCTTATGTAATTTTAACATTCTAATTTAAATATAAAAATATCTTAATAATCCTTTGTTTTACTATATAAATTAATTAATTTGGCGCGTAAATAATTTGTTCGTATTTCTATATACACGGTTGCTAAAATTTTATTGTCTACACCTATTTATCTTTTAAATCCACAACAATATATATATATATATATATATATATATATATATATATTGTGGATAGTACGGAGAAAAATGGTAAATTTCTTGTTAAGGAAAGGGATATGTAGGACTTTAATAGTTGTCTGCGCGAAAAGTTTTTAAAAATTTGTATCTGCTAGATATGGCGTAAAACCCAAACATGTGGGTGTAAACAGATTATTGGAAAAAAGTGTTGGAAAATATTAAGGATAAGTATACACATTACATATGTGTTTTATTTAGAGCGTAACGGACAGACGTTAATTAGAGAATTTGTAGGAGGAACTACCGAAAATGTATCAGCTCGAATAAAGATGACGCATATAGAATGTACTAAATTCGATATTTCGTTGTGCTTGCATGTTTACATGCAAAACTGTTTATTACTCTCATTTTTCCCATACTCAACCTCCGCCTGCGACCGACAGCTGTCGCTCAATTTTAATTTTTGTACAGGACAATATTCTTGCAGCGTTTGCGTGTTTATACGCAAAATTCTTTTTATTACTATCGTTTCTTCCTGTCCAATTCCCGCCTGTGTTGGGATATCTTGCACATCCTTCGGTTTTTTCTAAAATGTATAAGGCGATATAGTGCTGTTCATTGCGCTTTGGTGGATTCACCTCAGATTTTCGTTTCCAACATAATCTTTGCCTTTATTAGCATGCTTTCGGCATTCTTTGGCTCTCGCTCTATAGAATATAGATAGAGTCTCTTCTATTTAGGTTATTATCCGACGATGGTAGATACACATTACATAAGTTTAGTATTGAAGAATTAAAAATCGTATACCGTATTAAATACACATGTCTAACTCGAATAGACGAATATTAAATTACGGAATTAGAGATTTTGAATTTTAGTTAAAATATTTAGCTAGGCGAAAATGACCCAATAATTAACGTATAACTAGCAAACAAATTGTAGGTACGACTTTTAGATCTTGTTTTGTTAAAGGTTGTGGTACTACAAGACTGGAGGCATTAATATATATCTAAATTGATAGAAATTTTATATGATGATTGATATATATATATATATATATATATATATATATATATATATATATATATATATTGCCGTGTGCCTCACAAAAATTCGTGCCCCATCGTTTGGGCGCCTTAGAATTGTTGTGGAATCGGAGATTAGGAACCAGTATCGAGCCCCAGCGTTGGGCCGTCATAAAATTGCCGTGGACTCTCAGGAACCAGCTTTTAACATCGAGCCGCACGAATTGAGCGTCATAAAATTGCCGTGGAACACTTTTAAATTTCATGCCCACTCCTGGGCCAACATAAAATTTTGTAAAGAAAATAAAAAATATAAAAAAAATTCTTACACTTCTTTTGGAACGCCTCCTTATTTCTCTGCTCCCCTGGCTAGCTCAGCAATCGGCTTTTTCTAGAATACCTACGATTTTAAATACATACCTCTCTCTCACACACACAGTCAAATGAAATTACCAAAATAATACAACAACTATACAACCTTTTATTTACACATCTTAACAAGTTTCCATTATTAATACAATATTTAGACCTTGGTACAACCAGTTTGTTCCAACTGTTACCAGTTCAATCATTAAATACTTTGAAGTCTTCGGTTTTAGTATATCTTAACAAATTCTATATGATATGGGTAGAAGGGCCCCACATGCTACCCTAGTTTGACTCTATTCTGGTCTATTTTGAGCTAATTATAACCCAGTTTCTGTAAATGCTTTTTATTAAAAACAAATTTAAAAAACCCGTTTACTCTTTATAACAACAGTTTATAGCATGAATAAATCTTTATATTATCCATAAACCCTTTTTTATAATCAGAAATAATTGTCTAGCACATATACGTCTTTAAACCAGTTTTATGGTAATAAATATGCCACAAATAAGTCAAAACACATAAACACAAAAATTATCAACGGAAATGTTTATACACAAACAGGAATTTAAATTTCGTTACCTGGAGTCGCCTTCATTCTTCGTCACCAGTGAAGATGATTTCCATAAACCCTTGTCGTTGTGTCCATCTACTACGAGCTGCCTGGCTTCACAGATCCCCACCATTCAAATCTCTGCTATCACCACTATTAGCTTTGTCTCAAACGTAACATTTCATCTCAAATGTACTTCAAGCATACAAGTTTAGGCTTCGCTTACTCAAAATATTATCTCTTTGTTTAATCGCTTCGTTGTGGTAACGGTACCTTTTATTTACAAGCACAAATTCGTGCAATATTACTTTTATAACACGCGGTACGCTACTACAGCTTTCATCATTTTGAAACAGGATGTTTAATGCACTTTACTGACCACACAATAATTGATTACGGTAAAAGCATTTACTACTATGTTGTAGACCTAAATCCGTATTCAGACCTAAATGGAAAGAAAAAGAGATCTTTTCGTTCGTATATTTATATAATTTTCAAAGCCCCCCAGTGGAACCGGGTTCGCGCAAAAAGCTTCTTTTCGAAGCGGCTTCTAAAAATTTTAAAAGTAACCGACTATAATCTCAGAAAAATTTCCCCCGTCCATCGTGCTGTTTACATAGAATTTCGTTTCCTACCTTAACGTACGCGCACTTCTCGAAAACTGCTCGTCATCGACCAATGATAGAATTTTCTCCCATTCAGACGCGCCACCTCTCAGCTATCTATCTCCGTTCCACGCATATCTGTTGTCTCCTTTAGAACCCCTCTTAAGTTACAGAAAATTGATATTGTGTTTGGCCTTCGCCTTTGCGCGTGTATATCTTGCGTGACTTCTATCCAACGCTTCATTTATACGTTTCTCTGTCTGTTTTATATTATCGATCGTTTATTCTACTCACTCCTTAAGGTACTAGTTATTGTAGCAGCTTATAAACTGACCGTTGCAAACACAATTCTATAGAATTCTTGTGCTAACATCTATTTAAAATTCCCTGAACTTGACATTTAACAACAGGTGTTTCTTAAAACAACCGACCGTTTATAAAATAACAATTTTTGGCTTATTACCTCCTTAGTATTTGTATAACAAACGTTGGCTTTTAAAATGAAAATATTTGCGTTTAGAATTATTGATTTTCTATGCATGCAAGCTACCTTTTCGCTCCCATGTGTTTGATTAAATTATTATAATTACTTATGCGTATCCTTGAGCTTTTTATGTACTCTAAAAACTTTTCTTCCCTTATGTAATTTTAACATTCTAATTTAAATATAAAAATATCTTAATAATCCTTTGTTTTTACTATATAAATTAATTAATTTGGCGCGTAAATAATTTGTTCGTATTTCTATATACACGGTTGCTAAAATTTTATTGTCTACACCTATTTATCTTTTAAATCCACAACAATATATATATATATATATATATATATATATATATATTACTCATATTTAGACCAGGGTAGAAAATTATATAATCACATCAAATAATTTTAATCACTGTGTAGAAGCTTTTGGAAAAGGTACGCGTTATTAAATAACAGCGTGAAGCATAAAAATTCATTCGTTTTATTAAAATTAAGAAATTTAAATTATTTATAAGACGCTTTATATAAAAGGAAGCAGTATTAGAAAACTTTACGGGTAATTTAATTATCCCTAGTAAAGAAACAAATAAAAATTACGTGCAAAATTTATATTAATTAACTCTATTTTAAGTAACCGGTATTAAAACGTACAGATAATAATTAATATTTAGTTATGATTCACTAAAATTTAAAGGGTATTAATTTTAATTGAATTTAATTGAACCGTTAGTAACATATAATATCTATAAAAACTTGTAAAAACCCAATAAAATAAAGCTCTTAGAATTAATATTATGTTTGAACACCTGCGTAGTTTAAAAGTCACGTACGGCGAAAATGTTGAAGATAATTAATGGTTACAAAGAATCTTGGAGAAACCGTGGCTTAATATTCACGAGAAGGTGCGATACGGGGTTATTTAACCCAGATAGTCCACATGGACTGAAATAATCGATAATAAGGAATATCAATTTGCACTAATAAGAACAGGGTAGATAGAGACAGATAATAGGCGCAAGACCGAGACGCATATAGTAAAAGGCGTGAGTAGAGCAACGTCATGGGGTTGCGATTGGTTGAAAGTAAAAGGCAAAATTGAGAGGTAGAAATAACATTTCTGTATAAAATTTAATTAGGTATTCTCAGACGTTGCGTGCCGTGTGGAAATTTTCTGAGATTTAACTGAGGCGAGTGCAAAATTCGTAAAAATCGCATGCCGAGCTACGGAATGGGAACATAGAATGACGAAATTCTAGAAACTGGCCGTTTTGGGGAACAGACCGACAGACAGGCTAACCGCTATATATACGGAGGTTAATATGAACAAGCTCTTAGATCTTCGACTTGATTGAACGCGTTAAACAGTGCTTTTTAGTTTTCCGGTTTTAATATTAAATAATTTAAACAGTTTGCTCGAATATGTTTGTGATTTAAAACAGCTTGTTCTTTACGTGCTACAATAAATGTACTTTAGTGCACTTAGAAAAGAAGATACAAGGTAATAAAGTTTAGTATCACTGTACCAATTGGTAAAAAATTTACAACGACAAATATATACACAAAAGTAGGCAGTTTTGGCGTATATTGGTGAAAGTAGTATGAAGTTCTTTGTTATTTTCGGGGGTATTAATACTTAAATGGTGCATAAACGTGTCTGGATCCACAAAACAAGGTTCAGATATACACAGATTAGTTCCGGAAAAGCCCTGAAACAACTTTAAATAAATGGTAATGGAGAAAATTTTTAAAGCGTTGAGAATCAGAAGCCATAAATATAACCCAGTTGGAATGGTGTAATTAACAAAGGGACGATGTACATGGAAGCTACGAGTGCAAGTAACCTTCAGGTAAATTATACTATTTTGTTTGAACTTTGATATTTTGTGTGTGTTGAATAACTTTATAATTGATTTACTCAAAATGGACAGTAGTGAAATTGTACTAACAATAATATATTAATTTTAAGGTGAAATTTGCTTGTTTAAGTAGAAAGGGTATTTAGTATTGATGTTCTGGATTATGATGAAAATTTAGGGTATGTCTTTGAGCTCAATTAGACGAACCTGGTTAATTAACGTAAAGGGTGGTAGATGCTCCTTTGTACTCTGCATATATTGTTATAGTAATTAGTAGGCATCCTACAAGGACTTTAATTCTGGATGCACATTAAAATGATAATAAATTTAATTTTGAAATTTTCCGATATTAAAATTTATGCTGAATATTAATTTTGAAATTTTAATGTATTGCGAATATTGATGTAAATAGAGTTGACGTTGATGTTTGTGGTAGGAATGTGTTTGTTTTTTATGTATGAGGATGAAAGTTATCTAGAGGAGCAGCCGAGGCGATTAACAGAAGAAAGTCAATGGACCAACACACAATAAGGTAATGAATAGCTTTTGTAGGTTTCACAGCATTCTTGACGCCCAATTCGTGAGGTTCGATTCGAAAAGCGTAGTTCACGGATTTTGTAGGTTTCACAGCAATATATATATATATATATATATATATATATATATATATTGCCGTGGTAGATCAGGAACAAGTTTTTACATCGAGCCTCAGCGTTGGGCCGTCATAAAATTGCCGTGGAATCGGGAATTATGCTCTTCAAATTCGTGCCCACGCATTGAACCAACATACAATTTTCAAACACAAATAAAAAAAATTCTTACCCTACCTTTTGGATGCTTTCGTAATTTCTCTGCTCACTCTGCCTAGCTCAACAATCGGCTTCTTCTTGAATACCTAACATTCTAAGTACATACCTTTCTTACACACACTCAGTCAAAAGAAATTACCAAACAAATAATACAACAACCATACAACCTTTTTATTTACATCTACTAACAAGTTTCCATTATTAATAAAATATTTACACCTTGGTACAGACAGTTTGTTACAACTGTTACTAGCTCAATCATTAAATGCTTTAAAGTCCTTGGTTTTAATATATTTCAACAAATTCTATATAATACGAGTAGATGGGCCTCACGTGCAACCCTAGTTTGACTTTATTCTGGTCTATTGTGAGCTCATTATAACCCAGTTTCAGTAAATGCTTTTGCACCTTGCATTTTTATTAAAAACAAATTTAAAGACCCGTTTACTCCTTTACAACAACATTTTATATCATAAATACACCTTTATATATCATCAATAAACCCTCTTTAATAATCAAAAATTGATTGTCCAGCACATATACCTCTTTAAACAAGTTTTATGGTAATAAATCTACCCCCAATAAGTCAAAACACACAAACACAAAAAAATATCAACACAAATGTTTATACAAAAACAGGAAATTAAGTTTCTTTACCTGGAGTCGCTTTCGTTCCTCGTCACCGCTGAAGATGGTTACCAAAAACCCTCATCGTTGCGTCCATCTACTTCGATTATGCGTGGATCCAACTGATCCCCACCTATCCAAATCTTGGCCACCACTACTATTCTTCTATCCGGATATTAGCCTTGTCTCACACGTAACATTTCATACCAAATATACTTCATGCATACAAATTACGCTTTAGGCTTTGCTTACCCAATTATCATCCCTTCATTTAATGGATTCGTTGTAGTAACGGCACCTTTTATCTAAACAACAGCACCAACTCGTGCAATATCATTTTTCCAATTTTTGCGGTACGCTACTACAGCTTTACATACTTTCAAAACAGGATGTTAAATGCAACTTTACCGACTAAACACAGTAATTAATACCCGTAAGAGCATTTACTATTATTACGTTGTAGGTCTAAGCACGATCTCAGAACTAAAGGAAAAGAGAGCCTCAAAATCTTTGTTCGTGTGTTTATATGATTTTCAAAACCCCCTATGAAACCTGTTTTCCTTGAAAAGCTTTATTTTCTAAACTGATTCTTAAAATTTTGAACGTAACGAACACTAACTTTTGAAAAATCCATGTTCGTCGTGCTGTTCTATAGAATTTTGTTCGATACCCTTTACGGACGCGCTCTTCTTGAAACTGCCTAGCATTAAACCAATGATATAATTTTTCCTCGTCACAACGATCTACTTATTAGCTATCTATTTCCGTTCCACGCATATTTTCTTGGCTCCTTTAGAACCCTTCTTAAGTTACAGAAAATCGACATTGTAGTCGTCCTTCACATTTACCCGTGTATTTCGTACGTGACTTGTACCCAACGCTCTCTTTGTCTGTCTTACATTATCGATCGTTTACTCCACTCACTCTTCAAGGCACGTGTTATTGTATCAGTTTATACACTGACCGTTGTAAACATAATTCTATAGAATTTTGTGCTAACGTTCGTTTAAGATTCCATGAACCTGACATATAACCAACAGGTGTTCTTCAAAACAACCGACCGTTTAAAATAACAATTCTTAGTTTAACCCTTCATAATATTTGGATAAACGAACGTGGCTTTTAAAATGGAATTATTTGCGTTTAAAATTATTGATTTTCTATACATGCAAGCCCCTTTTTGCTTTTAGGTAGTTAATTACACAAGGTAAGAATATATAGAATTGCTAAAATCAAATCAAAACAAGAAAAATACTGACTGCGAAAAGTTCGATCGAGTGCGTAGACAAATAAAGCTTGAAATCAAACACTGTCATCGGAATCATATGGATTTAATCGAAAATAATATCAATAGTAATGCTTCTTCTTGCTGGTCTTACCTAAAACAAAAACGCGAAAATAAAGTAGGCAATTTCTTTTCGTATACTTATTTAAATTCAGATTTAAACACGCCAAAGGAAGTGGTAGATGCATTTGTTAATTATTTCAAATCGGTATATAGTGTCAATTCACCTAATTGTACATCTGTGACTTTCGATCCTAAAGAGAATTTTACGGCTGACATTTTAGCTATAAATGAAATAACATTAAATGATATACAGAAGGCTGTAAAGCGGTTAAAGTCTAAAAGGGCTGCGGGTTCTGATCAAATTCCACCTCATATTATAAAGTATTATTAGCAAATCTCGAGTTATCCGTTGTTGATGATTTTTAATGGTATTATTAAAACACAGTCATACCCATTAAAGTGGAAAGTCACTAAAGTTTGTCCTATCTTTAAGAATGGCAAGAAAAACGATATGTATGTACGGCTCAGAATCACACTTACGAATATTCTATTATTAAATATAGTTCACATTTACAATAAAAATTAAATTTAAGTTATAATTATTTTTATTAACCAAAACTTTCGTTGGTTGTAAAATTTAGATTTTAAAGTCGAATAACTCGAAAAGTAAATGAGATAACAAATATAGTATAAGATTCATATATATATATATATATATATATATATATATATATATATAAAACAGTATATACGATGTATAAATAAACACTAACTTTACGAATGTTTATTCCTTTATGAAACAAACCATGCGTTTACCAATTACGCCACCGAGACCGATGACGACAATTGGGAAATTTATTAATTTATATCGTGTACACGACGTCGTGTACACGATTTAATAATTTAATTTTATAATGGTGCAACTGATGTAGTAGGTGCCGGTATTAGAGACGCTGTCGCCGTTGCTCGTTTCCCCTTCGGTGTTGCCGCTGATGCTGCCCTCGGAGTTGTCGTCGGTTCTGCTCGGCCATGGCGCGACCCATACAGCGCTGTGGCGTCGGCGTTGGTGTCGGACGGCTTTGATAACAGGGCACTGCACCCTGAAAGCGTATTTACAAAGGTTCAGTTTAACCGACAACGACCGCTGCGAATGAGGTGAGGGCGCAGAAAGCGCAGAGCACGTGTTCTTCGACTGCCCACTTGAGGTGGCAAATCGAGGATTAGCTGATATAAAATTAGCTATCGCAGAACTAGCATGGCCAAAAAGTCTAGAGGAAGTCGGGGAAGTGGCTAACCAGAAGGCGTTCTGGACAGTCTTCAAAGAATTTTCGGGAAGGGTCCCGAGATTAGACGGTGATAACCGCGCGTAAATGGGAGGGGGTAGGGGAGGATTGAAAATTTTCGATTTTGACTTGGTATGAGAAACGGACATGAGTATGATTAAATTAAATTAAATAAAAAAAGAACAAAAAAAAATGAAAAGCAAAAACAAAAGCAAAAATCAATAACCAAAGTATAATATGCACGACAAACCCCACACCACTAAAACAATCTAACGAGCATGTTTTGTGCGTATAACGCTTATGCGAGTGCAACTGATAATTTGGGCGATGCTTTTGCTAATTTATGCACTGTTGCATGCTTTTGCTTATTTAGATATTTATTATTTTATTTATACATTTATTTTATGTTTATTTATATATACTTATATTATATTTATACTTATTTTATATTTATATTTCTGCCTGTATTTTTGTTCTGTGGCTTGATCTTATTTGCTAGACGTTTTACCGCCAATTTTTGGTGGCAGTATATATAGGAAAGAAGATTGTACTTATAATATGTCAGTCAGGGAATGATAGGGAACGCTAGGGACAAATTTGGGATGAAATTTGAATAAATACTTAGACCAGGGAGGACGAATTTGTAAATATATAGAACAGGCAAAATAGCTATATTCACTATTAAACATTTGGCGAATGCTTAAAAAATTTGAGTCCATTTTTAATATTAACGAGCTAGATTATATTAGATTATATTAGTCAAATTATTTGAAATTTAGGTTGTGAAGGGTATGTAGAGCTTTTTAGATTAGCACAGAATAGAAAAGAAGTTAGAGCTGCGTCAAACCGACCTTAAGTAAGGTCGAAAACAAAATGATGAGCTAGATTTGGATAATTTTATGGCGACCCTTCAGGTCGCATCGGTAAGCAGAGCTGACAGCTGCTATCCGGTATTTTGGAACTCTCCCCATTTATTTTTGCGTGTATCTTGTGGATCGAGCTAACTCCAGAATCAACGTTAGGGATACCATTCTTTAAACTCTATTTTTAGTTTCAGTTTGTTAGATTTTTATTTAGTATTGATTAACCTGAAGTTAGATTAAATTTGGAGCACGTTTACTTTTTGCGTTTAAACCCAATATGGTACCTTAGGTGGAGCATTGAGGACGTGGCCGCGAGCATAGCGGCCCTTAATTACATTATAATGTAGTTATTAGGAAGGTTGATTACTTCGAGTTGTAGTTCGTTAATCAAGTTTTCAACTCGTTCTCCGCGTTCGTCCGTGAGGGAACTGTGTCACATCGGGGATTTTCCATTTACGTCTGCAATAACAACTAGTGGTTTGTTGTTGTAAGTGTGTAATATGTTGCGTATGTTGTTTATGTACGGTTGGGGCCCAGTTTGTATTGGAAGTAGCTTGTTACCAAGATCCACTTTCCAATCCGACCATTTGAGACCTCCAGACATGTACAGTGTTCTCCGCTGTTTCGATAGATTGTTGTGATTGTCAATGTAGTGTAAAAATGACCACTGCCGTTTGTGGGTTTCTACCTGTATGTATTTGTCGTGCCCTGACTGCCATACTTGGAATCTTCCCATGCACCAGATAAGGTTGCTGACTAAAAGTGCATGTAATCGTAAGGTTTCAGCTAGTTGTCTAAGCTCTTTTATTAGAGTTGCACAGTGCATGGCATTTATTTGGCCAATTGTGATCTTTCCGTCGTCCATTAGGGGTAATGGGTGTGCATACTGCATTCTGGTTGTGGCTTGAGTTTGTGTGAGAGTGTTGTGTGTGAGTATAGGTTCATACTTCTTTTGTGGGCGGGTTTCTATTTTGTCTGTGTGCATGTTCTCTTGAAGTGTTTGTTGAAGTTGTTGTCGATATGTGATTGCCCTTGCTTTGTCCCTTTGAATTTGTGAGGGTGGTTTGTGTTTAGATTGGTTAGGTTTACTTGTCCATAGTCGGTTTGTTGTATGAGTCTGTACTTAACATTTTGTGGGTTGGGAAATCTTCAGGGTTAGAAAGACACTTTTTGTTACGTTTTAAGCATGGTATGCAAATTGAGGGTTGTCCGTGCTTGGGCCAGTCTGCCCGTTTGTGTTTGGAGTCTTCTTTTCGACAGTGTCCACATGTATCGGTGGTGCGTGTGCAATGTTTCGTGACGTGTTGTAAATCGAGACATCGTAGGCATTTGGGTACTACTAAAGCCTTTCGCTGTAACACAGCGATATTCGATATAGAGTTTCCCTAGATTTATTAATATATTCCTCCGTTTGCCAGTTACCGTCGTACTTTTTTTTTGTATATGCAACTAAGTATTGCATTTCGTGGCGTATTTATCCGCACAAGCACGCTAGTGGCTTGCCGCAGACGTGGTTGGAAATCGCGATGCGCATAACAATAGAACGTGGAACATTCGATCTTGTCATCCAGATGTAGTCGGAAGACACGTTTTTTAGAGAAGTTTGGTAGATTGTTGGGGCCCTCATGGCTGAAGGCAAGCTTCAGTCGTGGCAACTACGTGTAGCATGGTGGCACGACCATAGCTACAAACTCTGATAGAACAAGTACTTTGCTGTAATAATATGGATAAGACGCAAGCAAAAATACCAATATAATTTGTAGACTGGAGAACCAATAAGGATTTTATTTACAATTCTACTATCACATCTCAAGATGTTACCTGTATTTTTATGAAAACACGATACCGTGATTTTAAGAAGAAAATGGCTGACACTTCATGCGGTGTCAACAGATGTTAAGTAAATTTCTTTTTGTCGTTACATAATATCTGGAACTCTGTTGAGTACATTTTGTTTATGATCCGGAGAAATAAACAGAACGTGATGAACCTTTTACTTGTAAAGTAGAACTAAATACACGATAAATCCTTAATTGCAAAATTAAGAACCTTGATTAATAAGTTTAAATAATGTGTGGCTGAAACAAATGTTATTTTCATTTTATTGCTAAATTATGTTACTTTAAGAACAGGTCTATCCTGTTAGTAGTTGTAATTTTTGCTAACTGAATAATTTCTATTTAACATTCATGCTCATGATATAGTTACACTGTAACTCTCTTTAATTTTGTGTACATAGTTGAAAAGAAACAAAATTTTTTTATTATTTGATACCAGTCAGAACTCATGATCGTTTTATTTCCAACAGTTCAATAAATAAAATAAGTAAGCTCTCTATTTTAATTGAGATAAGAATAAGTAATGAAATCATGTTCTTTTATTCCTAACTTCAGGTAGATATGATTTCCTTAAGGTTTATCTGCGTCTATCCTTAAGATGAATTTTTGTGTTGATGCAGTGGCGCCCTAGTTTATACAAAGACAGATTTAGTGTAAGAAAGAATCCTTCCAGCTTATGGCTCCGCAGAAATAAACCCCGAGCTTAGACCGAGAGCATTATATTATTTTTTTGCAACATCAGCGTGGTCCCACTACATCCTCAACAAAGGCCCATCTTTGAGAATAGATTAGGCAAAGAATAATATAAAAATCATTACACCGTGGCAACATGATGTTGAGTCAGCTTTGTTTTTCGGTCCTGTTTTGAAACTAAGTTGAAAGTCCTCATTAGAGTTCTCTCTGTTTATTAGGTTTTCAAGGTTTGAGTATAAATTAAATCTGATACGTCTTGATCTTACTGGTACGTTGGTATATCGTATATAATAACTAAGGGGTTTTCTTGCGTGCTTTTTCGCAATTTAGGGTTTGTTTTAGGGTTTCATGGTTTAAAATTTTGTTTGCCTCGGTTTCGTTGTTAGTAAAATATATTGTAGTATGCGGAAACGTCCTTGTGTAGTTTGATAGCTAAGGTACCCAGAAAAATACCTAAAATTCTGTTGATTTAACTTGAAAATTAATTTAGCACTTTTAAAACATTGGTGAAAAGCTTGTTAATAAATGCCCCGTACTTAAAATTGCGTTGGTACGTAATTTGAACCACAACCCAGGCCCACTTCACTTGATAGTCTCCCAAAACAGTTTAAAATTCACAACAAAAAGCCCCCAAAAACATACCTTTATCTATATGGTACGTTGTATAAACTTCAGTAATTTCTTATAAAAGTCCTTCTTCGCGTGGATAAAATTCGGAAAAATTTCGAAATCGTTTTTTCCTACGTTGTTGTTACTTGATGCCCTTTGTTACTTGTTTGTGATTTGCACTTTATAACTAAACTTATTTTTAAAAAAAATTTATATAATAAAATTCATTTTATTACAGACTACATCGTTTGCACGTCTGTTCACGGCGACGTTTAAATGCCACTGTTTTATGTTGTTCCTGCCGATATTCGTCAGATGTAGAAATTCTTATCAATCCCGCTCAGTGTGATTATCAACGAATTGTTTGACGCTTTTCCCCAGAGGAGCCCATTCAGGACTTTAGATTAGATACCGTTATTTATGGAATCAATTGTGCTCCTTTTCTTGCCATACGCACGCTTCTGCAGTTGACCGTAGACGAAGGGAATTCTTATCCGTTAACCGGTTTCGCTCTTCGCCACCATACTTACATTGATGATATGGCTACTGGTGGAGATTCTATTGAATTAACCCTCGCTCTACGAAATCAATTAATTGCGCTTTTCAAAATTGGTGGTTTAGAACTTCATAAATGGTCAAGTAACCATCCCGAATTGTTAAAGGATCTTTCCGCTACGCAGCAATTTGCGCAACCCCACTCCTTTGAGGATCCTAACACTCAACCCCTAAAAGTTCTAGGTCTTCAATGGAACCCCACCTCAGATAATTTTTGTTTTCTAGTTTAGTCACCTAACTACCTCCTGTATTAAGCGTAACCTGCTTTCCAACTTGGCCCGTATTTTCGACCCTATAAGACTTTTATCCCCCCTTACTTTCCTGGTTAAACTTAATTCAACGTTTATGGTCGTTAAAATTAGAATATGATGCTGCCCCTTTCCCGACTCCGTTTGTGGGAGAGATACTTGCATGAGTTACCGCTTCTTTCGGATTTCACTTTATCTCGCTTGATAACCTCGTCACAGTTTACTACGTGCAAGGTTCACTGTTTTGTTGATGCATCCGAACGTGGTTACTGTGCTGTGGTTTATTTTCGCTGTGTTACCCCTTCGCCGTTAAGGTTCGCTTAATGATCGCCAAGTCTAAGGTCGCTCCTCTTAGTACAATCTCTTTGCCCCGGCTCGAATTGTTAGCCGCCACATTGGCATCCAAATTATTAATCTTTGTTCTCAAAACCTTAGATTCTAATCTTACATTTCGTAAAATTTACTGTTGGTCTAATTCCATGGTAGAACTTTCGTGGATTCGTTGGCCGTCGCAGCGTTGAAAGACTTTCGTAGCCAATCGTGTTGCTTACATTCAGGAAAACACGTCTCGCGCCTCTTGGCATCACATACCCTCCACCGAGAATTCAGCCGATGTCGGATTACGTAGTTTACTCCCCACCCTCTTGTGGCAATGTTGTTTATGGTGGGCGGCTTCACCAACCTTGTACCAGTCCTTTCGAAAATTACAGTCCACATATTCCGCCTTCAGATGCTCCTGAAGTTCTTACTGAACAACGTTCTATTGTTTTATTCGCTTTCGTGACCTCCTGTTGGATTCAATCAATTCTAGAAAATCACTCTTCCTTTCCCTTTATTACGCGCATCGTTGCTTGGATTCTCCATTTTATCATAATCTATGTCACCCACTCGAAAGGTTTTCCGGACCTTTGTCACCTTCTGAATTGCACAATGCTTTGATCTCTTTATTTGCGTATACTCAACAATTTTATTTTGCTATCGAGCTTGAGGTCATCTTGAACTCACGTTGTCTCACGTTTTTGAGCAATGACCCCAATGATTTGAGCTGTCTTACGCCCGGACATTTTTTAAATTTGGCCCCTTTAATCGCCATTCCGGAGCCGCATTTTCTCACCATCCGCTTAACAGCCTTTCTCGTTGGCAATTGCTCCAACGAATTCAACAAGATTTTTGGTCCCGATGGTTCAAGGAGTATTTGCACTTGCTACAACAGCGCTCCAAATGGCACACATTGTCTCCTCAAGTTGAGTTGGGCACTTTAGTGCTGATCAAGGTCGCTAATGTTTTTCTTTCGTTGGTCCCTCGGCCGTGCTGTAGCTATGCATCCTGGGACGGATGGCGTCGTTAAAGTGGTTCACATTTAAAACTACTCATGGCAAACTGAAGCGTTCTGTATCAAAGCTTTGTCCTCTGCCCTCATTATAAAATTATTTTTTTTTGTATACCTTTTTTCTTCGCTTTTTCATTCCGCCCCACTTCTTTTAATTAGTATTTTTAAATGCCTTGCATTTTGATATATTCCGTTTATAATTGTATATAATTTACCACTTGCCTTATTTTAAACATTTAGAATTTGTTAATTATTTACCTCGGTATATTCAAATGCCATTGTATGTACCGTGAAATTATTTCAAACACCGCCTGTGTATTGTAAGTGTTGCGATATCGATAAAGTATGTTGTGCCTTTTCGCATGTGCAAGAATTGTCTTATCACTTGCTATGGAGAAGATGAACGAGTCTCCTATAGTTTTCCGTTCTGAACGGCCACAATAAAATAAATGTGCTACGCTTCGCTAAATTTACAAAGGTAAGTGCTTTGAAGTAATCGTTATTTATTATCATTATTTGCCTATACCATGTCCACTTTTCTCTACCACTTAGTTATCGAAATACCGCCGCAACAATTAACAATAATGCTAATTTAAAATAGATAAAGACCCATATAGAATACTCACCAATTCATGCTGTATTAAACCTGTCACGGTAAGGAAAACGTGTTTGCAAATTGCACATTTATATTTCTTAGCATTCTGTGTTGTTTTTGAACGATTTGGCAGTTGAAAATCCATAGAGTCACAATCTGAGCCTGACGTACAAGTACTAGAAGCTCGCGAAAGTTGTTCAACAGTGGGAGATGTCAAACTTGAAACTTCTGTGCTTAAAGAATCTACAAAAGAAATTTTTATGTTAAACAGTAGTAGAGCTTATCAGTATCATTAATATTGCGGTAAAGTAAGCATAACGTTCTTATAATTATGTACAATGTAAATATCCATTATTAAAATAAATAAAGTTGCCAATAATAAAAATAAATAGGATTAGACAAATGCATGCGTTGTAAAGAGACGTCATTTAGAAAGATTTGGCTTTGTAATGTGCGTGTTTTGGATTGTTGTTCATAAAGTAATAAACGAGCCATTGCATTTAACTAACAAAACATTTTGGGCATACAAAGTCAAACCATAGAGATCTATTAAATTAAAACTGTAGGTTGGGATTTTCAGTTTAAGAACCTTTGATATAATGAGAGATACAAATCCTGCTAAACGTGAAAAGTGTTGTGTATGGAAATAATAAAAGCATCAACAAGATGGCGGTAAAATTGATGTATCTTTGTTTTTGAAACTATATCGTGTTGTTTGTTATAATATATAAATTAGAATTAAGAATTAAGTATTTGATAAGGTTACAACTTTGTGCAGTTTCGTACAATGGCAAAGATTTTCGCACTTATCTGTTTACGAATACTTATTTGCGATTAATGCAGCCCCCCCTCCTCGACCAAGCTTACATAAATATTTCTAGGTCGACAATCGATTTATCCACCAATAATACAAATACTTTAACTATCTCTATTAAAAATTCCTCTTGCACAAAATGGTCCAGATAATTATTTGTGCTAGCTCAGTTTAAATCAAACCAGAGAATCAGATATCAAACTTACAATGACAGGAAATATACTTCAACAAACAGTCTTTTAAATAACAATTACTACACGCACAACAGGTTTTCTCTAACAAGCAATATCTTACATCTAAGCTCAAAAAAATGCTTTCATAAAAATATTAAAATCTAGTAGTCCAAAATTTACCACCACTGCTTTGCCTTACAAACAATATTTTAAATCTAACAAAATATAGTTTCTTTTATAATCAGGAAATACACGCCATAATCCTAATTTTATTCTCCAGTAACTCCTTAATTAAATCTAATTAGTACAAATTTAGTCAAAATAAGGTAGATAACTCAATGTCCACCTATTAGCATGGGATGCAAAACGTATCGATCAGTTCGGTTTACAGATTTTTTTTTATAATGGCAAAATCTCCCATAGGCTATCACCCCTTTCAAATCGAATTATCAACTTGTACACAATCGCTCTACTTTCAAATATTTGTACTCAAAGATACATATCTTAGAATAAAACTTAACTTATTATTAGAAATGTGTTTAAAATTTTAAGACAAGGTGATTTTATATTATGCTGCATAAATTATTGTGGTCGTTCTTGGTCTTGCCTTTGTTTGGCCCATAGTCATCCACCCATCTCTAAATCGTTTAAATTTTTTCATTAAATACCAATAAACGTCAAAATTACATTCGAAATCCATATAGGCTTATATTCAAATTAAAACTTTGTTTATCAATAGTTGATCACTATCTATTCATTGTACTTACTCCAATTAATCCTCTCTTATTTCTGTACATTTCAAATACTTTTCCGTCACCCTATCAATGAATAATTTTACTACTAAGACTTTACTATGTGATACATTGTCAACAGTTTGACAGTAGCGTGACGTTTTAATAACAACCCATCAACTGGCGCATGATCCGCCTTTAATTGATTATATAGTCGAATCTTGGTATTACGCACGCATCTAGAATAATTGCGTTAAATATGGTTGTTGCCCCTACGTTTTTATTGGTTGAAAAGTAGGGACCCGTTCCCTACGTATGCATCTGAAAGCTTCATGTCTATTCGCGAACCTTTGTCAATTGGATGGATTTGAAGAAACTATGGTCTTCCAAAAGCCTGGAGCTAGGCTAATCTACCTTTATGTTGTTTTTATCCAAGATTTACGGCTGCTAGTTGTGACAATGTCATTTCTTATCTTCCGTGCTATTACTGAATCTTCTTAGAAGTTTAATAAATACGTTTTTCAATTGAATACATTGTCCTAGTTTCTTTGAATATCGATTGATATTTTTAATGAATACATCTAAATACCAAGGCAATTAAATGTTTTATGCACTCTTTATATAATACGAAATTTAATGTGTTTTTCCAATATAACATCAGAGTATTTGAACACGATACTATGTTAAACCTGAAAATCGTTTAAAACGCGTTTGTTTACGCGGCTTTACATAATCATTTGAAAACACGATCAAGTGAAATCTTTTATAATAATTACGTTTTTATGTGTTGAGTACTTTAATAGCAAAAATAGATAAAACTGTTTGAAAAAACATTCTTCAACTTGTGAAATATACTGTTAGTCTTATCTAAACAGTTAACTAAATTATGTAATAAAAATAAAACTCTCCCGATCAGGGGTTTATGCATTTATACTTAATATACAGAGCGCTTCAATAAATACACCTCTCTATAAAAATTAATATTTACATAATTCGAGCTTTTTCTAAAATTTTTACATTTTTCACAATCTATTCGGGTTCGCGACATCGTATCTTTACAAATGGTGCTTGATAACATTTTGATGATGATTTTGATGTGATAATGAGGTCATAAGAGGCCCCTAAACACTAGAGTTATGTTAAAAAAACCCACCCAAAACGGAGAAAAATAAAGTTCTCTCCGTATGTAATTTCTACCCCGTATAAAAGTATTTAATGTATTCCCGTGCAAAATATATCATAAAAACAAAGCGCAATTTTAAAATTAGCATTCATTGGTTTATTTCAACCGTGTGTAAATAATTACTCTTTAGAAAATACCATAAAACAAGTTATATTGTGCGTATGTAGAACGAAAGCTTTAAATAACTTTAATTTTGAGCTACCTTCTTTAAGATATACAAAGCTAAAATCCATGCGTTGTGCTAATGAAAATCAATCTTTAATAAGCGTCGTTTATTGAACAAACGTAATTTGCTAATTTACATTTTTTCATTTTAAAAATACCAAATAAATTTCAGTGTCAAGATGTATCACTTAAAACGAGTTTCTTAATGCATTCGTTTTCGTTAAAAATACCAACTTTATGAGTTTTAATAAAGCACAGCCTTAGGAGTTAATTCCAGAATTTTCGAATAGTTACCTTCGAGAAATGTTCTAAAAGCTATTAAACAAGTAAATTAATTATCTTTTGTGAATGAACCCCCCCCCATTTGAAGAAGCGCTATTATCGGAAGGTCATAAAATAGATAACAGATAACTGTTGTATATCTATAATTATAGTACAGGAGCCATGGAAAAGAAATAACAACGTCTGATTTTTATGCGTTAACGAAGAATGGAAGACCTTTTACGACCGCAATTAATTAGAGATAAAACGCGAAATCGCTGTGTATTATTGCATCACGGGAGAACCTTGAAGAACAATGACGTATTAAGATTATTTTTTTTAAATAGACGAAAATAATTAGAAGGGGGTCGTTCATTCCTTTGACACCGAACATGTAAGTTTCGAGTAATTTATAATTCATATATTTTACGGCATGCAATATGTCACATAGAACTTTGAATAATTATGAAGCATAATCTTTTTAAACAATAAAACGAAAATTTTTTGCTTCAATATAAATAATCTTGGTACGAGTCAAGCATTAATTTTTAATCTATTAAAAATAAAAGTTAGTTCAACTATACTTCGACGAATGGAAAGATTAATTAAAATTTGAATTGGAACCAGGCATTTTTCAGTGCAGTTGAGTTCAATCGAAACGATATTTTTATAAACGAAACAGCTTTAAAAAAGAATTTAACGGTTGAAGCAGCAAGTATTACTTTGTTTTGTAACCTAATAGGACATTTGAATATTACTAAACAGATTAAGCTAAAATAAGATTTATCTTGCGTATAAAATTATTTGTTATGTTTATTTTCAGCAATTTTGAGGTCAGAGCTCGAGAAACGTTTTTCACCTTTACAAAAATTTTTGTACAGCGTCATTGATCAACTACAGTGACCACGGATAATAATAATAATAATAATAATAATAATAATAATAAAATAATAATAATAATAATAATAATAATAATAAAAGTATTTGAATTATTCAGACAAATTTAATGAAAGTCTTGTGATTCATGTATGAAATGTTTAGGAGTTTTTATATAATTAACAAGAATTAAGTAAAGATTGTATTAATACGTAAGTACTCATAAGGTAAATTTTTAATCTAAACTTAAGCTGTAGATTGTATCTAAAAACGTTATTTATATATGCGTATGTGTATAAAAGAAAGATGTATTTGAATGTATAAAAAGCTGTTCATAGATACTTTTTGAGATTTCTGTGTTTCATTTCATTTTGTAAATTTCACATCATATTTTCCGATGAGCTAGCCAGGTAGGGAAAAGGGCACGGTAAGGTAAAAATTTATATTTTGCTATTGCATCCGTATATGTATTGAACAGGGCGGCTGTAATTCGATTCACAGCTATATATTCAGGGTGGCATTAGCTTCATGTCATTAATTTGAAGAGGGTGTAAAGACCGATAAGACAACCTGGGGTTTAAAGCAAACAGTTTAGCTAGAAAAACTGTTAAAATTGTTTTAAAACCACTGCAATGTTGACTAGGTCACAAATAAAATATACAATTACATCATGCTTTAAAGTCGACCAATTAAGTTGTGACCTTTAGCAAACTTAAATTAGTGAATTAAAGTGCATTTTTGTTGCCAAACGAAATAACTCAATGCACTTTAGCTACTACGGAAAAATGTTTAAAATTTTTTCTAAAATTCACATGATTAGATAATAATCACAACAAAAAATAATATTCCATAATGCTGATGTGGTCGACTGTATTCGGTTCCTGACGCGTTTGTTGCAATAAGCGTTTATGCAAAATACGATATTCTACTTTAAGTTGAATGTACTTTTCATTACATAGCTCATAACGTGCTTAGGTAATACATTTAAATGCGTGTTGGGACTTAATTGTAATTGGATATAGATAATTGGAGCTTTTATCGCATTAGTAATAATCAGTCGGTTTTTAAAAATCCGAAAACCCGAGAATTATACCAACAATAAACTTGCAGATACGGTGGAAATTTCAAACTCTTACTGTGAAGTCATTTTGCGTGTTGTGATTCTGGATAGCACTTGTATATGTAAATATAACTTTAAAAACATATAACAAAACAACAGTTCTAAAACTTTTACTTAAGTTGACTTAGGTCAGACATTTAAAATGAGGTTCAAGAGTAGAAAACTAACGCCAGTCTATATATATATATATATGTATATTATATACACACACATATATATATATATATATATATATATATATATATGTATATTATATACAAGATGCTTCATTATAATGTGCCGTAAATTGGGGAATATATAGATCTTGATGAGTTATCAAGAAAAGTTAGATAATAGTTTTCTACTCACCCATCCATTTCATTATACAAGGTGATGAGGTGAGATTGAAAAATACATGATTTTTAGAAAATTTTTATTTAGTGTAGATACTTTAACTTGAAAATAGGTACACTAATACGAATTATTACACTTCATTTCGACAAAATAAGATAATTCATTGGCGTAAAATAAGAGGGGGTTATCAAACAATTTTGATGTGTGTGTGTGTGTGTGCGTTCGTGTGTGTGTGTGTGTGTTTGTGTGCGTGCGTGTGGGTAGGTGCGCGTGTGCGTGCGTGCGCGTGTGCGTGCGTGCGCCTGCGCGTGCGTGCGTGCATGTGTAAGTGCGTGTGTATATGTGTGTATGCGTGTGTGTGTGTGTGTGTGGGTGTGTGGGTGTATGCGTAAGTACACAGTTTTTCGTTTAAGTTAAAGAGTGATTCACCCAAATTCTAGAGTTTCATTACAAGCTAAAACTTATTGGTCATTCGAAATCTAAGCTTTAATACAGACGGTTCCAATACAGTTCCCTGCGATCCCCGGAGAAGAGATCAACTTCTTGACCATCCTTTCCCACAGAGCAAGAATTCTTTCTCCTCGAGATTAAGACCTCTTCGAAATTGATTAAACAGAGATATTATCCGGTGTCGCCGGTTATGCAAAAACATATTGATGACGAATTGGAGAAGATGTTAAAGCTAGGTGTGGTGGAGCGTTCGAACAGCCCTTTGTCTAGTCCGATTTTGCTGGTAAAAAAGCGTGATAATACGTTTCGATTTTGTGTAGATTTTCGTTAGGTCAATAAAGTTACGGAAAAGGACGCGTATCCTTTGCGGTATGTTTCGTCGATTTTAGATCGTCTTTGTAACGTGAAGTATATTACTTCATTAGACATTAAGTCTGCGTATTGGCAGGTCTTTATTGCTAAGGAATCCCGTCAGTATACAGCTTTTACGGTACCGAACCGTGGTTTATTTGAATTTTGTCGTTTGCCGTTCGGACTACATAATGCTCCGGCTACGTGGCAACGTCTTGTAGATACTGTGCTAGGGCCCGAGTTGGAACCTTATGTTTTCGTTTATTTGGACGATATAATCTTATGCACACCTGATTTTGAGAGACATATCAAAGTGCTACAAGAAGTATTTGCCCGTCTAAGTAATGCTGGTCTGACGTTAGGTCGTGAGAAGTGTCACTTTTGCAAACCTAAGCTTAAGTATCTTGGATACGTAGTTAACAGTAAAGGATTAATTCCCGATCCCGAAAAGGTTACCGCTATTCTGAACATATCGCCACCGAAGTCTGTTAGCGAAGTTAAGAGAATTGTAGGTATGGCTTTGTGGTATAGACGTTTTATACCGAGTTTTTCGTCAATTGTCGCCCCGTTAACTGCTTTTTTAAGGAAGAATTCTAAATTTGATTGGTCCGAAATTTGTAATGTTGCGTTTACTACTATTAAAAATCATTTGGTGTCCGCCCCTATAGTTAGATATCCTGATTTTGACTTACAGCTTTGTGTACAAACAGATGCCTCTGGTTATGACATAGGTGCAATCCTAACTCAAACCAAGGATGGTCAAGAATATGTTGTGTGTTATATTAGTCGTTCTCTTAATAAAGCTGAAAAGAATTTTTCTGTTACCGAGTGTGAGTGTTTGGCCGTGATTTGGGCTATTGAAAGGTTACGTGCGTATCTTGAAGGCACCAGGTTTACCGTTATTACGGACCATCATTCCCTAGTGTGGTTGAGCAATTTAAAAGAGCCATCAAGTAGATTGACCAGATGGGCTATTAGGTTACCGCAGCACGATTTTAAAATTTTACATAGGAAAGGTAAAGATCATCATGTTTCCGATGCGTTATTTTGTTCCGTGCCTAAAGTTAATGCTGTCAATGTGGTTGTGGAGGAGCGTGAAGAGTAAGAGCCTCCTATAAATTCAAAAATTGATCATTGGCATAATCGTATGTGGAAACTTGTGCAGACTAAGCCGATTGACTATAATAGTTGGAAAATTGTTGGTCATACTCTGTATAAGCGGATGAAAGTTGATTATCCGGATGTTTCTGAAGAAGATGATTGTTGGAGAGAAATTGTCCCGAAATTTCGTCGTAAAGACTTTTTAGTAAAGTTTTATGATGAGCCTACTTCAGGTCATTTAGGTATTTTTAAGACCGTTAGTCGTATTTCTCGTTTATATTATTAACCAAAAATGAAGGCCGACGTTACTCGTTATGTGAACCATTGTAAGGTGTGTTTAGAACAGAAGCCTGAACAAAAGAAACCTGCAGGTCAGATGTCCAGACACCCGATCGTTAGGAAACCTTGGCAGATGGTATCTTGTGATATTATAGGTCCGTTACCGCGTTCGTCTAGAGGTTACGAAATTTTTATTGTTTTTCCCGTTACGTTCTGCTACAGCTTCAGCTGTGGTGCAACATCTTGTAAAGAATGTTATTTTGGTATTTGGTGTTCCGCAATATTTACCGATAATGGTGTTCGGTTTCGTTCTAAAGAATTCAGCAAGCTGGCATCCTCGTATAAAATTCAAATTATATTTAATGCTTATTATCATCCTCAAGCGAATCCGGTTGAAAGAGTACATAGAGTTTTGAAGAATATGGTGTCGTCGTATGTGAAAGACCATCACAAAGATTGAGATCGTTATTTACCTAAAGTAGCTTGCGCGGTACGTAGCGCTGTTCATGAAGTTACCAGTACGTCACCGTACTTTGCTAATTTTGGTCGTGAGATGAACCTCGAAGCAAGTCCCGATATGTCTGGTAAATCCCATAATTTGAATGACGTTGATTTTGCTGATCGAAAAGATCTTCTATCGCGCTCTGCTGCGATGCAGAATATTTATGATGATATTGTCAAAAAGCTTAAAGTGGCATATGATCGCGCTAAAATTAAATATGATCTAGGTAGACGTCCCGCAGATTTTGAGGTTGGTGATTCTGTGTGGAAAAGGAATTATGTCCTATCTGATGCGTCAAAACATTTTACCGCGAAATTAGCCCCGAAATTTGTTGGACCTTTTATTATTCGTAAGAAGGTGTCTTATTCGACTTACGAGTTGTCCGATTCGACTGGCATGTCTAAAGGTGTATAGCACGTCAAAGATCTCAAACACCACCCCGATTAGTTGTTAAAGTGTTTTGATTTTTTTCTTTCTTGTGTTGTTTAGTTAATTTCGTTTTCTTTAGGTTTATGTTTCGTTTTCTTAAGCCGAAAATGGGATTTTCGTCTTCGAGTGGGGGAGGTGTACGTGCCGTTTGTATAATCATTCATATATTATAATCGTTTAGCAAGCGTAGTAAATGACGCACTTCTAATATTAATATTAAGGCAGGCGAGGAATTGACATTAAGTAACGTCAGTTTTTTCTTTCGGGAGGTGTGTCAAGTTAGGTTTTATGGTACGGGCGTGTTAATCTATCCGTTGTAGGTCTACTCATCGTTCACTTTTATTTGTCGTTATCTATATCCATATATATATATATATATATATATATATATATATATATATATAGAATATAAATCCATATTGGGAATTTTTAATTTGGACGAAAAGAAAGGACCTTAAATTACGTATGCCGTAGGCCGTAATTGTCCAATCTACTTAGGAACAGCACACACCCCGTAATAACGCTTGTTGGTAGTTTTTTAAAACGTACACGACTCCTACTCACTATGTACAGTGGCTTGATTTAGCCCACTAAGTAAGCGTTGAACTGTTACTATTTTTACTGAGTGGTCAGATACTTCCGCACGTTGGCACTGAGCTATTTTGTTTCCCAAAACTATAAGTTGTTGTTGCCAACCTGTGTCAGTGGAGCCAAAAGTTCGAGAAGTGCGCTTTGTCGTATATCCACTCTATCCTGGCTGCGCCGTCGGCCACGTAGGATAGAAATAGATGAGTGTGCACTGTTAGCATTTATAACTGTAAAGCTACAAGCCTTTTCACGATAATATAGTCGTGGTGTAGTTTGTCCCGTGAACGCAAGTTCATAACATTTGTAAACCTATTCAAATAGTCTTACGTTTAGTATCCAGCTAGACACAACAGGTTTTGCATGCACCCGGCTTAGAACGCATAATATTTCGGGTTGCGGTTTATACCCTACGTCGTCAAATTGGTTAGCCGCATCAGCGTGAGGTCCAGTGCATCCATCCCTACTTTGTTTAAAAATATAAGTTTTACATAAAAGTTTATTTTGATAGCCCTGGCCAGTGCGAACGTCGATTTAGTAGTAACTTATTGTTTATATTTGTTGCGTTTAGGGCGTACTAGTAGGTGCTGTATGTTTGTTCAAATATATATATATATATATATATATATATATATATATATATATCTGTGTTAATTAATGAAACCCTTGCAGCTATGTGTAGAAATAGAGCCAGTAACCGAAGATAAGGTGTATCATTTCTCTTAAGATTGCACGTGCAAGTAGGGCAAATCAGAGCATTCTACACCGTGAGTTTCTCTTTATTTTTCTTTTATTATTATTACTAAGTGCTAAAGAGCTTTCTCGACCAGTAACGAAATTCTTATGATTATAGCTAGCATAGTGTCATTACTGGTGGTGCCCACTCGATTTTGTTAAAACCTATTTCCAGTCTGTACTGTTTACCGCTTACTACGGATTAGGGTTGTTAGACGCCCAAACTACGACTTGTGTTAGGCCCACCCCTCGCCGAATAAAACTAGTCAGCTTAAGGATATCAATCCTCTTGTCTCTTGATGTCGTAGTGTCAAACAGGCCCGTAACACTCTGATTCAAGTGAGACAGGAATATCAAGCTCTTTTGCAATATCTTTTGCATCTACCAACATCTTCTCAAAACCTTCATGATTTTGACGCATTTTATATATATATATATATATATATATATATATATATATATATATGGCCAAAAACAAATACTCTCGTTTACTCAAAACAATATAAGACTTTACTAAGGCTAAGACAGCACAGTAGAACGAGAGCGTCATATCTTGTAATATAACAAGCCTACAGTAAATAACGGTGGAAATTGGCTTAAAAAGAACGAATCTCCTAATAGACAGGCGGCTAGTAGAGTGCAAGCTCTAGGTAAATCGTGAGACGTCGTGGGTCCGATATTCGAATAAAACACAAAAGATAGTAAGCGCCATCGTATCTTTTAATACAACGACAGATGAATAAGTCTAATTGTATAAGGAAAATGCGGAAGCCTTGGTGTATACCGTCACAATAGCCAGAAATACAAAACTTACTTTATTAATAATTCGTACACCTTCTTATGGAACAGTAAAGATATCCTGGGTCTATCCTGAAAAGAAACATGCACTTATGAGGACACTGTTTGTGTTTTTACCTTACTCTCCAATTTTAATCCTTAATATATCAGTTCTGTCATTTTGTACCACTTAATTTTCTTTCCAATGATTAAATGGATTTTCAGCAAACAAAATTTATATTCTCTTAATTTCTTTTATCAGCATGACCAAATATTTACATTAATTTACAGAATTTCATACTCTACCTAAATTTGTTTAATAATATATTTCTCATTAAGTAGAAATTATTCAGTTGCATATAAGTATCTACATTTCATAAAATTTAACCTACAAATTATATTTCAATATTTATTTAATATTAAAATATTACTTTAATCGTTGGCAGTACTAGAATCGATTTTGCGACCAAATTATTACAGATGTTTTTTAAATTAACAGCAATAAAATATTGACCAGAACAATGGTTAACTTTTTGCAAGAACGTATGCTATATTTACTAACAAAATTGAACAACAACCTTTTATGAAGAGAGGTGTCATCAACCATCAGTTACTTTAAAGTTTTACGTAAATTCAAATTCTTGCCTAATCAATTTTAGTTATAATTAAATTTCAGAAGTTTTGATTATCCAAATGTTACACAAATATTTTAAATCACAATTTAGAACAATCATAAAATAGCAAATTTCATTTCCGTTAAAGTGACAGACAAGCAAGTCACAAAAATTTAAGTCGAAGTATTATCAATGTACAGTTGTGCCACAAATTTTATTGCGTTCTTAGCAAATGTCACATGGTAAACAAACAAAGGATCAGTGATGCATATGGAGATTTGATCCAATAATTAACCATTTTAAAATTTCTTCAAAAAATTCAAAATCTCATTTCAGCTTTACTTATAATGAACTATTTCGCCTTGTTGAATACATCCAACACCAAAATATGACTCGACAGAGTGTCTTAATTCTTTCAACTTCTTACCGGATTTACACCGGCTTAAAATTACATACATTTAACTTCCATTCTGTTTCTCATAAGTTGCGCGAAGGTTGTATTAAGTTGCATGATATAAAGGATAATGTCCACACGATGTGTTAAACGACAACTGATTAATTTTTGCGGCGAGACCAGGTCCACATACATGAGGCCATGATTATTGAGATAATCAACAACAACCTTCACCCTAGCGTAACTAGAATAAAAGTGTTCACATCTTGGAGACGACAACTGAACGATTAATGAAGACAGATTACCGATGGGGAGAGCGCGAGAGCCTGTTCTAACCATGTCAA
Source organism: Platerodrilus igneus (assembly GCA_036346225.1). Lineage (NCBI taxonomy): Eukaryota > Metazoa > Arthropoda > Insecta > Coleoptera > Lycidae > Platerodrilus > Platerodrilus igneus. The sequence continues at coordinate 486,713 of JARFIW010001036.1, forward strand.
TCATTTTCGACAATGTCCAGGAGATCATCACTTAACTGTTAACGAAAGGGCAACAAAGTATCGATTCTGCTGTCCCACCGAGTATCACTGAGTGCTTTGGGCGTTAGGGATGGCAAGTAGCGTAGGAGTATTTCCAAACTTCGCGTTGATGCGTAGAAAAACAAACAGATTTTGTACTAAACCGTATACTCCAAAATTAAATTTAATGATAGAGAGCTGCATGGTGCGAAGAATGCTCGTGGGTCCATATCTAAAATTCGACGTTGAATATCTATACTTTTCTATTTCATATGACTCCCGTTCTCGTAATCGTAAGCACGTAAGTTTTTTATTAAAAGTGATAAGTGATTGAACATTCTCAGGACGGCGGCAGTCAAACCAGCTCCATTAGTGTCCGAAAATTTTACATCTTTTGTCTTATGTTGTTAAAACAACGCGAATAATGATTGCCATCTGCCCCACATGAACAACATCTGTTGTGCAAACAACTACTACAGGAAAATACTTTACATTATTAATAGCAAACACAATTTTCTTTTGAATGACATCACTCAGAAGTTACCTAATTCTGGATATCTGTGCCCGAGTAATGAATGTCAGTCTCTTTGTCACGCACTTTTTAATATGCTCACGCATAATAGCAACAAACAAAGCGAAGTATTCAACGAATTTGAGACAGTTTCCATTTCGGCAACCAAATAAATTATTGTTTGACCCATGAAAGCCTGCGTTTTGTACTCCAGGCACTCTTACCAATGCAATCAATCTTTATAACACTTCAAACCAGTATTTTTTTTCATCTCTTAACGTTTTTCGTCAATATTTTTGTTTTTTTTTCAATCTGATTTTGAGTTCTCTGCACTTTTGAAAGTTTGTTATGTGTTCACTGCTTTTTTCATGACTAGCTAAGAAAGCGGATATATTTTTCCAATCATTTACGCCGGTACTACATAGTGCTGAATGTTTAGTAAATCCTGTTGGATCAAACGAGTTTGAAAACAGCATGCAGCAAAAACAGAACATTGCATTCTTTATGGTGGAGTACATAAGCCATACTCGATGAAGATATACCGTTTACTAGACGTCTTTTATAGTTTGCTGTTGAAAACTTTCTACGGTTGTCATCCACAGGAAAGTTGAATTCTGAAATCTGTGTGAGTCTAAGCATAACTAAATATAGACGCAATTCAACATTAAGAACATCCCATGTAGCATGATCAGTACAAATCTTTCGTTCGGCGACATTGTTAAACATTTCCACTTTACCACGTTGATCAGGATATTTGCTATGGCATTTCCTCTTCAACTGGAAACCCTAGAGTTTTTCTTCTCATCAGTTATGTCCAAAAAGTATCACCTACCTAGAATGCAACCTAAAACATAAATCTTAAGTAATCTAACTTAGTGAAATTTTTATTTCTACTAAACTTTAATCCAAATAGAATAGCACATAAAAGGAAACAAATAACTTATAGCAAGGTATAAGGTACTGAATTCCAACTAGTCCTGCACTAGAGGAAGAACAAATTCAAGTGTATCATAACACAGAAAAAAAATAATTTATATTACCACGGCCTTAAGTTATTAAATATTACCGACAAATCATTATAAAAACGATAGTAAACAATAATAATCAGAGGCAGTACTTATAGTCAAGTAAAACCTGTTTATGTTTCACAACGGTTGCAGCCCTCCATAAACTGTAGGGTATAGGATTTTACAAATAACAAGATTTTGAAAACCGATTTCCAATATTTTCATTACGTCACCCAACGGCGACGGTAGCAGGGCAGAGGGCATAAACTGCAAATGCGGAATCATTCGCCCGTGAGTAGGAAGCGTACTTAGATTTCATCATCAGTTTGCATGCAAGTAATTGTATCCACACAAGAAGGATAACAACAAGAAGTGTCAATAAATCAGGAAGTAGAAACAAAAAGTCAAAATAAACCAGGACGTAAAAGCTAGAACCCTAAAACCAAACCAAAAACTCGTTATAATAGGCGGGTATCAACAAAAAAAAGAAATGTTCACATAACAGATGTAGGTATGCCATATGTTTTATAACATTACGTAACTTTCAATAATTTAATTAAATAGTAATCTAGATTGTTTACCAAGTTTATTGAAGAAGGTTCACTGTGAAACATACAGGTTAGGACGCTAGAACCGCGGCATCTGTACTGCGTACGCTGCAAACGCTGAACCAGTTTGTTTATAGTGCGACAGCGACTTCGGTTGTCATTTGAACGGAATCGGGATTTAACTCCCAAACTCTAGATACACGATGAACATAATGCGTGTGAAAATATTAAATACATATTGGTTCCTCTATTATAAAATAATTGCATATCTTACCGACAAAAAATTTTTACTTTTTAGCTTTTAACGTCTTGGCGCCCCTTAGCTTCTGGCGTATTGTGTGGTCGCTTAGTTCACCTATACGGTTGCGCAGGCCCTGAGTGTGTAACATGTCAATTCACTGTTTCCTCGCCATGTTATATTGAGGTCCCACTTCCTTCCTTATAAAAGCATATCTTCATCTTAATTTTATATTAATACCGTTTACAATCACAAGTTAGTTTTGATTTGTGTAACATTTCTCTTTAGTATTATTAAATAATATACAATATACATCCATCTTTAGTTTTAATTTAATATTCTTTCCTTTGTATAAATAATATAAATAATTATAATCAGATGTAATTTTCTAATTGGTGAACCTTTGAATAATGTCCATAAAAACACAACTGGTGTATATATGAATCTGCCATTTAGGATAGTTTTCTTATTTTATCTCTCTCTCAAAGAGTGTGGTTATCTTCAAAACCAGAATAAATTCTCGTGCTTTTGAAATTTGACTTTCTTTTGTGCACATGTCGTTTCCTGATAAAGATGTCCTTTCTGAGGCCATCATGTCGTACCTGGTATGTAAAAGATGTCTTTTCCTTTATTCTTCCTAACATACATAAATATCATTTCAGAATTCTAGCAAAATGCGTATGCACATAGTCTACCTGAATAACCCGTTCAAAATATTTAAGAATGGTAAGCTGCTAATAGATAAATTTTTAGACTGTTCCTTGTGGCGTATTACAATATTTCGTTTTTGTAACACGTTTATTTTTTAGGGTCCTCCCGTAGCATATCGCCTGGTGGCATATCCTCCTGTGGCATATCTTCCCGTGGCATATTCTCTAGTAAAATATTCTCTGATAGAGAATTTAATTATCTATGCTAGGCTATCTAAGCCTATGTATTAATTTTACTATCTACAAATATCCTCTTTTATCATACAAGAATTCATGTTGCCGTTATTTACCTTCTAAAATAAATTAAATGCTCCGTTGACAAAACATATGGTTGTAGAACGGAAGGATTGGCTCTTACAAATTAGAAGTTTAAGGTTAACAACCAAAGTAAACAACGATAGTGTTCGTCTAAACAAACCGTAAGAAGATCCTATAGTTCTGAACAAGCCGTAAGCTCCATGTTTAAGTATCAGTTTCCTTTCATATATCTGGGATACAGGCATGAGTTTATCTTATTTACTTTTGTCATGGAACGATGTGCATGCGTTACTTTTTAAATCTCAATTATCTAGAAAAATCATTCATGTAAAATATAGTCATAACTTTATTTACTGATTGCCTTAACTAATTTAATATTTATCTTTGCTTTCCTATATAACCTTATAGTTTGTAAACAGAAAAGCTTTCATGAAACCTCTTTTTTGTGGATTTTGAGGTTATGTTCAATTTAAATGTTCAATTCAAATTCTCTTAACTAATGTTAAACACAACAAAATGTATTTATGATTTCCTTCTATTTAAAACGTTAATTTAGAATTGTGTCTAAGCACAATAATAATTTTAGATTTTTTAATATCTTATCTGGTAGCATTTAAGACAAAATTTGAAAATTATCAGAGTGTAGATATATAAACTACACTTACTGATTTTGTTGTATGAAAATTTGGTTTTAAAACAATAACGGTATATATTTAATCTTTTATTAATGTTATTAACTAAACGTCAATATTTAAGGTGTATTAAGGTATTTTCTTTTGTCATGTTCTAAATTGCCTTCTTATAACTTGTCTGCGTAAAATTTAACTTTGTTTTCTAAACCCCTAAGATATAGTCTTTTGCAACCGCAGCCACAAACGGTCGATGCTAGTCCCGCCAGAGTTTTATTTAGACTCTGTTGTACACCCATTCCTACCTGTAAAAAGGAAAGGTGCAAGTGTAATGCTTTTCTTCTTGTTCTGACATACATTCAGCTAAATATAAAATGCACGTTTCATCTATTTGAACAAAACGTCGTTAATAAAAAAATACGTACAGTGTAAACAAAAAATTACAACTCTAAAGTACTATATACGTCTTTACGATAGGGTCGTTCTAGATTCCAGTTTCTTATAAACGTTATGAAATAGATTATTAAATCGTTTTTTTTTAAATTATAAAACCGTATTGGAAGCATATACAATACAAGTATTCAAGTGCCATATATTAACAATTGGTAATCAATCCTAATCAAGCTAAAGATTTTTGTAAGATACACCACTATGTTTATATTTTAAAACTTAATCAGTATTTGAGATGTGTGTAGCTGCTGAAAACTTTACAGATTCGATTTATGGCTTTACATGTCGGAATAATTAGAAATACTGTTTTGAAAACAGCTTAATTAAATACTGTCTTATATATGGCTTGCGTAAGAAAATCAATTTCTCAGTTTATATAACGCATTTTAAGGTATATTTTTCGGTCTTTGAAAAGAGAAAATTAATTTAACTAATTTAGTCTCCGTCCTATTATTTCGTGAAAGCTTATTACTGCTTTTACAAAATGTTGCTGAAACCTTTTAAACTCTTTCGCATTCTGTTTTGGCCTTGGAATGAAGAACGTTTGATATACCTTTGCAGAAACGATGTTTAACCTATTACTGCTAAGCTATTGGTTCATTGCAATAGCATAAAATACTAAACTGTTCGTAAGAGAAGTAGCTTGTGTATACATTTTACTTTTGTAGGAATTTTGCGTATTATTAAATGCGTAATTGGTTTTTTACGAAATTAAAAATAAAGGTTTTGAGACACGAGCTTTGAACCGAATAGACTGTCCTTTATGGTATGACGAATATGCAGCCCAATAAAAATTCCTTCTTATATTGCGGTTTCATTTAGCCTAGAAAACTTCTCTCTTAGATATTGAACACCTTCACTTCTTTTATTTAGAGCTCTCACAAAGTTTTCTATCAGTCCCAATTTTATGTGCACAGGCGGTAACAAAACTTTTGTATGAACGAGAGGAGGATTTGCAACAGCATCATGGTCTTCTCGCTTTTTCCGGTCTTTCCAAAGTAGTATTTATCTTTTGTTCTGCTGTCCCATTTGCAGAGAAAACAACAGTACTTGGTGTAACAACTTTTAAATCACCACAAATGCTCCACCCAAGCTCGGTATGCTTAATTTTTTCAAGTAAAGTTTTCATATTAACGTAATTTAACTGCATATATACTGCGTGGGCCATGGGTACAGAATGGTACAAATTTCTATTGTGGACAAGAACCCTCTTCAAGCTTAGAACAGATAAATCAATAAATAGTCTCCACTCATTGTTTTTGTATTTACTTCCTATTGCATCCATTAGTCCAGGAACATCGGGCGGTTCCGTGGCGTACTTGAGATGTGTGTGACTACTACGCCCAAAGTCGCGGATTCAAATCCCGACACGGTTCGCTTAAATAATGTTAGGCGAGCATTATTCACAAAAATACACCTTCGTTCGGATGAGAGGAAAAATGAAGGTCCCGTGTGTGAGTGTAGTCACACACGTTAAAAATCCCTACCTTGCTTGGAACCTCAAGGGTTCAGCAAAATTCCAAATTTTCCAGGTAAAAAAAACTCCCTACCTGGTCAATGTAGTACTTTTGGGTGGAGCATTGGAAAAATCACATGTAAGAGGGGTCCAGGAACATCTACACAGTACATCAACTGATCACATGATGTAAAAACATTTAGAAAATCTTGTTCGTATCTAATACGTGGAAATACGCGTAGCACTCTGTAATAGATCCCTACCTTGTAACCTAGATCCCAACAGTTCGGTTTGAGATTTTGACAAATTTATATCCTGTACTAAGTCGTTAAGCTCATCTTGAGGAAGTTAATGTGGAGTACCTATATCAAATGGTTGTAAATCAGTATCCGTGTATTCTTCCATAAGTTCAACAATATTATCTTCAGCAGCATTCAAATTCATATCATCGTAGAGTCTACATGATTCTGTACGTTTGAGTACAGTTAAATTCTGGCTGTGAAGACAGAGCTGCTTGCAGGTTTTGGTACAGTACAGTATGCGTCCACTTCAGTGAAATTTCAGATAGACTCCTCAAGCTAAAATATTAATCTCTAACATAGTCTTTAGGTTCTTTCCAGACTATAGGCACTACAAATGACATTAACTTACAAGACCGTTAAGCCATCCTCTTAAATTCACAGTATACGTTGCGCAAATGATATGCGGCGCTCAAGGTTTATACCTTATTCCTAGTTTGTTTTTAATATAAAACTTTTAAGCTTTTTTTAATTAACAAAGTTATTGTCGTTCTGCGAGATTTAATCGAAAACTTGCCACATTCGCAACAAAACGTTCCGTTTGATTAACACACTTTCGCAATTTTCTATGAAGTCCATCTGCAACATATACTGTATAGTAAAACTTTTCTTTTTTACATTTTATATCTATTTATAAATGAGTTTGGGATATCAACTGCTACTCATCCTGTACACAGTGTTTATATACCTTAAACCGGTCTTCCCAGCGACTGGAAGTTTCGTCAGACATTATAGCGCTGTCTACATTCCAATAATGAGTTAATCGCCGGATTACGTTCGTTACAACATGTGGTACATTATAACTTTAAGAAATACTTTAATACCTAAGGGTGATACAAAAATTCTGAGTGCAGATTCGGTTTCAGCGACCAAACCAAAGCCTTTATAAGATGTTGTTTGATGGGTACATTATAATTTTCTAATATTTGATTTATGTTTTAATTGAATTAAGTGTACTGGTAACTGGTTTTGTCACGACTGGTATAAATGGTCTAATTAGTGTATCATTTTTAATATAACTAATGTTCTGGTTCAGTGAGTAGTTTCACTACTGCCTGAATTTTGCCCACTAGCACTTAATTTATTTATTTCTGTTTCGTTTGAATTATATATGATATTAATAAAGACCTTTATTATTATTATTACTATTTACAAAACCGAACATCTGTTGTTAAAATTAATCATGTATTAAGTGACCAAATGAAGTTAGATGTGGGAGTGCCGCAGGGGCCAATTCTTGGACCTCTGCTGTTTATTTTATATATCAACGACTTACCTAGTATCATCCAACACAGTAGAGTATTCATGTTTGCAGATGATATACTAATTATATCTGCACACAAGTCATTCAAAATAGCAGAAAAATTACTACAGTCTGACGTAAATCAGCTTTCAAAGTGGTCACACGATAATAGTTTAACCATGAATAAAGACAAGACAAAATCTATGTACATTACAACACCATACATGCAAAGACAAGAAAGACTAAACATTATACTGCACTCATGTAAATGTTTTCAACTGCAGGAAATAGGGAAAACTTATTGTCTTGGGATTGCAAAATAATAACGCAATGCGTATCATATAAATATTTGGGAATCATGGTCGATAACTACTTCCGTTGGGACATACACATAAAGCAGCTTTGTGGCAAACTCATGTCTGTGCTAGTACAATTATATTATACAGCAGAAATTGCACCATTTCAAGTAAGGAAAGCAATATATATTACACTAGCAGAATCGATTATAAGATACGGCATTGAGGGATGGTGGTACGCAAGCACATATACCTGAAGAGAATACATTTAATACAAAAACGACTTTTAAAATTAGTAAATAAAAATAACAATTACGAATTTCAAAATATGCTTCAAAAAAATAATTTATTAACGGCCAAAGGACTTTTTCATTATAAAATCATCATTGATAATTTTTTTTCAGATCAGTATCTAAGAATAAAACAAAATGAACACCTGCTTAGGGGAAGTAAATATTTTGTACCACAAATACGAAACTCTTACGGGGAAAAAAGTCTCGTGTATCTAGTACCCAAACTAATCAATGATATGCCACAAGAATACAAGTCTTGCGTCACTATGAAAACTCTGAAACAAAACGTAAAAAAATATTTAAACAGTAACAATTAACAAAAATTAAATAAAAATTAAATAATAGTCATATAAAAATAAACAAAACACAGTAAATAAACAAACAAATAAACAAATTAGTTCCATTTATGTCTTTTATCTATAACGCACATCATGCAGAAAAACTATAGTTCATATTTCTCACTATATAACAAGAGAGTCGAACCATAAAATAAAAAGTTTGAAAACCAAAAATATCAATTATGTAAACGAAAAGCAATCTAACATTAAGCGTTAAATTAAAATTTAAATTTATAGAATTAAAAACTTAGGTTAGTTTAGTTTAGTTATGTAAAAAAGGATTGCTTGTTACGTAATTATGAACACCGTGTCAAGCAACTGAAGGGTTAGCTTATGGTGTGATGTATTATATTATATTGAATAAAGTATATTGAATATATTGAATATATTGAATATATTGAATATTATTATTATTATTATTATTATTATTATTATTATTATTATTATTATTATTATTATTATTATTATTATTATTATTATTATTATTATTATTATTACTACTATTATTATTGGTCCAACTCTCGGGCTGGTTGGACGTGTTTAACGTGGCTCCGTTATAGAGTGTAGATTTCTATAGTTCTATAAGTGATTAAATTCGATCGGTTATTTAAATACACTACGTATGTTTAGTCTTTATAATTAGAACCTGCATCGCAAAATTACTGATAGAAAATGAGTTGCAATATGTGTAATAGTAGTTTACCAAAAGATGGAAATCATGTTAAATGTAATTTCTGCAACAGCTTTTTGCATTATTCTTGCTCCGGGTTATCAGAAAGTACTTACGTTCGTATGTCAAGCAAGAATAAGAATAAGTGGAAATGCATAAACTGCAGGAAAGATGATCAAAAGCAGGAAATTGATTTAACAGCAAATATACCAGAAAGCAATGATGTTAAACATATGTTAGGAATTATAGACATTACATGTGATTTTTCCAATGCTCCACCCGAAGGTACTACATTGGCCAGGACGCGAGTTTTTTTTTACCTGGAAAATTTTGAATTTTGCCGAATCCTTGCTGTTCCAAGCAAGGTAGGGATCTTTAACGTGCGTGACAACACTCACACACGGGACCTCCATTTTACCTCTCATCCGAACGAGGGTGTATTTTTGCGAAAAATGCTCGCCTAACATTTTTCAAGCGGACCGTGTCGGGATCCGAACCCGGGACCTAGGGCGTAGTAGTCACACACATACCACTACGCCACGGAGCCGCCTGGAATTATAGACAGCAAGTTGGATAACTATAAGCAGGTGGTGGATGAGGTTTGCAACGATATGAAAGGATTATCTAACTTTTATGATGACCTTAAACGAGAAGTATGTGAACTTAAAAATATAAATAATGATCTTGCGAAAAGCGTTCGTGCACTATTGGATGAAAACAAGAAAAAGGATGCTAAAATTACTGAACTGGAAATTAAAATAAATAAGCTCGAACAACATGGTAGAAATATTAACTTTGAGATACACGGAATGGAAGTTACAGCTAATGAAGCGCAGGAGGGCTTTTTAAAAATTGGTTGAACAATTGGAAGTAGATATACAACCGAACGATCTTGAAGCAATACATAGGCTTCCGAAACGACGCCCTAATGCAATACCTGCAGTAATTGTAAGATGTGCCTCACAAAATGTTAGGGATAAAATCATTAACAAAAGGAAGGTAACTATAACAAATAACCATATATTTAATAATAATAATGATCGGAAATTATGTCTTTGTGAAAATTTAACCACTTATAATAAATCTTTACTATGGCAAACCAAGCAAAAAGCTAAGGAAACAGGATATAAATTTATTTGGGTACGGAACGGAATAATATTGGCACGTAAATCCAATGAAGTTTCAAGTATAATACGAATCAAAACTGAAAAGGATATTTTAAAGCTAAGCTAGACTTTATAAGTAATATGCTTGTGTGATTAACAGCAAGTTATTAGTGTTTGATAGACTTAAAAATACTGACTAGATTAAGGTAGTTATGTACAAATTCTATTAAATTAAGCAAACAAACAAAATTAAGTATAATGTTGGATGATGATAAATACTCGGATAATGTTAGATACCATACTGTTAGCGATATTACTGAATAAGAACGTTTAAAATTGTGTAAAAGTTCCAATTCCTTGGCAATATTTTGTTTAAATATCCGTGGAATAAAAAGTCATTTTGACGAATTATTAACATACATCTCTGCAACTAAATTTGACGTACTAGTATTATTAGAAGTATCAATAAATGAAATTTCGATCTTCAACTATAAAATTGAGGGATACAATATGTATTCTAAATTACGAACACAACGTAGAGGGGGTGGGATACTTTTATATATTCATAAAAAGTTATTATTTAGGGAAAGTCTATATGAATCGACATCATATGAAAATATTGAAGGGTTCATCAATTTTCGTGGACAACTCATAAAACTTATTATGCTGTACAGGCCACCACATAATAGCGTCAAAGATTTTGTTGAAGAGTTAAACCATCAATTAAATAACAGTAAAAAAGATCATAATATAATTTTTGGAGGAGATGTTAATATAGACTTAGAAAGTAGAACTTTGGCTAATGCAGAAAATGAGTATGAAATTTTATTAAGTAGCAAAGGATTTTATAAATGCATTAAAGAATTTACGCGTCAAGAAATTTATAATGGTAAATTGACTTCTTCATGTATAGATCATTTTTATGTACGTGGAGTGTATGAAGAAATAGTGTCGACTATTATTCAAACAAAAATTTCAGACCACTACATGATTTCATTAACAATAACACTCCTCAGCAGCACGGTAGTAATACATCAAGCAGAACAACAAATTGTTTTAGATGAGAAAATGGTTAAAAAGTACTTAAGTAATATAGATTTTCGGACGTGTTTGAAATGAATAATGAGCCAGATAAATTGTATAATAATATCATTAAAAAATTTCATCAAGTGTATAAAAACTCTCAGACTGTAAGACAGATACAAACCATAAGACGGACAGAAACCATAGATTTTAGAAAGCCGTGGATGTCAAGATTCTTATTAGATTTAATAATAAAAAGGGATCATTTGTTTATGAAATGGCGAACCTCAAGATTAGAAAATGATAGGGTAAATTACACGAAATATAGAAATTGGATAAATGCAAAAATTAAGAAGGAAAAAAACAGTTCTATGTAAACAAATTTAATACGACAGTCAATAACACAAAACAAATGTGGTTTACAATAAATCAGTTAATAAAAAACAAGGAACAAAAAAATTTAGATCAAATAATTAAAAAGCACTTTCCGAATAAAAATGATAAATTAATTGCAAATCAATTTGCGAATACGTTTTTCAATAATGTTAACGCGATTAAACACGTGTGTTCCAATAAATTGAGTAATGATCTGACAGAAAATGAAATTATAAGGGATAATTTTGATATTGAATTAGTAGAAATGAACTTTATAGAAAAAGAAATTGAAAATCTTAAAATAAGAAAGTCCCCAGGTATTGATAATATTAGACCAAAAGATATAATTTTCTTAAAAAATGAAATTTGTAAATTAATACAAACCCTTATTAATTCAATTATAACTAAAGGTAAAGTTCCTGAAAGATTTAAAATAGCAATAGTTAGACCAATACACAAAAGTGGAAGTTACTCAGATTTTTCGAATTACAGACCAATCTCACTTTTACCAATCATAGGAAAAATATTTGAAAAGCATATTGCTCAGAAACTAAATAGTTATATAAAGGACAATAATATAATCGTTAAGGAACAATATGGATTCGTTAAGGGACGGGATGTTAATAAATTATTATCAAAATTTGCTGACATAGTGTATAATAACTTACATAATAATATTAATGTTTTGTGCTTGTTTATTGATTTTTCAAAGGCATTTGAAACAATAGATCATAAAATACTCATAAATAAAATGAAAAAGATAGGGTTTTTGGAATCAGCAATTCTCTTGTTTGAAAGCTACCTAGAAAAAAGGAAATTTGTAGTAAAAATTAAGGATACATTAAGTGACGAAAAAGATCTTGATATTGGTGTGCCACAGGGGTCTATTCTTGGACCATTGCTTTTCATTTTATATATAAATGATATACCGAAGGTTGCACAAAATAGTACGGTATTCATGTTCGCGGATGACATATTAATAATATCGTGTCACAAATCATTTGAAATAGCGGAAAAACAGCTACAAGTAGATACAAACAAACTATCAATGTGGTCTCATGACCATCGATTAATAATGAATGCGCAAAAAACACAGGTTATGTTTATAACCTCACCGTATATGAAAAGGGAAAGAAATCCAAACATAGTATTGCATTCATGCAAATGTTTAGAACTAAGACAAATGAGCTTACGTAAATGTCACGAGGAATGCAAAAAATTATCACATACTACTTGTTACAAGTACTTAGAAATAATGGTCGACAACTATTTTCGTTGGGATGTTCATATTAATATTGTTTGTAATAAACTTAAAGCTATATTGGTAAAATTGTACTATATCTCGGAAATTGTACCACTAAAAGTAAAAAAAATTATTTATGTAGCACTGGCTGAGTCGTTAATTAGATACGGATTAGAGGGTTGGGGATTTGCAAGTGATACTTACATTTCTAAAATTCACTTACTGCAAAAGAAGTTGTTAAAAATGGTAGACAAGGACAATAGCAACTTCATGTTTAAAAATGCATTACTTAATAATAACTTACTATCTGCCAGAGGATTGTTTTATTATAAAATTATAATTGACACCTTTTTCAGCGATTCTTATCAAAAATTACAAAACAGCGAATATTGTCTAAGACAAAATAAATACATAGTGCCGAAGACTAGAAATAAATACGGTGAGAAAAACTTAGACTTTTTGGTACCAAAGTTGCTAAACGAATTACCACAAGAATGTAAGATCTTCAAAAATATGAAATCACTAAAAAAGGAACTGAGAGTATATTTAACCGAAAAGTATGTATAATATCAAAGTAACAATATTGAACAAAAATTAAAAAAAAAATAAATAAAATTAAAAAAAATAGAAACAATAATATAAACAAAAACAATAACAATAACAACAATGTTTTATTACAACTCATAAACATCATAAACATCATAATTTGCAGGACAACCATAACATAAGAGAAATTAACTTTAGGAGAGTTGGGCCATATCAAATAAACTAAATATAATATAGTAAAATGGATTTAAGAAAAATTCTATTATATCTCTTGAATTTTGGAATAGGTTAGATTTAGTCGCATAAGTGATTTCAATTAGCTCAATATAACAATATCAATATTATTTCTGTTCTAAAGTGCACAAAACTTAATAGCTTAGAATAAGGGTAACACCAATCTTTTATATAATTTTAAAGAATTGATTATTATTTAGTAATTTTAGCGAGGGTATTGTCCATACTGTAGGTGTAAAGACATTTTGTGTTTTGTTTTTCTTTTTTTCTTTTTCTCTACTTCTTTTTTCTGTTTATATATTAAGAAATCATTTTTATTTTACTATTATTACTTTAGTGCACTTTAAATTGTATATATATATATATATATATATATATATATATATATATATATATTTTCTTTCCTTACTCATAATGTAGATGAAATTATTTATGTTTTTTTCTTATTTTTATTGGGAAATCTTTGTTACCTATGGAAATATGTTTAAATTTAATTCTATTATATAATAGAAGATATCAAAATTACAAGCACCATGACAAGCAATCTTGTAGATTTGCTTATGGTGAGAGAGAGAATATTACCATAAATAAAGGATTTTGAATTTGAAATTTGAATTTGAATTATTGTTATTATTATTATTATTATTATTATTATTATTAATATTATTATATGACACCCATCAGACATTTGGAAACAAAAATCACGTATGTTTATGAATTAGCCTTGATTTCTTTTACAAAAATAAAAAATTATTGAGTAAATGATTACATCTAAATTAGCGGTCATAATGACCGGATATAGCTATTCTATATATGAACATTGAAATTGTTGATATAATATTGCAATTAGATAAAGATAATTCAGTTAAACACTTACTGAACGGTACTTTAGGAAGAATCCGTAATGCCTCAACTTGAATACCATAAAATTACTAGCATGTAAACGTTTAAAAATTAAAAACGCTCAAAATTACGGGCGTCTCAGTTTTAGTGCTAAGAAGATTCAGGTCAATTTGCCCAGTGTATAATTTACTGACCATAATTAGATAAAACTTCTAGCTACATTGAGGAAGAGGTAAAAGTGATGTACAAAGATATCGAAGACATGCGTAAGTCCGTAAAAGGATATGAAAATCTAATAATTACCGAAGATTTTATTGTAGTGGCAGGTGGGGGTAGGGAAAAAGCGGTAGTAAGTTTATTTGAATTAAGCACGAGAAAGGAAATAGGCTGGTAGAGTTTTGCGACAAAAACAATTTAATTACCACAAAAACATTATCTCAACATAACGCTAGAAGACAATACACGTGGAAGATATGTACTAAGAAACAGGGAGATATCAAATAGATTACATTCTTGTTAGACAACGATTTGGGAATCAAGTAAAAGACTGTAGAAGCTACCCAGAAGCAGATATAGACACTGACAATAACATAGTAATTATGAAAGCCGCACTTAAACTTAAAAATTTGAAAAAAAGCAACGAGAAGGGCACTTTGACTTTGAGTAGCTGAAATATTCACAAATGATTTGAAAAGATGCCAAACGAATCACTGAAAGGACACGGGAAAATTTCTGATACTAAGGAAGTAGGATCGAAATTGAATAACATTAAACCCAGCTTAGACATGGCGGCGAGAGATATTGTGGGGTATAAACAAAAAGAGAATAAAAAACCATGGGTAACAAAGGATATTCTGCATTTACTAGAAGAATGGTGAAAATACAAAAACAAACCAGACGAAATATGAAACAGAGATACAAAGCCATAAAATGGGATATTATTCGCAAATGCAGAAAAACTATAGAACAATGGTTTGATGAAAACTACAAAGAGGTACAAACTAAGATGGAAATAGGAGAGACAGACGAAACATACAAATTAACTAGAATTTTAGAAATTGTAGAGAAAATGGTTAGATGGCAAAAATATATAAGAAATTTATACGCAGAACCGGAACTAGAAACACTAGAACAGAAATCAAACATTGAAAATGGTAACTTGGGATATCTTATACTTAGAGATGAGTTTAAATTAGCATTAAAGGGTCTGGAAAATAATAAGGCAACTGGCATAGGTAAGGCGCAAGCAGTAACTTTAAAAACCGCTGAACAAACAGTAATAAAAGGTCTTTTCTAACTTGTACGTTACATGTATGAGACAGGCGAGATACTTAACGATTTCAAGCGTAACACAATAGTCACTATACCAAAAAAAAAGGTGCGGATAGATGTGAAAATTTTCGAACAATAGGTTTTACCGAACTCGTGTCAAGAATCATACAAACGGGCTGAAAAGATACTAGCAGAAGATCATTTTGGTTTAGACAAAACAGGAGAAAACGGGAGGCCATTTTATTTTTAAGGGTGGTAACGGAGGTGGAGAAAGCAATTGAAAAAAGAAAAAGCATATATATATATATATATATATATATATATATGTGTATATATTGCTGTGATATCGTTGCAATAACCCGGTGCCTCCTTTTTGTGAAATAAAAAGGTTAACATTTTTCTTTTTGTCAACTTTAATTTTTAATTTTAATTTTTAATACCTCGGTTAGCTCAGTTTTAACCACGCACGGAGCCTGCGACAATACGACAACAAAGAATTTTAATTTTCCGTTTACCTCTACTTCCTATGCCTCTTAAGCAAAAACACCATTAAGCACAACTGCTACAATATTCTCAAAATATTTACAATGTACAAAAACGTTTAAGAATTTCTTTGAATAGAACCTTCTTTTAACAATTGAATTAAATTCTTTCAATAATTATCATAAACATAAACAAAATCCAGCAAAAATCACCCTTATTATTATTATTTGAATTCCTATGAACGTACACTAAACTTCCTTCAATCTTTACATAATTTATAACGTGTACTAAAACAATCTTTGTTGACCCTCACATAAAGTTTTCACGAAAGCAATGTTTAAAATATTCATAAATAAAAATACAACAGAATATTCAGATCAGCTAACTTGTGGTCTGCAGTTAGAACCAGTTCCTGCTCCGACTGCTCCCGTTTCAACTTAGCGATTTAAATAGTCCAACGTTGAATCCAGATCTACCTCAGATATGATTTGCATTTTTCTTAGTATAGCTTCTCCTGATTAATTTATAAATTACATTAGCGTCTTTGTTAAACTTCTTGGTGCGATATAGTAATTGTTTAGATGCTTATTACATTTTTTTGTTGAATTTTCACATTGGATCCAGTAATTATTCAGAGTCCTTTTGTTATTGTAAAACTTAGAATTTGATTTAAAAACAACTTTTTTGCTACTTACGTTTTTAAGGATTAAAACCACGAACATCTTTTAATTATTTACTATCACAATTATATAATTTATTAACTATCAAAATCACTTCTAATTCGTTCACGTAAATATTTTCTTTCAGGTAATGTGAACCATGCTTTAATTCAAGTTAAACTGATTTGTTTACAAATCCTGTCGTATTTAAGAGGAACGCATATCTGTTGATAATCGCAGAATTCAGCGATTAAAAGCTTTGTACGTGATTCTTACATGCAATGATGTTCGGTCTCTTTGTCGCACGTTCGCGTGGTTAATTTTAAGTTATTTTAAATTTGTAGTTGTAAATCAAATAGTAAAACTGTCATCTCTTGTTCTCTTATACCCTGTCGTAAAAATTCCTTGTGCATGTGTAAATAAGTTGAAAAAGGGGTAATGAAAAAACACTCTCTCATCGATATTGAAGCAGAACAGTCGGTTTTTCGTTCGGTAACGTGAGTTTGTCAATAGTGCCGCCGACCTTATCGATAAACCCCTAAAAAACTCAGTGAAAGTGCCAAGTAACACGTACTATGATCTCGAATACAGTCCACTTAGCTGAAGAGTAAGGAACTACAACTTAGAACAACAAAAAACCGCGGAGGTTAGTCGATATACAAGTTTATAAGACCCCCCGCGCTGCAAAATGGTATTCGAGCCGGGTTTTTTAATTAATTAATTAGCTCCTATCCTTTAAGCTCCTCATTTATGCGTAAATTTTATAATTGTCGTAGTTTTGAGTGTTTAAACGTGTTACAAAGAGAATAACATTCTCCTTGCAAATTTAATGGTAGAAACATCTGGTTATAACGGTAGATTTTATAATATATCCCTTATCCTTTGTGTCAAAGATTATAGTGGTTGAACAGTTTACTTTAGGTAAACTAAATCTATGAGGGGTTATTGTATTGTAAATCTTTACCTTATTTGTAGTCTCAAGTTTGAGGAACCATTCGGGTTTATCTCAGACTTAGTTTATAACAAAGGGGTTGGAATTTATTTGAAACGTTAAACGTTTTTGTCGGGCGAGCACTGTAATTAGTTGCATTTGTCCATTAATAATTTAATTTCGTAGATTAATTAGTTGTAGCGTATTTGAGTACGCATTGTTTTTACATTAATTTTATTGTTGTTTATTAATCATTAATCAAATATGGTTATATCAATTGATAAAGCTATTTTTGAAGCTTTTGTAGTTAAAAGGTTGGATCATATATACAGTAAGATTAATCAACCGGAAAATGTATCGATTGCTTTAATTAGGAAATCCATTAAAAGTGTCGAGCAAATTGAAAATCATTTCAAGTCTTTTTGCAAGGATATTTTCTTTAATGAAGAGAGTGAACAATTGGACGAATTCTCGGCCCTTAGGGTGAAAATCGATGAGTATCTATTAGATATTCGGATTATCGCTAAACAATGCGAATTAGATCGCGTAGAAAATAAGCCCAAAGTGGATAATATGAATAATTTTTTGTCGTTAAATAGTGGCGTAAGCATGAAACATCTTTCGGTCCCGCGATTCTCGGGACGCATTTCGGATTTTGAGAGTTATTATGCAATTTATAAGCAATTGATTCATGATAATGTCGGTTTGTCTCCTGTGGAAAAATTTTGCGATTTTATTGATACACTAGATGCGTCGTCGCGTGCATTGATAAAACACTTGCCATTAAACGATTGTGCATACGAAGAAGCCTATAAAATCATTACTAATCGTTTTCAGTCCAAGAGGTTATTACTTTCAACATATTTTAATGCTTTCGAAAAATGCCCTAAAGTCAGTTCCTCAGACTCGCATGCGGAACTCCGGCAATTATTTAGTTGTTTTGATGAAAATATAAACGCGTTAAAGCAGATGGAAATAGATTTATTAGATTTCATGTTGTTTAATGTGTTATCGAAAAAATTAGATACAAACATTTTAAAGCGTTTCGAATTAGGAAATAGTGACGAGATGCCTTCGTTTAAAGATTTAAGCTCGTACATTGAAAAATATTGTAAAGTGCTGGAAATAAATGACATTGCTTCAGGAACATGCTTAAAATCTCGAGATTTCGTGAAAGAAAGAGAAAAAGGAAGGTTTGTTAGCACTTCGGCTAAAACTTCTTTAGTTAGTACCACCAATGATGGTAAAAAATGTAGTTTATGTCAAGCTGTGCATCCTATTTATAGATGTAAGCAATTTCTTGATAAAACCCCTCAAGAAAGATTTGAGGTGGTAAAGCTTAAAAATCTTTGTATTAAATGTTTAAATACTTCACATTCGGTGAAAAATTGTAAGTTAGATTGGTCGTGTAGAAAATGTCATCAGTCGCACAATTCGTTACTTCACTTTGATGAAAAATCGGTGTCTCCACGCAGACAAACTCATCGTCAAGGGCAGCGTCTCCTCGGAGAGCGGCGCCTAGACTTACTTCTACTAGTGGACCTAGTAAAGACAATCTGTCGTTGGCGGTTGTGCATGAACAACCTGCCACCAACTCTTTAATTTCGACGTCATTAGAACATACAACGACGCTGTTAGCTATGGCAATGGTGTCGGTGATAGATTATACAGGAAAATTGCAACTTGTTCGTGTAATTTTAGATAACGGATCCATGGAAAGTTTTATGATTCAAAGATGCCGTCGGAAATTAGGTTTAAAGAAACGGAGAGCCAATGTCACTGTTCAAGGACTTGGCCTGAATTCGTCGTTGGTGTCTGGTACATTATCGTGTATAGTCAGCCCTTCGGGAGCAAGGCCTCCAACATATGAAATTGATTGTTACATTTTTCCTAACACTTGTAATCAATTACCTTCGTCGTCTATAGGAGTCAAGCAATGGTCGCATACTCAAAGTTTGGCCTTAGCTGATCCTAATTTTAATATTTCTGGTAAGATTGATATGTTACTCGGAGCGGAAATCTTTGCTCAGGTTTTGTTGAACGAATCTCGTTGGGGTGTCGCTATCGAGCCAGTTGCTATTAAAACAACCTTTGGTTGGATTTTAACGGGAAAGGTCGTTTCCCCGAATAATTTTATTACGTCGTTGTGTGCTTTCGTTGAGCCCTTAGACAGCGACATACGTCGATTTTGGGAATTATAAAATATTCCCTTCAAGAAACACATTTCTTCTGAAGAAGAAAAGTGTGAAAATCAATTTGTGGAAAATTATAGACGTATCAAGGACGGTCGTTTTGTAGTGTCCTTGCTCTTTAAAATTTCTAAACCTTCATTCGTGGGTACGAGATCGATTTGTATTAAAAGATTTTTGTCGTTAGAACGTCGTTTGCTAAAAAATCCTGAATTGTATTCGGATTACAAAAAATTTATGGAGGATTATTTGGAAAGCGGTCACATGGTCCACGTGAAATCGCCTATAAATTCGTCGGTTCATGAGAAAATGTATTACATTCCTCATCATGCTGTACATAAGCGTGATAGCACTACCACCAAATTGCGTGTGGTTTTCGATGCTTCGTGTCCGGATCAATCTGGAAATTCGTTAAATGATAGCTTGGCTATTGGCCCGGCTCTGCAAAAGGACATTGCAGTTTTGTTATTGCACTTTCGTGTACACCCTATCGTAATTACAGCTGACATCAAACAAATGTATCGGCAGATTTTGGTTAAAGATATCGTGATTATCAACGTATCGTCTGGAGATTTTCTCCGTCGGATCCTATTATGGACTTTAAATTAAATACTGTGACTTAAGGAGTTTCGTCGTCGCTTTTTTTGGCCTTGCGTACTGTTCAAGAATTGGCAAGGTTAGAATCGATTAATTTTCGTTTCGCGTCATCGGTATTGGCGAGCGATACCTATGTTGATGACTTAGTTACTGGATGCAATTCGATTGAAGCTGCTATTCAATTAATTGGTGAATTGAATAGTATTTGCACTAGTGGTAGTTTTCAATTAAGAAAATGGAGTAGTAATTGCCCGGAAGTGATGTTCAACTTGAGGGAGTCCCTGTCCAGTTCGGACGCAATTACATTTCAAGATAAAGATAGTGGTTCAATAAAAATTTTGGGCCTTTCGTGGCGCGCTCTTACAGATGCATTTTTATACAACTTAGTCGTTGAAGAGCGCATTTGTACTAAGCGTAATATTTTGTCGGCTATCGAAAAAATTTTTGTTCCTTTCGGTTTGATAGCGCCTTTAGTACTTTTCTCTAAACGTTTAGTTCAAGATCTTTGGCTTTTAGGTCTCGGTTGGGACCAAGAGCCGCCATTGAAAGTCGTACAAAAATGGAAACATTTTTTGGGTGAATTGCCGGTGGTTTCGAATATTGAGATTTCGCGTCGCATCGTATGTCATAATTTTAAAAGGGCGGAGTTGCATGGGTTCTGCGATGCTTCTGAAGTCGGGTATGCAGCTGTCATCTATTTTCGTTCGTTCCATCTAGAAAGTAATATTACCATGTCCTTATGCGCAAAATCGAAGGTTTCATTACCCCGTCTCGAAATATGTGCTGCCGTACTCTTGGCAGATTTAGTAGATTTTGTCAAAAATACTTATACAGATATTTTATACTTTAGTAATATTTTCGCGCGGTCAGATTCTACTGTTGTTTTGTTTTGAATTCGGTCTTCCTCGCATAAGTGGAAGACATTCGTTAGCAATCGCATTTCGCATATTCAAGAACGTATTCCTCCATCTTCATGGTTTCATGTTAAGTCCCAGGATAACCCTGCGGATTGTGCCTCACGTGGACTTTTGGCTTCAGAGTTGGTTCATCATCCATTATGGTGGACAGGGCCTTTCTGGTTAGTGCATCGTAATGAAGAATGGCAGGCAACGTCGCTGCCAAAACTTATCGACTCATCTCAGATGGACATCGAATATCGTACTTTGTCGTTAACAGTCGTTGTCTGAGAATTTTTTAGATTTGTTATTGGTTAAATTTTCAAAACTGCAGAAAATTTGTAGGATTATTACATGTATTCCTCATTTCATTCGTAATGTTTAATGTTCGGCAGATTTGCGTTCAAAATATTCTGATGGTTTATCTCTAGCTCAGCAGCAAGAGGCTATACATTTATTGATTAAAAGAGTTCAAACAAATGTTTTTGCCCAAGACATTGCAAATATTAAAACTGGAAAACTTGTTAGTAAACAACTTCGTAGTCTTAGTCCGTTTCTAGATAGTTGTGATTTGTTGAGGGTGGGCGGTCGCCTACGTAATTCTGAGTTGTCGCATGATGCAAAATTTCCAATTTTGCTTCCTCGGTCGCACCGGTTGACTGAAATTATTATATTAGATTATCATGAAAGACATTTACATCCTGGAAATCAAACAACTCAATTTTTACTAACTCAAAATTATTGGATCTTGTCCGCAAAGAGGGCTAATCGGCAATGTTTAGAATCCTGCATTCGTTGTTTTCGTGTAAACCCTGTGGCTTTATGTCCCCCTATGGGGGATTTACCAGCTTCTAGGTTAACTCCAGGTAAGGCGTTTTTACATACGGGAATCGACTTTGGATCTTGCTCCGTCACGATGTATCGATGTCGTGTTGCAAAATCATTGAAGGCGTATATTTGCTTATTTATTTGTTTCAGCACTAAAGCTATCCATTTAGAATTAGTGTATAACTTGTCGACAGACGCATTCTTGGGTGCTTTAGGTCGATTTATTGCTCGAAGAGGCAAATGTATTCAAATTCATTGTGACAATGGTACTAATTTCGTTGGGGCCTCTCGTGAAATCTCTCAATTGATGCGTCATTTGGCATGCATTGAGGGAATCGAATTTGTGTTTAATCCCGCTGCTGCTCCTCAGTTTGGTGGCGGGATTAAATCAGTAAAATCCCATTTGAAAAGAATTATCGGTGAACAAATTTTGTCGTTTGAAGAATTCTCGACGGTATTGATTCAAATCGAAGCGATTCTCAACTCACGTCCACTATGCGCACTGAGTTGCGAACCGCATGACTTTTTGTATTTGACCCCGGTTCATTTTCTTAATGTTGAACCAGTCTCGGTGTTAACAGATCCAGATTTGTTGTCTATAAACCCCTCTCGTTTGAATCGCTGGCAACTGTTGCATCAAATGCAACAAGGGTTTTGGAAGAAATGGAGTGCTGAATACCTGCACACGTTGCAGCAGAAAAGTAAGTGGTTGAGAAATTCCACTACCCTACCTATTGATTCGCTTGTACTCTTAAATAAAGTGGCGTTTAGGAAGAGCAGTAGATGTTCATCCTGATAGGGACGGTATCGTCCGGGTAGCTACCGTCAAGACAGTTCAAGGGTTAGTTAAACGCTCCCTAGTGAAACTATGTTTACTGCCAGTTATTTAATATTTAATGGTATGTATACATATATTCACTTATATAAGATTGTCAGTTTAGGTTTCTTAGTTAATAGATCTAATTAGTTTTAAATATAAAACAAGTTAGTTCATACTTATTTTGGTGGGCGGGATGTTCGGTCTCTTTGTCGTACGTTCGCGTGGTTAATTTTAAGGTATTTTAAATTTGTAGTTGTAAATCAAATAGTAAAACTGTCATCCCTTGTTCCCTTATATCCTGTCGTAAAAATTCCTTGTGCATGTGTAAATAAGCTGAAAAAGGGGTAGTGAAAAAACACTCTCTCATCGATATTGAAGCAGAACAGTCGGTTTTTCGTTCGGTAACGTAAGTTTGTCAATAGTGCCGTCGACATTATCGATAAACCCCTAAAAAGCTCAGTGAAAGTGCCAAGTAACACGTACTATGATCTCGAATACAGTCCACTTAGCTGAAGAGTAAGGAACTACATCTTAGAACAACAAAAAACCGCGGAGGTAAGTTGATATACAAGTTTATAAGACCCCCCCGCGCCGAACAAATCTTTTGGTTATTTCTACTAATGTTTGATGCATAAACGAAATTAATGCGCTATTTCCTGCACATAGTATTCATGTTATTGGCATTGGTTCTCTTGGATTTTTACTTTCCTTGGTCACGTACTTCTTGTTTGTACAGTAAATTTGATGAACTTAGCTTTTATCAACATGCCGTAATTATTTCTAATCCATCAAGGTGTTGGATTTTACCTTTCTGGGGATACTTGGTGTAATGATGATGTATTGCTCACGCGTATTGTGTTGCAGCTTCCGTCCACGTCGTTTTATGACTTGCCAATTTGTTTATTTAATTAAATCTTCTAAAATACTTTTCATTTCTTAAAATAATTATGACTGTAGTTAATATATAAAGCGTTGTCATTTGTTTTCCTGCCCAATTGTTGTATTTCTCATTTTTCTTCGTAAAAATGTCTAGTTTTCTGAACCTTGATGTTATTTTCAGGAAGCACACTATACTAGTGATCCCATCTACCCCTAAATGACTCTATTAACATAGCAATATATATATATATATATATATATATATATATATTATATGTATATATAGAGGGTTGGTAAATATGAAAAAAGCATTCGATAATATAAAATGAGGAATTATGTGCAAAATACTGAAAAATATTGGAATGAGTTGTAGGGTTAGACCGATAATGACATAGCTTAGACAAAAAGCAAATAGTTGTATTACAGTTAGAGCAGGAATGTAGAGAAGTAAATATTAGGAAAGGGATGATATAGGGATGTGCCATATTCCCACTAATTTTTAAGTTGTATATCGAAGAGACAACGAATACTGTCCAATGCAGAAAAACATTTGGAATTACTATTCAGGGACAAACGAATGATATGCTTAGATTTGCAGATGATATAGCGGTATTAGCATTTAGCAAGGAAGATGTAAAAGTGGCTCTAAAAGAAATGGAAACAGTACTAACAGAGAAACACGGTATAAAAATTAACGAAAATAAAACCGAAGCAGAGGAGAGGTAAGTAATTCAAAAAGCCGAATACAAATAGATAACGGTAACTTACTAGAGGTTAAGGATTTCTGCTAACTAGGAAGTCAAATAATGCAAAATGAGAAAATGCAAAAGATATAAAACAAATATAAGTACAATGACGTGCTGCATTTAACAAGAAAATGCAAATACTATGTTGAAAGGCTACAAACAGAAACAAGGAAAAGATTGCTGAAAGCATACATGTGAAACACAGCACTGTACGACTGTGAAATGTGTACAGTAGAAGAAGCGGATAGGAAAACGTTGAATACTTTGAAATGTGGTGTTACAGACGTATGATGAACATACCATGGACAGAAAAAGTTAAGAACGGAGAAGTTCTAGAAATGGTACGAGAAGAAAGAAATATGTGAAAAACAGTAAAAAATAGGAGAGATAGGTCATTTCTAGGAATGAGGGAATAGTGATGAATATATTAGAAGCAGAGAAAGAAGAAAGAGAGGTAAAGGTAGGCCTAGATTAGACTATTGCACACAGATAATGAAAGATGTAGGCTGTAAGAATTTCAGAGATGTGTGTAGGTTAGGTCAGAATAAAAATCAATGGAGGTACGCGTCGAACTAATTCTAGTACAGTAATCTAACAATGAAAAGAGTAACTGTATTTAAACCTGATGATTATTGTAAGCCACTACAGATGTTGTTTTTGCAATATCCTCAACATATGTTGATTGTGGAAAGGGGTAATTGAAAAATAATAAATTCGAGTATCTAAGTGATGGGATATCTTGGTAGCCATCAGGTTTTTGACCACCTTCACGTACCATTGAATAGCGGTGAAATAATATATATTTTCAGATAATAATAAAAAGAGAAAGATGCAAAACGTATAAAGTACAAAAAATGATTTGCATATGCCGGACTGTATTTAATAAGAAAAAGCAGCTGCTATGTTCGAAGACAGCAAGCTTAGAAACAAGAAAAAAGTTACTGAAAGCATATGTGTGGAACACAGCATTTTATGGCAGTGAAACGTGGCCAGTAGGAGAAACGGGCAGGAAAAACATGCGATGCTACAGACATAACATGGACAGACGTAGTTAAGAACACTGAGGTTCTCGCAATAGTAGAGGAAGAAAGATATATGTGGATAAAAGTAAAAAATATGATGATAGCACACCTACTAAGGCATGAGGGAATAGTGTAAAGTATATCAGAGGCATAGAAAGAAAAAAAGAGCTAAAAATAGACCTAGATTTCCTATTACACACAGATAGTGAAACATATAGAATGTGGGAAATTTTAAAAAAGTATGTAAAGCAATTCAGAATAGAAAACATTGGAGGCACGCGTCTAATCAATTCTAGTACGGAAAAGGTAATGGTGAAAAAAGTAATTGTATTTAAATCTTATGATTACTGTAAACTACTACAAACGCTGTTTTGCAATATTCTCAACAAATGTTGATTGTGTGAAAGGAGTAATTGGAACACTATTGATTCGGCAAATGTCTAAGTGGTGGAGGATCTTAGTTTGTGACCCCATTCACATACCATAGAATATCGGTAAAATAAGGTATATTTTTAGAGAACAATAGACCGAGAAAAGTGCTAAAGATATGAATAAAGGCTTAGCACAAACCATGCTGCATTTAACAAACAAATTAGCTGCTATGTTTGAAGATAATAAGCATAGACACAGGAAACAAACTTATGAAAGCATATGTGTTGAGCACAGCACTGTATGACTGTGAAACATGGACATGAAGGAAGCGGACAGAAAAAAAATAGAAGCAATAGAAGCATTTGAAATGTGGTGCTACAGGCGTATGGTAAAGATGATGAAGTTTAGAAAAAATAGCTACTAGAAATGGTAGGGGGAAGAAAGAAATATGTGGAAAATAGTAAAAATAGGAGAGATAAGATGATAGGACACATACTGAAGTATGGCGGAATAGCGCGGTGTGCGATAAAAGTAGAGAAGAGAAGAAACAGATGTAGAGATAGACCTAGATTAAACTACTACACACAAATAGTGAAAGATCTAGGGTGTAAGAATTTAAGGAAATGTGTAGGCTACCTCGGAATAGAACACAATGTCGGTACGCGTCCAACGTGTTCTTAGACTGAAGACCTAATCATGAAATGAAACGATTCGTTTTGAAAATGTCAAAAATTGATATCTGAAGTACTTGATTATAGTACGAAGTGTGGTGTGCTGTTTGAATTGTAAAGTTTTCATTGTAAATATCGGAAGTATAAATTGTGTTTGCTAATTGACATTGTTATAGTTTTTGTGCTGCCAGTGTCGGTTAAGGGTTTTGCAATTATATGCGATATAAAAATATGTGGAAACTCAGGTTTAAATATTTTACCTGGTATTGTTTGGGAATAGAAATTGTTCATTTTAAGAATATATGGATGATTGATGCGTTACTTTCTAATCATAAAACTACCATACGTGTTATTTAAAGCGTATGGATTCGCTTTAAAATTAAAATTGTGTTCATAATAAATTAATTTGTTTTGTTTTCATAAGTGGCGTTTATATTTTGTGTATATAATTTATTAGAGTTCTGAATAAATCGGCTTTTAAGTGGTGTGGTACTTGACGAGGTATGCCTTTGAATAAATTGATTTGGCAACTGTTATGAAAATGTTAATTGCTTTTGTGGAAAATATTGGTTATTTGGCCATTGTGGCTTGAATCGAGAATAGTTTGTATAAGGTTTTTGCCACTGAAAACTTTGAATTTGCGCTAGTAAAGATTTTGTGTGAAGCGAGATGTATTATTTTGGAAACTTCATCTCTAAAACGGTGCTGAGTAGTAAATGGTACATGCTTTTTTGGTTTTTCTGAAAGTATTCCTAGTGATGGTCTAAAATTAGTATGTGTGTTTATATTAATTAGTAGCTTATAAAAGGTCTTCTTCGTCTATTACAAAATTCATTGCAACTTCAAAACAATCTGGGTTCCTAAATCTTATTTGTAAAGTCATTCTAGAAATGTCTTTAACGCTAGTCTATTATAATTTATAACTTGTAAAGTGCGTTCTTCGTTAGAAATGTTCAGGGAAATCAATTTTAAAACAAAATAGAACACGTGTAGTTTGGTATGGTATACCAAAGTGGCACGGAGTTCATAATTTATTAGGTCTTAACGAAATCAATTCTTGTACAAGACGATCAACACTTCACTAGTCGCCAGAGCATAAACTTGAAGTCTCCTTTACGTTTTCTCAAGTTCAATTCAATTCAATTCAATGCATGCTCTACATTGCAACTTACCTAAAATTGCCATTACAGTAAAATTATTTAATATTTCGTTCGTTTTACTTGCAAACGCGTTCAGTAAATTGTGACAGTTTTCAGTAAATGTATTTAAAGCGTTACATTTTCCATCATAATGTGCAATTGTATTTATATATAATTTTAAGAAGTGATATTCTGCTTTAACAACTATTATACTTCTTCTGACTTTTTCAGTTAAATTTAAAAATTCAATTGTATTAACATTAGAAAATAAATCCCTTGCAGTTGCTTTAAGCTGAGGATTTAATATACAATAAAATTATACAAATAGAATTCAGAATTTACTTACAGAATAATTACTTTGCATTTTATGCCTGTAAGATCTCGACGATTTCAGTTCGTTCTTCTAATTTTCTCAAGCTTTACTTGTAGGATTCGAACGATTTTTGTTCTTCCTCACAATTGGCTAGGAATTACTGTTACTGCGTCAAACATAGCTTGTACGGTTCTGTGTTAGCTTGATGTGTTTTCGAATAGTGTCCTCTTCTAATCGAAGCAATTCTTCCTTGTGGTTACTTCTAATAAAGTGGTACAACAAAAGTCTTCGTGGAAACAGAATTTTAGGATTTCGATCACACTGCGCCAATCTTGTTCGTTGCCGAATGAACGTGTTTTAGAAAGTTTTATCTCATACTTAGATTTTTACAAACTATAATGCACGATGAATTCTTACACCTAATGTGAGAAATATATGACTAATATGACTGGTTAACAAATAACTAACAATTCTTCTCCTTGCTTACATTTATATTTTTTTAGTGATCTTGATTAGCTTCAGTCACTTGCATGAACTTCTCGTTCCCGGGAGTCTGTGCACACTTGCACTTAATTCTTAGTAAAACCAGCAATCTATTTTTATGAAACCAATATTACTATCAAATAAAAACAAAGCATTTATATTCCAAAAAGTTGCAGATGTTATCGGCAAGTGATAAGTTTACTAACCTATGTGAGAAACACATAGAAATAAAAAGTAATAAAATTACAATTTTTTTATAAATATGAATGTATGCAACTAGTTAGAGCCTACGAGTTCATCGGAATACTCGCAATGTTTTCATCGAAGAAATCCGATATGAGATTAAGCACAATCCAATATCAATGTTTGTAGATTATCTGAAACTGCTTGAACTCTGCAGTAGTTGGTATCTTCTGATGAATCTGTGTTAAAGAATAGACGTTTTTGTATGCGAATACCATTGAACACAATCGCAGACTAAGAAACAAACAGTTTTATCCACATTTGCTATTAATACGTTAGGCTAAGTGAGTGTTTAAGTTAAAAGTAATATTTTGCCAAAATTTTGAAACTGCTCTACTTGGTCGGTTATATAATCTACGTTGGAGTTTCTATATTAATCCCTATCAACATAGAAAAAATGTAGGATAATAATTACAATATCGGGTTTAAAATTAACCTTGAAAAATCTATTTTATTTACATAATTACTGGTAATCACAAGATTATAGAACTTCAACTTATATTGCAAAATGGACATAAAATGAACATTATCACCTGGAAGGTTAAGACAATTGTCGTACCTGTGGGCAAGCATTCCAACACCCTCTGCATAAAATGTTGCCGTTAATGAACTAAAATAACTGTAGACGTTCCCTCGACGTCCTGTTAGTTTCGAAGCGTTGCCCTCCTAGCCGCTTTTTCAGTTTAGAGAAAACATCGTAGTCGCTCGGTGCTATGTTTGAACTGTAAAGCGGGTGATTGAATACATCCCATTGGAATTGTTGAATGAGCCTTTGAATTACATCAGCACTATGAGAACGGACGTTGTCATGTTTCAGAACAACTCCATAAATCAGCATCACTCAAAGTTTTCTACATACACATGGCTCATTTTTCGACGATTTTTTGCTGCGTTATTCTCATCGGCTTGTAGAAAACGAATAGCACTTGACAATTTGCACTTGGAAAAAGAATCAATTGAGGTAGCCATATTTACGCGCTTAGGACTAGGCTGCGACAGTTCTTGTGAAGGGAAACGAGTAGTCGCTCATCGTACATAGTGGTTACCTGCGGCTCGTCTACGGTGTGCCAGCTAAAGTTGAAGAAAGAAACCGCTTACACATTATTAGCACAAAATCCAATTGTATATTTGCATATATTCTGGAATGATTTGGCAATGAAAACAACCATACAAAAAGTAAATTACGAGGAAGTACCAAGATAACAATTATTTCCTTTTTTTTTTTAATATAAGTCAAGACTATAAATTTCATCACCTTAAAGCTACAAGATGATTAATTAAATATTTTCAGAGTTTGAAACGTGTCACATAAATATCCATGAAGTTTATATTTTGTCCATTTTGCAAACGACATCGTCAAGTCAAAATGTGGATTGCTTTACACATGCAGATTCATATCTCCAATTAATCCGGATTAGTATATGTAGCAAGGTGATGGTTTTAAAGAAAATTACTTGCCGTATCAAGCTAAGAGGTGTCTGTTTAGCACAGTTTCTGAATAATATTGGGAAGACGAAGTCTATATAAACATAATCACTTACAGAATAAGTAAACGCTAGAAGCTGATTCGTTACTATTATACAGAAGAATTGGTAAATCATTCACATTAATGTTGTTTCAATCTTTAATGATTTTCACATTTTCTCTAATTTTGCTGCCGTGAAGAAAGTGTAGTATTTTGCCATCCGCTTTGTTTGGTTGAAATTGGTATGACTTGTTTTGTTAGGTGTGTAGTCACTACTAAAGTTCTGTACTGTCTAGTGCTGAAACACCGTTTAGCTTCATGTGTTCTATTCTGTACTAAACGCCAACTTTCTCCGATGTAAACTATACCAGATTGGGTAAAGATGTCAGAATATTGCCCCTTGATATTTATTTTGTTATAACTTTCATGAGGTTGGATTTTAAACATGAAAGTTCTTTGGTAAGATGTTGTGAGTATAAAATCCTATCTCACTCTGAACTTCATAGTTAATTACCGACAATTTTGTTGAAGAATAGTGACGCAAGAAATAATGAAGGTTTTGGTATGCACAAGGCATAACAGTTCGTTAGATTGACGAACAACAAGTACAATAAGGAATCATAAACTTCCATTTTTTTTTCGATTTCCATGGTAAATTTCATAAAATTTCTGAATATTTTCTTCACAGTGTAGCCATACCACGAAGATCTCGTTTGCATATTAAAATTACACTTTGTGTTTAATGTCTGGTGATCTTAGAGGCGTAGATTCAAATGACTCCTTAGGGATGTTTGCCACAATTAAGAAAAAGGGAAAACCAATTCGTGTGTTAGAAGTTTTTTGTAAAACTGTCAATCAAAGATAAAACACGCGGATATTCAATATTTGTCCATTAGGATGATCAGATGTTCAAACAGTCAACATGACAGGAACATTTGTGGGCAGAGATATTTCATCTAAATTGGCCAGCATATGAGATTAGATGGATAGACGACTAGATCTCAAAGCATGAAATGTACTACTGTCAGCATAAGACTTTAAATTGTTTGCGGAGTATTTACAAGAAGGCAAGTTGATTAATTTGCTGAATTTGATATTGAACGGGATTGAACCTCTAGTTCACATATATTTAGGAGACAAGCGATGCTATAGACTTGTGGGGAATTATATGCTTCTAAACGTCATCGAAAGTATTAGACACATCAATGAAATTCACATTTTCGCGTTCAAGTTCGGTAATCAAATCTTGATCTATCTTCGTATTCCATCCGGTATAGAATCAACGTCGCTGCTTATGGTTAAGAGCGGTATTGCAATTTCTGGGTTTACGTGTCTGTGTCTTAAGGCTGTAATTTACGAAATATTCTTTATTTCTTCGTATGTTCTCAATTCCGTTCTTGAACCTATTAAAATAAATACTCTAAATTGCAATTTACACAAAATTGCCCTTACTGTAAAATTATTTAGTGTTTCGTTCATTATACATGCAAATATGCTCAGTAAATTGTGACAATCACCAATAAATGTTTCTAAAGGGCGACGGTTACCATCATAATGTGGAATTGTATTTAAATATAATTTAAAAAAAAATCTGCTTTATCAGTCATTACGCTTTTGTGTGGTTTTTAATTAAACTTAATTACTTAGTTGTTTTAACACTAGAAAGTAGATCTTTTGCAGTTGATTCAACCTGAAGATTCAACACACAATAGAATCATACAAATGAAATTAAGGAGTTACTTAAACAAAAATTACTCTGCACTTTATGCCTATAGGATCTCGGCGATTTCTGTTCATTCTTCTGGTTTTTTCAAGTTTTATTTGTAGAATTTAGACAATTTTTGTACTTTTTCCTAATTTGCTTGGATTTATTTTTTCTTCTTCAAATAGAGCAAGCCGTAGTTCTGTGCTAGTTGGATGTGTCTTCGCATAGTGCCCTCTTCTAATCGAAACAATTCTTCCTTGTGGTTACTTCGTGTAAAGTGTTACAACAAAAGTCTTCGTAGAAATAGGATTTCAGGTTTTCGATTACACTGCGCCAGTGTAGTTCGTTGCCGAATGAAAGTTTTTGAGAACGTTTTATTTCAAACTTGAATTTTTACAAACTATAATGCACGATACATTCTTACATCTAATATGAGACATATGACTAACACATGACTGGTTAACAAATAACTAACAATTCTTCGGGCTTCTTACCTTTCTATTTTTTTCTCATCTTGATTTATTTCAGCCACCTACATGAACTTATCGTTCTCTGAAGTCTGTGCACACTTGCACATTATCTGTTAATTTTTAATAAAACTAATAGCAATCTATTTTTATGAAACCACTGTTATTTATTATATCATTGATTAATATTATTAATTTCTACTTTAAAAAGATGCAGGAGTGATCCACAAGTGTTAAGTTCACGAACCTGTGTGAGCGAAGCATAGAAAAAAACTTTCTCGGTTCTATAACATATTTTTGGAGTTTCTGCATTAGTGCTTATCAAAATGGAAATGTGAGTTTGTAATTACAATATCGCGTATGAAATCAACTTTGAAAAGCCCATTCGATTTACATAATTACTGATAGTCACAAGGTAGTTGAATTTCAACTTATATTGCAAAATGGACATAAAATGACATAAAATAACCAAAATCACCTGATAGATTATGACATTTGTCGTGTCTATTGATAAGCTTTCCAATACCCTCTGCACAAAATGTTGCCGACAATGAACTAAAATGACTTTAGACGTTGCCTTGAAGTTTCTCGTTAGTTTGTAAGCGTTGCCCTTCTAGCCACTTTACTAAGAGCAACTGAAGGAGGGGAAAGCTGAAAAAATGTAGAGTGATTTGGAAGGGAATAAAAACTTGTTTTGGAAATGGACAAGGAAGACAAGAAAGGCTGAAAATAAGGGCGTGAATGGCATTGTTAACAGTAGAAATAAAATTGTTTGGAACGAAACAAGTGTAAGAAATTGTTGAAAAAAATATTTTAAGACGCTGTATGGTGGCGGCAAGAAAGATACAGATGACTGTGTGGATGATGAAGAGAGCAGTAATATACTGGTCGAAAATGTAAATAATAGTATAAAGTGCGAATGCAGTGTAGAAGAGGTATGGAAAGTGGCGAGAACTGAAGAATGGCAAAGTGGCGGCTGTAGATGGAATAAGTGAAATGCTTAAGTATGGGTTTCGGGTGCTGATTTAATGTTTGTGCAAACTGACAGAGTTGTGTTTAAAACAAGCAAAGGTGCTTGAACATTGGAAAAGTGCGATCATTATCCCTTTGCACAAAGGTATAGGCAGCAAGTATGAATGCAAAGATTACCGTGGAATAAGTCTGTTGAGTGTACCCAGTAAGGTATATAGAAAAGTTGTGATCGAGAGAGTTCGTAGAAAAACGCACAGCAAGATATGAGACATTCAACGTGGTTTTATGCCTGGAAGAGCGTGTCGATCAAAAGTTCGCTACATAACAAACTGTTGAAAAGTGTATGCATACCAGAAAGAAAATGTATGTAACATTTGTAGATCTGGAAAATATGTATGACTCTGTGAACAGAAGTGAATTATGAAAGACTGCGTGAATACGGTGTGAGCAACTGCTTGATAAAATATATCAGAGCAATGTACGAAGGCAGTAGAACATGTGTATGTGTGATAATGTGTGGCAATATTTTGACACTGTGAAAGGTATAAGACAGGACTGGGTGATGTCTCCATAGTTGTACAATGTATTTATGGATAAATGTATCAGGCAGGCTTGCGAAGGAATGGAAGGAGTGACAATTGGTGAAACAAATGTCAGTGTATTGTTGTATGCAGATGATGCAGTAGAATGACTTTATGTAGCTTGGTAGAAAACTTTTCAGTAAAGGAAAACTGGATGGTGAAATAGAAAGAAAGACAAATGTTAAAAGAAAAGTGTTGGGAAGGATTGAGTATAAATGCAAAGCTTGCCATTTACAACAGTGTGTTTGTGCCAGTTGTTATGTATAGAAGCGAAACTTGGGTCTGGCAGAAGAAGCACGTTAATTGTATAAATGCTGCAGGAATGACGTTCCTGAAAAGTATGTGCAGAAAAACATTGAGAAGTAAAGTGCATAACAAATGGGTCAGAGCAGAGTATGGGATGCAAATGACCCTTAAGGAGTGAAGCGAGCCAATCACGCTTAGATGGTTTGGACATGTGGAAAGAATATACGAGAAAAAACTTACCATATATATACATATATATATATATATATATATATATATATATATATATATTACTCATATTTAGACCAGGGTAGAAAATTAAATAATTACATCAAATAATTTTAATCACCGTGTATAATGAATATTATTAGATAATACGCGTTATTAAAACCGTGAAGCATAAAAATTTATTAGTTTCATTAAACATAAGAGATTTAAATCATGTACAAGACGCTTTATATCAAAAGAAGCAGTATTAAAAGCTCTGCGTGTAATGTAATTATTCCTAAACAAATGGAAATTACGTGCAAAATTTATCTTAATTAACTCTATTTCAAGTAACCGGTATTGAACAAAACGTACAGATAATATCTACAGAAACTTGTAAAACCCAATAAAATGCAAATCCTAGAAGTGTTAGTTAGAAGTAGGATGTTTGAACACACCTGCGTATTTTAAAAGGCAATTTCAGTTTAATTTGTTTAGATAAACATGTCGATTCTAAGGATATTGGAAACGGTCAGATGCATTAGCACGAAATACAAAACAGGGTTTATTTAAAAGCTCATTCGGCGAAAATTTTGCAGATAATTAATGTTTACAAAGAATCTTGGAGAAACCGGGGCTTAATATTCACGAGAAGGTGCGATACGGGGTTATTAAACCCAGATAGTCCACATGGACTAAAATATAATCGATAATAAAGAATATCAATTTGCACCAATACGAACAGGTTAGAAAAGGAAAGAGAAAATGCGTCAAGCAAAGACACATATAGTAAAAGGCGTGATTTAAGCAACGTCACGAGGGTCACAATTGGTTGAAAATAGGATGCAAATATCAGAGGTAGAAACAACAATTTCTGTACAAAATTAATTAGTTTTTCTCGGACATGTTTGCGTGCCGTGTGAGAATTTCTGAGATTTAAATGGGGCGAGTGAAAAATTCGTAAAACCGACGCGCGAGCGACCGACTGGGAACATAGAATGAGAAATTCTTAAGAATTGTCTGTTTTGAGGACAAAAGCGACGTGCCGGCTATTCGCTATATATACCGGTGGTAATATGAATTTCGGCCTCTTAGACTTTTGACTATTCGATGCGTTAAAAGCTCTTACATCCGCGACTTGATTCAAGATGTTAAACAGTGCATTTTAGTTTGATAAAATAATTTAAAATTTTGCTCGTATATTTTAGTGATTCAAAATAGTTTGTTATTTATGTGCTAACATGAATGTACTTCAGTGCACTTAGATACAAGGTAATAAAATTTAGTATCACTGTACCAATTAGCAAAATTTACAACGACAAATGTATACACAAAAGTAGGCAGTTTTGGCGTATATTGGTGAAAGACGCATGAATTTCTTTGCTATTTTTCGGGGTGTTAATAATTAAATGGTTCAAAACGTGTCTGATCCACGAAACAAGGGTCAGATATACACAGATGAGTTCCGGAAAACCCCAGAAACAACTTTAAATAAATAGTGATGGAGAAAATTTTAAAAGCGTTGAGAATTAGAAGCCGTAAATATAATCTTGTTGGAATGGTGTGATTAACTAAAGGGACGATGTACATTGAAGCTACGAGGACAGTAACCTTCAGGTAAATTATACTATTTTGTTTGACATTTTGTGTGTGTTGAATAACTTTATAATTGATTTACTTTAAATGGACATTAGTGAAATTGTACTAACCATAAAATTTTAATTTTAAGATGAAATTTGCTTGTTTAAGTAGAAAGGGTATTTAGTATTGATGTTCTGAATTATGATGAAACTTTGGGTATGTCTTTGAGCTCAATTAGACGAACCTGGTTAATTAACGTAAAGGGTGGTAGATGCTCCTTTATACTCAGACTCCGGTCTGCTTATATTGTTATATTAATTAGTAGGCATCCAACAAGGACTTTAATTCTGGATGCACGTTAAAGTGATAATAAAATTAATCTTGAAATTCTTTTTAAAACTGAATTTTATGCTGAAATTTAATTTGAAAATTTAATGTATTCTGAATATTGATGTAAATAGAGTTAACGTTGATGTTTGTGGTAGGAATGTGTTGTTTAATTTTATGAATGAGGAGGTTTATAAAATTAGGTGAGCAGCTGAAGCGAAACCAGGATCACAGCAGTTTATGACGCCCAATCGGTGGGACTAGAATTTTTTGTTGAAAGGACCCAGTTCCCGCATTCAAAGGAGTATATCACAGCAATATATATATATATATATATATATATAACACACACACACACACACACACACACACACACACACACACACACACACATAAAAGTAAAACTGCAAGTTGCGGATCACGTAAAAGATGGTTGAATGTAGTAGAAGAGGTTGAAAGAACGGCAGGTGAGAAGTATGAGGAATAAAAGGCCATTCCTAAATCAATGTATGAATGCTACAGAGGCAAAGAGAGTGTGTAGGAACCGAGGGATGAAACGAGAGATTGTGAATGGTACTGGGAGTAAAAGTAGTGTAGTAGTCTAGAGATGTACTGTGCATATACCCCAAAAGAGGTGCTAGGTTTGGTTAGTCCGATAGGGAATACCGTGATTGGTGTGCTGTTGTTGTTTTAAAGATCGATAATCTGCTTTGTCAGGATTGTGCTTTTTCTGTTTTTTAGTTACACTTAATAATTCAGCTGTATTAGTACTAGAAAATAAATCCCTTGCAGATGCTTCAAACTGAGGATATAACATAGAATAAAATAATACAAATAGTTTTTAGTATTTACTTACAGGAAAATTACTGTGCACTTTATGGCTATCTGAATTCGACGATTTTTTTCGTTTTTCTAGTTTTCTCAAGTTTTGATTCTAGAATTTAGACGGTTTTTGTTCCTACCCTCAATTTGCTTTTTCTTCTTCAGATATGGCTTGGACGGTTCTGCGCTAGTTCGATGTGTCTTCGAATACTGTTTCTTGTAATCGAAACAATTCATCCTTGTGGTTACTTCTAATAAAATGTTGCAAGAAAAGTTTCTGTAGAAACAGGATTTCAGGATATCAACGCCAATCGTTTTTCTTGTCAAATGAAGGTTTTTAGAAAGTTCTACTCAAAATTGGATTTTTACAAACTATAATGCACAATGCATGCTTAAATCTAATGTGAGAAATATGACTAACGCGTGATTGGTTAACAAATAACTAACAGTTCTGTTTCTTACATTTATATATTTTTCTTATCTTGACTTGTTTCAGCCACCTGCACGAACTTCTTGTGCGCACTAGTACTTCATCTATTAATTCTTAGTAAAACTAATAGCAATCTATTTTTATAAAACAAAAAATTATATTAATTAACATACAGCAATTCTATTCCAAAAAGATGCAGGCGTTATCGACAAGTGTTAACTTCACAAACCTGTGTGAGAAAAACACAGAAATAAAAAGTAATAAAATTATAATTTTTTTATAAATATAAATGTATGCAATTAACTAGAGCCTACGAGTTCATCAGAAATTCTAGCTATTTTTTCTTCGAAGAAATCCAATATGCTATTAGATACAATCAAATTTGTTGATTTGTTGAGTACATGGAACTACTTAAATCCTTAAAGAGATGGTTCCTTTAGATAAATCTGTTTACGGATGAACGTTTTGCATGCAAATACCATTGAACACAATATTTGAGTTTTCCGAAGATTCAAAGAAAAACAGTTTTATCCTTATCAGTTATTAAGTTAGGTTTAGTGAGTGTTTAAGTTAAAAGTAATATTTCGCCTAAATTTTGAAACTGCTCTACTTAGTCGGTTCTAAAATCTATTGTTGGAGTTTCTAAATTAAAATCTATGAAAATGGAAAAAATGTGACTTTGAAATTACAATATCGGGTATGAAATTAACTTTGAAAAGCCCCTTTTTATTTACATAATTACTGGTAGTCACACGATAGTGGAATTTCAACTTATATTGCAAAATGGACATCAAATGGACATAAAATAGACATAATCACCTGGTAGATTAAGACATTTATTGCGCCTGCGGACAAGCTTACCAATGCCTTCTGCATAAAATGCTGCCGTCAATGAATTAAAATGACTGTAGACGTTGCCTTGAAACTTCACGTTAGTTTGGAAGCACTGCCCTCCTAGCCACTTCTCCAGTTTACAGCTTGGACTGTAAAACGGGTGATCGAACGCATACCATTGAAATTTTTGAATAAGCCGTTGTATTACAGCATCACTGTGAGAACGGGCGTAGTCATGGATCAAAAAAACTTTAGAAGTCTGCGTCACTCAAAGTTTTCTCCATACCTGCAACAGATTCTTCGACTAATTTTTGCTGCGCTAGTTCTATTTGCTTGCAGAAAACGAATAGCATTTCGTAATCCGCACTTGCAAAGTAAATCAATTGAAGTACGCATGTTTACATGGTTTGAACTCAACTTCAAATGGCGTGAAGGACTATACTATGACAGATTGTGTGAAGAGGAATATGCGCAGTCGCTCACCGTACACATCGGTCACTTGCCGACCCATTAACGTTTACGGTGTGCGATTGGAAGTTGAAAAAAACGAATTTTGTTTGGTAGCACACATTAGCCGTAAACAAGTCAATTGTATATTTACATATAAACTGGAATAATTAGGCAATTAATTATAACCGCACAAAAACAAATTGCAAGGAAGCACCAACATAACAACTAGGATAAGCTTAAACTGAAATGAAAGATAATCATACGACATATTAAAACTAGCATAATACGAGATATGAAAATAGCACAACAACCTACATAAAAAATGTATTGGAAACTATGCAGATGTAGTACTCAAGTAATTTCGTACATTTATGTGCGGGAACTACTTGAGTGAATTTCTGGACCGACTACGGTTTTCATACTATTTTAGAGTTGTACATGAAGGACACCACAAGTAAATACTTTAGATTATCTGAAATTATTTAAAAGGGGCTGACTGACTAACAATTGATAAATTTGTCATGCGTTTACACCACCGCAAAGCAAAATCAATTAAACAACACAAAAGTGTTATATGTAGATTGTTTCAGCATTTTTAAGTTCTAGTTATGTACGCGCTTTACTATTAAGTCAGGACTATGAATTCTATTACCATACAACTACAAGATGATTAATAAAATATTTTCAGAGTTCAAACCGGTGTTGTATTGAATACTCAGGAAGTATATATACGATCCATTTTGCTAAATGACATCGTCAAGTCAAAACGTGCATTTCTTCAGACTTGCAGACCAATACGTCAAATTAACTCAAGTTAGTGATATAGCAAGGTAATGATGTTAGAGAAAATTGCTTATAGGTGAACTAATTTACTTGTCGTCAAGCTAAGATGCATCAGGTTAGCAAAGTAGCTGAATAATATTGGAAAGTTACAGTTTATATAGACACAATCGCTTCCAGGATAACATAGAAAGCTGACTTGTTGCTATTATACAGAGAACTTGGCCAATTATTCACAATAATGCTGCTTCAATTATTGATAGGTCCCACAGTTCCTCTAATTTTGCTACAGTAGAAAAAGTGCAGTATAACTATCAATTTTGTTTGGTCGAAATTGACGTGACTTGTTGTTTTAGTTTGATGTTTAATCACTACTAAAATACAGTACTGTCTAGTTGTGAAACACCATTTAGCTTCGTATGTTGCATTCTGTACTAAATGCCCAGTTTCTACAATGGAAACTATCAGATTGGGTAAAGATGTCAGGGTATTGCTCCATGTGTATCTATCTTGTGGTAACTGTTGTATGTGAGGCTGGACTTTAAACGGAATAGTTCGTTGGTAAGATGTTCTGAGTGTAAAATCCTATCCCACTCTGAAGTGCAGAGTTAACACCCATAATTTTGTTGAAAAATGGTGACGCAAGAAATAATGAAGGTTTATCCGTTGCGGGTTTTTGGTATACTTAAGGCCTAACCGTCTGTTAGGCTGACGGGCAACAGGCACAATAGGGAATCGTAAGGTTCCATTCCTTCTGATTTCCACATTAGATTTCATAAAAGTTCTGAATATTTTCTGCACTATAGTGCTTTACCAAGAAGATGTCCTTTTATATATTAAAATTTCACTTTATGTTAAATGTCTAAAAATCATAGAGCCACAGATTCATGTGCTAGGAGTTTGTTTGTAAAACTTTCGACCAAAGATAAAACACGCTGCTATCCAACATATATCTATTAGGATAATCAGGTGCTCAAACTAATGAGCTTGTGGTAGAGGTATTTTTAGTATCTGACAGGATCCATGACGGGTACCTTTGTGAGCAGAAATATTTTACTAAATTACCAAGCATATGAGATTAATTAGATAAATGCTTAGACTTCAAAACAAAGAATATACTACTGTCAGCTTAGGGGTTTAACAGGTTTGTTAAATATTTGCAAGTAGGTAAATTGATTAGTCTGTTGAACTTGCTATTGAACGGAGCTGAATGTCTTATATATCGTTAGGAGAAAAATGATGGTTTAGATTTGCAGGGCATCATACGCTTCTAAGCGTCCTTGGAAGTATTAAACATATCAATAAGGTTCACAATCTCG
Organism: Platerodrilus igneus; assembly: GCA_036346225.1. Lineage (NCBI taxonomy): Eukaryota > Metazoa > Arthropoda > Insecta > Coleoptera > Lycidae > Platerodrilus > Platerodrilus igneus. The sequence goes on from JARFIW010001036.1 coordinate 527,776, forward strand.
CGTTCAAGTTTCGTGATAAGGTTTTTTTCTATTGGGGAATAAGAGCCATCCTGAAGAAGAGAGTAAATCTTATCCTCGTATTTTGTGCGGTATGAATATCAGTGGCGTTGCTTTTGAGGGAGGTGTTGCAATTTCTGGGTTTACACGTAGGTGTCTTAAAGTAGTAATTTAATCTCTTGTTACTGGAGATATTTCCGGAATAACACTAGCACGTAAAGAGTAACTCGTACAGCTTTTGCTTTTGGAATGCATAGGCTTTTGGGATAATAGAAAAATTTACAACAGCATTGTTTTGGATTTTTTGTTAGCGTTAAAATGAGTTACATCACCTACATTCAGCAACTTTTTATACCATGTAACCAAATTTTATTCCGTAAAGACCATCATTTACTACCGTTCCCATTTTTGATCGAACCGTAATTATCAAATTTCCTTACTTAGCTACTGGCGTAATTAATATTTTATTAAAAGATAGATTTAGACAAAATTAGAAGAGCAACATATGTATACCAGAAGTTCATTAAGAATCGTTACCTAATATCGGCGATTAAAGTTTATAGAACTTTAATTAATAATTATCAATTCTCAAAGACACATTATTTTGTCAACTAAAACGTGTAGCAGATTTCTGCGGTGCAACAATAAGCAAGGCGCGTCACAAAGGTTAACCACCAAGCTGGGACACTAAACATGAACTGTTATACAGGGTGATTCAGAACTCGACGACCCAATTGGTACTGAAGATTTTCCTCAAAAAACAATAAAAAGCTAAGTAAGGAAGTAGTGTCCGGAAATGCACTGTTTCAGATATACAGGGTTTAAAGTTACCAATGAAAAAACTGATTTTTGTCGCTACGTCCAAAATTCTCAAAATATTTCAATGCAACTTTATCAGTAGATTTTGTGTCTAAAGTGCTTTAATTTTTTGTAAAAATTAATTCAATATGTTAATTCAGTGGCGGTACATAAGGGTAGCAAATCCCTTTTTCCCCCTCATTCTTCTATGCCACTGATTCAGTTTTCAATTTTTTATCGATTCCTTATTAAGTTTTGACAAAACGCATTACATTTGAATATAAAAAAATCAACGGTTTCAGGGATAATTAAACTTGAATAAAGGAGCGCATGAATTTTTATTGAAATTATTTGCTACTATGATTGGATTCTAAAATTTATTACTGGTTGCGAATGTGTCGTATTAATTAAAATTCAAAACTATATTGTGGAACAAAATGTGTTGTGCGCCTGCGTCTCTTGTAGTGTAACGCATGCGAAAGTAGTTTGTTAAGTTTATTTTGCGACTTTTCTTCCGTTCTAGCACGAGAACGGTTGTGTCAAATTACTAGGCGGCTCCGTGGCGTAGTGGTACGTGTGTGACTACTACGCCCAAGGTCCCGGGTTCGAATCCCGACACGGTCCGCTTGAAAAATGTTAGGCGAGCATTTTTCACAAAAATACACCCTCGTTCGGATGAGAGGTAAAATGGAGGTCCCGTGTGTGTGCGTTTTGTCACGCACGTTAAAAATCTCTACCTTGCTTGGAACAGCAAGGGTTCGGCAAAATTCAAAAATTTTCCAGGTAAAAAAACTCGCTTCCTGGCCAATGTAGTACCTTCGAGTAGAGCATTGGAAAATTACATGTAATGTGTCAAATTACTGGGCAACCTATGCAGACAATGAACAATAGTGCTTGTAACCGGTGTATTCAATCGACTCCCCGGGACATTGCAACAATGAAGAGGACAGCACATTATGGATAATATTGGTGAGCGACTTTATGTAACAGTATTATTTGTCTTTTACATGCATACAAATTCTCGTATATGAAATGAAGCTCACGTTTTGTTATTTTTTCGTAATACAGTCCAATCAAATGATAAGACACGCCAGCTTATTTATTCACAGTTAAATAGCTTACAGCGAATATGTAAAATAACTTATTGCAGTAATCAAGGTGATGTGATTTACAAATAAAATTTAAAAAATTGATAAACATGATGTATTTTTAAATAAGTATGTACTACAAATTTTTTTTAATTAAAATTAACAATTTATTCTTATCAACACAAATTGCTTATGATGCTATGATCTCTACAAATTCAAAAACATTATTTATTATAAATATTTAATGGAGTGGTTGTTCAAAATGTCCTCCTCCTACATTTCGACACATTCTGCACCTATGCCTCATTGAGAATCGCATACTTGAAAATTGTACAACTTAAATAGAAATAATTTCTGACGCCGCCTGAATTCTTGCTATTAATTCTTTTTCGCTTTCTACTGGAGTATCGTATACAAGTGATATCATGGTAACCCCAGTAAAAAAAATTAATTGGATTCATATCTGGTGATCTAGCTGGCTAAGAATTTGGTCCACCGCGGCCAATCCAGTTATTACCAAACTGTTGGTTTAGGTATGCCCTAGCGAGTAATGAGAAATGGACTGACGCCCCGTCATGCTGAAACCACATACTTCTTCTAATATTTAGAGGGACGTTTTCTAATAATTTGGATAGCACTTCTTGTAAAAGTATACTGTAAATCTGTCCATTTAGTTTAGTAGGTAAAATGTATGGGACTATTAAACAATCTCGTACTGTTCCCGCCCATACATTAACAGAAAATTCTCTTTGGTATCCATGACGATGAATAGCATGTGGGTTTTCTTCGTCCCAAACATGGCTGTTGCAAGAGTTAAATATTCCTTCCCGTGTAAACTTTGCCTCATCCGTGTATAAAACTAACTTAGGAAAATCTGGATCATCATTACACATCTCCAAAAACCATTCGCTAAATTGTAGCCGTGTTGGATGGTCCTCAGCTATCATAGCATGAACCTTTTGAAATTTGTATGGATGCAAGTTTTGTTCATGCTGTACTCTCCATACACCCGACTGACTAATTTGAAATGTTGCACTTTTTCCTTTTGTACTAACTGAAAGGTGTTCATCTACATAATCTAGTACATTTTCCTCCACAACTATCATTCTCATATATCTGTGTCTACTCGTATCATTTCTTTTTATAACTAAATTGCTCGTATCTCTTAATCGCTTATGAATACTTTCAAACGTTGAACGATAAGGAATTCTTCTTTCAGGAAAACGTTCTCGGTATAATCTTACCGCTAAACTACTATTTGATCGTGCTTCCTTGTATATTAAGTGCATGTCAGATAACTTTTCAAATGTATATTCCATCTTTCATTTTAAAAATGTTTAATTTTTACTACAGAACCACTATACATATGAAGTTTTACTCTGTTTTAAATAGTAAATGTCAAAATACATAAACAAGTATTGTTTTCTTGTTTACTTAGAAATGTGAAAATAGTAGTTATGGAGGAACAACTTTCAGTAAGTACAAGAGAATAATTACTCCAATGTATAATTTATAATAAATAATGTTTTTGAATTTGTAAAGATCATACCATAAGCAATTTCTGTTGATTAGATTAAATTGCTAATTTTAATTAAAAAAATTTTGTACTACATACTTATTTAAAAATACATAATGTTTATCAATTTTTTAAATTTTAGTTGTAAACCACAATCACCTTGATTGACTGCAATAAGTTATTTTACATATTCGCTGTTAGCTACTAAACTGTGAATAAATGAGCTGACGCGTCTTATCTTTTGATTGGACTGTATTACGAAAAGATAAGAAAACATTTGCAACCAGTAATAAATTTTAGGGTCCAACCTTAGTAGCAAATAATTTCAATAAAATTCATGCACTCCTTCATTCAAGTTTAATTATCTTTAAAACCGTTGATTTTTTTTTATATTCAAATGCGTTTTTTCAAGAAAACTTAATAAGAAATCGATAAAAAATTGAAAAATAAAGATTGAATCAGTAGCGTAAAAAAATGAGGGGGAAAAAAGGGCATTGCTACCCTTATGTACCGCCACTGAATTAACATATTGAATTAATTTCTATAAAAAAATAAAGCACTTTAGACACAAAACCTACCGATGAACTTGCATGGAAATATTTTGAGAATTTTGGGGGTAGCGACAAAAATCAATTTTTTCATTTGTAACTTTAATACCCTGTATATTTGAAACAGTGCATTTCCGGACACTACTTCCCTACTTAGATATTCATTGTTTTTTTGAGGAGTATCTTCAGTACCAATTTAGTGGTTGAGTTCTGAATCACCCTGTATAAAAGAAAATGCTTAAACTTTATTCATAAGAAACCGCTTTATCCTTTAATGCGAAATTCAACAAATTCTTTTTGAACAATTAGCCAAGTGTTACTAACATTTTTCTATTTTAAAAGTTTACTGATGCAGTAAAAACATCTTCTAGGATTAAACGATCAGATTTCGGAATACAATACAGATACGGGCAAGATTTACTATAATTCAAAGGTTGATTAAAAGCTTTTGCAATGTATTACTTAAACTTTTCCGCACGGCTGAATATAAGCCTTTTCTTAATTAAAAATAAGTATTTAGTTGCACAATTTCACAAACAATATGTACTAGGTTTTGCTAACCGTCTCACTTATACAAAATTTAGAAAAATGTTTTTGTACAGAGTTCGGTTGTTCCTCAACCTAATCAAGGAAATATGCAGTACCTGAATAAAACAGCGATGGGTTTTCTTGCATTCTACGGCGATAATACAATTACTTTTGCGGTATCTTTGTAGTTGGTGTGTGTGTGACCACTACGCCCAAGGTCCCGGATTCGAATCCAGACACGGTCCGCTTGAAAAATGTTAGGCGAGCATTTTTCACAAAAATACACCCTCGTTCGGATGAGAGGTAAAATGGAGGTCCCGTGTGTGAGTGTTGTCACGCACGTTAAAGATCCCTACCTTGCTTGGGACAGCAAAGGTTCGGCAAAATTCCAAATTTTCCAGGTAAAAAAAAAACTCGCTTCCTGGCCAATGTAGTACCTTCGGGTGGAGCATTGGAAAATCACATGTAAGGTATCATTGTTTTGGGGCAGCTCTGTAACTTAGTTGGTATGCGTGTGACTACTAAGCACAAGGGCCCGGGTTCGAATTCCGACACGGTTTGCTTGAAAAATGTTATAGGGGCATTTTTTACAAAAATACGTCCCCATTTGAATGAGAGGTAAAATGGAGGTCCCGTGTGTGTGTTGTCACGCACGTTAAAGATTCCTACCTTGCTTGGAACAGCAATGGTTCGACAAAATTCAAAATTTTTAGGTAAAAAATCCTGACCAATATAGTATTTTCGAGTATAGCATTGGATAATTCAAGTAAACGGTTTTATCAGCTTGCATGATTTGTTTGAGCTTTTTACACATTGTGCATTTAATAAATATAAATTTTTAGACACCTACTAACTTCTAATTTTCACACATTTTACTTATTCGATTGTAATATGTATTTCAACGCCATATTATTACCACTAGCAAGTTTTTATTTTATCACGACATTTATTTTAAAATACAAATTATTGGAATTGTACAAAGTATTAGTTCTTTCCACTACTTATGCTAAAGCTTCATATGCGATCTATCTTAATTTAAAACGCTACATTACAAGAAGCAATATTTCAGTGCATTATCCACATGAAATGAAGAATTTGGGCTTTTTCTGAAATAACAAGCTGAAGGAAGCTTCTAGTGTCATTTGTCTGCATTATTGGGAAAGTACGTTATTTGTCAGTCTAAATAGCGTATATTACATTTGCATTCTGCTTTCAACGCGATAATTTTCAATGTCATTGTGAAACTTAAAAATATTTTTATACAAGTACGTGATTTAGCTTTAATTGAAAAGGGCTTTTACGATCTAGAAATAAATGTCTGGATATTCGACTATAAGTACTTCAACGTAAAATAGTGTAAACTTCGTATAATTTGATAGAGCTATAATGACTAACCGACCATAAAAAGGGTTATTATTTTGCCTGTTACATAAAAAGAACTTCGATTTGTTTTAGGAATGGAATGTTATCCAGCTGTAGATTTACTTTTTATACGTAGTTTATCAATAGAGAATTCGGAATAAACTATGACAGTGTACGATTAGAATCAAAAAGATCCGAAGAAAGGAACAAAACTTTAAAATTACTTTAAAAAGATTTACACATGCAACTTTCCATCACCCTGAAAATACAACTTCAAGGTTTCTTCCGACTATGCTAAAATTTAAGATCAACTTTGTGTTAATTTAAGCAAAAAGATCAACTTTATTTTTAAACCATTTAAAAGATGCTTTATATACTTTATGAAACGCAAGCCACAAGGCTTTTCTCTCTAAGCGCAATTTTAAATTTTCTTAATTCAAGAAGTTATGGAATTTGTTAATTTTGCCTCATTCCGCGTCCGATGTCGCCATAAGCGTAAATACCTCGAGGCGGCTCCGTAGGTTGTTAGCTTTAGGTGTCTCATACCAACGTCCCGAGTTTGATTCCAGATACTGGGAGCTTGAAAAATGTTAGGCGAATGTTTTTCACAAAAATGCAGCGTTGTTTGGATGAGAGTTTTGATGCCGGTTACATGTGTGATTTTTAAAAAAAAAGAGACAGTTTAGTATGTGCCAAGTCAGCTTTGGTAACCCTCTTCTTTAATAATTAATTTTCATATTATTTTATTTTACATATCTACGCATATAGCATACGTATATATTGATATTGTTAGTTATAAGGGATGATCTAGATAGTGGATAAGACTGCACGCCTATACAAAGTGGTCGCTGGGCTTTTACGTGAAGCGGAGGTTAGACAGTGTAAGGGTATCGGAAACAAGACAATCGGGTTCGAGGGAGTAAGAAGCTAAGATCGTATGGTTTAATGGTTGTAAACCCGCAGTTTAAGGGTTCTTACCTTGTAAATTTAATGAGTGAGTAGTAGTGCAGTGATACAATTGCTAAAGTGGAATCTAAGGGCATTTTTCCTATCAACGATATCACGTGACTAAACTTCTGTAGTTTAAAACAATCGTTTCTTACAACGATTACCCTAAATAAACGCTGTTGTACAGGTGTCCGTAAATAAATGTAATCTGCAGTATAAAGTGAAATTGAAAAAGTAACCCCGTGAGAATAGTAAGAAATCTGTTTATTGTTTACGTGACATTTTTCGAAACATTATAACGGACTCGAGCAGGTACAAGATACAATCGCGGTAAAGTTCGCTGACAAACACGTAGCTCGAACCGGTCTTTTTACTTTGTGGGTGGGTTTGTTTTTTTATGTCTACTCGTGTCCAATTTAGTAATTATTGTGTAAACCTTGCTACTTAATTAGCTTGCTCTTAGGTTTAGGTTGGATTTCTTATAGCTTCTATGTTGACCAGTTATCACTAGGGATGGACTCGGGCCGGGCCGAGCCGGACTTTTAGATAAGTGACCGGCCCGGGCCGAGGCCCGACTCGAAATGCAAATTGACGGCCCGGCCCGGCGGGCCGGGCCGGCCCAACTTTCATTCAGTGAATGAGAAAAAGTAACAGAAGTACAAAATGTTTAGCAATTTTCAATGTTTATAAAATTGTTATACCCTTTTTTTACCTTGAGAAACTGAAACTTTTGAAATTGAACTTTGATCTATAATTTGATTGTTTTTGTTCTAGTTCTTTTAAATTTTTATTTGATCGACTGTCAAATCGTGCCAAAGTTCAAGATTTAACACTTTTGGTGAATTATTGAATGCTAAAAATTAAATAAATTATTTATAGGTCATAGTGTAAACGTTACCAAACTTCATCGGTTAATATCTCAAGCAATTGAAAATTGGTACATAATCTTATTAGAACTTAAGGAACCTGAAAATCAACTAATATACCGAATGTTTCCTTAAAAAAGTTGGATTTTCAAATTGCGGTATGTAGAGGATACCTTATTCTTTAGAAATACATATTATCTGATGGAATAAAAGTAAAATGAAGTAATTGTGTTAGATTGAAATTTTTTTAAAAAATTATTACCAAAAGGTATAAATCAGTACATAGTTCCTTTTATATACCAATAAAATTTTATTTACTTTATCCATTTTTGTGGCATGAGTTCGATATTGGCATTATTATACATTTTTCTGCAATAAATAGAAAACTATATCTGCAGCCAAATTCTACAATTCAACAATAAATTAAGTGATAATTATGCACGTAGCTAGGGGTTAGGGAACTTAGAAGGTCCCCCCCCCCCGTAAATATTCTAGCCCGCCCCAAAAAGGGTGTTCAGAAAACGCTAAAAATAAAGTTGAATTTAGAAAATGATTAATGGTTATTTAGTCCTCCACCCCCACCCTCTCCCAAACAAAAGGCTAGTTACGTTACTGGTGATAATATCAAAGTATACAAAGTATAAAACTCAAAATTTCAAGTACCCTAGAAGTGTCTGCTATAACTATAGTCTACGAATAGATAATTAACGTATTGTTTTCGAAAGTTTTATTGAAATAGTTATTTTAAAATACATGCAGCAGTTAAGAATCTAATGCTAATTAATATATACTACATGGTAGCGTTTAAATAGTTATTTCTATATCAAGGCCACAAAATTGTTTTTTAGCGTACCGAGGGAAAGTTTATCGCATAGATCGCTTGCGACGGAAGCAATATAATCTCGAGGTCGCTAAAATAATTTCGTGGTTTAGGTGCAACCGTTTGCATGGTTTTATTACAAAATTTTTTTACTTAACTAATTAAGCTATAGCTAGAACTTATATGTTTATATAGTGGCTTTACATCACACGTTGCTATAGAAATGATATATTTAAAACACCGACAGTATTCTTAAAAATTCCTGAAAAATGTCAGGCTGTGCGAGTACTACATAGTTCAATTTCCTACACTATTTCAGAGCAAGTGTTCTTTCTTTTACTCTTTATTTTGACATATATGTTTAGTATTCTATATCTGTAGGTTATGTTTTAAAAATGAATAAAGAATTAATCTCTTTTGTGATAAAGTGACCTTTAATACATGCTTAACTATTTTTCTTAATCTTCGTTGGGAATTAAACCATTCATAGTTTTTAAAATCATATTTATTTACGTTTCGATATAGGTAGCATTGCAAGTTTTTCCTGGGTTTTCCTTGCGATATTAACATGAAATACAGCTTACATACATGATTTCTATTTATACATACAACTAATTACTAACAATAGGCATATTAGCAGCCCCCGGCGGCTTAAGCTTTACGGTAACGTAATCACACACTTTTTTAATAACCATCCTTTCAACCATATAAATAGAAACATGTTAAAAAATGTTCCAATCCTGAAATTATTGAAATTGCCAATAAAAATTAATCAGCTGATATCACGTTAAGCATATTGGCTACCTAACAAAAGCCGGTCCCAGGCCGCAACACAAATTGAAGGCAATCATTCTTTTAAACTTTATAATTTTTACCTAATGTACTCAAACCAAATATTTCTAACATCAATAAATCAGTCACCTTCAATTTATGTCATAAATGTCAAACTTAAAGTTTTTATTATTTTGACAACGATTCTAGGTCATGGATCGAAACGTAAATAAATATGATTTTAAAAACTATGAGTGGTTTAATTCCAAACGAAGATTAAGAAAAATGCTAAACAAACCACAACAAACATACAGGGAGTATTTATGTTTAACTATATTGGAAAAGATCAAAAAAATTCGATTCACACAAAGATGAACGTTTTCTTATTATTTGAGTTTTTCATTTCCCACTGATTCGATAACATTTGTATGTGTTGTCAAAGTGTTTTAACGGAATATTCTTCGAGTTTACTTCAAGACCCTGTTTTTTACTTCTTCCCAAGCCTATAGCATATCTGTTTTCGAAAGGTTTTTTACCCCTTACTTCTAGGAAAAGCATTACAAATCAGCATTCTCGTATTTAGAGCGTTGACGTTTTATATCTTTTTCGTGTTATAAACTTGGGAATTATATCTCTAAATTTAATTACGGAAACAACACTACATAAAGTCATTTAGTTTCACAATATTTATACAGAAAGCAGACAATTAAATATACGTTTGTACGTTAGGCATTTGGTATATGTCAAAATTAAGGCTCCTTAAATAAAAGCATTTCTTGTCTTTATTTAAATTAAATAAAGATGTCCTGTATTTTAATAAAGTACAAACATTAAAGGTGTGTTAATGATACATGTGTAAATGTCAAATACAAGAAAACTTTATTAAAAATTTGGTAAAATGAACGTTGCAATAACTCTCTAGTGTTTTAGGCGGTAGACATAAACTATACACGCGATTGATAATATCGACGTTCGCCGCATGATTAAAATTTGAAGTATATACATATACATAATATAAATCCTGCAAACTTTTGAATTATGAATAAATCACCTAGTTCGCTGCTTCTGCATATTTTTAGCTTGCGTAAAATACAATATGAGAGACATTAAATAGAACTAAAAAAAAATATTCTGGATAAGAAGTGAGTTATAATATCACGTCTCCTTTACACTAAACAAGACGAAAAACTGCTTATTAATGTGTTCATGAAGACACTACGTGAAAATATAATTAAGAACGTCTACTTACTAAATGTGAGATAGAAGTGAAAGGACGGTGGAGTATTTACTCATGCGTTTTTTGGCCCGAAAAACTCGGTCCGGCCCGAATCGTTTAGCCCGGCCCGGCCCGAAAAAAGATAGGCCCGGACCGGGCCCGGCCCGAATAAAGTAGTCAACGGCCCGGCCCGGATTCGAGCCGGAAATCGGGCCGGGCCCGGGCCGGGCCGGCCCAAAAGCCCGAGCCCAAGTTCATCCCTAGTTATCACGCAATGTGTAGAGGTAATTTAATATAAAGTTGATTTAAGTTACGTTTATTTGTATACGAGGTGCATTTATATATTGATATTATCCTCATTAAAATTATTAATTTGGCCTAACCAGATCTTACGTGTTTTCTTTCACTACAAACCAATTGAGTAGGTATTGCTTTGAGTCGAATCCTATCCCCTGTAAGAGATATTAGTCGCCGTATTTTGCGGATTTGCTTATCTGGCGCCCATCGTGTGGCACGAGGAATATCAAAATTTTGAGTTTGCTACGTACAATGACGTAGCCGAAAAAAAAATAAATATACCAAGCTAACTACCCATTCGGAGAGAGGAAGGGTTCCTAGCAACACAAAAATAATACGTCACCAACGATTTTCTATTTACAATCAAAAACACAAATATAAGAATATCTATCGAAACAGCAAAACAAAATTAACGATGGTTACTATTTAATAAAACAATTTTACTTTATGGACAAGTTCACTAATTGTTCCACAAAGTGCGCAATTCGTAGCTAATATGCAATAAATCTAATCAGTCCAAAGAAGAATAACGCTGATACTTTCGTATAAGCGGATGGGTTAATTAAAAAAAAAAACTTTAAAGTTCGAAACTTTTCTAGTATGGATTTTACCAGAACAAACATTAGCGTATCTAATTCTAAATTGGGTTTATCCCTGGGTATGTTAGAAAAGGAAAACAAGTCACATATATGTGTCGGGATACTTATCTGGTCAGTCCTCGGAAGCGAATTGACACAGCATCGCCGCGGTAGTCAGCAACAATCATGCTACTACCGTAATTGCAACGACGGTCTACATGCAAGAGCAGTTGATCTACATCAAGGAATAATCGAGCTACGCAACAAGCAATTTAGTCTCCAGCTAAGAGCGATCCTATACATGTGATAGAGGAGAAACGTGCATCGCTCTAGGAGTAACAGAACGAGTAGTTTCTACAGTGCATCGACGCACAAGCTGAAGAATCAAAGTTTAAAAAAGATTTGAGTTGAAAAGTATTAGATAGCGTATTTATTATTAATTAAGTTGACGGATGTGAGAATAGCAACGTAGTTGATTTAGCAAAATTATCGTAAGGCGGATTATGAATTAACAAGGAAAATTTTTAAAGCAAAATTGGAACGTAACAAGTTGTTTTGAAAGGATTATACGATGGAAAAAATTGCTTAGAAATTAAAAAAAAAGTAAAAATGTTAAAGTAGTACCGGGCAATACAAATTGATTGTAATATGCTGTGGCGTGGAAGTAAGAAAAATAATAGGGGTGATGAAGATTAGAGGGATGAACAAATAAATGTTTTAGCTAAATTAATGAAAGAAATAAATGGAAATTTACAAGAAAGTGATAGGGCTTTGAATGAAAATCTTGCTGTTTTGAAGCATAATGGTAATGATTTAATGCAAAATGTGAATGAAATGAAGGGATTTTTAGTAGCGAAAGAGGAAACAAATTTTTCTGTTCAATTAGGAAAACAACAAGAGTTTATGAGTAATGAGGGGAATCCAGTGACGTCGAGTAATGGGGGGAATCTTAATTACCTATCGATATGGAAAGAGCTGTTGGGTAATACCGTACAATTTAGACTCTGTATTGTTCATCAATAAATTGTCGTCGCTGTTTAAAGAGGCTGATGTTCCCGAGGGAAAGCAGTTGCCTTTAGCTGTTAATGCTTTGAAAAGGTCTGCGATGGATTGGGGAGAAATAAAGCAAAAATCGTGTAAAAATTTGTATGATTTTAAAGGTATATTTTTAGAAAGATATTGGGATAAAACCAAGCAAAGGGCGATCTTGAGAAAATTAGAGTATGTCAAAATTGGTCAGGCTGGAATAACGCAAATAGTTTGGGGAATAATAAGTATAATAGTAGTAGTTGGAGGTTGAAAAATCAAGTAAGTAAACAGAAATGTTGGGGCAAGGATGGACCAACAGTGTACACTATTTAATGATAGTCACTCGGATCTGTTAATTGAGAACGAAATAAAATTGGAAAGCGAGGTAATATCAGTTGTTATGACAAAGGTAGGGACGTAACAGGTAAATGTGTTAATTGATAGTGGTGCTATGATGAGCTGTGTTAGCCCAGAATTTTTAAAACAAGTTTGTGAGCAAAGAACTAAAATCCCAACATTGCCGGTTACAGGTGTGACGGTTCATTGAGTACTTAAGGATAAGGGGCAACAAATTAGGGAACCGGTGTTTCTTAATTTAACGGTTGATGTTATAAAATTCGATGCAACTTGTATAATGGTACCAAAGTTGGCTAGAAATATAATTTTAGAGTGTGATTTTTAAACCGTTTTTTGGCAATTTTGAATTTTGAAACGGGAGAATTAGAAGGAAAGTTAAATAATACTGATAAATCGTTTAATTTTAAATGCTGTCCAAGAAAACTGAAAGAATATAAAAATTTCGAAATTGGTGGTCAATGGGAAACTGTAAAAGCAATTCCGACATTAAAGGTCGAAACTAATTATTCTGAGTTTGCCATGAACGAGGTGGTTCATAAATCTAAACCTAGTGCAGGGTATTACAGAGAAATGCACAGTAGTGTGCCAAGCAATGTAAACGAAATGGCGCCTGTTGATTTAATTGGACCTCTGCCAAAGGGCAGAGGCGGAGCTGCGCAGCTTTTAGTCGTTACGGATAGTTTTAGTAAACATGTGAGTTTATACTCACTGCGAAAGTCAACTTCGCGAAATATTTTACTTTGTTTGAAGAATAAATATTTTATAGAGGCAGGAAAGCGAAAAAAAATTTTGAGCGATAACGCAACATACTTTACCAAGAACTTGTGGAATACAACGTTGCAAGAGGAAGGTGTGAAAGTTGTGCATACTATTAATTTGTTAATATTAAGAATAATAATTATAATAACAAACTTATATCAATGATGACGAGATGCTTACTTTCGACAGGGTAATTTTATGGAAAGAACGAATAAAGAGGTTGTGCGTTTGCTACGCGCATTGGTTTTTGAGAAACATACTCGATGGGTTTGCGTGCTAGAACATTGAGGAGTTTTTAAATGAAACTATCCATGAAAGTACTGAATTGACCTCAAATGAAGTTCATTTTGGCCGTTCGAGGCTAGACCAGCTGATTGTCAATATAAATTACCCTGGTCAGATAATAAAGGCTAGTTTCATCTTTTTGGCGAATGAACGATTATTGTCTAAAGCTGCCAAACGTACGCTACGTCATAAACGCCATAAACGGCGATTAATTCAATTTAATGTTGGGGAGAAAGTTCTAGTAATGACTCATCTTTCATCATGTGCGGAGAAGGTAATAAAGAAATTTTCTCTGTTATATAAAGGATCAGTGTCGGTGGTGGAAGTAGTTATTCCTAATTATTATCGATTGATGGAAGATGCTACTGGGTGGCCCCTAGGGGTACATAATGTTTGCCATTTAAAGCCATATTTAATGCCAATGCACAAGGTTGAATCCGACCTTGGAGTTAAATTTGTTTCCGTGTAGTAACTAAATTTAACGGGGAGGGGGGTGCCGAGCTAGCTTTGTTAACCTTCTCCTTTTTTAGTTAATTCTCATATTATTTTATATTACATACCTACGTCTATAGCATACGTATATATTGATATTGTTACTTATAAAGGATAATCTAGATAGTGTATAAGATTGCGCGCCTATACAAAGTGGTCGCTGGGTTTTTACGTGAAGCGGGGGTTGGACAGTGTAAAGTAATCGAAACAGGACAGTCGGGTTCGAGGGAGTAAGAAGCTAGAATCGCATTAGTCGCGGTGGCCATGGTTTAATAGTTATAAAACCCGCAGTTTAAGGGTTCTTACCTTGTAAATTTAATGAGTGAGTAGTAGTACAGTGATGCAATTGCTAAGTGAAATCTAAGAGCATCAACGATATCAGGTGACAAAGCTTTCGTAGTTTAAAACAATCGCTCCTTATAACGATTACCCTAAATAAACGTTGTTGTACTGATGTCCGTAAATATATGTAGTCTGCAATATAAAATGAAATTGAAGAAAGTAACCGCGGGAATAATAAGAAATTTGTTGGTTGTTTACGTGACATTCTTCGATACAATATAACGGACTCAAGTTTATGTAAAAGCAGGTATAGTTGAATTTATTTAAGATGAGCCTTACGTGATCATGCGCACATGGTTAAAACGGTGTCAGATTAGTTCATTGTTTATAAATAGGCGTGTTCGGTCAGCATTTCAGTGGCGTTGATAATTTGCCGTTAAATGTTAGTTGACATTTGTGATTTTGACATTCCATATTTATTTCTTACGCTTTCATAGTTTTCTTTCTGTTTCTTTGTGTTTTATAGCTTTTCAGAACTAAAATCTATGGTTTTTGAAATTTTGTTAATATATGCATTATAGTTCCACTAGCACCTGTATTAATTCAAGTACATTAACCGCAGGTAAAATGGTTGGTTATTATTACGTATAATAAAAATTGATAATATTCTAGAGATGGAGACTCCTTCAAAAAATACCTATGGAACTAAAGGGCGAGTTTTACATAAACAAACTCTAGAAATGGTTTTGAATGTTCTGGTATTTTGTAGGCGGGAAGCACAAATGGGACACATTTTATTGTTTTAGCTAATTTTAAGGAACGCTTACTTGCTGCTACAAAGATTTTACAAAGCACATATAAACGAATTGTCAAGGAGATAAAAGAAAATCAAGACCCATCTTTCCTGGTTCGAACAACAAACGGCAAAGAGTTTCGCATAAAAGCACTTTATCGAATGGTGAACAAGAAACAGTTCGTCGTGTAATACATCAGTTTTATATAACGGAGAAGAGACGACCTACTTTAAAACTTATACATGCAAAAATATTGGAATCAGGCGTAGATTTTAAAGGTGGCCTTTCCACTCTTTGCCGAGTTATAAAGCGCATGGGTTTTAAGTAAGTTAATAAACCATACTCGTATAGTGAGTAATTATATGCATTTGCTTTTTAGGTGGCAATAAACTTCAGATAAACGAAAAATCCCAATGGAATCTCATGACATTCGTTATAAAAAAAATTGTTGATTTGAACCAATTGCTTCGCTATAAATCGGAAGGCAGACCAATCTTATATATGGACAAAAGTTATGTACACAGCAGTCACACTACGCCAAAAGAATGGTCCGACAATAGCACAAAAGGTTTAAAAGCACCAGTCTCTAAGGGCAGACGTTTGGTAATGGTACATGCTGAAAACGAGAATGGCTTTATCCCTAATGCTGTATTAATGTTTACTTCTGGTGCCAAATCGGGCGACTATCATGATGATATGAATTAAGTCAATTTTATTAAATGGCATTCAACACAACTGATCCTAACTTACCAAAGAACTGTGTATTAGTTTTCGATAATGCATCGTACCATAATGTTTCTACACAAAAACATTCTGTAAGTACGTCTCTGAAAGGCTCAGTGGCTAACTAATCATAATATTAAATATGATCTACTTCAAACCAAACCGCAGCTATATGAAATTATTAAGGTACATGCAACATATGCTGTAGACGCACTGCTGAAACAACATGGACATTCAGTGTTGAGATTACCACCATATCATCCAGAACTTAATCCAATTAAGAAAATATGGTAATTGTTAAGAATTGGATTGCGGCAAGAAACACAACGTTTAAATAGAGTGATATACAACAGTTAGCAATAGAGAAGTTTAATTCAATTAGTGCTTCTGAATGAAACTCTGTTTGTTGTCATGTCGACAAAACAGTAAACTCATATTTACAAACTGAATGGATACTAGATGATGCTATAGACAATTTATGTTTTACAGTAAACACAGGGTCGTCCGATGAAGAATTTGAAATTTGCAGTAAAAGTGATGATACTGCTGAACATGAAGCACTGGAAAGCGAATTTTGAAAAAAAAGAAATTTTTTCGTACATATACTTTGGCAATACTATTGTGTTGTTTTGTGATAATTGTAGATGAATATAAAAAATTTATATTAAAATGCTATTCTTGCTTTTATTTTAACTAAAATAGAAACACGGATACAATGTAATGATAAAAAAAATTAGGATGTGGCATGTTTACTAATGTAATCAACCACAGGATATTCAACTTTCCCCCTTAAATATGACCCATTCCCATTATTTTTACACATTAAACATGCTTGGGCTTTGGCACTCTCTTTGTCAATATATCAGCTGCCATTTCATTAGTTGGCATGTATGCTACTTCTAATTTACCTTCACTTACAATACATTGTATAAAATGATATCGAATATCAATATGTTTTGTTCGTCCATGGTACACATCATCATGAGCTAACCTTTGGACACTTTTATTGTCATTATATAATGTGACAAGGCTCTAAATATCCATTAATTCATTCAAAGCATGTTGTAAATATACTGCTTCTTTAGCTCCCTCAGTTAAACCAACATACTCCAATTCTGTACTCGATAAGGCCACATAATTTTGCTTCCTGCTTGACCAAGATATAGCTGTACCCCCTAAGAGGATAACATTTCCATCCAGTATACGAATGTCCACCTGATTCACTTCCTCCCCAATCGGCATCCACAAATCCAATTAGACCTTTCTTTTTTGCATTGTACACTAAACACAAGTTTTTGGTCTTCAGTAAATAGCTTAATACCCTTTTGAGATGATGTCAATGTTCAAGATTAAATCAAAAACAAAATTGACTTAGTCCACTGACTGTATGGCTAATGTCTGGACGAGAACCAACAGCTAAATAAGTGCACCTATAAGACTTTGGTATGGAACATCCGATGAAATTGTATCCTAGGATGCTGCTTTTAACTTCAGATTTGGTTCAACTGGAATACTCTTCGTTTTACAATCACTCGTGTTGTATTTCTCGAGTAAAGTATCTATGTTTTTGGTTTGATCAATCGATAGTGTACCTTTTCCCTTATCGCATCATATTTGCATACCAAGACAATAATTTTATTTACTCTGACATAAGAAAATGTTTGAGTACACACGTTTCCACTTGATTATTACTACATATCAGAAAGTCATCTACGTAGAGTGCTATGATCAACAAGCAGTCATCAGTTCTCTGAATATACATACACAGTTCTTTCTTACATTGCTTGAAACCTAACCTAATTATATACTGACATCTTTTGATTCCATTACCGAGGGGCTTGCTTAAGACCATATAGATTTTTTTTTAGTTTACATACCTTATTTTCGTTACTCTTAATTATTAAATATTTGGGTTGTAATATATATATATATATATATATATATATATATATATATATAACAATGAAATTTAATGACGAATGACTCAATATTAGCCACAAGGACATCCTACAGGTATTGCCAGAAAATTTGACACCAGTTGGGCTATATTTTTCAAGATTGTCATGTCTTTCATATTTAGATGCGCTAACCTCTTGTACCATAACTCTGCTGATGAAGATATTGAACTGTTCACATCATTTACAGATTCATCAGGCATATTGCATGCAGGATGAAGCTATACATGCATCCATTTCTATCGCAGATACTGGCACATATTCTACTGCATTATTTTCAGACCGAGATACACTGTAGGAATTGGATGCATCGTCTCTTACAAATACTGAGTCTGATATTGCATCTAATTTATAAACACTATTTGTACACGATGCAGTAAATTAAACATCACGTTACAGTACCCATACTGACATGTAGGTTTACGTTCAGTCAATTTATGTTGTTCAACTACATAGCTTTGCGTTGCTATACCTTCATGGACATGAGTCATTAAAGCTGAATCATTTGATGCTTGCATAGAACGTCTGCGTTCCTCAGCAAGAAATCTCGACCTAACAAAGTCAATCGTTAATTTTTGATCATTGGTTCATAACTTGGTGTGAGCTTAACAAGCATCATGGAGCCAACAAGTTCATCAGGAAAAGCGTTAGCAGGATTTGAAAAGCGCCCCGAGTTAAACACAATCAAAATAACACAGTGCTCTATGTTAACAAGGTCAACCGTAGCTGCACTAATGTCTTTTAAATGACCACCCTTATCAGTACAAAAATGAGATTGTAGATTCTAGAAATAGATTGTACAGGGTTCAAGCATAATTCTTTTCTATTATAGTTTATTTTTCCGAATATAGATAATAAAGGAAACTTAGAATAATCAACTTAGTAACTGTCACAATCGTCATGAAATTATCTTGTAGTGGTTAAAGAACATGATTTACACATTTCTCTTAGGTTTCCAGGAAAATAAAGTCCCCCTTCCAAAACAGAAGCTATATAATAAGATGCTGTTGGAAGAATTATATTTATTTATTTACTTTTGACAGAATATCGTTGTGTTTTGTGGTTTGATGAGTACTATTAATTATACGGTTAGTTTGTGGAATAGGAATAAGCTAATAGCGTTGGTTTCGTAGTTTATTTATAAAATAGATCTGCTCGCTTTATCGCTAGATTTTAAGAAGCAGAACAGCGTTTATGAACTTCATAATTTTAGAAGTAATGCTAGAAGCGATTGTTGGAAATTTTTTAAAATAATTAGAAAAACGGAAACAATGAAGTCTTTGGTGTCGCATTTTGCAGTCATTGTTTTAAATGTTTTCTTTATAAGCAGAGAAATGAAGCCGTAGAAGTGATTGATTATGGAGCTAAAAAGTTAAGGGACTACTTAAAGCGGTGTATTCATAGAGTTATACGTACCAGTATTGATATAAAATTAACAACATTGCATAAACGGCAAAAACGTATTAATTTCAAATGCTGAAGGAAGACTAGTTCGACGCCAACACGCTTTATTAACTACAAGTTCACACACTCCCTTTCGCGTTTCCGATAACAATCAGTTTCATGAATTTGCACACTGCTTAATTAAACTTGGTGCAAATATGGGAACATAGAAGCTTCCTTTGTTTTATCTAGAAGAAAAAGTGTGCGCGTAAAGTACTTTTGATAGCGGACAACACCAAAATTTTTTTCTGGGTGGAGGAAAGCGGAAGCGATAAAGTGTTTGCTTGTCGTTATTTCCCAGGAAAAAATCAGCCGATAACACTGAATTTGAATTAGACAATATTTTAATCGAAGTTGGGTGCAATGTTTTCGCTACAGCTGTAACAACATATAGGATAGCAATATAGTAGTTGCTTACCCAGTAAAAAAATATAAAATACAGCTATAGCAATTAATTGCATGGGAAACATCTAAAGAAGCAATAGGGTGAATTACAACAATTAGAGGTAAACGCCAACAATCTCGTATCATTTGTTAAAAACACAACCGAATTGTAATCCTTACGTAAAATATCGTTAAAATATGGGGGCAAAGCAAGATCCTGGCCTTCGTTATCAAACGTGTTTAATTCCATTTTAAAAAACGCAAAAAGTCCTATTTGAAGTGTATGCCTTGCGTCGATCTCAATAGGGCTGAACTTAGAATCCATCAATAAAACTTTACTTAACGACATCGTGAATTTTTAGAAAATGTATCCGGTGTGTTTGACATTTAGAATATTCCAAATTTCCTACAATTCAAAATGTGGCATAATCTTTTTATTTGTTAAAAAACACATGCGCAATAACTTCCTGCAAAGATTCTTCCGAAATAAGAAAAATAAAGCGTGAATTTAATAACGTTTTGAATAAAAAAAACGAGCCCTAGTATTTCGTCTATTCACCTTGTTTCAACTTTTCTGGACCCGACTTTAAAAGATTTCTTGTTGGTAATAAAAGAAGAAAGTAAGTACACCATGCTGCAGCAGGCTCATGTGGCTTTGTTAGAATACGCAATGACTGTTTGTGTAGAGCTTAGTGATGATATTAATAAGCTGCAATCCGAACCAACGACGGAATTAGCTGATCATTAGGTAATAAACTATAACAGGTACTTAGAATTATATAAACATTTTATATAATCTATTATTGTGAGTACTTGTATAACTAAATTAATTAAAGTCACCCAAACTGCAATACTAAATTAAAGTTTTTATGTTGTGGAGGGGTTTAAGTTAATAAAGTATTCAAAAGAGATTGAAGAAGATTTTGATCTCGATGATCCTGATTGTCAGTTTTGGTAAAGGGTCTTTCATTACGCGTTTCTTATCTTTAAATTTAAATAAAACAAAGTATGTGTGAGATATCATCGAAACTTTTTATTCGTTTGAAAGGTCTATCGATGCCATTATGTATGGGTAATAACATCCTACAAATGTCCGCCGCGACTTCGCTGGGTGACGCGCATCGGAAATGTCCAATTTGCCGTGACTCTGGCGTTTAAATGACGCTGAATTTGAGCGATGGCATGGGTTGTCTTGTCTTTGAGGGCCGCTGTGGTTTGTGGCTTATTCGCATAGACCTGCGAGTTAAGAAAACCCCACAAGCGAAAGTTTAACAGAGTCAAATCACACGATCTCGGTGGCCAGTTCGCATCGCCTCCACGTGAGATGATCTTGCCTTCAAATCGCTCGTGCAGAATGCCCAATGTGGCATGAGCTGTGTGGCACGTAGCGTCGTCCTGTTGAAACAAAATGCCGTTGGTATCCATATCATCCAATTTAGACCAAAAGAAGTTGGTAATCATCGACCTATAGCGCTCGCCGTTGACGGTGATAGCCTGGCCAACGTCGTTCTGAAAGAAATAGAGACCGATGAGGCCGCCAGTCCAAAATCCACACCAAACGGTGACTCTTACGGGATGCATCGGACGCTCTAGGATCTTCTGTGGATTGGTATCGTCTCAAATTCGACAATTTTGTTTGTTAACGTACCCATTCGTCTAGAAATGGACCTAATCGCGAAAAATAATTTTTTGATAAAAATTGTGGTCAGTTTCCAACTGCTCCACAGCCCATTCAGCGAACACAGAACGCAAAGTTCGTCAAGTTATAGTCTGCGAAAGGCCTAGTTCTTGTGAGCGACGCGAAATCGACTGCCTCGGATATTCCTGCATACTTTCACGGACAGCGGCGATGTTTTCGGCAGATCTTGCGCTGTGTTGTCGTACGGGTGTTGGTTGATTATTTACTGAACCAGTAAACACAAATTTATCAACCACACTACGAATAGTGCTTTCAGTAGGACGATTATGGCGACCGTAAAATGGGCGAAGCGCGCGGAACGTTGCCCGAGTAGAACACCCACTTTGATAAAACAATTTTATCATTTGCACGTATTGTTGAACGCTATATCTGTCTATGGTGATTTGGCGAAACAGACTAAATAAATGACAGCCACTTTGACAGATGTAGCTTCAACAATATGACCGCTAACAATTGTCAAAGTTCTGAAGTCCCCATTGGAAGACCCTATATAATCTTTGTTTTATATCTAGAGATTGTTTCAAGTAAATAGGTACCACATTGCTCAAAAAATTATTCAATTTAGTTTTATTAAAAGAATAGTTTTATAATTGGTGGCAGATGTTACAAAAATGAATTTTTTACATTTTAGTTCAACTACTAAAAAGGCGTTAAAACAAAGTAAGAAAAAGGACTTTTTCAAAATGCGCTTTTCTAGCTTTAATCGGAATTCAATGTTGGTATAAATTTTTTGAAATATCAAGTTATATTTTTTACACAAAATTATAACTACATAAAATATTGAGATAAAGTAATTTTAAAAAAAAAAACGTATTTGGTCTTTCTCAATAAACTACCTCGTATAATGTGCACGAGTTTAGGATCGGTTTCCCATAATTTGATATGCTTTTAGTAAATAAGTGAGATAATCGAGAAAATTTATTGTTTAAAGCATGTTATTTGTGATTTTTTCAGATACCCAGGTTGCAAAAAAAGAAAAGATGTTCTATTTGCAAAGTTTCGTTCAGCGCTTAAGTTTATTTCACAACCAAGGTGTGCACTCATTATAGGAGGGGCAAGGAAAACAACCCCTGAGAAGGAAATTGAAATTAAAAGAGAAATTCGAGAGTACAAAGGCACTGAAAGCCAATTTGGCGACCATTTCTTTACAGATGAAAGTTACGAGCCTTTCAAGCCATTAAAATGGTGGTGGAATCAAAGATATATTTTCCCAATATTAAGTAAAGTTTCGCGCCGGTTATTTGTGATACACGCATCGTCAGCACAATCGGAATGAAGTTTCTCGAGTGCCGGAAAAATAACTCGTAAAGATAGAGCATGTCTAAAAGGCGATGCCGTGGAAATTCTCGTTATTGTTTCAGAGATATTAAATCAGTTCTTGGAATTAGCAAAATATAGTATAATATAATATAATACAATATATAAGTTTTTAAGTATATAAGTTTCTTTACAATGATGTTCCTGAATACAGAGTTGCAACATTTTTAATGTTCAACATTGGAATCACGTATAACGTATCCGTAAGAGTTACACGTTTGGTCGATGGAATAGAAATTGTATTTTAGAAAACTCATTAAATAAACTTTGCAGGCACAAGACACCCAGGACTGTTTTCGAGTTATAAAATATTGACTAGGATTATAACTTTAAAACGGCCCTGGTTATTTTGTGCCTGCAAAGTTCATCTTATGAGCTATCCAAAGGACAACTTTTGTTCCATTTAACCTAACGTGTAACTCTTACGGTATAAGAGATCTCACTGATTAGCGTTAAAAAAGTGACCATCCTGTATAAAAACAAAAATTTGTTTTATTTTGTGTAGAATTTTAAAAATATATATCCTTAAATGTAATTTTATAAGAAATTAAATCGATTTGAAAACTAACGTAGCTTCAAGTTTCTATTTGACTTCGGTATATAATAGAAATGTTAAACAATTTGCATCTTTCTGTTTTTTCTGATATCTCCTTCTACTACCATTAATTTAACTTTTAATGTCACATTGAGTTATCTGACGATAAGGAGTGAAAATTATAATTTTCGTGAGAACAATGTATGTATAGTATCCACTTATTTTATCATCATAAAAACTCAATCAATTGAAAGAATACTAGTTAAGTAGTTCAGAATTGAGTTATTGTGTATGGGCTCTTTGACTTATTATCCAAAAGGAATTATTATAATACAGCGATGAAGCATTAAGGATCAAAAGCAACAAATAAAATTAATCTTTTTGACGAGGGTGCGTCCACATGTTATTATTAACGTATTCGGTTCACTTTGAAGCGTTCAATTTCCCTATTGAATTTATGTTTCCGGAGCAGTTTGGATATTGAGATCAGTTGAACCACTGCGTCGTTTTGAGTCGGCAGGTCTGCTCTGGCCATCGGCTCAGTTTACGTCACCTGGTTAGTATGAGTTACCGGTTCAGTTCGGGTCCCGAGTCATCGGGTTTTGGGTCAGTCTGCTTTCGAGCAACCGGGTCAAAAATTTGTAACCCGGTCCAATTTTGCATATAATACCTCGAAATAACACAAAATTACATTGCAAAGCAATTAATATTGTTACGAGCTATTATTAGGCAACCCATCAAACACACAAGCGCCGTAAGCAATGTATATTCTACAGAAGCCTAAAACTTTCTAGCATATACCGGAGTATGAGTCATCTATTTAATTATCGGGTATATATAAGATCGGTGATTAATGTAGGAGTTAGTCTATATCAAAATGTCGTGTATAGGTAGTTGGTCACTACGTTTCTAATGTCTTATAAAATATAAATTTGTGTTATGTGGCCGTGTATATCGTACCGCCAGCTTGTACATAAATAGACAAACGTGTAATAAATAAATTATAGTAGTGTTAGTGTTGTTCATAGACCTATGGCTAAGAAATTAGTTTAAGCAAACATTAGTGCTTGTAAATAGCATTAGTGTGAGAGAGTGCTTCATTATTAATTGGACTGAGAACATCTATAAATAAGGCATATACTGTTAATTAGACTTGTGGACAGTGAGTAATAGGGACTTGTCATAACTTGTTTTAAATTGGTGAAACGCGTTTATAGTAGCCCGCTAAACTGGTGTCAGGCTGTGTTGGGTGTATCAAAAGAAAAAAACATAAGTATAAGGACATTTGAGTAGTTTGTATATGCCAGTTTCAATAAGCCAAAGTAAAATGGACGCAGAAACTTTAATGAATTCCTTTAAGGATTTTAAATCCGGTGTGGAAGAAAAGCTAAGTGAAAATGCTGAGAAAATGGAAAGATTAGATAAAAATGCTGAGAAAATGGAAGAGAGGTTGGCTAAACTAGAAGCGACATTCAGTGAAAACTTAGTGGGGTCAGTTGAATTGGAATCGACTCTTAAAGAGTTTAAATACGGTATGAGAAAATGAAAGAAAAGTTTAGTGAAAATGCTGAGAAAATGGAAAGGTTAAGTGAAAATGCTGCGAAAATGGAAGAAAAGTTGAATGAAAGTACAACCACGTTAGAACAAAGATTAATGTAAAGCTCCATTGCATTGAAAAAAGATTTCACTAAACAGGTAAAAACAGTTGAGCAATAGTTGGAGAGTAAATTGGTAAAAATGGAAGAAGATGTCATGAGGCTGCAAGAACAAATGATTTCTTTAGCAACGCGGCCACTTGAATTAGTAAACCAAGTTGTAAATCAGAACATCCCAGAAATAAGAAGCATGGAAAGAAGTGAGTCGATCCCGTCAAAATTTAAAGTAAAACCACCCACAAATGATGGTAAAATACTTTGGCCCACATATTTGAAACAATTTAAAGTTGTTACAATAGCCAATGGTTGGTGTAACAAAGAGAAGGCCATCTCCTTAATAGTGGCCCTACGGGGGGAAGCTCTTAACATCTTACAAACGATTCCCGATCACCAGCAGAATGATTATGGCCTCTTAACATCGAAGCTTGAGATGAGATATGGAGACGCTCACCTTCAACAGGTTTACCATGCACAAGTAAAGAAACGCTCGCAAAAGACAAATGAAAGCCTGCAAGAATTCAAAGCTGACATTGCTGGATTAGCTAGATTGGTATACCCAACGGCACCAAATAGCTTCCTCGAACAATTGGCTGTTCAAACATTTGTGGATGGCGCTAAAGACAGCGAAATACAGCAAGCGCTAAGATTAGCACGGCCAAAAATGTTAGATGACGCACTGGCTCATGCGCTTGAAGTTGAAGTAGCTAAGCAGACATCACACAGGATGAGTAACAAAGTTTGGCCTGCCTTAGAAAAACCTGGTCAATTGCAGAACAGCATAGAAAAAATAATCAACCGTGTGTTTGAAAAGCAAAAGGCGGAAAGGCTGGAAAGACGGCGACCGTGGAGATGGGGTCGGCGGTGCTGGAGCTGCGGTGAAGTTGGTCATATACAGAGACGCTGTACTCAACCAAAAAAACAACCGATTGAGTTGAAGCAGGTCGATGTAAAGGGGCGAACGTCGACAGCACAACGTAGTGCCCCGAAAATTATCATCCGTGTTGCATCGTCGATGGTAAGTCTAGACAGCATTTATATCGATGATAGAATTAATGGTAGGGTTGTCCCATTACTTGTGGATACGGGAGCGACAAGGACTATTGTGAGACCAGATTTGGTTGGTCGTGGAAAAGTGCTACCCGTATCGGTATATCTTCGAACGGCTAGTGGTGAGAAAATTTCTACTCACGGAGAGACTGTCGTAACGTTGGGAATTAGAGACAAACTAATTAATCATCGGGTCTTGGTAGCTGAAATTAAAGAAGAAGTGATCTTGGGAATGGTTCTCATGAGAGAATATGGGTTTCATGTAAACATGAAAGAAAATGTGCTTCGGATAGATAATGATGAGATTCCATTTCAAGGGACGAATAACTAGACGATGCAAATTCGAATGATTTGTGATATGAGAATACCCGAGAAGGCGGAAATGATCGTGATGGGATGCCCGGATGGTACGCTTCGGGAAAAACAAGTATGCATGATGAAAGGAACTGAAACGGGAATGGGTCAGGGAGGACTACTGATTGGAAGAACGCTGGTAAAGTTTCAAAATATGATACCAGTAAAAGTGCTAAACATTAATCCGCATACGGTGACCTTGAAGAAAGACATGATTGTGGGAAGTTGTATTCCAGTATGATATGTTAAACGTTGTGTGAACGACGCTAAAGATAAACCAGCCAACAGTTGCTCACTGAAATTTCTGTTGTTGATTCCGTCGTGTCAATGATTAAACGGCGACTAACTGGGCAAGGTAAAATAACTGGTCGGACGATATCAAAGTGTGTTTGCACTGGATGATGGTTAGAAAGGAAGAACAAATGTTGTGCAACACAAGATCAATACTGGAGGTGCGCAGCCGATACGATAACCTCCCAGACGGCTTCCTTTGGCAAAACAAAACAGGGAGTAATTGAGCTCTCGGATAGTCCATGGGCATTCCCGGTAGAGCTTGTTAAGAAAAAGTATGGGTCGACAAGGTTTTGTGTGGACTACCAGCGGTTGAACAATGTCACAAAGAAAGACAGCTATCCTTTGCCCAGAATTGATGACACCTTGGATACTCTATACGGATCTAAATAGTTTACAACTTTGGACTTGAAAAGCGGATACTGGCATGTAGGCTTGGAGCCAAAGGATAAACAGAAAACTGCGTTTACAATTGGAACTGGATTATGGCAGTTCAAGGTCATGCCATTTAGATTATGCAATACCCCTGCTACTTTTGAACGTTTGATAGAGTCGATACTGCGTGGACTGTCCTGGAAAACATGTTTGGTGTATTTAGACGACGTGATAGTGTTAGGCGGGTTTTTGAAAAACACTTTAAGAACCTAGAGGAAATATTACAAAGATTACGCGGGGCAAACCTTACCTTGAGCCCTAAGAAATGTCACCTATTTGGAAAAGAGGTAAAATACCTAGGACATGTCGTTTCGGAAACCGGAATAAGAGCCGACCCTGAAAAGAAACGGTCTAAGAGTGGCCTACACCAGCAGATATACACCAACTACGCAGATTTCTAGGATTGTGTACATATTACCGACGTTTTATACTAGGATTTGCGAACATTGCCAAACCATTGACGAAATTAACCGAAGATGGACAAGAATATAATTGGAATGACGACTGCCACATCGCATTTGAACAACTGAAACGGTTACTAGTTATAGCACCAATTCTGAGTTATCCACGGATGGAGGAGAAATTTGTGTTAGATACCGATGCCAGTAACACAGCTATAGGAAGCGTTCTCTCTCAAGTCCAAAACGGACAAGAAAAAGTTATTGGGTATTTCAGCAAGGTCTTGTCTCGGCCAGAAAGAAACTATCGTGTGACGAGAAGGGAGCTGTTGGCCGTCTTCAAATCCGTAGAGCACTCTTATAAGTACTTATGCGGGTATAAAATCCTGTTGAGAACTGACCATGTTGCACTAAAATGGTTACTGCAGTTACGAAATCCTGAAGGGCAAGTTGCAAAGTGGATAGAACGTCCGCAGGAATATGACTTTAACACAGAACATCGTGTAGGAACTAGCCATCGAAATGCAGACGTCCTGTCAAGGAGACCTTGTCCGGTAGACGGCAATCATTGCTCCAAGATGGAAGAGAAAATAAGTGTCATTCATAGAATCACGGTAACCGATGATACTTGGCAACCCGAAAGAATACGAGAAGACCAAAAGAATGAAGCCGAATTAGGACGTATTCTTGAGTGGAATAGTAGAGGACAACGACCAGCTTGGGAAGAAATTAGTATTTCAAGTAGGAACCTTAAGGCATACTGGTCACAGTGGGATTTCTTGGTGATTGAATAGAATCTTGAAACGACGCTTGGAATGTGAAGATGGCACTGAGAGACGACTTCAAGTGATAGTGCCGAGAAGCAGAGTGCCGGAAGTGTTGCGACACTTGCACGATGGTATTCCCGGAAGGCAGTTTGGCGTGAAAAAACTCTCGAAAGAGTGAGAGAAAAATTCTATTGGTTGAACTGCAAAGAAGATGTGAAGGAGTAGTGCCGGAAATGTAAGTTGTGTACCTCTGGAAATAGCCCGGTTACAAAACGGAAAGCCCCAATGAGACAGTATAACGTGGGGAATCCTTTTGAGAGGGTAGCCATTGATATAGCTGGTCCGTTTCCTGAATCAGAGAAAGAAAATAAATACATCTTGGTTGCAATGCATTATTTTATCAAATGGCCGGAGACGTATGCTATAACTAACCAAGAAGCCGAAACTTTGTAGTTCCGTTGGAATTACACTCCGATCAAGGTCGGAACTTCGAATCGGCGTTGTTTCAGAAGGTCTGCAAACATCTTGGAATCAGGAAGATTAGAACCACGTCACTTCATCCTCGATCGGATGGAATGATTGAAAGAATGAACAGGACGTTAGGAAAGTACCTAGCCAAAGTTGTCTCTGAACATCAACGAAACTGCGACCAATATATACATTTGTTCCTACTGGCGTACCGATCTTCGGTACATAACAGTACAGGATACTTTCTCGCTTGCGTGATGTTATGACGTAAATTGCGGCTACCATGTGATCTTCAGTTTGGATTTAAATCTGGAGAAGAGATTGCAGGTGAAGATTACGTTAGTAAGCTTCGTGAAAGATCAAATAGCATTCACAAAAACATCCGAAAGAATATCCAGGCAGCAAGCGATCGATTGAAATCACAATATGACACGAGAGCACAAGAAGGTGGTTACCAACCTGGAGATTTAGTGTGGTTGTACAATCCACAAAGAAAGCGTGGATTGTCGCCAAAATTACAAAGACAATGGGAAGGCCCGTGCGAGGTGTGAAAAAGATTTAATGACCTAGTGTAACGAATCGGAAGATCTTCCCGTAGTAAACCGAAAGTGGTACACTTTGACCGTTTAACATCTTACGCTGGCAACAACCAAGTAGACTCGAGTAATGAGAATGGTGTTCAAAGAGTTATTAATCGTAAGCCAAATGTAGAGTTTCGTGGCGGCGTATGTTGGTTCCGGCAAGGCGAGATTTGGCGTTGTTGTTGAAAAACAGCAAGATCTGTTTAGAGCACCAGAAGAGTATTTCTTTGCACATTGCGTAGCTTAAGATCTGCAACTAGTCAAGAAGGATAGCTGTTGTTTTCAAGAAAAAGTTTGGATGTGTGGATGAATTAGTACAGCAGCAACCAACCGTGGGAAAAGCTTTGGTTCTTCAGGATAGAAACCTTTATGTTTACTATCTGGTCACCAAAAATTCTTTATGGCAGTGACCTAGTTATGGACATCTATGGGAGGCTTTACTAAATCTTAAGTCTCCGATGATGGAAAATGAAGTAACGAGACTAGCAGTTCTAAAGCTAGGCTGTGGACTGGATGGCTTAGACTGGAGAATAGTCCGAAATATGCTAGAAGTAATTTTCCTGGGAACCAATGTCTAGGTTCTTGTTTGTTGTTATCAACCGGTTGCCTACCAAGACCAAGAAAAGAGTGTTGACTGTTATTTCCAACGACGTGGTGGATGCACTAGATGAAATAGCTGCCGATACCGTCATCAGTCATTGAATTGGTGTCTAAATTTATTTACAGTTACGAGACGTAACGCTTTTAAAGAGGGGACAGTGTTACGAGCTAATATTAGGCAACCCGTCAAACACACAAGCGCCGTAAGCAATGTATATTCTACAGAAGCCTCGAACTTTCTAGCATATACCGGAGTATGAGTCATTTATTTAATTATAGAGCATATATAAGATCGGTGATTAATGTAGGAGTTAGTCTATATCAAAATGTCGTATATAAATCATCTAGTGTATAGTTAAATGGTTAGTACGTTTTTATTGTCCTATTAAATATAAATTTGTGTTATGTGAACGTGTATATTGGACCGCCAGCTTGTATATAAATAAACAAAAGTGTAATAAATAAATTATAGTACTGTTAGTGTTGTTAATAGACCTATGGTTAAGAAATTAGTTTAAGAAGACATTAGTGCTTGTAAATAGCATTAGTGTGATAGAGTGCTTCATTATTAATTGGATTGAAAACATCTATAAATAAGGCATATACTGTTAATTAGGCTTGTGAACAGTGAGTAATAGGGACTTGTCATTACTTGTTTTAAATTGGTGAAACGCGTTAATAGTAGCCCGCTACAATATGTTCACAGAAAATTATTAACGTGTATATAGTAATGATAATTATACCATCTATTAAAACCCGTACCATAGAATGAAATGTCTGAACTATTTACAATTTTCGTAATAAGATCAAGAATTAAATGGATTAAAAAAAAAATCTTTAGTTTTGTGGACCTAAATTCCCCAGATTCTAAAACAAAATTAAGTATATACATCTAAATGTAATGGAAGCTGTGTTGAAAGGACTGATTTGAATTACAATAATATTTTAAGACCATAAGTAATTGAAAATTGAAAACCATCTGACACCCAGGAACAATAACTGAGGAAATAATTGCAACTACATTATTGCAACGGGTGTCATTTACGCCGCGCTTAATATGCTAAACAAAAACGAAAAATTAATAATATAATGCAGGGCTGCCTTTTAGGGTAACTACATTTAATTTCTTTGTACTTTTTCGCTATAGTTTAAATAAATGCATTAGCATAATTGGACAGCTCAAAGGTTTTATTAAAAAACTGTTTTAGAACCAAACATTGTTTAAGAGTGGGCAATGTTACCACTACGATATTGCCGTACCCGACTCTGTTGCTGGATATTATTTCAAGGGACGTAATAACACTGATAATTATTGAATAATATCTAACTCCATAAACATTCCGGAAGTAATCAGATGTTTCAAATTTCATTTTCACAAGTAAATTAAAAGATAGCAGTTGCCTATAAATTAGAAATTTCAATTAAACACGCTTTAAAAAATCATCTACAAATATTACGAATGCGCGAGTAGTTTAAAAAATTTATGTGTACCCTTTATGATGTGCACATGTTAATAAAGATGGGCAGATCGGTATAATAATGATACATAATTTAGGACCTACAAAAGCAGCAACACATAACTGCACAAAAACCGATATACTACCGTTGCAGACTGTTCTTTGTTGTTCTCTATATCAGTGCTTGTACAAGACGAGAGCAAGACAAAACGCACTGTTTCTTTCTATTAGCTAGCTAAAAGTATGGCATGTCTAAGGCCAGCACCAATATTTGCAATGTTCTAGTAGAACCAACAGCTTAAATTCTTTTTTAAAAGCAAAGTACTGTGAAGTTTATTGATATATCAAATGGAGTTGTTCAACTACAAATATAAGCGCATTTGTGAAAAGCAACGTTGATTTCAGCGATAAATTGCTTTCTAACATCTCGAATCTATAACATGCTACTGTACCCAAAATGATGCAAAACAGATATTCCACCATTTTCAACTCTGAACTACTGTAGAACTTATTCGGTGTCATATGAACGTATGCATCTAAAGACTCCAAGACAAAACGCACTATTTCCATTAATTAAGTAAATGGATGAGTGCGCATGATATAGACGAAAACGCATATAAGAATATATTGTTTTCGAACATTTTCAAGAAATATAAGACTTCTTTCTGTGCACAGTAAGGGCACAAACATAAACTTACACTTTTCTTACAACGAATTGTAATGTCTATTAGTGCGCCTTTTAAATGCTTGTGCCTGGCAAGTATGAAACACACTATTTTCATTGACCAACTAGAATTCGAAGGCGGTACCATTGTTGACAATAATGAAAGCATCCGAACATCTCTAAAACTATCAAGCTTTAATGCCCGTTCAGTGGCCGGGGCCCAAATGCAAAGAGGCCCAAATAATAAAAATTTAAATTAAAAATTGTTCACCACATTTTAACGTTCTTAGAATATTTAGTACTTTTCAAATCTATAGGTTATATCAGTTTTCAAAACACAATAACAGCCTCGTAGTTGTGCTAAACTTTACCTTTAGCACCGTATGTGCGGAGAGATGTTTCTCGAAATTAAAAATTATCCAAAACACTATCATTCTAGAAACCGCATTTCGCAAGATACATTTGATGATCTATCTCCGTTGGCAATAGAAATTGACACTTCCAAAAACATAAATGTCAATGATACAATAAATGAATTTGCTGCAGAACAAGAAAGAAAAAAAGGATCTTTAAATTAGATTTTCAGTGTTAACTATTTAAGAGGTTTTTTTCAGCTGTCCAAATTTTGAAGTGTATATTATTTTGTTTATAAGTATATTGTGGTTTTAGAACTAATTAATTTATACGTTTTAATGTGTATACAAGGGTAGTTTCCGAGATACTCCAACAGGTGTTTGATGCCGGTTGTTGTACGGAAAGAATGACCATGGTAGAAAATACCAACCTTATCAACCTTATGAATCTTAAGGGTAAAGTTTGACCACCCTACGTTGTTTAGTATTTGACAACCATTAATAGTAAACATTCACAGATAACACGTATACATGAAAACGATTGGTTATCGTTAAGGAACACAATACCTTTATATGAAAGGTTTCAGTTCAACCAAATCAAAGCGGTGCTAGAATATGCTTTAGGTGAGCCTGGTTTCTCGTTTACAACAGTGAAGTACTGGGTGGCAGAGTATAAACAAAGCTGTTAAGACAAACATTACAATGAGTACAAAGAGTACAAAGAGTAATAAAAGTACCCAAACCCCCAGTTTCATGAAACCTAGGGTGTACACGTTTGTTGTTCTAAATTCTTTACTTAAGGTTATCTGAACATGTGTTACGTTAAAGCGGGACTATGTAAATTTGATAAATTTATTTTATAGACACTAAAGCAGTCCACATGTAGTAACAAAACTTTTACTTCAATTTTTTTCTTGTGCAAAATTATCTCATAAGTTAAACTTAAATGTAAAACGCGTACCTGTGTATTTTCTTAATTACAGTTTGTTAAGAAAGGTACCTGCTGCTTTATACTGCAAACAAAACTAGAAACTCAGACAGGTGGTTTGTGTACCATGTTCAAAGCTGGTAGTTGAGTCGATTCATATGAAGGAACAAAACATCTGCCATCCAAAGTAGATAAGCTTTAAAAGTAATAAAACACCAAACTTCATTTTGTGTTGTAGTTGTAAGGTAAAACGGCAAATACCAGATAATTGAATCCCCTTCAATGTTATTACGATGGCCTTGTACGGTGCATAATTTAGAAACAACTTAGGATTTCAGAGACACTTTTTTTTCAAATAATAGTGGAGGTACTCTAAATTCAACTAGGTAGAAATTGTGTAGCATCAAAGTTGAATAAAATCATACCTCGAAGCAAGTACTGGTTAACCTCTCGAAAGGACCCTACAATACAATTTTGTGTAAGTACTAGAAAATGCCACGAGGTACATTGAAATTGTAACAGTCTAAGTGTAAAAAAAAACGTGGTAGATTTTTATAGAGTTTTACTAAACCTATCGAGAATTCTTATATAATTGTAACAAGCCCAGGGTAAGGTTGGATGACGAGCGGCTTTTAGAAAAAGGAAACTCTTAAGACTTTTAGCTAACTGAGTTTTTGACCCACGGTCGCATGAGATTGGGTCAGTGGGTTTATTAAAGTTGGAAAAAACAAGATAATGGACGCCACCTAAATTTTTTATAAAGCAACTGACTAAATCAATTTACTTAAAGGGAAAATTTGGAAACCTAAATGTTCTCTAACCTTTTTAGGAATTAAGTTTGAATACCACCTATACATTACTTACTTTTTTTCTGCACTAACGAAGTTTTAGGATGGCTCTGAAACATAATTAAAACTAACAAAGATATCATTTATCTAATAATTCTGTATCTACACGAAGTCGTTATTTTTGTTTCAAATAGTTATTACTGAATCGTTATATGCATTTTTAGTGAATGAATTCCTTCAACGGTCATATAGTCTTTGGGAGAAATTAATTATTTATGAAATAATGAGCTGAAGAAAAAATTGATTCTATATTCTCATTTAAACAATTATGTACATTATAAATGCAATTCAACAAAAGTTAAATTCTTTTGAATATAATTACTGCATTACTCAGAAGATGTAAAGCTAAATTCGAAGTTGTAATTTTACTGAATTCTTAATTTGAATTCTGTATTTTATTAACAATATTTAATTTATACTTAATAGTCCGGTGTAGCGCTACGTAAGACTGTACATGTCATTTAAATTTCTCAACATGCAAAAATTTATTAGTCGGTTAATCTTAATTTAAAGTTTCATTTTTCTAGAATGAGGCCACGTAAATTGAACATCTTGAAATAAAAGTTTGTTGTAAACAAGATAAGCAATGGCATTTAGTTTTAACTTTAAATTTTGCAAACAACAGGTAACAACGATTTATCTATACTTTTTATCTTTTCATACATAGTTGGCAAAGAATAATTTACAAATTTAAGCACGTGATTAATGAAATAAAGTCATTCTATATATCATAAATATTATACTCTTAAAAAGGGTAAGCCTCCTTTTAACCACGGATGCTACTAAATTATTTGTAGACGGTTGGCTAAGTGCTTGCATATAAGAGAGCATAAAGTATTTTACAACCACTCAACAATTAAACACTACGTGTATGCATATATCTATATACGGAATAAAATACAGCACATGGAGCCAAAATTTTAAGAAATTAAATGGCCTTACCAATCGGCGTCAACGACCTGTTAACCTCTAAACACATGATGCAATCCAACAATTCAGCATGTGTAGGCACGGACCGGAAGTCCAATACTTTTTCTAACAAATCTGCTTACAATTTAAGTACCAAATAGATTCCATGTTGATAAATTTTAATTTAAACATCAACCAAGTTGAACATAACCATATTACTTCATTAAAATTTTTGTACATAATGGAAGTTGCACTGTAATATACTTTATTGTAAATTGTAATTAATTACCTATTAAACAAACCATTGCAAAGATCAAATTACTTTTCCATGAGTTAGTTGTCTTAGACAACTTTACTAAAACTGCCTGTTTTAATTCGGCGCTTACGCCAGGAAAACTTGGTTTCCTGTTTCATCTCGACTATCTGATAACAGAGCAAGTGACCTTTCGGCTTGACAAGAAGGCAAAAAGTGACCATCTGTCACGAGTCGACGAACAACTTGAAAATCTTAGATATCATAACATATGAGTAAGGAACACGCGAAAGGGTTTGTAATTATGTGATCAGCTGTAGTAGTAGAGTGCTTTAAATTTTATCGGTTTACTAAATATACAAGAGTACAAGAATCCATATTGAATAAATACTAAATTAACGGGTTTGTAGCAGTAATGTCGACAAATAATTTAGTTAGGAATTTTTACATGTTACAACAGATTTTATCTATAACAATCCTTACCATCTTTAAACCAATCGATGGATAAGTTAACAGCGGAATTATGAAACGTAACATCGCGTGCTTCTATAAAATTATTTTTTTAAAAATATTATAACAGCGTAAAACTCTAATACATATCATGTGAAGACTAGGCATTTTGGGAAACAAATGGCGTGATATCTCACAGCCGGATTTGAATAATGATCTGCTATGCGCAGACAACTAAAGATCGATCGGCCGGTAATACAGGGAGGAAACTACGCCAAGGTAAATCTTTTGAAAATTGTTCATTAAAAACTACTTCATTTGTGTTACTAGATAATAATTACCAATAACATATAGGTTACTTTTTATTACTTCCTTTCGAAGTAATACTTCAAATAACTTGTAGTATAATTAAAGGTACATTATTTTAAACGAAATTAAGTGCTTACATGGATGAAAATTACGAATTCGTGTTATGACATAACACAACTTAAATATAATTCATACTTTAAATATACAAAATACGGTACATGAAGATAAATAAAAGAGGAACTTTCGTGAATTTATAAAGAAAAAAGAAGGGAGAAATACGTAAGGAAATAATTTAAAAACTGGAGCATCACCAGTGAAAAATTAGCATGTTACACCAGAAAGAGGAAAGCTTGCACCACCTTGCACCACTAAATTTAGAGCTTGCACTACTTCAAAAATTAGATACAGGACCTTTCTCGAGGGGGGCTAAAATAATGCTAGCCCCACTCCATTCAAATTTTAAAAAATTGATATGTGCACCAGTTAGACGAAAGCTTGCACCACCTTGCACCACTAGATTTAGAGCTTGCACCACCTTCAATAAGTCGTCACATTATTATTTTACATTATTTTAGATAAAACACTCCCAAACTTTAACGCTTCTGAATTGCACTACCAAAAGAATTTTAAGCAGATCCAATGCTGAAATGTTTTTCTTGCATTTCTTTTATTTAAAATAATGCAATTATATTTCATTTAATTATAGGAGTATTAACTAATAACAAGGTGACTAATAATACGGACTTTAGGACAGGATCAGGACGGTCCTACAAGAGGCTTACAAATGCACTTGCAAGGTATTACAGAACACATAATATGCGACTTATGCTCGTTTGCACCGACATATGAATAAGAACTTCTTATATAAGCAGTTCTTGGATTTAAGAACTGCTTACTATAATATTCTGTTGCACCAGCAACGACAGGTCGTATACTTATTAAAGTATCTCTTAAGACATATAAAATTTGGCAACCACATAAAATCTGGTAACTTCTAGGTAGTTTTTAGCTCATTGTTGGCTTTAGCCTTTCTAATAAACTTCTGTTTCGTTCCATAAACGTTTTTGTTACAGGTTAGTTCATAGCGTTGATTTGAATTATTTTGTACAAGTTCGTTATAATTAACCCATCATTAATAATGGGAAAGGAAGTAAAAATATTTAGTTAATATGCACTTATAGAGTAACAATTTTGCACAAAGAGAAGACACGCAAAATTAATGTGATATTGTCGGAGGCTTTTACGGCCAAAGTGATTATAAATATTTATGGTTCAAGGTTGGGACCGTATCATTTTATAAACTAAGGTCGACGTTTTGCCCACTTTTGTAAGGGGTTTCATCAGGACAAGAAAAGAGAATAAGTAATAGAATAAAAATAATAATAAAGATAAGAATGATAATATTAAGTAGACGAATTAAGGTGTAAAGAGTAGAGTTACTCCTTAACTAACAGATTCACTAGCCCATTCAAATCCAAAAGGTGTCTTGTGCGAAGTAACTTTGCCACTTTCAATGGGCTAGTGTGTCCGCTAGTTCAAGAGTAACTCTACTTTTTACACTTCA
This sequence comes from Platerodrilus igneus, assembly GCA_036346225.1. Taxonomy (NCBI): domain Eukaryota; kingdom Metazoa; phylum Arthropoda; class Insecta; order Coleoptera; family Lycidae; genus Platerodrilus; species Platerodrilus igneus. The sequence goes on from JARFIW010001036.1 coordinate 565,494, forward strand.
ACTTGTCTACTTAATATTATCATTCTTATCATTATTATTATTTTTATGTTATTACTTATTCTCTTTTTCTCTTTTCTTGTCCTAATGAAGCCGCTTACAAAGGTGGGCGAAAAGTCGACCTTAGTTTATAAAATGACACGGTCCCAACTCGGAACCATAAATATTTATAACGCAAAATTAATATTTTTAGTTCTGGGAAGCAGTTACTCTTCAGTTTAATCCACAAGTATAAGGATATTGTGGAAACAAAAAAACTAATGCTGTCACTAATGAAGAGAAATAGAGTTCCTGGAAAAAGATTGAATTAGAATTTAATGCTGCATGTCCTAATGGACGCCTCAAAAACGTACAGTCGTTAAATGCAGTAACACCCACAACTCGGAGAAACGATGCTATAAATTCTAGTACATCCAACTCATCTTCAAATAACACGTACTTGACGGTTCATGATTATTGTAAATAAAATTAATTACTTTAGAACGTCTTGTTCTTCAACAGCATCAGAGCTATGTGGCTACTATAAATAAATGTAAACAAATTTGTGTTCTGTTACCTTCGTTCACAAATATCATGAACATGCGCCCTCAGCTAAGAAGTTGTTAAGCCACCGCGAATTCTATGCTTAAAATTAAGAATTATTTACGATGCTTAAGGATGCCTTATAGTGTGGTGCAACAGAAATGTCTTACTTAAGAATCGCTTACTGTTAGGTACTGCTTAAATATGTCGGTGCAAATGGGTATTAATACTGAATAGTGATGCCTATCCTATAACTTGACTTAAATTTACTTAAAACACACCGTGACGTGTACATTACGTGTTTTGCATTATCTTGCAGGTACATTTGTACCCAGTTACAGTAAACTCCTCCCTTAACAGTCAGGTAGTAATTAGATAATATAATTAAATTAAATACAATATTGTAGTACTTTAATTAAAAGAGGCACAAAAGAATTTCAGCATTAGTTGTGGTTGGACTGGTTTTGGTAGTAGCACTTGATCGTAAGGTTGGGATAAGACAATGATTTATCTAGTATAATAATGTGACGACTTATAGAAGGTGGTGCAAGCTCTAAATTTAGTGGTGCAAGATACTGCAAGCTTTTCTCTAACTGGTGCACATAACATTTTTTGAAATTCGAATCGAGGAAGGCTAGCGTCATACTAGCCCCCTCGAGAAAAGGTTCTGCATCTAACTTTCTGAAGTGGTGCAAGCTCTAAATTTAGTGGTGCAAGCTTTCCTCTATCTGGTGCACATATTATTTTTTGAAATTCAAATGGAGGGCTAGCGTCACTCTAGCCCCCTTTATAAACAAATAACCGCAATTGTTTTTCCAGCATGGTGCAAGCTATTATTTTGGTGGTGCAAGGTGGTGCAAGACTAGTACTTTCTGGTGCACATGCAACATTTCAATAAATCGTTTGGAGGGGGCCAAGTTAACGGAGCTCCATAAACAATTATCCAATACTTACCAATCTATTAAAACCTAGAAATGTTTGTACGCGTTTAGTTGAAAACTAAACGCAGTATTTCAGCTGCAACATTGCTTGCGAAATCTGATTGATTCAGAACATCCAAGCAAAGTCAAAACCTTTCTTTTTTTTCTAATAGCAATTGAGGTAGGACTGATTACTACTTCTTATGAGTATATATACTCGACGCGTCGTAAACTAATGCCTCTATTTCTATTATTCAGCTAGAAGTGGCAATGAAAGTGCATTGGAACATTCTGAAACTGCATGCTACTCGGATCAGCAAGGACAAGAACACAAGTTCTTTCTTTTCTATCAGCTAACTAGTGCAGCACATTATTGCGTTGTTTGATTGTTTGTTCCTAATGAGTCAAACACAGAATGCACTATTTGTAGTAGTTAGTTAGAAATGGGCGTACCTGAAATCTTCAGCAAATGCTAGAAAAAACTTTCTATTTTCTCTAACAGTCATCTGTTGTTAAACTCATTAGTGTGTCATATATGTGCTTGTAATTGAAGCGTCGGAAACGAAATGCACTATTTACAACCTGCGTATGGTTTGTAACTTTAATTATATTGTCCAAACTGATGGTTTCCTTTTATTTTTAAAAAAAGGATATAGTTTTATCTTTGATTATTGCTACAGCATTTAGAAATTTTGATGTTTAGAACAAATTGGTGTGAAGATGAAAATATGAGGACTATTTATAAATCCCACAATTTCACAACATTGCGACTAAGGCAAATTTTAGCAACTAGAGCCTTTAGATAAACCAACACGGCAGAAACGATATATTGCAAATGTTACGTGCTGGAAAACATTTATAGTATAATCATTAGATTAATGAAAATTTCTTCACATTTTAGCAACGGCGATCACAATGAGCATCTAATTACTATGAAAATTTTAGAACAAGCTTTTCTGTGGTTAGAAAATTTCAACTTTTAAAGATTTATCTTAGCTTTTACATGTGAATGGGGATTTTGTTTAATGGATTAAGCAACTTCCTATTGCTTGTTAAAAAAACAAACCAAACCAAACCATCCCTACGTGGAAAATGCCTCTTCAGCATAATAATACGATTATGTACTTAGTGTGTTATTAACAACTTAGGTATATTAATTATGAAGTTTACATCAGTCTGCGTCGACCAAAGCTTCTATAATACGCACTTCCATAGTGCAGCAAGTGCAAAAACTTTTGCTTTTAGCTTATTTAGTGTAGAAACTAATTCCATGTGATATAATTACGATGATCACGTAGTATCTAAAATAGATATAAGATAATCTTATGTGTAAAAGCCTTCAACTTAGTTGTATTAATTTCAATTCATTTTCTTAAACGTGAAATATAACATCCATCACTTTTTATACAAGTCGATATATACAGCAGATAGGTACAAAATGACACTGAAGATAGAAGTGTATAATACTTATTGGGATATACCTGTGCATAATGCTTATAGAAAGTTCTGCAGATGAATTTCTGGTAATAAATATATATATATATATATATATATATATATATATATACTGGTGCTTCAAAAATGTATACACACTTTGAACTTCCATAGAAAATTTATTTACCGTTCTACAAAGTTAAATTTCAGGAAAATAGAAAGCTGAAAGTCCAATGTAAATGAAAAATAAATAACAAATGTTAATACTGTTCAAATTGGTGACCTGCAGCATCAATACAATTTTGAGTACGAGTCACCACAGATTCTGTACATCGTATCAAAACGTCCAATGAGATTTCTCTACACACTGCTTGAATCTCATTCCAAAGAATGTCTAGGTTACGTGGTTTACGTTTGTACACCTCATCTTTTACTGTGCCCCACAAGAAGAAATCCAGTGGTGTAAGGTCTGGAGAGCGTGCTGGAAACTCGATTGGCCCCCTGCGTCCTATCCACTGGCCCGACAAATTTTGATCCAGGTAAGCTCGTACGTCCCTGTGATAGTGCGGCGGAGCACCATCTTGTTGAAAATAAAATCATCATTACCGTATAATGCACGAATGGCAGGAAATATGGAATCAGCAAGCATTGTTAGGTAATTAATACCAGTTACAGTGCCTTCAAATCGAAAAGGTCCAATGAGTCCCTTGAAGACAAACCGCACCACACATTTACACCAGGCAAATTTACAGCTTTTTCAATTGTAATGTGAGGATTTTCTTCACACCAGTAAACACAATTGTGCCTATTGACAGTTCCATTAAGTTTGAATTGGGCTTCATCCGACCAAATGATGCTACCCATAAATCCCGGTTCACGTATCACCATCTCCTGAATCCATTCACAAAATTGCAACCTTCGATCTGGATCGTCGTCATTTAGCTGTTGCACCAGCCTTGGAATGTAAACACGATACTTGCCTCTCTTCAGAATGCGTAGCACGCTGCTAGCACTTACATCACTTTCCCGTGCCCCTTGCGTTGAAGATTTGTTAGGAGAGCGTTGAAACAGTTCCAAGACTGTCGTTGATGACTCATCACTTGTAGCTGTTCGAGGCCGACCTGAATGACCTTTATGCACATCACACACTGTTCCATGAACTTCGAATTTGTCTCGTATGCGAGTAATTGTTAATCTTGAAGGTGGTTCAGTATCATACTCCCTTCTCCACTGTCTTTGAACTTCATTTACATTCTCAAACTTCCAGTACCACTTAATAACCTGCTTTCGTTCTTCAAAACTCAAACGTACGTCCGCCATGTTGATATTACAAATTCCAACTGATAATATAACATAGAGGGACGATTATGCTGGCACCTGGCGAAGAAATATAACATTAGCCTTGTAGTGCGGGAAAACTACAATAGTTTAAAGTGTGTATACATTTTTTTGAAGCACCCAGTATATATATATATATATATATATATATATATATATAAATATATATTTAGTTCATTCTCAAATAGCATTTTGCAATTCAATTTAGGATCATCAAGAATCCTACGCGGGAAAAATCTAAAAATGTTCATGATTTCTTAAGTTTTAATTAAAAAGCACGACAGAAATCGTCGTAAACCTAGATTCCTGTTAGAAATTAACACCTCGATTAAAACGATTTGCAGTTATCTGAAATTTGTTCGACCAAAATTTTCATCTTTTTTTGATGTAACACGTAAAAATCTATAACAAAATGCATGCTGCACAGACAACATGGGTTAATCAAACGTCTATCTTGGACAGAGGTATACAAACATTAAATTTATGGTTTGGTAAAAACGCCACCAATGGCAAGGCGGCTCTGTGGGTTAGACTCGTTCGCGTATGACTACTGATTCCAAGATTCCGGGTTCGATTCCCGGTACGGACCGTTTTAGAAATGATAGGCAACACTTTTCACAAAAATGCATCCTTGTTCGGATAAGAGGTAAAATGTAGGTCCCGTGTGTGAGTGTTGTCATGCACGTTAAAAGATCCCTACCTTGCTTGGAACAGCAAGGGTTCGGAAAAATTCAAAATTTGCAGGTAAAAAAGACTCGCTTGCTGGCCCAACGTAGTATCTTTGGGTGGAGTATTTGAAAGTCAAATGTAGTGATTACATTGATGATGCACAATACAAAATTTAACTTCTATTTTCTGTTTCTGTGTAAAATCGTACTGTATCAGTGCCTGCAAGTCAGAGCATATATAGATTTATAAATAATGCTCAGTGCTCAGTTGATAGGACAATAGATGACACTGAAGTTAATCTACACTTTACGGCATTGGAATGATGACAATCGTGCAGTAGTCGGATAGCAAAATTTAATACAGGCAGTAACGTACTAGTAGTTGTTCTATATTCTTCAATTATCTTTTTTTTGCGTCTTAAGAATCTATAAATGAAAAAACGTACTAATGTATAATGGCGCATCGAGTACACCTAATATTTCAATTATTTCGGATTGTTTTTCCTATGTATCGCTGCAGTTTGCATGCTAAGTGCTTTGCGGTACATTTTCATAATTCGACTTTCTTATGAGTATTTTCACATTCTACAATCTCTTAGCTTGCCTTTTTCTATTTTGGTTTGCTTGGCTCTTTTTTGTATAGCTGGACCTTTTTACAAAAATTTACATTCCGCCTGTTTAAAATCCTTGTCTTCCTGTTGTAGTTGCCACCACATTTCGTACGATACAGCGGTTGGGAGCTTTAGTACCCTTTTGTTTGTATCACTCTATTGACTCGATTTAAAGTACATTAAAAATGTTAGTGATATCATTCTTTTTTGCGAGAATAGTAACAACAGAACATTTTTACACATACATTTACAGTAACATACATTTGGTGTCTATTGTCCCGGTTCTCCTCGAAATTGAAGATTTATTGCAAATAAAAATGAAATTTCTATCTATTTCAACGATAATGACAACTTTTATAACGTCATTATTACGTTCACTTCCAATTTCCGGAAAAACTGCAGTTTTAGAATTCTTCGAACAAAATTTACTGAAAATTAGTTATATGACTCTTTTGGCTACTAATCAAAAAGAATACGTTTTTAAATATTGCAGGACTGTAACTACAAATTGCAACTGTTTGCTCCAATTTCTTAAAAACTATGGATTTCATACAACCTGTTTTACTTAAACACCTACGCGTTACTGCACATCTTTTTTTTAAACTGTAAGATAAAACATTAATATTATTAATGACATAAAAGTTCTTCCCTATACTTTAATAGACTGCCCAATGTTGTAAACTTTTAATTTATTGTTAACCTGAAGATGGGCCCAGCCTCATGTCTGAAACATGTAGTTTTAATATTCAACTATTAAAATTCACAGGGAGATTGTGTTATAATTTTTCTTCATTACGTATTCTACTTCTACATAGCTCTCATTTATTGACAAGTACCTTTCTTATAGTATTTCTAGTAGATCACGTTTCTCGTGTTATCCAAATAATTTTTCTAAAAATTATTTTGATCGGCACCCATTTTAAGGTTAAGCTCCTGCAACTTTGAATGGATGTTTAAAGTTGTGGACGGCGTTAAAGTACCAAGATTTTCTTCTACGTTTTTTATTACTTGAATGTTTTCTTTCCTTGCAGAAATGTATTCCTGAAGAAAAGTTGGAGCAAATTATACAAAATATTCCCAAGAGACTCTGGGTACAGCTGTTCGTAGAATTAGATTAGGTCAGCTTAGTCTCCGGAAAGCGAACAAATTGTACAAGGCTCCACTTTATGCAACACACATGTAAATGTTGTCGGTCACACTATAGTATTTTCAAAAAGGGAAGAAAAGGCCTTTGTCACATATTTGTTGAAAGTGGACGAGTGAGAAATCCCGTTTGACTTGACGGAAGTTAGAATGATTTCCAAAAATTATGTGTCTAGAATTGGACGAAACGTTCCACAATTTAAGAACAACTGTCCCAGTTCCAAATGGGCACGAGCCTTCTTGAGAAGATATCAAATACTAACCCTACGAATGGGTCAAAATATGAAGAATAGTGGAGATGCGGTATTCTATAGAATTAAAATATTTTCAGGATTTGTGAGAAACTATTGAAGGATCTCCAGTTCATAGTTTGTCGAGCTATGACAAAATTAATTTAACTGACAATCCGGGAAACAAGAAAGTGTATTCAGAAAACGTATCAAATATGCAAAGCGAGTGTGGCATAACACTAGGGCAGCTATCTCTATTATCTTCTGTGATCCTGCATCAGAACAAACGCTGCCCGCGTATGTTGTATATAAAGCAGAACATATGTGGTCCATTTGGAATGAGGGTGGTTTATCTGGGACTAGATATAATAAAACTAAATGTTGATGGTTTGATGCTAATTCAAGGTACATCTACCGCTTTTGTAAGAAAATCCCCAACACCTACAGCTATTATCGGTGACAACTTGAGCATCCACTTTACACAATCGGTTTTATATTTAGCTGAAGAACACAATGTCAAGTTTGTATGCTTGCCACACATATTGCATCCATTGGATGCCCGCCATTACGCTCTATTGAAAAGCGCATACCGCAGTATTTTACACACTTACAAATTACAGAGCCACCATAAAAGTGAAACAGTATCCAAAGATGAATTTTATAAACTGCTAAAACCTTTATTTAAAAAATATATGTCAATGATGTCAAAATGGCAGAAAACATTAAATCGGTGTTTAAAAAGTGTAGAATATACTCATTTAATACAGAAAAAGTTCTATAAAGATTACCAGATTATAAAAAAGAAGAAAAGGAGTTGCCTGTGGAAAAAATGAAGTCAGAGTCATTCATAGACGTTTTACAAGAACTGAGAGGAACTAGGGTCAAAAGAAAAGTAAGTAAGAAAAAAAATTTCACATTTCACCTTTAAAAAGCACTCCTGTCGATAGTTTGAAAAGGGATAATATAGAGTCTGAACAGGTCGAGCATGATTTGCAAAATAATAATATAGAGCCTTAATGAAAAATATAAACCTGACCCAGAACAAAAAATGAAAGGTACTCATACCAGCAATACTCCGAGTAGTGAAGAAAATGGTACAGAGGAAGCTAATGAATTTGAACTCATTCCAAAAAAATTCCATAGTGTAGAGTTTAGGGCAAGAAACATCTAAAAAATTATATACGCAAGCTTCTAAATGTGTTCAAAAATAATGTTGAGATGAACTTTTAAAGGTCTCAACAAAAGTAACAAATAAATTTATGTGGCGAACTGTCAAAGAAGTTGCTTTAATTCTCACTTAGCAGGTTGTAAAAAAATTGTCTGATCCAGTAACCGATCGAAAAATACACTACTTTTCAATAAAAGTGATATAAAGGATTTTTTAAAACAATGGGTTGATTTTATATAACATATTCTTTTTAATTTTTTGTATAGGTTAGCTACCTACTAGTAAATAGATTTAGTATTTTACCAAGGAATTAATGTTGTTTTTGTACTACTGTACCTACGGAAATTTTTTTGTAATTTTTTTAACCAACGGAATGTATTCGAATTGTTGTTTGTGTATTTGTGTTTGTTCTTCTTTAATAAATTTATTTTCTTCCAACTGTTTTTTTTAATCAGTTTACTGCTCAAAGATGTTCCTAGTTATTTCGTTCTTTAAACTTTATTAAAAGGTATGGGTGTTCAAAGATGTATTACAAAGCCTCAACTTTGAATACCCTATAAAGAATTAAATAGGAGCTTCATAATTATAACAAAAAAGAGGTTGGGAGATGCCCCATAATATTTTTTTTTTATTTTTAAAATTCTCGTCATTAAAGATATTGCAAAAAGACTGTAAAAAGGTTCAATGTTGTAGAGGTTTACAAGTAGCTTTCCTAATCAGAAACCATTTTCTAATACTTGCTTCTAACACCACTGCGTGGCTCATGAGTATCTTGCTACATTTTGATAAACAAATTCAAACGAATGTATTGTTTTTTACCAAGACGACCATTTACGAAAGGTGTTTTTTTGACAACATTTTTGAAAAGTATAATCTTTTAATCATATCCAATCAACACTTCGTGCACTTTTGCAGAAATTCCATTTGGTTAGATTTGGTAACTATTCGACTATAACTTTTTCTTCATATTTTTCGAAATTTTCAGCAATCCTTCGGTCTTGTTTTTTATAAACACGTCTGTTTCAAACGACATACATTATTGGTGTTTTTTGTACATTTGGTTTGTTTTTATTAATTTTAAGTAATGCATCTCGCAAAGTTCGTTACGAATGTTGATGTAAGGCGCTTAATACTCTAGTACTCACTTTTCTTCTCTTACCACTAATATTCGTTGTGACACTTTCCATAAAAAAGTAGTATGTAACGGAAACTACTTGAAACATCAATTAGCTTTTTCCTAATAGGCACTGTAGTCGACTTTGAGAACACAGACATTCAGTATGCCTGGTATCTCCTTGAAAGTGATCAAACCCTGGTAAAACTGAACAATTTTAGGGTAGTAGTAAAAACAAATCATGTATTATTGACTTCTGTACGTTTTAATACGAAAGTGTGTTAAGTTTAATCGAATATTTTTGAACGGTCGGCCTTCTTACGACTACTATCGGATGAAGAAAACATACCTATAGCGCGTTTACCGAACAGATCCAGTAATAAAAATAATAAGATTGGCTTTAGTTGCGCAGTACAAACTGAGCACAAGCTTGATTCACAGTGAACAAGTTAAGACATTGCCATAACTACAAGTACGTGTGGGAAACTAATTGACATTTGTAGGTTAGCAATACAAAATTTATTGAGTGGTCTTGTGATCCCTGCCAACCAATACAAAATTTTTATTTATACTTTGCGCTAGTTAATGGGAAGTGCACCTACTGAATCTATTCCTTAAACGCACTAAAGTACTTAGAAGTCTACCTCTTTCGTACTACGATATTATGTAAAAATGACATGATTTTAACTTGAAACATGCAAACTAAATCACTATAGATGTCATAATTTTGCATGTATCTGTCAACTGACAGAAATTCTCGAACCAAATCCTTTTACTTGGTTATCCTGCTATAAATAGGTATTGTTGGTACAATTGACGTCGTAGCGAGCATACTCACAGCAAGCGCACAATCAGAATATTTAGCCGGTCTCTAACGTTTTGTCGTCGCTAAAAAAACTGCAAAATGCCACCCCGTCGCAATAAAAGCTATTAAAATTGATAATTTACAAGTAGAATCGACATTAAAAATCTGAATAAATTTTGCATACAAAAAAGGAGTAAAGACCAAGATGCGAGAAGTGTAATGCATGATCAAGCTATTGAGTTGTTCTTTTAACCGAAAAAAAGAAGTAAACGATTATGTGTATTGTGACATGTTCGAGCTTTAGCGTTTGCTCAATTAGATAATATCAAGGCAGAGCAATAATTTTTTTGTTTTAGCCAATATTAAGTTTCGGGTTGCTACAGCATCGTAGGTGTCAAGCGTACCAAATAATCGTTTCGACAGGTAAATTAGAAGAAAGACCATATTCCTTAACCACCAAAAAGTGCGGAATTTATTCCTCTAGACTTCTTCCTGTGAGGACGTGTGAACAGCATGCTGAAAAAATAAGAGAAATCAGCTATCTGAAGCAGAATAACAGACGCTGTTGCCATACCCTTGTGCCCGTATTAGGAACAAAATTGAAAGTCATCTGCATAAATGCCTAAGTGTTTGTAAAATTCTAAATGAATTTATTTGTTTTAGATAACGCACAAAATTTCATAATTTAAAAAGCAATATTGTATTTACAAAAATCTGTTTTCCTGACGACCACAGGAAAACAAAACGTTAGAACTAAATTGACGATTTTGTGTTAGAGCTCGCCTACGCTTGCAACATACGTGCTACGTACCTAGACGTAGCCGGAAGAAAAGTAGATACCAGGCTAACTACCAACCGCGGAAAGTGAGGAGATTCGCTTACATACCAAAAAATAAACAAAAATACACATCGCCCACGATTATCTTTTAACACTAAAAATAAATTAAAATTCCTTGATTCACAATTACAAAGAAAAGTATTAAATTTAAGTTATATTTTAAAGAACAAATTTTATAAAGGATCCATGAAGTGCGCATTTCGTAGCTAACAGGTAATAAAAATCATTTAAAAAAAAGTAATGCTTAGATTTTCTCAATAGCAAGTGTGTTAAATTGAAGTATTCACTGTAGGCTTTCTCAATAGCAAGTGGGTTAAATTAAAGTATTACATGTAGACCAAGGTGTAGTAATAATTAAAGAAAGATAACCAGAAGCACTAGCAAAGCTAGCTTCTAAACATGGATGGTGAACTGGTTTCACAATATCAACCGCTGATAAATAAGGATCCTCAATGTACGTAAAAGAAAACGAGTAATATACCTTTATGTGTCGGGATGCGTATTTTGCAATCCGCCGGGGGTGAGTCAGCATAGTAATGCCATGGTCGTCAGTGTTTATTCACCCTGCCATCGTAATTATAGCAGTGATCCAAAGACAAAAGAAAGCTGGTCCACAGACAAACGTAGTTGTTCTACAAAAAGAAAGAACCTATTTGGCCTCCAGCTAAAAAAAAGCTAAAAAGAGAATCTGATTAGAAAGGGTACGCTGAGGGAAACTCACCGAATACACGCAAGACACCTCCTAGTTGTCGAACAGAAAAACGTGCATCGCTTTTGAAATACGGTGACGAATAAAATGTAGAAAATATTTCGACGTACAAGCTGCAGCAACAAATTCAACAATGGTTCAAAACAACACGAATTCAAACTGCAAATCCTAGCTTATCGAAGCGCGGTAAAACTGGAAAACCTGACATATCGAAGAGTGCGTTACCGTATTTCAAAAAGTCGTTACATTGGAACAATAGAGAAAATCAATATACGGAGGTCGTAGAGTATACTAAGATAGCGGGTACCTAAAAACAGGATATAACTATTTAAATTTAGCATACGTTCCGAAGTAAATACGTTCAAAATGAAAATTTGTAAAAAGCGCATGTATTATTGTAAACAGGACGTTATTGAAGAATTTAAGAGATTACCTAATACAAGGCATAGACTATTTAATTTATAGAATAAATTTTCGTTGTAAAAGAAAAAGGGATTTGAGTTAAGGAATATATTCGAGAGCGCGTTTATTATTAATTATGTTGAAAATGAACGTAACAAACGCGCGCACTTATTTCTTCTTTGGAATATATGTCATGACTACAGAAAACTCAAGTAATGAGCTTGGAAATTTAATTTTTCCAAATACAATAAAAGCCAAAAGTTATATAAAATGTTGCAAACGACATTTTTTTAATTTTTATTGCAGTTAGGTTGACAAGTAACTATGTAAGTGGTGCAAGTTTTTTTGTTCTTTTTGTGTTGTGCCTTTAAATCTAGTTAAATAGTGTTTTGGTAAGTTGAAACCTTTGGGTAAAAACTCCTAGTTACGTTTGGTTAACATTATGTGCATTTTTTCTGTTTTGTAGGTATAATATAGCGATGTATTTTATTTTGGATTTATCGTATGTTATTATTTATTCAGTTTTAAAAATTGGAGCAGTTGTTTTCGCTAGGTATATTTTTAGCTTTTGAGGTATTCAGGAACGGATAATTTAATTGATATATAATAGTTTTATAATTGGTATTTTTGGTAAAGCAAATGTTGGGAGTAATAATTAAGTTATATGCTAAATTATAATGCTATCTGCGATGTTTTTGTTTAATAGAATAACGGACGTCCTATATTTCCAACTTCATCAAAGACTAAAACTAAGGTATACTAAAACATTTTTGTAATCTTTCCTCAAGCTTGTTACAGATAAAAATCACGTTATTTTGATTTGTTCATCAGAAAGGGCTAGAATCCCGTAATGGTTTTAAGGGTGCACCGGCTAATTACAGTGGTAGTTCAGTGGGTTTCTATGAAAAAAATGATAAACCTAATATAAATAAACTTGTGAAATTGCCGAAGTACAAAGCTACTTTATACACGATTTACTTTAAAAGGCTTTACTAGTTGTCAAAAGTAGGAGGCGCCAAACCGTCTTGTTCCATTAATCCTATCGATGTCTTCGCTACCCGGAAGGCGGATATTTCGGATAGGTCTCCCTGTTTTCGGTATTGTAAAATTTACCACCTCATACTTTACCTTTCTCTACAATACCATAACAACACTCATTAACTTTTTATCATCTTAAAAAATTTTTTATACAATTTCGTCACTGGGGTGACTGGATATCTTCCACAATTATCTATCTCTACCTATATTATAAATAATTCCAAGTAAAATTCCACTTAGGGTTAAACTCTATTAACAGTAAATTCCGCAAGTATAAATACACTTACATTGAGCTACAAAAAAACAAACATAACGTATTATCCAACTGGCCAAGTATTACTAATTTTTACCAAAAACTAACTAACAATACATCCCACAAATAAAACTCGTGTTTAAAATTAATGGGCACACCTTTCTTAACATTTTAAGTGTTTTAAACTCCCTTTCCGATAATATTATGCTTAAATTTAAACAAAACTTGCTCCTAATTTTATGACATCCTACATATAGATCATTTTTGTTTGAAAAGTAACACGGATGATATTTATTGACGAAAGCGCTCGGTTTTTTTAGATTTTATATTTTAATTTAATAAATATTTTAAACGCAAGTTCTTTCTGAAATATTATTTGAAAAAAAAATTATAGTTAATGACTTAGCAATTAAACTTAAAATCCAATTTCGGCTTTTCGGAGTCTTTAGTAGCGCCACCTAAAAGTCCTTTGCAAAATTTTCATCTGCTATTGTGGTTACAGACCATAGTTACAAGAGTTATTGATTAATGTAACCAACGTGCATTATATATTATTACAGGTGATAAGTGGCAGGTAGTGCGACAAAAAGAATATTTGAATATTGAATATATCCAAGTTAGTTTCAATTGTAAAATCTTGCTGAAACACTTGGTTTTATAGAATCCAAAAAGAGAGTTGTTTGAAACTAATTTATTTTAGAATCTTATAGAACTCGGAAAGCCACATATAAATATATAAATTTCGACCCGGGTTAGTTGGTTAATAGTGAGCAACTCTGGAACGAGTGTTAAGTTTGCACTCACTATTTCCTCACCAAACCAGAAGATTGAATATCGCACTGCTATAAGAAGTTAGAATAAAAAAATTGTTCATTTTGTAGTTCTATGTTTGCAGTTTATTTTTTAGTGTATTTATTGTAACTTATTAACTCGCAAATAATACAACTAAAATCTGCACCTCGATCTATGATTTTTGTTAGCGTAAATGTTTTAAAGCTTACGTTAAAAAATCAGAAAACCCAGTTAAAAGAAACAACCACTTCTTTTGCTTATAATTGTTCAATGACATTTTAAATGTTTTCGAAAAACATTCACGACAAGATATTACCAAGTTGGTTTATATTACTTTTGTGTTCAGAAATACCTGTCAATATTAGTATTGCATCATATATCGCGTAGCTGAACTAAATGTTAAAGCTGTGTCCACAAAACAATATCAAGAGAATCACTGAGAGAAGTAGATAAGAATGTGAGCGACCTTTTATTACGCATTCTATCATTATGAAAGAACAACATCAAGAAAAACAGAAAGGCATTTCTTATATTTGTTGACATTTCATTTCTGAGAAAGGTATGCAATATAATTCCTCAGAGTTTCATAATAACAATAATGTCAACATCTGGACAAAATAATTTTTAATAAATACAGTTCATTCCTCATGTAGGTCAGACGATGTCAATGTCAAATTCGAGCGAAATCGTTGTTTTTGCACTTGATGTAAAATCGATGTAAACAAACAAATATGGGGAGATTTGTAAGCAAGGAATTAGATATTGTTATAAAAACATGTATCTTGATGATTACGTATCAGTCTTTTGAAGTCCCCAATAGATTACAATCGAAATAGCTCAACTGAATATATGTACAATTTTCAGATGGAACACTTACGGAGTTCTCTATATTATTTCACCCTAAAAAACTTCAAATGTAGGAAAATTACTGCCTTAAACCATACAAAAATAGCAATGCAGTACTAAAGTGCATTGAGGTATTCTGATTAAGGGTGTAAATCTACTGTAAGAATCTTCATCGTCATTAGGTTTTCAGTGCTGGAAGTGGTTGGACACGTACCTCCATTATTTCCTATTCTGAGCTAACCTAAACATTTCTCTGAAATTCCTACAGCCTACGTCTTTCACCATCTATCTACAGTAATTTATCTGGGTCTTTATCATACGTATGTAGCATTACTTTTCAAAGGCTTAGACCTTTTTCCTGTCCGCACCTGCAACTGTGCACGTTTCACAACCGTACAGAGCTATGCTCCACACATATACTTTCAGCAATATTTTCCCCATTACCGTGTTTGTTGTCTTCGAACATAGTAGCTGCTTATACTTGTTAAATGCAGCACAGCCCTGTACAATCTTTGTTTTATATACTTTACACTTTTTCCACTTTGCGTTATTTGGTTTTCTGGGTATCAGATGTCTTTAACCTCTTGTACATTCTTGTTTCCTATTTGTATTCCGGTTTTTTATTTATTTTCCCCTCATTTACATACTAATACCTTATGTCCTTCTGCGTTTGACACTATTCATTGCTTCTTCGATATAGAAGTTAAACATTAATAGAGATAACGCACGCCCCTCTCTCATATTCTCTAATATTTACTTCTTTGTGTTCCTGTTCTAATTCTATTACTGTTGTTTGTTCTTTGTATAAGCTATGTACTATCCGTTTATTCCTATAACTCATTCTTATCCTTTTGTGTATTTTGAACATTCTTTCCCATCTTACATCGTCAAATGCTTTTTCCAGATCTACAAACACTATACACACGCTTGTTTTTTTCTGTTGTTTACTCCATTATTAGCCATAAGGCTAAAAATGGCTTCCCGTGTTTCCCTGTTTCGCCCAAACGCAGATTGATTTTCTCCTGGTATTTCTTCGGTTCGTTTTTCCATCTGTCTTTGTACAAGTCTACTGACATGTGTACTGTCGAATTTTGGTATAGTGACTATGGTGTTACTTTTAAAATCTTTAGGTATCTTACCTTCTCATACATACAGCTTACAAGTTGGAAGAGACGTTCTGTGACTGCTTGTCGGGCGTCTTTTAGAGTTTCTGCTTGCACTTTATTTGTATCCGGTGTCTTGTACCTTTCATACGCTTTAATGCTAGTTTAAACTCATCTCTAAGTATATAATATCCCTGGTTATTTTTTTCAATGCCTGATTTTTTTTTTCTATTATGATGTTTTCTTTCGCGGCCCCTATAATTTTGCTATACGGTTTTATAACCCTGAAATTCATTCTAATTAGTGTGAATGATTTGACTGTCTTTCATATTTCCATCTTAGTTTGTTCCTCATTACACTTTTCCAATCTATTGTTCTTAAGCTTTTCTGCATTTGCGTATAGGGTCCCATTATATAACTTTGTATCTCTGTTCCTTGCTTCGTTTAGTCTGTTTTTGTATTGTCGCGTTTCTTCTATTAAATTCAGAATATACTTTGCCAACCATGGTTTCTTATTTTGTTTTTATTTATACTCTAGAATATATCTCGCCGCTATATCTAAGCTAGATTTATCGTCATTCCTTTCCGCATCTACTTCTTTTGTACCAAAAATTTTCCCGATGTATTTCAACAATTCTTTTGATTTTATCTCAAAACCTTTCTTTATCTTTCAGTTTTAAATTTTAAAATTTAAACGCGGCTTTTATGACTGCTATGTTGTGATGAGTGTCTATACTCACTTATAGTAAGCTTCTACTTGATTCAATAGAAATCCTAGGTAAAGTAAAATATAACAGACATGTGGGATCCAAATATTATATTTCCTCTTCAGATTTTTATAATACCCCTACAACGATTTTTCAACAATACGTTTTCTATATTTTAAAATCAGTTATATAATTAAAATTTTGACACTTCTATAGGTTTACCTCTATATCCTATATTAGCACAGGTTACAATGGACCATAAAGTTACTTCCATATAAAATATTATTATTAGATAAATACATTGATGGCATGATGTGCGCGATTCTGTAGACAAGTTGATGAAACTGACAGTTTTCAACAGATTTGTTAAAGACCTCTAGTTAACTTACAAAGTAGAACTTGACAGTTGCCTGCCATTTTTGGATGTCTTAGCCATACGCAATCAGGCAATCAGCTTCAATAACCAATTGCTGCACAAAGATCTACTTATTTAGAAAGATAAATGACACTTTTAAACATAAAGTTAATACAATTTTACCTTTAAAAGCACCCACAGAAAAAATATGTGAGCGTCAACTTTGAAAGAAAACTCTTCCTGAATTCCAATCGTTGGTTTTATCTATAATTATACACTAATAAATTTCTGTTCGCCACCATCCATATGATACCAATACAAAAAATTAATTCAACTTTATTTGCAACTTGCCTCAAATACAATATTTATCTGGCTCTGACAGCAAAGTACTCAAGTGGCTCATACCAAATATATTTAGCACCGTTGCAGTGATAATTTAAAAAAGAAATCTATTCTTTTTTTTAAATATTAGAGGAAAATGTACCTGATGAAACAATTTCGTTTGTGGTAGAAACCGATTACACACCCCACTAATAATTTATCATTACGTAAACGATAACAATATTTTTCAGTTAACGCAATCTACGTTTGGCTGCAGCAGAGATCTCAGTTTCCACTCCTTGAGATGGCCAAAATTATAAACTTGAACTGTTCTAAAAGAAGAGGCAATTTTGAGCAATTCAAACACCCATAACATAAATATGCAACAAAATACCCCCGGTGTAAGGGAAATGTTTTTACAGAACACAAAAACTCTTTGCTTACGCGAAAAAGACCAGCAAAGTTTAACGAAGAGTTGACAGATTGAAACAAAATCGCCAAAGTACTAGTGATTAAATATAAAAACTTGTCTAAAAAATAAATAAGAAAAACGGCTAGAAAATTAACTCTTAAAATTTGGTGAGGATTTTCTGAGGATACATAAATTATTATGAAGCAGTCGTGGGTAAGAAAAAAAGCAAAAGAAAAGCGTCACTACATCTAGTTAAGTAACTGAACAAAGCAAATTATTCTAAGGGAAAACACCTAAACCCCTGGAACACAACAATGTAAACAATCTCAAAGTTAATTTATCATATGGAACATTTCTTCTAAAACTCCTTTATTGGACCGTACCTTAAACTAAGTTTACTACGTAATACCGTATAAATTGAAAACACTTTTTGCACCTCAGCATGAAACTACACGTTTTCTTACAGAGTATCTGAATCCTAGTAATAACCAATATAATCAACCTTTGTTTACTCTTTATTGAATGCTATAACTTCTATTAAATTTTACTTTAACTCCTCCAAAATATAGAATAATATTATTTTAATCACCTCAGATGAAATACGTACAAGTCCAAATAACAAAATCTCTATTTAGAAAAAATTTTCAAAACTTAATTTATATGTACAAACGTAGGAATCAGAATGTATCATCATCGTCATTTTGTTTTCGACCTTACTTAAGGTCGGTTTGACGCACTTTAACTACTTTTCTATTCTGTGTTAATCTAAAACGTTCTACATACCCTTCACAATCTAAATTTCTAATAATTTTACTAATATAGCTTGGTCTAGATTTTTCTATACTCTTGTATCTTTTTCCTATCTATCTGGCTCTACATAGATATTTGCAACCTGATGGTTGTTAAAGAACTCCAACATGTTTGCATGATTCCCATTTATAAGAAAATGATATATTACCTGGTTATCCCCTCCAAAAAAGGAAGAGTGTTAAATTATATGTTATGGTAAGGCTTAAGCAGCGAATCGCTGCCAACATGCCAGACCGCTAACTAATTGTGAGTTATGTCATGCTGACATTTAGTTAACTAATTTTTATTTATTTATTTATTTTTGTTTTGTTTTCGAACATGCTTAAGGTCGGTTTGACGCAGCTCTAAATTCTTTTCTATTCTGAGCTAGTCTAAAAAGGTTTACATACCCTTCACAACCTAAATCTCTAATAATTTGATTAAAATAGCTGTGTCTAGGTCTTCCTACTCTATTTATACTTGGTATTCTATAATCTTAGACCTTACTAAGTAGTCGTTCATGTCTTAACTGGTGCCCTATTATTCTATCTCTCCTGACTCTTAATTGCTTCTACATACAGGGTTCCTCACCTATCCTTCTATAAACTTCCTCAGAATTACTCTATCTGTCCAACTGATCTTTATCATTCTCCTATAACACCAAGTTTCAAAAGCTTCTATCTTTTTCTTATCTATCTCTTTAATTGTCCAAATATTACTACCGTATAATAGAACGCTCCATACGTACGATTTTAAGAAACTTTTTCTATTATCTAAACTAATACTATTAGCTATTAGCAAGTCTTTCTTTTCTAAAAACATTTTTCTAGCTTGAGCTATTCTAGCTACTATATCCCTTCTACTACGTCTGTTCTTTGTAATTATACTACCTAAATAGCAAAATTCATCTATCTCCTTCAACTCGGTATTACCTATTTTTAATTTTAGTTTAGAATTAGGCTGTAACTCACTTGTCGTTATCTTTGTCCTTCCTGAGTTAATTTTCATACTATAGTTACTCTGTAGTATCTCATCTATAATATTTAAAAGCTCTCCTAACTCTTTTCTAGACTCTGCTATAATGGCTATATCATCTGAAAAACGTAACATTTCTATTTTCTGTCCTTGTACACTAATACCTATCTTTTTTCTTTCTCTCTAGCTAAGTTTAAAGCTTCCTGAATATAAACATTAAAAATCAAGAAGATAGTATACAGCCTTGGCTAACACCATTTCTAATCTCAGCTTCTTTTTCTATTTCATCAAATCTAATTACTACGCTTTGGTCTTTATGTAGACTGTAAATAACTTTGCTATCCCTACGAGAGATTCCTATTTTTCGCAAAACTTCGAGCATAACAATCCAATTAACCCTATCAAATGCTTTTTCTAAATGTACTGTAACGAATATATATTCTGTAGCACTATTTTTGGAAGAATCACATCTGTGTATTTTTAGTCTGTGATATTTGATTCTTGTATTTAACACTGTTATATCTGAAAGAAACAATTCCACAATGAAACAGGAAATCATGACCGTTTAATTAGCTTAAATGCTTTACCCAGAAATATTTAATAATAATATACACTCAGAAAAACATATTTAAAAAGGAACTAGTCGTTTGTGTTGCCTAATCCACAGGCGGATTATATCCTTTCAGTCGTTAAAATTAGGATAGCGCTTGCGTGAATACGGTCACGAGGTGACGCGCAAAGCAGATGAGCCTTTTTTTACTTGCTCGGAATGAATCGCCAAGTCAGCCATTGTAGTTGAGGATGTAGTCAAGACTGCAATCATTACAAATGGCTCACGAGTTTTTTTCAAGTGGGGCCTCAGAATAGGCGTGCCGAGATAGGCGCAGGAGAGAGAGCTGGTCGTCTTGGGTGCACGGAAGAGTATTGATTCCTGTGACTCCGGCAAGGCACTAGACCACGCTTCCTTTCAAAAATGGTTCGAGTCGGTATTTGTTAACGGTAAGATCGCATTATTCAAGTAATTTAATACTAATATAAAATATCTTTATTTCCTTAGCGCATGAAGTAACTAGAAATACATGTAAAGAGATTGGGGCAACGTTCGTTAACTAAGAACGTTCAGCTTTTGTTCGATGTTTTGTTGCAACAAATTAGTAAGCAGATTTCAGAAAATGTGCATCGCAGTTCGATAACTAGGGGTAACAGCTTCATTAAAAACAGGTATCAAACCTTTCTTTTGTTATGTTTGTGAGACTTTAAAAGTGCTCACATAAAATTGTAATCGAAGGTTGTTTAATTATACTAAATTTTGTGCACGAAGAACAACGTGGAATATAATTGTTAAGAAATACTATTAAAATAATTTTGTAAGACACGCGGAGCATCCATGTGTTAAAATATTGTGATTCTAAAGTCCATTTCCTGTTTTTTAAAAAGTCCATTACAGATGTCAAATTTTAATAAGGTCATTATACTTGAATAAGTTGAAATTTTATTTATCCAAGTTAGCTGCACGTGATTTAAATTTTTTTTAAAGAAATAAATTAAACTGATGTGAAATACATGTAAACCAATAAACAGATCTGTCCATCTGGTATCAGAAATCTTGTTATGAAATATTATTAAAATTTAGGTCTTGTTATGTCAAGACAGATTTATAAAGAATTCAATTTTGCTATTTTGTATTAGTAACCATATTTGAAAAAAACGAAAAGAGAGAAACTATATTAAATTACATTTTTGGACTCAATTTTGTTATTCCATGCATAATTAATTTTAATAAGAATATTTTAGAGTAAATAAATTTTTTGAATAATGAAATTAGACGAATGTTGAAGTAATTTAAAAACACAGATATGTTACGATTGATTTATTATAGATGTCCATTTTCAATTCAAATACCTTTGGTGTAGTAATTTCAACATTATCCACCCGTAATTATTAGTATGTTTTTTTTATTAAAAAGCACAAACAGTGTCTTTTTAATAGAAAATTTGTTGTGTACTTTTCTTTCAGGGTCATCGAGATTGAAGAGGTTGTAAGTATGCTCCAGAGGTTTCCAGATGTGTTAGGTCATTAAGTTCTAAGTTTTTTATGGTGCTTAATTCCAATGAGTTTCTGTATCTTCTCATAGGAGTATTGAATTTCTTGTGTTATCATCCATATAGATACTGTGGCGCTCAATTCCCCTTTTTCTTTTTATGTTAGCTTATTGCAGAGTATATACCATCCCCACGCCCTTTCTCATTGCTTACCCTTGGGGTAATTCCCAGACTTAGCCGCGAACAAGTAAAGCTTCACTTGTATCCAACGAGTGGAGGCAAAAAAGTGTTTCAGTACAAACGCGAAATGAGTCTTTTAAATTTTTTGTAACCATTTTTTCGATAATTACCCTATTCATTGGTATCGGTTCTCTAGTCCCTCTGTCTTTACGAAAACCATATTGGTCTTCGCCTAAATAATTCTCAGTCAAAGCTTCTACTCTATCTTTAATTATTATTGTTAGTATTTTGGAAGCATGGGAAGTTAAACTAATGGTTCTAAAATTCTCACTCCTATCTGCTCCTGACTTTTTTGGGATTGGGATAATAATATATTTTTCGAAATCTTTTGGGACCTCACCTGTGTTATATATTAACTTTACTGGTTCATATAGTATGTCTAAAGTTTTCTGACTTGCATATTTTATTAATTCTGCGGATATATCGTCTATCCCCGGCGCTTTATTTAGTTTAAGATTCCTAACGGCTCTATCAAATTCCTCTCTTGAGAACCCTATTTCTACATCCTCTTCTAGGTCGTTCTCTAACTCATCCATATCGTCTCCTTATATAAATCTTCTAAATATCTTATTATCTGTTACCTCAACTTTATTTATTAGAAGCTCATTATTCCTATTGTTAATACCACTATATTTTTTCCTATCTTCCCCGAAAAACTTTTTAACTGCCCTGTAAGTCCCGTCTGTCATACCTACTCTCAAATCATTTTGTATTCTCTTACAATTCTCCTCCATCCATTTATTTCTAGCTTTTTCTACACTCATGTACTATCTTATTTCTAACTCTTTTATAATTTTGCTTACTTTCACTATCCAATTCTCTGAAAGGTTTAAGCTATCTTCTATTTTCTATTAAATTTAATATCTCTTTTGTAACCCAGAGTTTTCTCGCTTCTACTTTTTTCTTACCTATAGTCTGTGTTGCTGTATCATGTACAGCCTTTTTTATTTCTTTCCATCTGTTTTCTACGTTCCCTCCTGTAGCCATCTTTTGATCTTATTATCTAATACTTGTATATATTCCTCTTGTAGCTCACTATCATTAAACTTCCCTGGATCCCATCCCTCTCTTTTAGCCTTTCTCAATTTTTTGAATTTTAGATTACACTTCATTTTAACTAACTTATGATCGCTATATATGTCAGTCCCTGGATAACTACGACAGTTTTTAACTTAGTTTCTAAATCTTTTTTTAACTAAAATATAATCTATTTGGTATCTAGCCCTATCACCTGGCGCTTTCCAGGTATCTCTTCTTCTAAAATGTTGTTCGAATAGGGTGTTTACAGTTACTAATCTATGTTCCTGGCGAAACTCAATTAATCTTTCTCCTCTATAATTTCATTTACCATACCCAAATTTTTCTACCATTTCTTCCTCACTACCTTCTGCCACTGACGCATTAAAATCGCCCATAACTATTAAATTCTCATCTCCTTTTACTTTTCTCAATATACTATTTATATCCTCGTATACCTTTTCTACTTCCTCATCCTCGTACTGAGTTGTTGGCATGTAAACCTGTACTAAAACAGTGTCTGTGGGTTTCGCACTCAATCTAACCCTAATTATTCTATCACTAAATTGTAAGTACTCTTTAACTTTACGTCTTAATCTTTTACCTAACACTATTCCTACCCCTGCCTGTCCATTAGTTGAAGAAGTTGTAATTATTCTATAATTATCTTTCCAAAAGTCATTACTATCTGGCTATCTCACCTCACTAATACCTAAAATGTCCAGCTTTTTTTTTCTCTTTTCGACTAATAAATTTGTTAACTTATCTACTCTAAGTAATGGCCTTACATTCCAAGTTCCAATCACTAAATTGAACCGTTGTTTTAAATTCTTACAATGACGAGCCCCAATTACCTCCTCCTGGAGATCTGAATGAGGGGGTATTTTACCTCCGGACAAGAATTTTACTTGTGAGCTCTCCATTATACGTAGTTGGTGTTTTAGGCCACGCATACCAGGGAAATATTGTGGTAGGTTTCCATATCTTTCCACAACGCAGTTTTTAAAGATTTTAGCAAAAAGCCGTATCTGTCACGAACAACCCCCAATAACTTTGTTAATTATTAAGGATCACCCGAGACCAACCGAATCTCCTCCAACATCTTTTAGCCAGCAAGGCTGCTGCCCCTTGCTGCGCCTTTTAATCACCTTTTACGATAATCAGGCTTACTATAGTAGTATTCTTTGTCTTCTACTATAGGAATATCAGAATCTATAATCATTAAAAACTAAAAAAGCACGAAAAATATGCCCTTCCTTTAGATATATAGTGTTCCAATTCAGTTTATCTAAAATAACAACTTCTTTCAAAATAATAGTTTTTATTTCACACTAGATTATATTAATAATAACCAAATGTTATATAAATATTTTAATGTATGATACCTGTACACATCACAAGTGCAAAGTAAAAATTTTAGAATTTAAGGATTATCTCAAAGAAAACAAACCACGTTAGTAGATGTACGCCACGTTTACAAATCAGTATCAATTAGTTTAAACTTTAAGTTTTATCATAACTTTACATTTACAATTTAAGAACAATTGCAAGAATTACTTTAACTAAAGTATAATCTGTTTTCTCTATTTATATCACTACAAAAAAGGGTAAGGTTGTTTTGAATATAGACACTATAAATTGTGTACTTGAGCTTATTTAGCAATAGGTGTGGAACACAATTAGTACTTCATTTAATTAGAACAATAGGTGCCACTAAGTTAAGTTTAAATAACCAATAGAAAAGTTTTCAAACCATGGATTGAAATAAAAATTTTAACCAACCTATTGCATGTGCAATAACAAAATAGTCTTTGGTATTTTATAATGAATAATTTTGTCTGTCATTGGGAAAGTAATTCAAGCAAAATGAACGAAATTTAATATAAAATTGTTGGTTATTTTGAAAAGAAAAAATCCAACAACCGGTTTCGCTGTTATTGCAGCTCGTCAGATTGGTCTATCTTTTTTTTGCAAAACAAGCAACAAAGTTCTTGAAACTATACACAAATTAAGGTGTATTAATATGTACGAGATATATCTTATGCGCCCCTTATACGTGAATGTAAACAAATAATTATCGGCGATTTCTTCAAGTCCATAACATGATAGTATAGATGACTTTGTCAGATAAAATTTTAATAACTAGTCAAAAGATATGATGAAAAATAAATAAACAAACAATCGATTACTTACATTTTGCATATATTAATACACCATGATTTGTGTATAATTTCAGGAACTTTGTTGGTTGTTTTGCAGAGAAAAATGGACCAATCTGACGAGCTGCAATAACAGTGACACCGGACATTCTCTTTTCAAAATAACCAACAATTTTATATTAATTTTCGTTCACTATGCTCGAATTACTTTCCCAATGACAGACAAAGTTATTCATTATCATGTAACTGGGAACATATTTGTTTTTGTTGACCAACTTCTTGATTTAATTTTGGGTGTAGTACTTTCTTAAAAGGTCCGCTAGTGTTAAGTAGGTAATCGGTCATTCGTTTATTTATTTTTTGGTACTATATACATATTATAAACGATTCAGTTTAACAAAATGATATGAACCGCAATTATCAGACAAATTATGCTTCCATGAACTGACCCCGATTGACAGAACAAATGCTTCAGTATAAACAAGTTCATACAGGGACCAATATTTCTCTAAACCTTCTGCGATCGCTAACAGCTGTGACAGCCATTACTTCACAATGTTAGTCTTCGAGAATAGGAATGAACCAAGGTTCTCTCCATGGTTAGGGTAAAACTGAAAGTCTACACCACGTTTATATTTCTGGTCAATTCTCAATTGGTGCTATATTTCTTTGCGAATACGACTTTAAGTGGGATTCAAGATGAATTACAACATTTGAATTAGAACGGCCTACATGCCAGTTCAATTTATTATTTACGTTTGAAAACATACAGATTACAAACATATGTCAATTATTTCGAATCAAAATGTGCTTATATAAAACCTTCTATTAAATATAATTGCCTTATGTTATTTTATCGACACAAAGATTAAAGAAAATCCTTCAAATGATTTATATTAAAAATTACTGCATAAATTAATGCAAAAATGTGTGGGCGTAATAAAATTTGTTACACCAGATGCAAAAGAACCTCATTTATCTCCCATAAACATCAACACAATAGCATATATATTACTGACTACTACCATAGAAACAGACGCTTTAAAATTGGTAGCGGGAAAACAAATACACCGAAAGCTTCAACAGTGATTGTGATTACGCGACAGAAATCAACAATTCTAAACACAACACATTTTAAACCGAATATTAAGGTTTAATGTAATATAAATGTAATTATTTGATTGCATTCGTAGTTTATCAATTTAGTGCTGAAAGTCCTGCATGCATCATACGTTTACATAGTAAAGATATGTTTAAGTCTAAGAACAGTTTTCTAACTAGGAAAACGTACTTTTGTACAAGATACTGTCCTTTTGGCAGAACTAATGACTACTAAACGATCATATATCAGTAGTGATTTTTGATGGTGACTTAATCAGGCTTTCAAGCAGATCTTTCGATATTTCAGTAACTACAAAAAATTTGAACTTATTGATAAGTGTAGCCACAATGGTTTATTGCAGAGACAATTGTTATTATGCATGGAACGCAGCGGCGTATCCTGGTTCCGTATACTGAGTATGCAGTAAACTGAGCACTTTGTCAGCATAATCGATAACTAACATGTAATAATATCTGCCAATATGTTTGATGTTTGCCACATACACACGTTTTGAACTAGTAAATAAAGACACGATATGTTTTCTTCTAATTTAAAAGAATTTTCAAAAAGTCATTCTTTTACTTTTTGATTGAAAAATGCTTAATAAAATATAGATAATATGCCATAATAACAGAGAAACTATCACTGTATGCTTATACGTATTCTTTGATACATAAAATTAATATTGTACGCTGGTCGTATATAATGAAAAGAAATAATTCAATTTTTTTATAGGGAAGGACCAGTTATTATAAAAAATACTGCTTAGTGGTGCAGATAGTTGGTGTACACGAGTTACGTTTTGGGCGTTGGAAGCTGCTTTTTTAAAAGTCTTCTTCCAAAACTTCTTGTAACAATTAATTTATTATACAGATATTACATGTAGCATTTCAACAAACTATATAACTTTATACTAAGTCGAAATTAATAATAATTGGAGTTTAAATAGGGCGAGTAGCCTAAGCAAACAACAATGTAAAAGCTGAAACACTCAAGACTGACTTACTGATCTGGGGCTCCCGGGGTATTTATCTTGTCCCTGCCCTTCACATGTCTGTGGGAACTTGCAGAGTTCATGTCTGCTTATTTCTTTATTCTATTATACAATGTAACGTTCTTGATTTTTAATAATTGTGGTTTCTTAACTGTCTGTGACCTGCACCTGCAGTATCACTTACGTTTGAAATACAATGTATTCACATCCGTTCTCACAACTTGCTTCTGAACTTTCAATAACCTTTTCTTATTTATCCTTGAATTTACAATGTTGCATCTAACTCAAGTTTCTTAAAAATTCCCTAATAATTTCTATTTAACTGTACATATATGGATTGGGAGATACGTAACTCCTCCCGACGTAAGTGAAAAATTATGCATGTAATTTTTTCTACGGCCTTAATAAATTCTGGGGTGTGTTCAATATTTTCTCTTTTTTAAACAATTCGTTAGGGGTTTGGTTATCTGTGCGTAATTTTTAATGAATTTGCGGTAATAACCACTGAGTCCTAAAAATCCTTTGATTTTTTTGTTAGTTTTGGGTAAGGGGTAATTTAATACTGCGTTTGTCTTGTCTGGGTTTGGCAAGACTCCTTGTGGGGTTCTAAAAATAATACTTCTTTTTGTAAAAATTCGCTTTGTTCTAGTTGAACTTTAAAATGTGCTTTTCTTAGTTTTTCGAATACTTCTCTTAATATTTCAATGTGTTCTACCTGTGATGTTGAATATTTTATGATGTCATCTAGGTACACAAGACATTTTTCGTTGTTTATTTCTCGTAATATGTTATCCATGACTCGTTGAAAAGTGGCGGGTGCGTTCTTCAGTCCAAATGGCATCCGTTTGTATTCCTAATGTCCTCTAGATGTGCTAAATCCGGTTTTCGCTGTGTCTTTCTCGTCCATTTCTACTTGGTGATATCCTGATGCGAGGTCTAATGTTGAAATATATTGACACTTTTCTAATTTGTCTAAAATCTCGGTGATATTGGGTAGTGGATATTTGTCGTCTACCGTTTTTTTGTTTAACTTTCTGTAGTCTATTACCATTCGATATTTTCGTTTCTTTGGTACTATTAATACGGGGCTGCACCATGGTGAGTTGGAGTATTGGATTATATCTTGCTGTAATAAATCTGTTACTTCTCTATCGGCTTCTTCTTGGCTTGCCTGAGGTAGTCTGTATGCTTTAAGGAAAATTGGCTTGTTATCTGTTAATTCTATATTGTATTTGAATGTGTTAGTGAAGGCTAAGGGCATTCCTTCGCAATGGAATATATCGCGGTATTCAAAACATAAGTCCTTAATTGCTCGCCCCTTCTTATTATGTTCTACGGGGCTGTAATCGTTTTCTAAATTTTCGTATATTTCCATTTCGTTAAAGTTCAATTCTTCTACGTTAATTGGGTTTGTCAGAGATAGTTTTACGGGGTAGTCGTTTGAGTTTAGAATTATTGTAGTGGCATAATTGTCTCTTATTTGTACTAATGCCGTGGGTGTTTCTACTCCGGGTTGGAATGTCATGTGATTTACAATGCCTACGTAATTTTTTGAGTTTAATAAACTTTTTATTTGTTTCTCTTGCACCCTTCCTTTTTACAGGTAGGAATGGGTTTACAACAGAGTCTAAATAAAACTCTGGCGGGGCTATCGTCGACCGTTTGTGGCTGCGGTAGATTGCAAGAGACTATATCTTAGGGGCTTAGAGAACAAGGTTAAATTTTACCCAGGCAAGTAAAGAGGATGCAAAATAGAACTTGACAAAAGAAAATACCTTAATACAACTTATATATTGACGTTCAGTTAATAACATTAATAAAAGAATTAAATATATATTGTTATTTTCTTACAACCAAATATTCATACGATAATCACTAAGTGTAGTTTATATATCTACATCTCATAATTTAAATTTTGTCTCAAACTCTACGAGATAAGATATTAAAAAATCTAAATTTATTATTGTGCTTACGCACAATTTCAATTAACGTTCTTAATAAAAGGAAATCATAAATACACTTTGTAGTGTTTAACATTAGTTAAGAGAATTTAAAATGAACGTTTAAATTGCACATAACCCCAAAATTCACAATAAAAAGGTGTCATGAAAGCTTTCTTGTTTACAACTCAATGGGTTATATAGCAAGGCAAAGATAATATTTAATTAGTTAAGGTAATCGATAATAGTTAAGGTAATCAATAAATTGAGTTATGACTATATTTTTACATGCATAACTTTTCAGACAATTGAGATTTAAAACAAGCGCATGCACGTCGTTCCATCACAAAAATAAATAAAGTAAACTCCTATTTGTATTTCAGATATATATATATATATATATATATATATATATATATATTTTCTTCTTATTCCTGGAATTTGGTCATCAAATAACTTGACAAAAAAACGAAAACTACAGCTTTTCGTATATGAATATATTACATAATTGCTATACGCGTTTCGGTACAAACTACCATAATCATTAAGCACCTACAATATTACATAGTTATTACAAAAAAGTTTTTAAAATTGTTATACATACCAAAAATTACATAAAACATTTTGATATTAATGAGTTTGCTATTAGGATGTGAACATTTTAGTCAGTTAGATAAAACACATTTATCGTAAAAATAACTAAGATTAAAAATAGACAAATAATAAACAAAGTTCAACAATGTATCACATCTTCTTTTAAGAACTAAATTGCTTAAACTAAATTATTATGCTAAGGTAACCAACAAACTTATTGTTATCATTGATAAATATTTAGCGCGGGCAATGTGTGCATTTGTTTTAAACCAGGCTTGTATTAAGTGTATGAATCTTTACAGTGTTGTATTAAACAAAGAAATCTGAGGTTAAAATAGTTTCATAATCATTATTTAAAAACGAATTATATTGTTATATGTTGATGAAATTATCCTGGTCTAGTTTTGAATTGATCGCGTTCGGGTGTTTATGTATTTTAATAGTTTCTAAGATGTTTCTTTTCTTATCGTTATTTTCAACACTTAAAATTTTGACATTATTAAAGTCGAATTGGTGTAGTTTTTCGATTGCGTGGGATGCTAATGCTGTAATTTTGTTATTGTTAGTTCTAATAGAGTATTTGTGTTCATATATGCATTTGTGAATATATTGTTTTGAGTTTCCGATGTAACATCCTTCGCATTCTAAACAATTAATTTGATAAATAGTGTGGGTTCGGTTATTGTGATGAATTTGTGGTTTAAGATTAGTAAAAAAGTGGTTTGTTGAGTTGTTGGGCTTGTGGATGACTTGTATATTGTGGGCATTAAGGCATTTTTTAATTTTTTCTGATAAACCCGGATTGTACAATAAACTTATACGCTCTTCTTTCAATTGTTGTTTGTTTTTATCACAGTTATTAAACACTTTTTGATTTTTTGTTTTAATTATTGGTTGGTAAAACGATTTTGGATAATTATTATTTTCTAGTATGTTTCTTACTAACTTTATGTTTTGATGTCGATATCGATTATGTGTAAGTTTTATTGCCCTGTCAACTAAATTATTTATGACATTTATTTTGTATTGTTTAGGTACATAGGAGTTAAAGTTAAGGTGTCTACCACTACAGGTGGTTTTTCTGTACCAATTGGTTGAAATTATTCCCGCAGAATTATAAGTAACGAGCATGTCTATGAAAGGGATGGTTTTGTTTATTTCTTTTTCATGTGTAAATTGCAACCTTTGGTGAAAACTATTGAATGAATCTAATGTTTCTTTAATTTTATGAGTTGGTAGGCAAATGATGCAATCGTCTACGTATCTTTTATAGAATATTGGTTTGTAATTTAAATTATTAATTGCGTAGTTCTCCAGCTCTTCTAACACTAGGTTGGCAATAGTAGATGATATGGGTGATCCCATTGCTGTACCAAAAATTTGTGCATAAACTGTATTATTAAATTTGAAATAAGTTGCGTCAAGACATAGTTTTACGGCTTTGGTAAATTCTTCTTTGGGAATATTAGTTATTGTGTTAAATTTATTCCAGTTGTTGTTAATTGTATTAATTGCAAGTTCAGTAGAGATGCTTGTGAAAAGAGATTGTACATCGAGCGAAATAATAATATGGTTTTTGGGAACTTTTTGGTTTACGATAAATTTTAAACCCCTACGCCGCAGCACGTTTGGTTTCCTAAATAATCGACTTCAAAATCTAAAATGAAATCTTGGCTACAACTTTTTTGTTTTGGAAGCACTAGCGACCCCATATAGCACACCATTTAGTACTTCATTAGTACTTCATTGCGCTTTAAACCTCACAGCAGCCACACTTCTGGTTTCGGAAGTATTCGACTTCAAAGGTCTGATTCAAAAGTAGGCGACAACTTTTTTCTTATACATGCACAAACGACAATATGTAGCATGATCTATAGTGTTTTATTAGTGTTTGAATGTGCTTCACACCCCAACGTGGCCGCACTTCTGGTTTTGGGAATATTCGACCTTAGAGTTAGTTCTCTGAAAATAGACTACAACTTTTTTGCTATAGAATCACTAACCACCATATATAGTATAATGTTTAGTGCTTATTAGTGGTAGATTGTGCCTCACAGCCCCAACGTTCCCGCACATCCGGTTCCGAAAGTATTTGACTTCAAAGTTCAGCTCCGAAAGTAGGCTACAACTTTTTTGATATAGAAGCACTATCAAACGTATGTTAGTAATCGTTGGTGCCTCGTTAGTGTTTGATTGTGTTTCAAACCCCAACGTTGCCGGGCTTCCGATTTCGAATATATACGACTTCAAAATGCGAAGCTAGAAGCTGGAAGATGTCCACCAGTTTTTTATTATGTGGGCACTAACAGATATAGGCAGCATCATTTTTAGTGCTTTGTTGGTGCTCTATTGTGCTATAAACCCTTACGTTGCAGTACATCCGGTTTCTGAAATAATCAACCTCAAAGTTCAAATTAAGAGCTTGGCTACAGCTCTTTGGTTTGGAAGCACTAACAACCATTTACTGGTTTGGTAGTGCTCAATAGTGCTTTAAACACCAAAATAGCCGCAGTTCCGATTTCAGAAATTTTCGACCTTAAAGTGCAAAGCTTCACTGTGTTTCAATCTCCAACGCTGCCGCATTTCCGGTTTAGAGAATATTCGGCTTTAAATTGCAGAGCTAGAAGCTGGAAGATGATTACAATTCGTTTCATATTGAAACACTAACGAACATATATAGCATGATCCTAAGTGCTTCGTTAGAGCTTTAAAGTGCTTCAAAGCCAATCACTGCTGCACTTCTGGCTTCGAAAATATTCCACTTTAAAGTATAGGGCTTATATATGAATTATGCTTTCAACTTTGAGAAGCAGTAACGAGTATATGGAGCGCAATATTGTACTTGAAGCCTGAACGCAACCGTACTCAGAAAAACAGATCTTGGAGGGGGACACAACTATTTGCTACGGAATCACTTACTATAATAAACAGCATTAACTTTGGTGATTTATTAGTGCTTCAATTTGCTTTAAATCGTAATGCTGCAACACTTTCGGTTCCGGGAATATTCGATTTTAAATTACCGAGCTCAAAAACCGGAAAATGGCTACAACTATTATCTTATAGAAGCACTAACGAACATGTGTAGCATAATCTTTAGCACTTCTTTAGTGCTTTACGTGCTCTAAACCCCAACACTGCTGCACTTTCGATTTCGGGAATATTCTACTTTAAATTTTAGAGCTAGAGGCTGGCAGGTAATTACACCTCGTTTCTTATGGAAGCTCTAACAAACATATGTAGCATAATTATAGGTATTTCGTTAGACAATGTGCTTTAAATCCTAGCGTTTCGAAAATATTCGACTTCAAAGTTCAGAGCTTAAATATGGAACACGTTTACAACTGAAGCAGAATGAGAATATGTAGCATAATCTTTAGTGCTTGGTTAGTGATTGATTGTAGTTCAACCTGAACGCAACGGTAGTCAGTGGCTCACCCAGAATTTTATACTGGAGGGGGTCGAGGATTTGGAACACAAGATACATTTCAGAACTGTTTTATAAGTAACTCTTTTATTTTATTCGAATACAATTTGGTTCAGATACATAAATGTGTCATTTTTTTATTGGCCTACTTACAATACGAAGTCGAGGCGTCTTGATTTATCTTTTGCCAGAAAGTCGATTACAGCCTCAACATCAACATTATTTCTCGGTGTATGTTCAAAGCTGCTACACCATTAAGTCTGTTTTCACTCATTGTGTTCCGTAAGTATGATTTTATCTGTTTTAGTGTAGAAAAAGACCTCTCTGCGGAACTGGTCGAGTCGGGAAGAGTAGCAAACACTTTGAGTAGTTTATGCACGTTTGGAAATGAACTTTCTTTGCAATGTATTAAACCTTCAAGAGCGCTTTTGCAGGATAGAGAAATCTTTTGTGAGTTCCAGTGTACATACCACAATTTTTGTTCCGCTAACAAACACTTTTCACTTCTAAATAATGAGCTGATAAAACCAAAATGTCTTTCCTATCCTGTTTGTCGGGTGTTGGTGTTTTCGGCTGCAAACAGTCAAAGCTTTTCAAAACATCTTCGTGTTTTAAAAACCTATTTTGCAAAGAACTAAGGAAAGAGTCAATCGAAGAAATATATACTGAAACTTTGTAGTAATCATTAGCAGACAACGATTGGTCTATGAACTTGCCGCTGAGTTGTTCTAGGAACTTTTACAGTCTCTCCATATTTATCCAGCATTTTTACACTCGCTTCAAATATTTGACTAAACTCTTCCTCAGCATTCTGTCTAATATTTTTAATCACAGTAGTTATAGTGATTACTGAACCAATTGCTGAAAGCAAGTCAATTTGTTCCTGTTGCAATTTTTTGCATAAAGGCAAGCTGTAGCTAAGAGCTTTTTCTGCCGATACAACAAAGTCTGATTGCAGCATTGCATGGAGCAAAATTTTTGCATTTGATGAAGTGTAGAAATTCCTCCACTGTTGAATTTCAATAAGAGACTGCACAACAGGATCGAAAAACAGTATCATAACAAAAACAGCATTATGACGATCAATCCAACGAGTTGGACATAAGTTTTTAAGTTTTGTTTTCTTATTATTTTCAATCATAGACTTGTTAATATGCGGATTTAAAACCTCCTGTCTCTTTGGGGTGTTAAAAAATCTATATATCATTTTAACTGTGCCAAAACAGTTCCTGATAGCTTGAACTTCACAAGCGCTTGAAACAGCCAGATTTAAATTGTGCGATGCACAATGGACATACAATGCTTTGGGGTACTGACTCTGTATATAGGATTGTGCACCATTATAGATACCGCTCACCGCACGAGTAATATCATATCCTTGTCCACATAGATGATCTAAATTGATGTTACAGTTGGTCAGCCCTTGTGAAATTGATTCACCTATTGCCTTTCCTGTTGTTTGATGTAATTGAAGAAACTTTAAAAACTGTTCACAAACTTTGAATTCATTTTCTTCCAATTTCTTGAGGTATATGGCACAGTGTGAGCTGTTCTATATTAGACATATCCGCTGTTTCATCGGCTAATATCGAAAAACATTTGGCTGCATTTACTTCATTAACGATATCTTTTAAAATTATTTGGTTACAAGCTTCTAGGATTTGGTTTCATACATTTCAACTTGTATATGTAGTATTTTTGGCGCATGCATTTAAATGCTGTTCTAAAACATTATCTCCTGATTGAACTTTAAATCTTAGAAGTGCTTTAAAGTTGTCCTCATTGCTTGGAGGTTCCGATGATAGATCGAACTGGCCATGATCTCAATGCCCACGCAATGGAAGGTTTTGCCTACCACACAGTATAACAGTTTCTATTATTGAATGTAAAATTTCCTTATTTTTCAGTACTTGAGCAGCTTTTCCCGTATCAACTGCTTTATCAACAGATAAGTTCTTGCTTTCCATAACATCAACAAACAACTTAGTCGTCTCAAAGGAATTCTTATGGTATTGGGAGCTTGCATGTTTCTGAAACATTTCTATGGCTTTTTCCAATTGGTGAAACCCTTAGTAACAAAGTTTCCTACTGCTTGGGCTGACATCATTCCTACTTCTTGAAAAGAAAATAGTTCACACATCTTACAATAGGCTGAATCTTCTGTTTTGGAATAAGTTAGCTACTTATATCTTAGCCAAAAGTAGCAAAAACGTTTGCTAATACCTTGACCTTGTCTGGCTCCCAGCATTTGTTTAAGACTGTAAGTTTTTCATGATCACGAAATCCATGCTTGTTTGCAAAAATACTTATGTTTGTAACCGACACAGGTTGTCGTTATACAAATGAGAATTTGATGTTTCATCCCTCAAATCAATATGTGAAGATGAAGGCAAATGCGAGACTTTATTTTCTTTCCGATTGTCTTGTTCATTACTTGCACTTGCAGCGTGAGTGCGTGAAGATTGTTCAGTTTCAGTATGCTGTCTTTTGTTAAAAAACTTATGCAGTATCTGTTGCTGTTGGTATTTTCTTTTCATCGTTAGAATAACAATAACACACAAATAACCAACAGCCAACATTTCCACTTTTAACAAATAACAATCCCAATAAAACAGTTTATATCGTTCAGACTATAACCGTATAACTTTTCTGTATATGTCAACTGTAGAATAATAAGGCGATGAAATTTAACAA
Source organism: Platerodrilus igneus (assembly GCA_036346225.1). Taxonomy (NCBI): domain Eukaryota; kingdom Metazoa; phylum Arthropoda; class Insecta; order Coleoptera; family Lycidae; genus Platerodrilus; species Platerodrilus igneus. The sequence continues at coordinate 601,193 of JARFIW010001036.1, forward strand.
TCGTCGGCAACTTTGTGCGACCCACGTTTTTGCCTGACGACCAGCGGAATGCCTGTTGTCTGAGATCTGCACTCTGTAATCCAATCCCGCGCGTGGCGCATGGGCGTTAATCCTGTTGTAGTGAAAGTTAGAGCACTTGACGACATTTACTAGTACTACACACTACACAGTAGTACAACCAAGGGCGTATAAGAAGCTACCATAAGCTACATATAAAGTATGTACAACGTATGCGTGCCAACATCGGATGGTCGATAGTGTGTATTTAATGAGTGGCTAAATGCTATACAGAGTGCCTTTCCTAAATTTGCGAAAATAGTCTTTGCGGATAATTTCTATTAGCAGTATACATTTCTCCAACCAACATGGTCTTTAAGCATCACCACTATTTTGGCAAATACGCTACAAATATTTAATTACCAAAAAAATTATCCCAAACCCTATTTTCACAGATGTACGTACATAGCGCTTACTGTATCATTTAGGCGATAGGCAATCATTTTATTTCCACCAGCATTTGTTGTATCATTGACAAACGAACGATATGTTTGTATAAAACCTCGTTTGTCTCGTCTCATTATGTATGTGTTTTATAATTAAGACAATTGGTGAGGACCAAATAAAAGAAAGAGGATATAGTTTTACAAATGTTAGAAAAGCAAGTTGCAATATACACACGTCGAAACGGAACTATTTTGACACTAGATTTATATAATTATCCTTGAGTCCATTCTTATGTCCTAAATATAGCGCTTTTTCTAGAGCTATGATGAGTTATTTCTGAGCATTTCAACTTACGAATAAACAACACTATTGTCCTTATTACCCCATCCATAAATTAATGTTTATGTAAAGTTTAATTTATTTTCAGGCTTTTTGCTCTATAGGCAGGGTTATGATGGGGCTGGTAGGGACCATGCCCCCCTTGGCCTTTCCGTGGGTGCGTCGGTGACGGTACTTCCCATTTCCGAAGTATTCGACTTCAAAGTTAGATCCGGAAGTTGGATACAAATTTTTGTCATGGAAGCGCTGGCGATCATATGCAGCATAAACTTTAGTGCTTTAATAGTGCTTCATTCTGCTCTAAACCCCAACGTAGCCGCACTTTCGGTTTCGGAAATATTCGACTACAAATTGCAGAGTTTGAAGGTTGAGTTGGTTTCAGGTTTTTGTTAAGGAAGCACTGCCAATCATATGAAGCATGATCTTTATTGCTGGAAGTTGGTTAGAGCTTCTTTATTATGGAAGCGTGATGGTTTTATGTAGTTATATGTAGTAATAATAATGATCAACCGCACGTCCGGTTTTGACAGTATAGTCTTTAAAAAGCATAACTGCAAGTTTACTCTTGCATTCTAGTTATGAAGTTCAAAAGCGTATTTTTAACTATTCTCCAAAACAAGCTCCAATTTTCGTAAATTAAAACTTTTTACTCTTAGCGCAACACTATAGCTGTAGTATTTTCGAGGCGGCTCCACAACTTAGTTGACTTGCGTGTTACTACTAAGCCCAACGTCCCTGTTTCGAATGCAAACACGGACCGCTTGAAGAAAGGTTAGGTGAGCATTTTTTGCAAAAATACGCCCTCGTTAGAATGAAACGTAAAATTAGCTTCTGTGTGTGTTTTGTCACGCATGTTAAAGATCTCTACCTTGTTTTGAAGAACAAGACTTTGATAATGTAAAAAAATCCAGATAAAAACTATCTTCCTGACAAATGCAGTACTTTCGGGTGGAGCATTCGGAAATCAAATATAGTGTAGCATTTCCGAAAAGAAAAATGATGTAATGTTTAACTTCGAAATGCAATAAAGCACGAAATACTTTTGATCATCAAATCATATATGCGTCTGTTCCCAAAAAAGGTGAAATCAACCTCCAGCCCTGTACTGTGCGCTCTAGTATTTCCTAAACCGGAAGTGCAGTTGTGTTGGTATTTAAAGCACAATCAAGTACTAACGAACCGCTAAAGAACATGTTACATATCATTACAAATCATATCAAACAAATTTGGTTTCAACAGGTTGGCGCTCCACCATACGATGGACGTGAATTACATACTTAAATAACACATTCGTCACAAATGGCGGGGAAGTGAGGATCTATTCAATGGGCGGCTGGGCGGCTCGATCACTTGATCTGAATCCCTTAGATTGTACTTGTTGAAATGTTTAGAGAACTAATAAACCAGAATCTTTGACGAAATAAAATTGCGCATTGGGACTGAAATAAAAAATATTCTTTAAAATTGGTTGAACAGTACAATACAAAGAGTTTATTCACAGACTTCAATGTTGTCGGGAACGAAATGGAGAACAGTTTGAACATCTTTTATTATCTAAATTTTGAATGGACTTTAGTTGATAAATTTAAAACAATGCATTTTACTAAATTTTCATTGTTTCGTTTAGTTTTGCCTATTATAGTTTCATTGAAAGCGAAATGTTGCAAGGTCTGTGAAACAATCTCAAATTTTAAGAGCACAAATCCTAGAAAACAATTTTAGTAGAATACCTAAAAATAATCTAATGGAAACCTTCTCTACTGCCGTAAGTAAGTAATTTTAATTTTTGACGGATTTACAAGGATGTTCAGCACAGATAAAATATGTTACATTGTGTGAACGTGTGAAGTGTATTCTACACGTTGATCGAAAATAAATTGACGTCTTTGAAAGACAATACCGTATTTTCATGATGTTATATTTTAGTAATAATTTTTGGGTTCCTTTTTAGCAAATCCTAAAATGTGGCGATTGAAATTTAAGAATTGTGCCTTCTTTAATTGTTCATTGAGTCAGTAAACGTTTTTAAAAAAAAACAATAATTAACAGTATTTTGTATATGGATACTTTGAACTGCTTTTATAACAGATAAGTAAAAATTCAACCACCAAAGTAAAAAAATACGATTTTTCATAAGCAATACCGTTCATTTACATTTCCAATGCTCCACCCGAAGGTACTACATTGGCCAGGAGGCGAGTTTTTTGTTGCCTGGAAATTTAGAATTTTGCCGAACCCTTGCCGTTTCAGGCAAGGTAGGGATCTTTAACGTGGGTGACAACACTCACACACGGGACCTCCATTTAACCTCTCATCCGAACGAGGGCGTAATATTTTGTGAAAAATGCTCACCTGCCATTTTTCAAACAGTCGACCGTGTCGGGATTTGAACCCGGGACCTTGGGATCCGTAGTCTTACGCTTACTACATTGATCCACGGCGACGCCTTCATAAGCAATACCGCCACGTGTAGTGTCAATCTTGCAGTAATGGTTTGGTAAATAGCCGTTTATACTAGAAATTTTAAAGGTGGTTTTTGAAGTCTTTGTGCAGCTGAGATAAGTAACAATTAGTTGTTAATTTTGTCTTTTAAATATTTGGTGAATACCCTGCTATTATGCAGGCAAAATTCTTTTTGGTAGAGAACTCATAGTATTCAGGTGATGAGTTTTTCTTGTATAGTAAATATAAAATCTAGAAAAACTAAAAGTCAACGATTTAGTGGTTATTGAAACAATAGCGCTTTTTAATTTGTAATATAGAAACCAGAAGGTAAGTCTATTATTTACCATGTTTAAAACGAGAAATCATGAAAAATAAAATTGTCAAAAACACAGAAATTCTATTTTTTTATTTTATTGTAAGTAGGAAACTTCAATTTCATTCGTGTGAAACAAAACTAGCTCTTAGTAATGCAAACGTTGTCATTAGACTAGTATGATTTTACTAATATTTTAATTTTCAATTAGTACTTATGTAAAGGTACATCAAAGATCTTCAGTTAATGCTTATGAATTTTATTGACAGTCTACGTACACATTTTTATTGTATAAATATTGAAATACTTTCAAATTTAACGAATTATGAAATGGAGACTTAATGAATTGAAAAGCACGAAAATTTTATTTATTTGATTTATACACATTCTGTAATTTGCAAAAATAATCTAAATTACGATAGACTATTATTTAATATCAAACATATTGAACTTTAAACAAAAAGCGATTTTTTCAATAGTAATGCTTGAAAGAATTTTGAATGCTATGACGTTATTGATAAATTTGTTGAGACACAAATCGTGCTCCCTTTGTCATCATAACTATTAATGATTTATGTACATTTATTTCAGGTAGTGATTTTGGAGCAGGGTTTACCGTAAACTAAACATCTGAATTTTATCAACTTTAGAAGTTGCATTTAAGAGTTTTCTGCGTCCTCCCTTAATTTGTTCTATTGCCTAAATTATACGCAGTGATATCTAGGTTATTGTAAAGTTTTTTATTTCTATATAGAGTACTTTCGAGTGTAGGTCCACTTCCACATTTTCATTGCATTCTGCATGAATCCTGAGTCTAGCTAGTAAAAATTTTTTTTTCTTGGTGAAAAGGACAGACACGTCCTTTACTCCGAAGGGAAGAGTAGAATTTACCGCGAACAAAAGTTGAGCTTTTTTTTATTCTGAATGTAAGTTATAAATAGTTTGTATTTATTTAGTAGAAAATTGATATAATGCTAAAAGATTATTTTGATGGACTATTGAAGAGCGATGAGTGAACTGTCTAAAAGTAGTTTTGGTTAAAATTAAGTATGATATTATCGGGAAATGACGTTTGCAAATTTCAAAAGGTTAGGAAATGTGTGCGCATTCATTTTAAGTGTCAGCTTTGTTTGTGAGGTTTATTGTTAGTTAAAGAGTTAGTGAAAATTTAGTCGTTTTAATAGACAATTAAATGGTGAAAGGAAAAGTTTTCTATGTATTGTTGATTATGGCATCTTCAGAAATGAGATTCAAAATGTCATGTATATTAATATTGGAAACTGGAACAATTGTGTACCTGCACTACTGATTGGTTTAATGCTTTTTTAACGACTTTTTTTAATAATATTTGGCCGGTTTGATGTTAGAGAACTAGTTTTTCTCTTTTTAGAGAAACTATATTTGTATTCATATTGCAATAATTTTTTTTTTTATTTATTTGAAAATAAACAAAGTTAAACTCTAATTACTTACAAATCTTCACTACAAAATAAAGCCTATAAAGAAAAAATAAAAATAATATTACTGTTTGTGTGTGTGTGTGTGTGTTGTGTGTGTGTGCGCTGTGTGTATGCGTTGTGTATGTGCGTGTGCGTGTGTGTATGTGTGTATGTCAAATGTGTTTGTAAAATTGTTCGTGTTTATACAATTGCATTTACACAAAATTTTGTAAATTGTTTAAAAGCTGATGAAAACAATGGTAATGTGTGTTTGGTGGATATATTATTATATCTATGGAGAGTTTTTATAAGCGGCGAGTTTTGTCTGGTTTCGGTTCGAAAGATAGGTATAGTAAACGGATTTTTAAATCTACCCGAGTGGACAGGGGGAAGAAGCTTATGTTTTGTAACACAGAAAAGAAGCATACCGCATTGTCTAAAATTAATTTTTTTTAATGATAATAGAAGTTAAACTTGGGTTGGATTTTACTTGGACTTATTTATAAAATAGCCAGATGTAAACAAATTTGTGAAAGGACATCCAGCCACTACAATGATAGGGTTGTAGCAATATGAATTGTGGTTTTCAACGTTATGGGAGGTTCTATATTTTAAAGTTTCTTCAATTCTGCCAAAATTGAGTGTTTTTAAGCTGCAGAAAAAGGTAAAGTATGAGGTGGCCGATTTAGAAAACCAAATACGAAGGAGACCTATTCGGAATAACCGTCCTTCATGTAGGGAGAATATCAAAAGGTTTGCAAAGACAACACGGTGTAGCGTCTCTTAATTGTGACAACAGATAAAGCCTTTTAAGGTAAGTGTCCAATGTAACGCAGTTTTGTAATTCACAATCATATTTTACATTTTTGCATTTTTTGCCATAGTATTCTACTCTCGTACAACTGTAGTTAGTCGAAGCACTCTTTAAAACTGTTACGTGTTTCCGCCCCTTCAGGGCAAATCTCAATTAATAACGTAACGTCCGCAAGGCTTCTTTATTGGAAAGTTTATATCTCACATGTCTGATAATGTATTTTCTGGTAGTTTTTTTTTGAAAATATTTTTTTACCAAAATTTTGCAAATATTTTTCTCCATATTTGTTGTATCGGGTATATGTCATTTACGTGTATGCTAGATTGTCTGTACGGTTAGAAGTCAAATTTTCTGCTATGAGCATCTCTTTTAATAGTCATTTTAATCATTCCATACCAATTTACATTTTTAGTTAAATCTAGCTAAGTTAGTTATTTTGAGCATATTAACTCAGTTTGTTTATTAAATGTAGTGAATGTGTCCAAAGTATTATCAACTCCATATTGTGTATATTAGTAATGCAGTAAAACCTCGATATAACGGACCTCTATTTAACGGATTTTGGATAATACGGACAAGAAATCCGGTCAAATGTAAAAAAAATTAAATACGTCTTGTTAATATTGTACACGCTTAAATTCAAGTGTCGCCACATGTAAACAATTCTTAGCGGTCTAGCATTAGAATTTGAGACATAATGCCGTCCTGCTCGTAGATGCAGCGATAATATATTAGGGGATTCCCTGAGATAATAACGCGTAGGTTTCGACGCAGCAAACTCGTGTTTGCTATACTGGTTGGGCATTCACGCAACTCTACAACAGTTTAATTTGTTTACTCGAAGTGAATAAACGCATTTAGTACTCCAGTAAATAAATTTAAAATTTGGCTCTACTCTTTAAATATTGACAAATGGAAAAGAATCAATCTAACGATCAATCAAAAATAAGAAATTATACAAAAGTTGGAGTCTGGAATGTCTGTGTCTCGTATATGTGAATAATACGGCATGAAAAAGCAAACTGTTTTGTACATAAAAAACAAAATCAAAATAAATAAATTTGTGTTAATGTTTGATGTGGGAGAAAACAACAATTCCAGGCAACCAATGAAATTGGATAGTAAAACTTTACTTGAAGAAGCAATCTTAAAATAGTACGGCCAACAACGTTCTTGTGGGGTTCCGGTTCGGACAGTCGAATTGAAATCTGCTGCAATTAAATTAGCCAATCATATGACCATACCATTTAGAGCAAGTGGTGGATGGCTCTGGCGCTTTCGTAAAAGGCACGGAATCATGAATAACAGAATTTACGGCGAAGCTTCAAGTGCATCAAAAGAAGAAACTGAATCTTTTTGGCAAAAATTAATAGAACATATAAATAACGAAATGCTATTAGAATCTCAGATTTATTATACTGACGAAACTGGTTTGTTATGGCGTACTTTGTTTGAAAGCACATAAGCCTCCAAATATGAAAAATCGAATTCTGGAAGAAAACTCAGCAATGACAGGATCTTGGCACTGCTTTGTGCCAACGCCGATGGATCGCATAGACTGGCTTCTGTATAATTGCTGGCAAATCTCGCAAACCTACAGTTTTAAAAAATATAATGCATCATCTGCCCGTGTCATACTATAACTCTAATAAGGCATAGTTCAACTCAGATATTCTCAATAACTGTTTTTTTTATAGAACTTGTACCTATTGTGAGAAAATTTCAAGAAAAGGAACTAGGAATACCGCCGGAAAAAGTGAAATGTTTATTAATTTTCTACAACGCTCCTGCTCATCTCTCTGAAAATATTCTACGTTCAGAAGATGGCAACCTTAATTGTATGTTTTTACTAAAAAATACAACATCGCTTATTTAACTCACGGATCAGGGAATAATTTTGGCAACCAAACGAATATATCGCAGAAAGTTTTTAGATAAAGTAATGGTTGTATTGTAAGATGAAGATAATGTAGAAAATACAAGAGGACAACATACCTTGCAAAACTTAAAGAGTTACAATTTAAAATCAACAAGGTTTTAATTTTGCTGCAGCATGGAAAGAAGTGAAAGAGCAAACATTAAAAAATGGTTGGAAGAATTTGTTTGATGGCCAAGATGCAGATATATACTTAGAAGGGTTTCAAGTTTTTGATTTCTATACGATAATTCATAATAATGCGCGAAAAAAAGTAGCTGAGGAAGATGTTTTACAATGGCTAGAAGTAGATGAAGGTGACCCTGGGTATAATATCATGACTGAAAGTCAAATAGCGGGATGAACCTAAAAAATGAGGATAAAAGTGAAGATAACAAAGAACGAGAAACAACACTTCCAAAAACGAAGTTATCAGTGATAAGATCACATATCGACTATCTAATAACATTTATTGACTATTCGCCAGATAACGAAGTTTAACTATATTATTTCGCGAAATTGTCATTCCGCCTGCTAGAAATGATTTTCACCACCCTCATCCGAAGATAACCCACAGAAACTAAAATAATGCGTTTTTCTACTACACCTCGTCTAACTTAAATTAAATATAATGTCCACTTTGGGAACAACCGTCACAAAACATTTTGGAGAAACTACAATAAGCTTGCACATTTTTGGTATAATAATGGACTTAGTTATTACTTTCTACAAACTTATAGTAATATACAATTAATTTAAAGAAAAATATTCGTTCAGCATTTAAACTATAGAAAGATATAATAAACAACTTATTTTAAAACAGCGGTGGTAAACTTTAAAAACGTAGCGAAAGGGTAGCGCGTAGACAGAACGCGTTGTAAAAGGAGAAACGGATCAGATCATACGCGAACTTGAGAAAACGCATTTCAATTGATTGTGATCTATGTACATTAAATATAATTAAAATGTGTGATTACTTATTACACTCACATTTCAGTAAGGTTTGCACTTACCGAAGGCGCAAATTTAAGTTGCAGAACTATAGTGCCACCAAGCAGACATTACTCCGGAAAATATGCTAACTGAAATTTGTCAAGAACATATGTTACCAATGAGAAAATTGGATTGCTATGTTGTACATTCCGTATATATAACTTTAATTATATGAAAATTGATAGTGATGAGTGTGTTCAGCGCTATTTATCGCTCTGTTTATCAAGTTGTATGTAAATTTGATTTAAATATTAAACGCAAATAACTGAATACAGGGTACATTAACAAAACGTATTTGCTGCATAAATCAATTTAAAGAATTTTAGTTGTGCTTTTGTGTTTAAAATTAATACGATTATTATTACGATATGATTACTCGCACGATTCGATAACTATTAATTTCTCACTTATCGAATTGACCAACCCACAACCCTAGATGTATATATCGTTTTGCCTAGCTTTCTGATTGTTTAATTGTTCTGCGTTTTTATGATTTTTCCATTATTCTCCTATTTTATTCAACCTTATTAACAGTTTTTTGTCAAAATTAAATATTTTCCATGCCTAACTAAAGATTTGTATAAAAGCTGTATAATTATATTGTATGGTTAAACTTAGACATAAACCGGAACATTACTGGAATTTATAAATTAATTTATGATTTCTAACAGATTCTTATCTTTCATTAGCTAACAAAAGATTATTTTTGTAGGTTGTATTGAAAATCCATTAATGACACCTCGAAAGAGTGTTAATTTTGGTTGAAACATATATTCATCATCGTATGGTGTATTGAAATGCTAGCAATTTAAAAACAAACCTGGTGTATACAAAACTAATCGAACTAGTCACCGAAGCATTATTGTGCATGCAGGTGGACGTCGTGGCTTTGTGAATAATGGCCTTTTAATATTCAAATCAAAAAGCATATCTGGAGACTATCATGATGACACGAATCACCACAACTTTATGCAATAGTTGGGAAAACAGTTCATTCCAAATTTACCTCACAATGGCATTTTTGTATTTAGGAAGGAGAATCTAATGACGAAAAAATAAGTGCACTTAAATCTGATGATTATTATAGACAACTACAGGTGTGGGTTGTGAAATATTTTCAACTAATGTTGGTTGTGACAAATGACATATCGAAAAACTATTAATTCGACAAATGTTCAAGTGCTGGGAGAACTTGACAGCCACAGGCTGCTTACCCCCCTTCACATACCACTGAATATCGGGGAAGTAGGGTATACAACTGTAAAACAATAGAAGGTGACCAAACTACATCTAACCAGAAAGAGCAGCGGATATGCTCAAAAACTACAAACATAGAGACAAGAAGAAAATTGTTCAAAGCATATGTGTGGAGCACAGTACAGTACGTCTACGAAATAGGGGCAGTCTGAAAAGCAGACAGAAAGAGATAGAAGCCTTCTGGAATGTTGTGCTTCAGATGTATAAGGATGATAGCATAGACAAAACGGTTAATAACAAATAGGTTATAGAAATAGTAGAGAAAGAAAGATATCTGTGGAAAACCAAAAAAAATAGGGAAGAAATAAGAGGGTAGGATACGTTCTAAAGCATTTTTGGGGAATAGTGCGGAATATATTACAAACAGAGATAGGAAAAAAAGAAGTAGAGGTAGACCGAGATCAGACCTTTGCACGCAGATAGTGATAGATGCAGACTGTGCAAATTTCAGGCAAATGTGTAGGTTACTTCAAAATAGAAAACAATGAGGGTACGCGTCTAATCAGTTCCAGGACTGAAGACCTAATGATAATGGCATTTTTGTTATGTACAACGCACCATATCATAATGTCCAAATTAATAAACCACCTACACAAACAGTGCAAAAGGAAATTATTCGGGATTGGCTAGCACATCAAGGTGTTCCGACAAAATATAAAATGCGCAAAGCTGAATTAGCATTGGCTAAGAACTTTCCATTTAGCAGAACATATTTTATAGATGAATTACTTAAAATACATGGACATACATACTGTGCTACGTTTACCACCGTATGATTGTGACTTCAGTCCCAAAGAATGTATATGGAGTTTGCTGAAATGTATGGTTGTAATGAATAATGTGGATCAAAGAAGTGGTGAAATTGTAAATATAGTGCAAAAAGCATTTTTTTGAAAATGGTGAATTGGACTGGGCAAAGCATTGTGATCATGTTGATCGTTTGACAGGACAAGCTTGGAGTGATTGTATACTAGATGATACTGTTGAAAGCTTGAACTTTACTGTAAACACGTGATCATCAGAAGACGACGAAGATGAAACTGACGACAGCGAAGGTATCTAGCACCAGAATTCTAGTGCTAAAATTTGTTATAATGTTATTTTGTGGATAATTATGTATTGAAAATTTTGCAATGTACAACTGTGTATTTAAATATTTGAAGAAACGTTTAATGAAAACTGTACTCTGCTTGGTTCTTAATACTTGTTAATTTATTAGATATATTGACGAACATACCATTTGTTAATATTAATTACATCAATTTAGTAAAGTATTCATAACACCTAATCTAAAAAATAATTTAAATGTCATAAAAAATTCTTACACTGAGTGTACACTATTTCCAGCAGTGCCACCAGGTCACACCCCTCCAGGGCAAATGTTTGCTTGGTGGAGCTGTACCTGGCTACAAAGTTATTTCAGGATTACATTTGTTGATTTCGAGTTGCATATCTACTACATTAAATTTACACACTATGTTATGGACTCCCTATTTTGGAATGTTGAATAATTTGAAAGGCTGGTTATCTGTTCCTTTCTTTCTCCAGAATGTGATAGGCGGTGGTGGTTCTGTAGCCAAATGGTGTAATTTTTTTTTTTTGTAAAAAGTAAAAAATTGCTAGGTGAAACAAATTAGAAATCTACAGGAATGAGCAAAGAGAAAAAATTAAAACCATTTATTTAGAGAATTAGGTCGGGCGCAATTTTTAATAAGTCCTGGATCGGATTGGAAAACATCAGGCTCGTTGTTATTTTCTAATTCGATTCAATTACAAGGCTAGGATCAACATTTTGTACCCACAACCTTGCAGAACACAATTCACCTGGTTTGTAAAGTCACAAATAACTATTTAATCTTCCAAAAGTCCGCGTAACCACCTTATTGCTCAAGAAATTTCTCATGGTTTCCAACTTATTTCATACACACTGCGCGTGCGCACTAAAAATTTTGTTATGATAAGACTTCCCCACTTAACCTGTCCTGGTAAGTCATTTTCTAAATCCGTTCACTTTCACATCTTTGAGGCAAGCAGGTTGAAAGATGGCGAGACTTGCTGTCCAAAAATTTTAAGCTCTTTAATCGGTTTTTATTACAGCGCAAACTATTTGTAGAGTTAACAAATACGATCGTGAGACAGCCAGACAACAAGACGTAGGCGTGGAAGCCACTTGTCTGTCTTCTAGTCAACCAAGTTCATAATCTTGAAGCAGTTCCATCTCGTACCATATTAGCCTGAGGCCAACGCCTTTTGATAATCCTGCTGAAACCTGTGCCTAACCAGTCCAAAAACCGCCGCCAACAACTAGTGGTCAAGGGTGAGTGACTTTTGGTGGATCCAAAAAGGTCTTTTAATTGTTCTTGCAACCCTTTTTCCACTATGGCTAAGTCTCGAGCCGCCCAGTTTCTGTCTGTAAGACTCGGTATCCTATTGCTAAATGTCATAATCTTGTGTTAATTAATTAAATTTTTTACTGACAGTATATGATTTTTAGAGAGTACTAATTAATTCATATTTTATACACTTAAAATTTTCAATAATAGTCATTGTATAATAAGTTAAATTACAATACGTACGTGATTATCAGATCTGATGCTCATTTAAGTCTTAAGAGATAAAATGTTCTTTAAACTATAATTTTTTAAAATCCTTGTGAATTGGTTAAATTTTTTATTAGATAAAAGTTATTTGTTATACAATAAATACTTTCTGATTCTACCAGGTTTAATTTTCTAAAAAGGGTAGATTAAAAGTTATGAATGATCCACTCTCTAATAGGGTTTCTGTATCTACCTTATAATCATCTCTTTTTAATACTTGCTAGATACACTGGCGTCCAACTTGACTTTATTTGATTTTGCGTGTCACAAAAAATATTTCAACCCTGCCCTCATGATCTCCCATGGACAATAGCCAATTTAGCCGCCGGAGCAGCAAGTCTATATAATTTCAACTCACACGCGTAAAAAGTTCAATTCCCTGTAAATTCTGAATTATTGTTCTATGTTCTCCCTATGAGTCCGAGTTGGAAATATTAAAAATAAAAACAGTTACATTTGCCCACCAACGTGGAACTAGAAAAAAATCTACTACAATGGCAATTATAAAAAAAGCCGTTACTGGTAAAGATAAGTGTATAACTTTATATAGGGTTGCCTTGAAAGTGAAAACTATATTAAGTTCAACCTATTTGTATACATCTTCTTTCTTCAAAATCTACAGCAAATACTGCAATATATCTACAGATAAACCTTTGTATAATTACAGTGGAATGGCTGCATTGAACTATTCCGCAAATGTTAAAAAAATATCGACGAGTCGACTTTCCCTATAAGTATGTAACTTTCATCTGAACGTTTTTTATTTTATAGTGACAGGCCGTTGCGGCAGCTTCAGAACTTTATTTCAAAGCATGTACAATCATTACTATTAATAATACGTATACAAGGTTTGCACTGTGACAAATTCAAACTAATGAAGTCAATGTTCCATGAGCTTTCGCAAGGTTGCAAGGAAATTACTTCTGAACAAGAAGACTTACACACCCTATCAAGCTATAAAGTGCATACTAGAAAAATAACTAATACTAATGGAAAAACCGTAGAGTAATTAAGCAATTTATACAGTAACACTGAAAGATTATTGTGCAGTTACATTTGCAATACCATGAGCCACAAAGCTACTTAAGCTATAGTTATTATTCGCAGCGTTCTATGATTATGACAATTACATACTTAAGATTATATAATGAGTGAAATTTAGAACTGAAGAGAGCAATAAAATAATAGTATTGTAATGAATCGAAGAAAAAAGTGTGAGACGCTAAACGTCCATACGTTAGTTATTACCAATAACTAAATAATAAGAGTTGTTCATTTTGGCTTAAACAGCTTGTGTCAAAATTCAGATGGCGATTTGATAAACTGGGAAGAACCATATTGTGTGACAATTATGCTAGGATGCGCTAGAAAGTTTTCTACAACACATTAACTGAAAAGCAGAGTTTTGCGAATTGTAATTAAATAAAGAATTCGGAGAGAAGTTCGACAAAGTTATGTATGTTATGATTAAACTGTAAGTTGTTAAGTACATTTGTACGCAAAGAATACTCTAAGCGGAATATCTTAGTCACAACAGAAGGCCTAAAATTAAAAAATATTTGCTTATTTTATTGTTATGGACATCACGCCGTCAACCAGAGGAAATTACAGTGCAAGCTGCGGGAGTAGGTACTAATAGCACTACACAAGGATTGAGTGACCGTCCAAAATTATCAAAATACCAATTAATTATAATAATCGTATTAATTATAATATGTTTCATATACACTATGGTGAACAGATGTATAAGAATGGGTAATAAAATAGGTCTGCAAAAATGAAAATTCTGCAGCAACAGATTGCAATTAGAAATATGCAAAAAGGTGAAGCAAAAAAGAGCCGTACGAGTGTAAAAGCCCATAAATTCGTTAATCGATGTTTATTGCAAACTACGCAAAGTTTTTTTTAATTCTAAAAGTGTAAAATTAGTTGCATTATGAAATGATGGATAAACAATATGAGGCCTTAGAAACTTTTGATAGTCTATAGAATTCAAATCTAATTAATTAAGGAAAGCAAACCGAGCAAGCTACATTAAACCAGATGTTGAATGAAAGAAGATATTTTATTCAAGCAAATAAAAATTATGTTAATTCGCTAAGAGTAAAACTTGGCAATAAACAGTTAGATGAAGGTTTTAAAAAAAAAAGTATATAGTTTATGTATAGAAATTGAAGCGAAATCTTTGGGCATTGGACAGATACTCTTTTCACGGTTATCAACGGAAAATCTAGTGTCCGACACAGATTTAAATAATAAGTATGATATGTCACTAATAGGGGCCAATTTCAGAGATTGTTGACAGAACTAGAAAACTTTTATGAATTACTGAAGGAGTATTATAAAAGAAACTTGCAAAATAAAAGTTATTTTTTTAACAATTTGCCATAAGTAATAATTTAGAGCAAAATTCAGGGAGTAACAGGTTTGGCAACCGAAAAAACTAGAAAAAATGAATGAACACCAGAGTAGTAAGTATTTTAAAGTCAAAAATAGATCAAAAAATTATGAAGACCCAAACTACAATTAAAATAAGGAAGAAAAGTCTAGAGCAACGCCATTTCGGAAGCCCTAGCAAAACCAAAACAGCCATTTTTATGAGCGCAGTAAAACTTTTCAATTTTGCAAGTCGAATAATGCTCCGAAATTTCGATGGGTCAGCAGCTAACATACCCGCATTTTTTAATTCAACCGAAATGATAAAAACTTCGATAGAAAGCAATGAGAGAAACGCTACAGTATACCATAGATCCAAACTGAATGGAAAGGCCATGGATTTAATTTCAAATGACGATGATTTGAAAACACTAGTATCAAGATTGAAGAATGGAATTAAACCGAAAAATGCAGAACTTGTTTATTACAAGGTTATGCAATTAGTTCATTACGGAATCTCAAAGTCACAGTATGCCAGTAAATTGAGTGAGTTAGCATCTAAGCTAAGAAGGACCTACATTTCAGACGGCATCCCTAGCGAAGCTACAGGGAGTCATATGTTACATTTGATTTTCCAATGCTCCACCAGTGGGTACTACATTGGACAGCAAGCGAGCTTTTTACCTAAAAATTTTAAATTTTGTCGACCGCTTGCTGTTCCAAGCAAGGTAGGGATCTTTAACGTACGTGACAATACTCACACGGGACCTACATTTTACCTCTCAAGCAACCGTATCACACGAGCAGCATTCGACCTCAAAATTCCACCGACAGCCTTCCAACGAATGACGAATTTAGCTTTTGCAGGTATTGAACCACAAAGGGCATTTGTATGCCTAGATGATTTGATAATAATTTGATGTTCAGAACAACATCATTTGGATTTTATACGGGAAGTTTTTAAGACATGCATAAAATATAATTTAAAATTTAACCCTAGTAAGTGTATATATTTCAGGACAAGAGTCACCTTTCTAGCGCACCAGACGCTACTAGAAATTTTTCGACATCAAAAATAGAGGGGAAGCCAACAGATTTATAACTTTTTGTAATTTTTATGGTAAATTTATTCCTAATTGTACATTTTATTTGGAGCGAAGAACGCATTCATCACTCTCAAACACACGTTATTAAATCCAACAATATTAAAATTTCTAAGATTTGACCAAGAATTTATACTTTCTTAAGATGCGTCAAAAAACGCATTTGACGCAGTACAGCAAAAATTTAGCTAAAATTAATTACCGATAGCATTTGCATCAAGACTTTTTAAAAACGGACACCAAGAAAAGTACAATAAAAGAGAAAACTATAGTCATACACAGGGTTATAGGATATTTCCAACCGTATTGTTATGGCAAGAAATTCACAGCTCTAACAGATCACAGGCGATTAATTTTTATTTTCACAATTAAGAATACGACACTAAAACTAGGTAGATTTATCGGAATATGATTTCGAGGTAGAACATATTCCAGGTACAAAAAATATTATAGCCGACTCTCTGCTGCGATTAACCACAAAAGATTAAGAATGTATGAGAAATTACCAAATTAAGTTATCAGAAAAGTTATGGCTGTAACACGAGCCATGGTTAAGCACCAAGACAACCCAAATAATGTAAATAAAGAAACAGGCTATGAAGAAAAATTGGAGAAATGATTTCGGATAAAGCAAACATTTTTGAATTAGAACGTCGCGACGTAGCGTTTATCAGCATATTTTGGATAAATTTTATGGTAGCACCAAACTATATAAGTATGCGTTTGGGAAAGAATGGAAGATGTAAAGCAGATAAGATAATTAATTTTTTAATGGTAGTTTTTTACACTAGGAATTTCTACTGCAATTGCAAGAGACAGGTGGTGAATTACGATATCGAAATATTAAGTTATTCATAATGAAGGGTATTTTTAGGCATTGCACAACTAAGGCATTCAAGATGTCAGCGTCGTCAATATTGAGTACCTTACCTATGAAAAATATATGCGCTCTTTCTGATGCTGTGATAAGCCGTGCACAGGTGTCCAATAATTTTAAATTTTTCTCTGTGTTACTATATCATCGCGAAAGCTGTATAATGTACCAGAGTAGTTAAAGGGTGACAACTTTAGCTAGTCACATAATAACATTTTGACTTCTTTGCTCAAGATATGTCTATTGTGATTGGTAAGCTTTAAGTTGCCATATACTTTGTTAGAGCAATTATTGAACTGCCTTCTTAAACTGTAGCTAAGAGTCAAATATTACTTCCAAACATTTACCGGTGTTAGGACACAAAATTGTATTTGATTAATATTTATAGTGAAGTAACTGAAAACTGAGCTGCGTCAAACCGACTTTAAGTAAGTTCGAAAACAAAACAAAAAAAAAAATAAAAATCAGTTAACTAAATGTCACCAGGACATAACTCTCAATTAGTTAGCGGTCTGGCATGTTGGTAGCGATTCGTTGCTTAAGCCTTACCATAACATATAATTTAATAAACGTCACCATGACATAACTCACAATTAGGTAGCGGTCTGGCATGTGGGTAGCGTTTCGTTGCTTAAGCCTTACCATAACATATATTTTAACACTTTTCCTTTTGAAGGTTATATTTCATTTCCTTATAAATGGTAAACATGTAAACATGTTAGAGTTCTTTAACAACCATCATGTTGCTAATATCTATGTAAAGTCAGACGGATAGGAAAAAGATAAAAGGATATAGGAAGACCTAGACCAAACTATATTAGTCAAATTATTAGAAATTTAGGTTGTGAAGGGTATGTAGAACTTTTTAGATTAGCACAGATTAGAAAAGAAGTTTGAGCTGCGTCAAACCGACCTTAAGTAAGGTCGAAAACAATATGATGATGATGATGAACTGAAAACTATGGGAAATACCATGTATTACATTGACATAATCACTTGCATCATCTCTCAATGTTTGACCGAACACTAATATGAGGCAAACCAAACTTTGCCTTTTGAATGAACAAAGTTGGTATGTAAAACATCTTGCTTTTCGAGATGAAAAATGAAAAAATCCTTAAAAATCAATTACAATCTCAACAACTTTAACAGAGATGAATGTTACCACCTAACTTTCTTCTATACGGGAAATGGCATTGAATGCACAACACAGCACAATTCGTAATTTTCAGTCAAACATAACTATTACAGCCAAACAGCTTACATTGTTTACTCGTGCTCCAAGTGATTATGCCACATACAGTATAGCTTAATGGGGCATGTAAGCTTGACCATGAAGAAGTAACTTTCGATGTATTTCTGTCTTATCCTGATGACGGTGGTTGTTGGGGATTATAGAATTAATAGCATGTGAAGTTACTTCGCGTTTGTGCCGAGAACTACTTTTGTGGCTGAGGCGCTGATGTTTTGCTCCGTTCTTCGTTTCCAGAATTCATTCGCGTTTAAGATATTTGAGGGCTAGCTCGTGACAGCTTATACCTATTCATTCTAATGTATTTTACTTAAATTTTCAATTATATTCAGTTACAATAAATGTATTTCACGTTGAAGCATTCTTACATTTCTATCTTAGCAAGAAACAAGTTTTTAGTTTTATTGTTAAGTTGGTTTTAAGAGTTTTAATATTACAACGAATACACGTGCAACAAATTCGCATAGAAGATGTACAATTATACAAACATATCCCAAACATATGGTTCTTAATTCTAGCCGGATCCTAGCCTATTTGGACAGCTTCATTATAAAAAAGTTACTCACATTCCAAAACTGTACGTATATTCAAAGCCTGCAGGCACTAATTCAAGGTTCAACGCAGCTAATGAGGGTTGCACATTTCAAATAAACATGACGTTTAAACTAGTATACGACGAAATTTCAAGTATTATAATACACACTTCTTTTACTGTTTACTCATAAAATTCAGTATCGATTTTTATGCCATTACCTGTGCTAAACATTTTTAAATGAAAGCTTTGCTGTACTGGTATATCTAGACAGGCTACCTAGTACTTCGTTTAACAACGTTAGGTAGTTATCAATAATTACTACAGATTTTATGACAATAAAAAATTTTCTAGTGTTACTGCATAACATTTTATTACATTTCAAATGCTGTTGTTGTATTTACACCGATAGTAATATCATATTTTTATCCAATTTATTCTATTTATTTTGAAAATAGCAATTAAAATACCGTTAACGGGTATTATTCTTTAGTACAGTTGTGAACTTTCAACTGATTTTGTTTATTCATTCGTACTTTTGTACAGACACTTTTAAGTAATTATTGACAGATTTCAGTAAAATATTAAAACATGGAGTTACTCGTACGAAACCGTGGAATTATTAAAGGCAAACTTACACGCTTTATTAATTATGTAAATGGCTTTATAAATAGTTTCGAATCTAATACTGAGTCAGTTATAAAAGAAATAATCATGGAATTGAATGATCGCTTGGTCATTTCAAAATCATTATTGCAATCCTTCGAAGATATTCATAAGCAAATAATTGCTATTTTAGATGACTCGGTTCATGAAAACAATATACTTTCTTTGAAGAATCTTTCTTTAGAATCACTTCTGTTGCATCAATGATTCTAGAAAAAGTCAATAATTCCGACTAACCAGAATTTCTTGGACCATCTCGTTCTTCAAATTCGCGATCAAATCATTCAGAATCGCACAGTTTACATTCTCTTAAATTTCCGACGATAAACTTACCGCGCTATTTTGGGAATCTAGAAAACTGGCTCGAATATAAGGACACGTTCGATTCTTTAATCAATAAAAATACGTTTATTAGCGACATCCAGCGTTTTCATTACTTGAGGGCTTTTCTTAGTGGATCGGCACTTCAGGTTATATAGTCTCTAGACTTCGTTTCGTCCAATTTTCGTCTAACGTGGGACACGTTGTGCAAAAGGAACAATAATACACGCATGATTGTTCATAATCATGTCCAATCTTTATTCAACATCGAATCTCTTTTAAAGAAGTCACCTTACAAGCTTCGTCAAATAAACGACTTCTTATCCAAACATGTTGGTGCTTTACGCTCTTTGTCAGACGACAAATCCCTAATTGAGACATTTCTTATTTATATTTTTGCCAACAAACTCGACCCTACTACTCTTAGAAAGTGGGAATCTGTTCAAAAATCCTTACCACAAGAGCTATCTACTCTTGCGGAATTTCAATACTTCTTAAAGTCCCAAGTAGATATGCTTTTTACTTTAAAAGAAAAATCTACGGTTGTACCCCAAAGGCATGAAAAATCCAAGGCTAGTGTCAAAACATTTGTGACAACTAGTAATTCGCGCGGTTGCTATAGCTGCCAAGGTTCTCATTTGCTCAGTAATTGCACTGGATTTCTAAAGTTATTAGAACAAAACAGAATTTCAAAGGTAAAGGAGTTGAAACTATGTCTCAATTGCCTATACAAAAGATATCTTGTCTCACAATGTTCTTCTCGCTTTACTTGCAGGAAGTGCAAGTCAAAGCATCATACGCTTTTGCATGAGGACGTTCAACGTTCAAAACTTCTACAGTCTCCGCTGGGCAAACAAACACTTTGCCTTTTGTGGGTGGCGCTTCTTCGCATCTAATTTCTGCTTTTTCTAGTAATACTTCCTACAGTGTGCGCACCAACTCTCGATTCCAACGGCAGATTGTTCAGAGTTAGGGATCTTTTTTGATTCAGGCTCTCAATCGAATTTTATTACTTCGGATATTTGTAAGAGGTTGAGACTTCCTACAAAACCAGTTGATGTAACGATTTCCGGTCTTAGCAAGGTCACTTCGCAAATACGTTCACGTTGTGGCATCACGTTTTATTCTTCATATCATTCGTGGTTCAAATTGACAGTTTCCTGCTTTGTCATTGACAATGTCACGAGTAATCTACCTAACTGGCATGTAGATATTCCCAAGCTTCACATCCCTGACAACATTAAGTAATCAGATCCTTTAAATCACCAACCTGGTGAAATCCACATCCTTCTTGGATCGCCAGTCTTTTTTAACATTTTATGTACTGGACAATTTCAATTAAGTCCATATCTTCCTACTCTTCAAAAAACTCGATTTGGTTATGTTGTTGCTGGTCCATTAGGCTCTGACATGATGATTCGAGCAAAATGCCTTCATTCGGTTATTGATTCAGTTCAAGAGCAACTCGCTCGTTTTTGGGAATTGGAACAGTATCCGTCCGAAAAGGTCCTCTCGCAGGAAAAATCCTGTGAAAGACAGTTTTCTGCAACTACTAAAAGGGACACTGATAGTCGTTTTATCATTTCCATTCCATTCAAGGAAAACCCTCTTGTTCTGGGGATTTTGGCATACAGCTTTAAAAAGATTCAAGTATCTAGAAATGAAATTTCAGTCAAATTTAGAATTCAAAATATTATATACCTCTTTTATGCAAGAATATCATAGTCTGGGACATTTGTCACCTTCCGACCTCAGTTATACAGGTCAAGTTTTCTATCTTCCTCACCACGGCGTAGTTAAGGAGGAAAGTCTTACAACCAAACTTCGCGTTGTATTTGATGGTGCTTCTAAAACTACCAGAGGACATTTCTTAAACAGTATTCAGATGGTTAGACCCACTATCCAACAGGATTTCTTTTCAATTTTGTTACGTTTTCGCAAACATAGGTACCCATTCTCTGCTGAAATTGAGAAAATGTACAAACAGGTTCTGATCAATCCAAGCCAAGACCTCTTTAAAGGATTCTATGGCGATCTTCTTCTTATGATTCAATTTCTACCTTTGATTTAAATACCATAACTTTTGATACCGCTGCGGCTTCATTTCTAGCCATTCGATGTCTGACTGAGATAGGTATTCTAATTGAGGACACACATCCTCAGTTTTCCAGAATAATACAGGAAGATTTCTACGTAGATGATCTTCTTACAGGTTCTGATGAGCTTTTCAATGCCAAGGCTATCTGCCAAGGGCTTCAAAGGTTTCTATCCGAAGGTGGTTTCAAACTTAGAAAGTGGATTTCCAATGATCCACAAGTACTTTTCAGTATAAATCCGCAGGACGTTCATCCGGGCATTCTTGAGTACGAATCTCGTAAAAACGCTAAAACACTTGGTCTTACCTGATCAATTCAAACTGAATACTTACGATATTCAATTTTCAGTCCGTCAGATGGCATTCCTATCAAGCGGGCTATGCTGTCCGACATTTTACAGATTTTCGACCCTTTGGGCCTTCTGAGTCCTTGTATCATATCCGCTAAAATTCTCATGCAGTCTCTTTGGATAGAAAGGATTTCATGAGATGATCCGATTCCTGTTTCAATTTAAAATAATTGGATTCTTTTACGATAAAATTGGGTTGCATTAAACAATCTCGTAATTCCATGTCATGTTGTCTGTTGCATTCCAGTGCAGGTGGAGATGCATGGATCTTCAGTTGCTTCAGTTCATGCCTACGGGGCATCTATCTACTTACGTTCAGTTGACCTGCAAGGTCAGGTTTTCGTTCCGCTTCTGTGTGCAAAGGCTAAGGTTACGCCCTTGAAGCCTGTCACTATTGCACGTTTAGAGCTTTGTGCAGCCGCCTTGCTAGCCAAGCTTGCTGCTCAAGCTACATAGGACTTAGGCATAGACTTTGAGCGGTCTGCCTTTTGGTCCGATTCTACTGTCGTCCTAGGGTAGCTAAAAATACCGCCTAACCAACTTAAAACTTTCGTTTGCAATAGAGTTGCAGACATACAAGCTTTGACTGCTCATGCCACAAGGCGGCACGTACCTACTGAAACAAATCCTTCCAATATGCTTTCAAAAAGAGTTTCACCTGCTCAGTTATTAGAATGTCGTCTATGGTGGAGTTGTATATTTGTATATTCTATTTTCAATCTACCAGATTTAAAGAATACTTTACAGTGTCACCATGAGCGTCAGGTCGTACCTTTCCCATGGGGCAAATTTTCTACTTTGACAAGACTCTTGCCTCCTATTTCTTCTGATCCCAACGATCTTCTCCCTTTAACTCCATGACATTTCCTCATTGGTCGATCCATAACTTCTGCTCCTGATCCTACCTTATGTCACCTTAAAGGGTCCAGACTTAATACCTTCCAATGAGTTCAACTTCTTCAAAAACAAATATGGTCACGTTGGAGCAAAGAGTATGTATCCGAACTTCAACAACGACAAAAATGGCGTTCCAATTACTCCAAACTTCAAGAAGGCACATTGGTGCTAATGAAGGGGGACAATCTCCCAGTGTTACAGTTGCGTCTTGGGCGCATTGTGAATGTTCATACTGGTGCCGACGGTGTTAATCGCGTTGCGTCGATTAAAACTGATACCGGTCTAGTTCGTGAATGATTTCCCAGGATCTGTCCGCTACCTATTGACATGTAAATACATTTTAATGTTCTATACTTATTATTATTGTACTACACTTGTTCATACTACTTCTATTGTACTTTTAAGCTGATGTATATAAACAATTGTTAGTGTATTAAAAGTTAGAGCTTTCAACGCCGAGGGCATGTTGGGGATTATAGAATTACTAGCATGTGAAGTTACTTCGCGTTTGTGCCCAACTACTTTTATGGCGGAGGCGCTGATGTTTTGATACGTGCTTTGTTTTCAGAATTTATTCGTGTTTAAGATGTTTGAGGGGTTAGATCGCGACAGCTTATACCCATTCATTCTAATGTATTCTACTTAAATTTTCAATTATATTCAGTTACAATAAATGTATTTCACGTTGAAGCATTTTTACATTTCTATATTAGCAAAAAACAAGTTTTCAGTTTTATTGTTAAATTGGTCCTAAGAGTTTTAATACTACAACGAATACACGTGCAACAGATTCGCATAGAAGATGTACAATTAAACAAACATATCTCAAACAGCGGTCACTAAAGCGACAAAATATTGACTTCGTTAGTTGTTAATATAACACGATGTAAAACCGACACATGTATTATTAATCATGACTCCTATTGTGAAAGTCTGCAGCAATATAGAAACCTCTAGGATTGGAGATATCGTTAATAAAACCAATACACTTTCTTATCTTTTGACACTCATTAGTAATACTTCTTTGTATGGCCAATATTGGAAAATACAGTACCTACACTAAACACATACTATTAATTAAGACAAAATATCCCTTTTCTAAAGTACGAAAATCAAAGAAAGTAGAAATTAGTAAGAATGCCAACAATATTAACAGAGATGAGGGTTTTCAATTTCCTGCTATATGGAAAGTGGCAACGAGTGCACCGAAGCGCAAACCGTAAGCTTTATTTCAACGTAACCACAACAACCAATCAGCTGGCATTGTCTACTTATGCTGTAGTGCTTATGTCTATATGAACCATTACCTTCTTATTGGTCTTTAGTTACCCTGCTACTAGGCACCTTGCAGCTTAATCATATCAGTGCCCTCATTCAGACGCAATTTTCTTTGCATGCACATTTTGTCATGATGATCTCTTTACAAATGTGGACTTCATTAGTTCTTAATGTGACACGAGAATATGTATTACAAACAACACTAGTCCTGAAAACCTCCTATAATACGATTAATAGTAAGATATATGTAGTGTGGTATTAGTACAGGAAACACGTGAATGTGGAACACATTTGTAAATTCGTTGATTTATTTTAGGTTACAGCTCGCCCTTTTCGAGAAATTATTAAATTATCTCAATACTGAATAGGTAGGCGACCCCTGAACTAAGCTGTTCAAATTTGATTATAAATGGCAATGCTACTTGATTGAACATAGACAGCAAATAAGGGATGCCTTCTGAAACATAGCGGAGTCTATTAGCTCCTAAATTAAAGCTTTTAGTGCGGACGGTAATTGGTGAGCTTATTGATCTGGAAGAGCCAATGGCGATTAAGCCTTACCAGTATTGTAACTTCTTTAACTACACTTATAGTTGAAAGTTTATTACACTGAAGTATATCAAAACCTAAGATGAAAATTAACAAAAGCTTTCTTAAAATTAAAGCAATTCTTGGGCAAGATATTCTACGAAAACTTGAAGAAAACCAAAAAGTATGAATGTGCTTGAAATTTTTTATAATTTCTGAAATGATAACATTTACCAGCTAGTGGAATATTGATATTCTAAAAATTGACTGACTTAAGTTATTAGTTGAGAAACTGAGCATCTGCTTTGAAACATCAATATGCATGGTGAGAAATAAATTTGAATTCAGAATTTTGCTACGTTTCTTAAATGAAAAGTCTTCGTGCCGCTGCAATAATAGGAAGAATAGTAGGGCGCTTGCATATCATCTTAAAGTTTAATTGAGTCTGGCGCTTGGGGACTGAACGACCGAGATTGCTGGGTGAATCCCTAAGGAGTCTCGTTTCGAACGCCGCTAGCGGCTCGTACAGAGTCTGTTGCCACTTAGGTTCTCGGCATAGCAATATACACTCCATTCCTTCGTCTTTCCTACCTTAGTGATCAAACAAATTATAAAATATGGTTTTATGAGGTCTTGAAACATCATACGGCATCCGATGTGTTGATTACAGTCTTACCTGTCGTTATACATATTTATTAGTAAATGCTTTATTTTATGCAAATTTGAAATCATTATATGCTAATTATTTTTTAGTGTGGAGTACGCTACTCGTGTTTTAACCTATAACTACAATTTAACAGCAAAGTACCGAAAAGCGTTTTACAATGTTAAATATACGGACTTTGTGCATTATATATTTCAACGTGAGTTATGTATTTCCCAATTTATATATGTAAAAACAAATAGGAATTATTAGAGGATTGTAAAGAAAACTTAAGTTAAATGCAACATTGTATTTTAAGGATAAATATTAAAAAGTTATTAAAAGTTCACAAGCAAGTTGTGAGAACGGATGTAATAAATAGTATTTCAGACAGTAAGTGATACTGCAGGTGCAGGTCACAGACGGTTAAGAAACCGCGATTACTTAGAAATTAAGAGTGTTGCATTGTATAATGAATAGAATTAAGAAATAAGCAGACATAAGCTCTGCAAGTTGCCACAGACATGTGAGGACAGGGACAACATAAATACCCCGGGAGCACCAAAACCATCAATCAGTCTTGAGTATTTCAGCTTTAACATTGCCGTTTGCTTAGGCTACTCGCCCTTTTTAAACTCCAATTATTATTTAAATATCGACTTAGTATAAATCAATCCAGTTTGTCAAAATTCAATTGTAATTTCTGTTTAACCAAATAACATTTGTTAAAAAAGTTTTGGAAGAAGTTTTAAAAGACCGCTCCCAAGGCCCGTAACGTAACTCTTGTAGATAACAAACTAGTGAAAAAGTGTTATGAACGCTTACGTTCTTAAAGATTTACTTAAGGATTTGCATTTCATAATTTGGTTGACCAAGTAGTAGGATCACTATGGGCGATGAAATTATACAGCCAAGCAAGATACATCTGATTATACTATGAGGCCATATTTTTTGTAGAAAAAGAATTTGCACCAAGATTTTTGCAAATTGACCATTCCTTGAAACAACCTGCCTAGACTAAATAAACTGATAAAGGTGTGTTGTGCATATAAAATTTTTATTGACTAATACTACATTCATCATCATCATTTTGTTTTCGACATTACTTAAGGTCGGTTTGACGCAGCTATAACTTCTTTTCTTTTCTGTGCTAATCTAAAAAGTTCTACATACCTTTCACAACCTACATTTCTAATAATTTGACTAATATAGCTTGGTCTACGTCTTCCTATACTCTTCTATCTTTTTCTTATCTACCTGGATCTGTATAGATATTAGCAACCTGATGGTTGTTAAAAAACTCCAACATGTTTACATGATTCCCATTTATAAGGAAATGAAATATTATCTGGTTATCCCTCCAAAAAAGGAAAAGGGTTAAACTATATGTTACGGTAAAGCTTAAGCAACGAATCGCTACCAACATGCCAGACCGCTAACTAATTGTGAGTTATGTCATGGAGACGTTTATTAAGTTATATGTTATAGTAAGGCTTAAGCAGCGAATCGTTACTAACATGCCAGGCCGCTAACTAATTGTGAGTTATGTCATGGTGACGTTTATTAAATTATATGTTACGGTAAAGCTTAAGCAACGACTCGCTACCAACATGCCAGACCGCTAACTAATTGTGAGTTATGTCCTCCAATATCTTTTAACCAGCAAGGCTGCTGCCCCTTGCTGAGCCTTTTATTCGCCTTTTACGATAAGCAGGCTTACTATAGTAGTATTCTTTGTTCCCTATTATAGGGAAACCTGCATTACAAAAAGTTAAAATATTAAACATAAGACACAGTTTAACGGTTTTGTAAAACTATAAAACAATAACAAATCGATCTACTAAAATTTATTAAAAGCTTTTGAGTAATGTACTTGGTTATAATAATAATAACAGTAATGGTAATAATAATAATAATAATAACAATAACATTCATAATAGTAATAATAATTCAAACAAGTATTAAACACACAACTGTCATACGAAATGACACATAATACAAACAAAGAAGTCACAGAAACAGAAGAAAAATTAGAAATAACATACATATATTTCAAAGACACAAGCAATGATATCAAACTGTTAATACACAAAATATTAGATAACCCAAATATAAATACAACAACTGCACACATTAACACAATCATAGAAAACAAAATACAAAACGACACAACTATGGAAGAACTACAACTAATCTACACTGGAGCACTCACCACAACAGTAATCCACACAAAACAAAACAATCAAAAACAACAAACACAAGAAATAAACAATACCCCCATGGCAACACAGAATACAACAGAAAATACTAAAACTGAGAAAAGACATAGGACAACTAAACATTACATAAAAGAAAAATCTCAGAAAGAAAATGAAATGTAATAGGGGAAATGCTGAGAGAAAAAGCAATAGAACAAACATACAAAAAGAAACAAAAACTACAAGCACTAGCTATAAGACTCGGAAGATACCAAACAAGTAATAACAGGATAGAACAAAAAACATTCCCCCAAACCAAAGGCAATTCTACAAACTATAGACAAGAATGAAATCACAATAAACAACCCATCAAACATAACACACACCAAACACTTTTGGAACAATCTATGGTTTAACCCAACACAACACACCTGCATGCACAATAGATCCAAACAGAAACAAACAAATGCAATATAATAAAAGAAATGCAAGAAATAACCATCACACATGAAGGAATTAGTCAAATCATTAACAAATCACACAACTGTTAAACACCTGGCAACGTCAAAATAGCAAGCTTCTGGCCAAAAAGATTTACAATAATACAAACACACACACACACACACACACACACAAACGCATATACAGCAAAACTATTCAACTAGTATGTCACACAACCACACACAACACCATACAAATTAACAGAAGGAATAACGTATATCTCGCCAAAGTATACAAAAGACACAGAAAACCTATCATAATACCATCCAATAACATGCCTACCAACAATATACAAAATACCAACATCTATAATAACACAAAACTACTCGCACATGCAACACAAAATAACATAATACTTGAAGAACAAAAATAGTGCAACAAAGAAACACGAGAATGTAAAAAGTGATAGGTAATAGACACAAAAATGGCGCACCAAGCTAAATTTAAAAAAACGAGCTTTACAGTACGCATACATAGACTACCAGAAGACATACGGCAGCATACAGTACTTATGGCTAACACAAATACTGCATATATACAAAGTAAACACAATACTAATAAGATTCTTAGATGCAATAGTGAAAAACTAGAACACAACACTAATCATGACACAAACATAAATAACGTAAAAGCAAATCCAATAGAGATCAGAAGAGGCATATACTAGGGGAACTCCCTAAGTGATTTCTGGTTCCACCTAGCACTCAACCGGCTATCAAACACACTGTACTACACAAAATACGGATACAACATCACAGGTGCACACCACACAAAATGACTCGCCTGCTGTAAATGGATTTATGTCCTTGAACCAATAGTATCAATAAACGCACAACTCAGTCACCTACTTAAAATAGCAGAAACAAACCGCAATTACATAAACATAACTTTTGGAACTGACAAATGTAAGAAGAACACTATAATTAAAGGTAAACTGACAAAACAAAAAAACTACATGCTAAACAATAACAATGATCACATACAAGCAATAGAAACCACAAACACATACACAAATATAAGAACAAACAAAAACTAGGAATTGAGCATGCACAAATGAAAGAAGAACGGAAATAGAAATACAAAAAATTACTTACTAAAGTAGTCAAAACAGAACCCTCAGCAAGAAACAAAATGATAGCAATAAACATATACTAATCTTCTCTTTCAAAATAATAAGGACAACACTGACCTAGAAGCACTCGACACACTCACTCGGTCACGATGTCATAAATATAAAATACACCACATCCACTCGGCTATAGAAAGATTCATGCTCAGTAGAAAAGTTTGGGGAAGAGGATTCATCGATATAAGAATCATTTGCGTCAAAGAAATAGATAATCTACGCTCTACACTAACAAGCCTTTGCCAGGCAATATGGCTGTGACCAGAAGGTTTACTACGACTACGGTACTCATACAAAAGCAATGGAAAGCAAAAATTAAAAGAATAAATACCACATAACATTATGATCAGGGTTGTCGTGGGAGTAGTGCACCTGAACAAAACAAGAAGAATCAGCACATCTGAATGTAGGTGTTTTGGGTACTACTGCAAACACACTAGGCGGAGCTCAAATAGTAATTGAACACCTTATTTTGCTGCTACTAAGTAAGAAACGGTTATCCAGGATTGCAGTCCATATCAAAACAAAGACTTACAAACTAAATACTGACGATAATCTGAAACAATACAATACTTTCACCATACTGCACCACATAAAAGAACAGGTATACACATACTTAGAGAAAGTAGCCAAATAGAAAAAGCACACCAGCCAAAAACATATAGTTAGAGAAACATAAATACAAAAACACATAGAAGCATAATGTTAAGAAAAATAAACACATCGACAATGCAAAATTATACTTAAATCAAAGAAATAAATTTTAGAACTTGAAGAAAGCTCAAACTAACATACACATGATAGGCAAATGCTAGTAATGGTATCTAACTATACTTATATAAACTACCAGAGAACACAAACAATAACATGCAAAACACAATCACAAGCAACAAAGTACAAAGCAATACAACCATGGAAGGAAATCTATGCAGGCAAATACACAACGGTATAAATACATACAAAATAAAAACCAGAAACAATAAACTTAAAACAAAAGGAATATATAATATCACTGTGGCAGCAAAAATACAAATAAGAATAAATAATTTAAGAGTAGATAAATGACGATCAACATAAAACGTAAAAGAACAGATCTGCTAACGGAAACGAAAACTAATAAAAGAAATTACTAAACCAAAAGCAATAGAACAAGTGATGAATAGAAGCAAAAACAATATGCGCTAGCCAGAAGAATCAAATTGTACTAAAACGGTAATAACAGAAAGAAACACAACCGAACCTTCAACCAAAAGCAAAAAAAAATTCGCTAGGCACTAAACAATGCCCAAATGAGAATAAACCGTCTACTAAACATAACAGACACCAAACTCTTTTGGGGCAACCCATCGTCATATCCAGTTTATTATAACCAATATGCACAATGCACAAAAGAGAAGCAAATCACACAAAATAGCAAACTTTTGACTAAAAAATTTAATGATAACAGATATCACACTCACATCTAACTACATTATTCAACAAATACATTGCACATCTACATACTGTATTATGTACACACACTAAAGAATAACATACCTCAAACCATAAGATGCAATAGGCATAGAAAATCCAACAAAATTTCAAACAATATCATGTCTACCAGCAGTATACAAAATACTAAAAGCCCTAATAACACAAAAACTTGTTACACTTGCAACAAAAAATAAAAGAATACAAAAGAACGAAAAGGATGCTACAAAGGAGTAGCATGATGGAAAGAATAACTAACAATATACTGATACGTTAGTTTTTTATTGTCTAATTGATTAGTTACAAGGCTAGCCTCACGCATGGGTGCCAGTGAAACGTAATTTATTGATACGCCTCACGTTGCCGGCACCTATGAGATGTTAATTAGGGTTAAGCCCTTCTTTACAATATTCGCGGTCTAGTCTGGGAATTACCCCAAGGGTGAGCAATGAGTTTGGGCGTGGGTATATGGTGGGCTCGACTACAAACGGGAACAAAAAAAATAAATGGACGCCACTGCATCTATATAGGCAACAAGCAAAACTAAAGTATCCTACAGGAAGACGCAGAAACCTATAGGATATTATGATTATCAAAAAAAACTTACAAACCTCAATATACAATACCTCTGGAAACCTCTGCTCTAGCTTCCGCGATGTCGAACCTACAAGAAGATGTCACACAGAAAAATAAAATATAAGACACCGTTTGTGCCTTACAACAACAAAATATTTCGATCTTTATAGATCGATTAGCCTGGATTCAAAACCTTAATAACACCTTACCTATGAGAAAATACTCTACTGGAAATTACTTATTCCCTTACTATTAACTGATGCTGTATCAACTTTTTCCACAATCAAAATTTTGCTGATCTAATTTGATCAATGTTAAGTTCAATAAGTGAAATAAAAAGACAAAGGTATCGATTCAAAATTTAATCTAAATATGATTCTCTTTTGTTGCAAAAATTATTTGTAAATAAATTTCATTAATCAATATATAAACTTTAAAACTTTCTTAGAGTGTTCCTCTATAATCAAAATAATCAACATTAAATAAGTTACAGAAGTTTCTGAATATACTTCTCTACATAGAGAGGTATTAGCATTTATAAGTTAGTTAATACAGTTTAGTTTTGTAAACATCCATAAACAGATCTGTTCTGGCTTACAAGATTTTTATCTAAGGAACTTGTTACATAAACAGTTCATATGGTTTAAGCATGAAAATAATAAACTCAGATTAACATATGTCAAAAACAGCTTAGTTCTTCTACTAATTACAACAAATTGCTAGAAAACACCTTTCATCCAAAGGTGGACTTTATACATATTTTTTATCACTTGACATGTGCATCATAAAAGCACTTTGAATAACAACTTTTAAAGCATCTAAAGATTAAAAAATTTCTCTTATAAAGCAATCTAGTTCCAAATGAAAAATATTTGACTTATTAAATTTTAGGTTATACTTCCAAACTAAATTTTTACGTGGTATTTAAGCATAAACACATTTAGCAAACAAACTTGAAATTTACGTTACTTAACGAAGATTTACCATGATTTTGTAAATAGTAAATTAAAGCTTTAACCTTAACTAGCACACGAAATTGATTTTCAGCAAAAAAGTTTATAAGTACCTGGTACATTTAATTGTTACAGCTGCGATGTTGACGAATGTAATAGATGAGCTCGGACACTTTACTTTCCATCTGTTTGAAATTCCGAAAGATACCAAAACATGCCTGCATTAACCATAATTCCTCGGACGTTTTAAAACAATTAATCTGATAATACTCGACCACAATCTAAGTCCATCGTTTAGCGTGTTCCTCAAATTTTTGCACCAATGGATTTCTCACCACGTGTTGTAGCTGTTGCTTGAGTTGACTGGGCGGCTTACACGAGAGCTCTTTCGTCAAGCCTCCACGCGACAACCAAGCAGCCCTACCCTTCTTCTAGAGCTATCCTCAGCTCCACTTACAAGCGAAATTCACCATGTTTGGCAGTGAAGTCTACGTACCCGCGGTTGCTTGCAAGATGGCCGTATTCTTTATTTGTCAATGCTCATAGCCTTCGCGTCATTTTCGCGCAGGCGTTATGTTTAACAAATACTCTAGTGGACGCCAGAACGCCTGTAATTTATGTAACACAAGTTACGCTCAAGGTATCCTTGATATTGAAAGTATAGAAGTCTCTGTTAAATACTCCTTATAGGTAAAAATAACATAAACGGAAAAAGTTGTTCTTCTTTATAGTACATTAAATTAATTAATGATTACACGCTAAATGACGAATTCGCAAAATAATAACAGTTAGAACTGTTTTTTTAGATATGAAATGTAACAAAATTTTGTTACACTGCCTCCGATCAAAAGAAAAAACTTTGAGGTTAAATATATCTTAATATATACACAACCGAGAAGTTTTTTTTATAGAGGAAAACTATCGCCTTAACCAAAAGATAAATACAAAAAAGAAGCATTACAACAAATCGAAGTAAGAACAAAGTAAGTTTGCACTTTGATCTCTGAACCAAAAAAATCATGAATGACCTCTTGCATTAAGAAGAGGAAAATGGGGTGCAACCAAATGAGTGTGTAGGTAACTCTGCGTACCACACATCCGTCAGGAGTCAATATCGGTAAGTCATAATCGGTAAAAGGTCATAATCGGTAAAAATCAAAATATTGTAGTCTACCACTCGAGTTGCAACCAAACGGGGGAACTAAAAAAACTAACCTACTTTTCAAAATATAAACTGAAATTCAAACAAAAAGCTTGACATGAACTATCGCAAAATAACAACAAAAAGATTTACTTTCCTACTACTACCCTTGACACGATAACCTTACTAATATTAATAGTAAAACAAAAACTCACACCTATATACATAAATATCAATACTGTTCCAACAATGATTATGTATTTGCTGGTCTCAAAATTCCAGCTCAATACATTCAGCAAACTTTGATTATTGCCTCTACCAAAAATAAACTGCTCATCAAGCCACTACTCATTGTAGCTTACTAATGAATACTTGGCTTCTTCAGCTTATAGCTATTCATAGCCCAATCGCTACTCTTTTCTTTGGGACACTCCAGTCTCAAAAATCCTCAACTCTACTGTGGCCACACCAAACATCTCGAACCAAAACTACTCAATACTACAATGGCCTCACCAACTAGGTTACTCCGACCTACAACAACAAACAGCACCTACCTTCCTCGCTTACTCTAGACATAACAACACATGACTCGATCAAAATACGTCCACAAACATGAAACAACAAATATTTGTCTCACTTCCACTTCGGGCTATAACAACAACACGGCAAAATAACCTTTTTTTGAATAATCCATTAGTGCACATTTAAAACAACACTAGTCGAGAAACTTCCAATCTCTACCAGCAACGATATACTGGCGAAAGCCTTCAATTTGTCATCACCACTCTATCCCATAACCAAATTTATAATATATCCTTTACGACACAAATACTAAAGATGACCAATCAGTCTTCTGGTACATATTCTGGATCTACGACAGAATAGGGTTTTAGATCCTTGACATGCCACCTGCCTGCTTTTGATCCATCTAGATTAATTAGATCGTACACCACATTCGAGCACTTTTTCTTGACTACACTCAAAATAAATTTTGGAGCCAGTTTAGCAGTAAATTTATTAGCCGCGCTCGACAGCACCTTATTGGACCTCCACACTTTACTGCCAACCTCAAAAGAAATGTTCCTCCTCCTTAGATTATATCGATTGCTTGACCTTCGATAAGCTACATGCAACTTCGCACGAACGTCTTCAAATACTTTAAATATACCTTGGTGGTCTGAAGCATATAATGGGCGACTACCAGGAACGATTTCAACATCAGCTTCAGGAATAAATCCACTACCGTAAAATTTACCGGACATGGGGACGTGTCGGCCAAAAACTAAAAAATTCGGAGTATAACCCGTCGACTCATGCTTAGCAGAATTAATAGCAAACTGAATCTGCGCTAACTCAGCATCCCAGGTATCATGTTCTTCGAGATAGGATCGAATAGCTGTCCCTACCGTCCTATTAATCCTCTCAACAAAATTACATTGTGGCGCATAAACAGCATTATACCATATCTTTTGAATTTCAAACCTATTACATAATGACTTAAAAATTCGACCAGCTAAATTTGAACCATTATCGCAAATAATAAATTGGGGCACTCCAAACATTAAAAACACTTTCTGTTCTATAAACTGTTCTATGACATGTGACTTTGCACTGCGTAGAGGATGTAGAATTGTATATTTTGAGAACCAATCTCCTACTACCAACAACCATTTAAATCCTAATTTTGAGCGAGGAATGGACCCATAAGATCTAACGCGATAATTTGAAATGGAAACTTGGCCTCTTTCTCCTTTCCCATTAAGCCTAAAGGACCTGCATTAGAAGATTTTTGCGCACCACACACTAAACATGCACGACAAAATTTCAACACATCTAAATTCATCTTGGGCCAATAATAATGTTCTTGGACTCTAGCATTTGTCTTCGAGAACCCAAAATGTCCTGCAACTGAGGGGTCATGACACGATCTGATGACTTCTTCTCTTTGAACCTTCGGCACTAAATATTTCCACTCTACTACATTCGACAACATAGGCAAATTTGATGGGATAAACTTAAAAACAAAATCGTTCTCAACTTTCCATTGAGGGTAATCCTCAGGCGACGCCAAAATTTTCTCACGTAACGACACATACCAATTTTCTAAATTATCAAGCTTGACCTCTATTAAATTTACAACATGTTTTTCTTCCGGAGTTGCACGACTTAGACAGTCAGGGACTACGTTAAACTTTCCTTTCCTGTGTACTAAATCAAACGAATGTTGTCTTAACCTTACAGCCCATCTAGCTAACTTTCCTGTAGGGTTCTGCAAATTACTCAACCAAAGCAACGAAAATGGTCTGTTACGACCGTGAAACGAACTCCTTCAACCCATGGACGGAATTTTCAATGGCAAAGATTACCGCAAGGCACTCCTTCTCCGTCGTTGAATAATTTCGTTCAGCTCGATTAAGGGTTTTGCTGGCATACGATATAACACGTTCTTCTCCACTAACATTCTGAATTAATACGGCACCTAGACCCGTATTACTTGCATCACACTCAATAATAAAAGGAGCAGAATAATCCGGCTGCGCCAGAAGTGGTGCAGACACTAAAGCCTCTTTAATCGACACAAAGGAAGCCTCTGCTTCTGAAGTCCACGTAACGACTTGACCTTTTTTTTCTTTTCTTGACTAGATCATTGATTGGTGAAACTAACGATGAAAAGTCTTTAATGAAACGACGGTACCAACTACACATACCAAGGAATCTCTTAACTTCAGTGGTGGTCTTTGGGCGTGGAAAATTGACCATAGCTGACACCTTATCTGGATCCGTCCTTAAAGAATTTGACCCTACTATATAACCGAGAAACTTGAGTGACTTCTTAAAAAACTCGCACTTTTCTAAATTCAATGTTAAATTTGCCTCTCGAATGCGTTCCTTGACTTCGTACAATAACTTTAGATGTTCTTCAAACGTCGATGAGCACAGAATTATATCATCCAAATAGCAGAAAACGTATGGTTCGAATTTCGGACCGAAAATTGCATCGACTAAACGCTGTTGAGTCTGTGCAGCATTTTTTAAACCAAACGGCATCGTCACAAATCTATACTGTCCCCGCGAAATAACGCTAAACGCTGTTTTATCCTTCGATGATTCACTAAGAGGGACCTGCCAAAATGACTTTCGCAAATCAAGACTAGAAATATAATTAGCATTACGTAACATCCCTAGAATTCTGTCTATATTAGGAAGAGGGTAACTGTCATGGACCGTAACATCGTTCAATGCTCTTCCGTCGAAGCAAAATCTATATTCTTTACTATCTTTTTTTCTTGACTAATAACACGGGCGAATTCCATGGACTCTGACACGGTTCTACTACTTTTAATCGAATCATTTCATCTAACTCCTTATCCAACTCTTTACTAATATAGGGAGACATAACATAGGGTCTTTTCCTGAAGGGTTTTGCATCTCCTGTATCGATATCCATCTCAATCATATTAGTACGCCCTAATTTATCAGCTCTAGAAATTTCTCGAAATGAATCTATGGCAGTTTGCGCCTGTGACCTCTGATTAATCGACAAATCATCCAAATTGAGTAAACAGTCACTATATTTTAGGGGAACTGATGATGGACCCACATACGGAACACTACTTTCCGCATCACCTTGCACATGCCAGGAATTATCCTTAAAATTTGCTATCAATCCAAATAGCTTAGCAAAATCACTACCAAATATAAATGCGTGTGGTAAAGATGGCACTACGAGAGCATTAAGAACACGACATTGTTTTCCTACTGAAATGGGCAAATCTACGATTCCTTCGACTGGTTTCAAGGCTCCATCTGCTGTGAAAATACCTTGTTTCTGTGACCTGAAAATTTTAACTCTAACCTATTGATTAAAGGAATAGCAAGAGACCCAACTACCGATGTAGTACATCCTGAATCCAAAAGACCAGTGACATCTATATCAAATAATTTAACCATCACATATGGCCGATTATCACCAGATTTTTCAACAAATAACGAATCAGTTTTGGGCTGAGGGTTATTACGACAAAAATTTTCTACTACTTTTAACCATTCAGACCACTCTTTTCTACAAAAATAATTCTTCTGTTCACAAGTCATAACTGCCGCCTTATGAGAAGGAATGGAATGCCGGCCGCGTAACATCCATCTCCTCACTCGTTTTTGAACATGCTGGACACTTATCACGCGTAACTCCTTTATGACCGCAACCGTAGCAAAAATTCTTTTTGGGAATCTACAATACCGAAATGAATGACCATGTCGCGAACAATTCCAACACCCTGAAATAATTTTCGTTGGACCTGAAGAACTAGCATGGGTAGGTACTGGAAAAGTTTTATTATTACTTATAGTCTGAACTTGTGGAGCACACGTTTTTTGATTATCAACACGAGCTTCTGATGTAGAAGAATCTTTCAAATAAATAGGGTATTTACTCTTTACTGACGAATTAGCACTATTATGAAATTTAGCGGAGCTAGTCGACTGACTGAAAACTGATTTTTGTTTCAACATCATGGCCTCTTCCAATTTTTTGCATAATTTTATTAACGTAGCTGTATCCTCAATATCTGAAAGAGCAAGTTGCGATATGAATTCTGGTAATAAATTTTCCTGAGTATCCTCACTTTTGTAATTTCTGCTGGGGTGTGGGGTAATCTACTAAATAAACTTTCCACATGAGCAACGAATAGAACAATTGGTTCATCCCTCTTTTGACGACGATTTTTTATTGTCTCCCAGATCTCTTCCTCTGAATGAGCGGGTAAAAAATCTTCTTTCAACCTACTCTCAAGGGCTTCCCAATCTTTTACGGAATCTCTAATACTTCTAAACCACACTAAAGCATTTCCGACGAACAATTCGACAGACGACTCAAACAAGTCTTTATATGATACCTTACGTGATTGTGCCAACTCCTTTATCCTATCCAAAAAGAAATACAGCTGCTTGGGGTCTCCTGAAAATTTAACTGACCAAGAGCCAACAGGGATCGGTGGTGTAAAATATGGAAACGTATGCATAGGTGCAGCTACTGCTAACGAAGTTGTGTGATTTGCATCACTTGCACTGCTTGACCCTGGGCTCGGCTTCACCTTCTCGTACAATTCAGCTTCGACAGTAAGGATGGTTGCTAACAATTCCTTTTAGATAGTTCAGCTTCTTTCAGTTTGTCAGACGGGAGTCTCATACGTTTAACTCGACATGATACATGGGCAAGCCTAGAAAGTACCCTTTTAAAGATTGAATCTCCCGAATCACCTTCAAATTCTAACACCAAATGTTTTATTGAATCGATGGTAGCATTTATCTCTACATTCTTCCTCAAATTCTACCCTATATACTGACAGATCTACTAAACAATCAGGTTTCCTACTTCTTTCGCTAACAATCTACCTAGAATTTTCTCTTTTCCATAACCGGCCTAGCACTTTCTATTCCACGGATTTTTAATTCATATTCCAGCTCTTCTTTGAGTAAATGAACAATTTGAAATGTTTCAGCCATTTTTTAAGAATTTATTATGACAACCTAAAGTTATTTTATTCCTTGACCAACTCAATATGACAAAAAAATTTCTTTAATGCGAATCAAACCTGTTGTGACATTCAAATAACTAATGCATAAAAGACTTGAGGTTCCAGACACGATATAAATCCTATGAAAATTTACAACCAAATTAATTTTGAGTTTACCAACTAAACCAACACATTAAGGGATAATGAAATAACTATTTTTATAAATCAAACATCAACGAAATCGAGCCCCACGTTGGGCGCCAGTGATACGTTAGTTTTTTATTGTCTAATTGATTAGTTACAAGGCTAGCCTCACGCATGGGTGCCAGTGAAACGTAATTTATTGATACGCCTCACGTTGCCGGCACCTATGAGATGTTAATTAGGGTTAAGCCCTTCTTTACAATATTCGCGGTCTAGTCTGGGAATTACCCCAAGGGTGAGCAATGAGTTTGGGCGTGGGTATATGGTGGGCTCGACTACAAACGGGAACAAAAAAAATAAATGGACGCCACTGCATCTATATAGGCAACAAGCAAAACTAAAGTATCCTACAGGAAGACGCAGAAACCTATAGGATATTATGATTATCAAAAAAAACTTACAAACCTCAATATACAATACCTCTGAAACCTCTGCTCTAGCTTCCGCGATGTCGAACCTACAAGAAGATGTCACACAGAAAAATAAAATATAAGACACCGTTTGTGCCTTACAACAACAAAATATTTCGATCTTTATAGATCGATTAGCCTGGATTCAAAACCTTAATAACACCTTACCTATGAGAAAATACTCTACTGGAAATTACTTATTCCCTTACTATTAACTGATGCTGTATCAACTTTTTCCACAATCAAAATTTTGCTGATCTAATTTGATCAATGTTAAGTTCAATAAGTGAAATAAAAAGACAAAGGTATCGATTCAAAATTTAATCTAAATATGATTCTCTTTTGTTGCAAAAATTATTTGTAAATAAATTTCATTAATCAATATATAAACTTTAAAACTTTCTTAGAGTGTTCCTCTATAATCAAAATAATCAACATTAAATAAGTTACAGAAGTTTCTGAATATACTTCTCTACATAGAGAGGTATTAGCATTTATAAGTTAGTTAATACAGTTTAGTTTTGTAAACATCCATAAACAGATCTGTTCTGGCTTACAAGATTTTTATCTAAGGAACTTGTTACATAAACAGTTCATATGGTTTAAGCATGAAAATAATAAACTCAGATTAACATATGTCAAAAACAGCTTAGTTCTTCTACTAATTACAACAAATTGCTAGAAAACACCTTTCATCCAAAGGTGGACTTTATACATATTTTTTATCACTTGACATGTGCATCATAAAAGCACTTTGAATAACAACTTTTAAAGCATCTAAAGATTAAAAAATTTCTCTTATAAAGCAATCTAGTTCCAAATGAAAAATATTTGACTTATTAAATTTTAGGTTATACTTCCAAACTAAATTTTTACGTGGTATTTAAGCATAAACACATTTAGCAAACAAACTTGAAATTTACGTTACTTAACGAAGATTTACCATGATTTTGTAAATAGTAAATTAAAGCTTTAACCTTAACTAGCACACGAAATTGATTTTCAGCAAAAAAGTTTATAAGTACCTGGTACATTTAATTGTTACAGCTGCGATGTTGACGAATGTAATAGATGAGCTCGGACACTTTACTTTCCATCTGTTTGAAATTCCGAAAGATACCAAAACATGCCTGCATTAACCATAATTCCTCGGACGTTTTAAAACAATTAATCTGATAATACTCGACCACAATCTAAGTCCATCGTTTAGCGTGTTCCTCAAATTTTTGCACCAATGGATTTCTCACCACGTGTTGTAGCTGTTGCTTGAGTTGACTGGGCGGCTTACACGAGAGCTCTTTCGTCAAGCCTCCACGCGACAACCAAGCAGCCCTACCCTTCTTCTAGAGCTATCCTCAGCTCCCACTTACAAGCGAAATTCACCATGTTTGGCAGTGAAGTCTACGTACCCGCGGTTGCTTGCAAGATGGCCGTATTCTTTATTTGTCAATGCTCATAGCCTTCGCGTCATTTTCGCGCAGGCGTTATGTTTAACAAATACTCTAGTGGACGCCAGAACGCCTGTAATTTATGTAACACAAGTTACGCTCAAGGAATCCTTGATATTGAAAGTATAGAAGTCTCTGTTAAATACTCCTTATAGGTAAAAATAACATAAACGGAAAAAGTTGTTCTTCTTTATAGTACATTAAATTAATTAATGATTACACGCTAAATGACGAATTCGCAAAATAATAACAGTTAGAACTGTTTTTTTTTTTAGATATGAAATGTAACAAAAATTTTGTTACAATACAGAAAAATAACACACCAAGCAAACGTCTACATAAGAGCTTTACACTACGCACGCATAGACCTCCAAGAAGAATACGACAGCATATCATACATTTGTCAAATACACATACTACGAATATACAAAGCTGACTTAAAACAAATAAAATTTTTGGAAGCAGTACTGAAAGCTGGAGCAGCACAATAAATATAAAGATAAGCACAGGCAACAAAAACCAAAGCAAATTCAAATAAAAGGGGTCATATACCAGGGAAATTCTCTAAGTGCTTTCCGGTTCTGCCTAGCCCACTATCGAACACATTCAACAATACAAAATACGAATATAAGACTGTGGGCGTATTTATTCCTATCACTTATTTGTTTAAAACATTTGAAGATAATATCTTGAATTGTTTCAGTGTAAATATCTTGAATTTTTTCAACTTCCTGGTTTTGAAACTAGTTATCTTATTTTTCTATTGTGCGTGTGGCTTTTATTTTAAGTAATGGAATGGTTTCGTGTATGTGATCGAACAGCGGTAGCTTCTGAAGTATTTATAAAATTTTAATATTTTTGGTAATGTGTACAATCTGCAGTACAAAAAGCGTATGAATTTTAACTTGACATTGAATTATATTTGTGGAAAATTTGGAATTGTGTCATTGTGTTTAGATGTAAATATGCGAAAATAGTGTACGTTAAATTATTTTTGGTTTTGGAAATAACATTGAGGTAGAAACGAAGATAGCCATCTCAACCACTAATCAGAAGAGTGATAGCGGCCAGTTTAGAATTATTTGTACGAGACCGAGTATGTTCTTATGGTGCATCTGGTCTAATTACCACTGAAGATAAGTATTTTAATTTTAACGGGCCTGGAGATATGTTACTTATTTTAAAATGAGTTTTCAGAATTTTTTTTAATGACCATGTGGGGTTACTTGCGCCTTGTGTAATAATGAAGAACTGCACTTTATTCAAAAAGTGCATGCCAATGTTGAATACCTATTCTTTACACGTATTTACATTTTAGCAGCTTAATATTTATGATTCAACATCTTTTAATGTCAAAACCCTATATTATTAATTTTGCGATAACAAAAATTTTTGAATAGTATGCGCACCTCGTGACAAATAATTTAGGTTTTAAATTCAGTTAGAAAATAAAATCTAAAGTAAGTTGCCTTACTTAACATACTATTATTTAGATTAAGTGACAAAAGTGGTAACGTGATATTTAATTATAAAGAAGAGATTGAAATATTTTAAAGTAGGGAAATG
The DNA here is from genome assembly GCA_036346225.1 of Platerodrilus igneus. Taxonomy (NCBI): domain Eukaryota; kingdom Metazoa; phylum Arthropoda; class Insecta; order Coleoptera; family Lycidae; genus Platerodrilus; species Platerodrilus igneus. The sequence goes on from JARFIW010001036.1 coordinate 643,776, forward strand.
AATCTAACAAATTTCTCCTCCCGCTTCTCCAATCAAGATTAAAAAGTTGGGATGAGAAACAAAAGCAGCGAACAAACCAACTTAAAAACAGCAGAAGCGGCAGAAACTTCCTTTATGATATGGTAACGGATAGTTTTGAAATATTCTAGATCAGGTGAAGGATGTTCGAGATCAGGGATATACAGATTGTTCATTTTGGACAGTTGTCCGAAATAATCGCACGGATGGGTGTGTTCTCTATAAAATAACGAAAAGAATGAAATGCAACAACTGATTTCATGCTTTGACGTGCAGATGGCACAAGAAATTTTAGGCAGATTGACGTCTCAGTGGCGCTGGTTGACACGAATGTAGGAAGCAATCTTGGTACTGAGAATGAGGTTAACGCGTTTGGCACAATTGACTTGAGAATGATAACGAGCGGTGCAAAGAATACTAGTATGATAACGTGCACCCTAAGAAAGTGAATTGGCGACTAAGAAACTGTACGACGTTATCAGTGATTAGTTATTGGAAAACACCAAATGCTACTAAAACTTTGTTTTTAAAGACTTCAAGAACGGGCCCTGCACTGGCGCAGTACAAAGAAAAGAAAAGAGGAAATTTACTGAAATAATCAGCCACTACAAAAATGTACGAATAACATTTGATAATATGGAGAAGAAAATGTACGAGATCACAGGGAACGACTTGTCAAGCTTGGAACATTTTAGTTCTAGGAGCAATAAAACCAGAAGGAGGTAATTGCTTAACCTTAGGGGCAGCACAACGTCAATGTACCGAGCGACGTCACCTTAAAAACAGGGCCACTATTAGGTTTAAAAGGGACAAGACAACGTTTAGGTCACATCCCAGTGACCGAAGTGGGCGGATCATAGTAAAGGTAATCAAGTGATTACGCTGCTTGTAAAGTACGACGATTTCACCACTGACCTAGGAATCGACTATGTTCGAAATTTTTTCCGAACAAAGAGTTTTTCGTTCCCTATGGACCAGGATGGATATTGTCTAAGCCATTTTAAAACATTTTGGAGCATACCATTATACCAGCGGAAATCTCTGAGTCTGAGGCAGGATAAAGAATAGGAACAGAACTGAAAAGGTTTTCGGGTACAACATTATATTTGTCCTTACGGTGAAGAATGGAGAATTTATACTGCTGAAGACGAAGGAACCAGCGAGATAGGCGTCTGGATGGACTTGGAGGTATTTTAGCCAGAGGAGGTAGTAATTGATGATAACAGTAACGGAATAATTGCGATTGGTCTTGAAAAATGAACGACTGGGAGTTCTGGCTCAGACTCGCACCTAGACCGAAATAGACTAAACGTTGTTTAAGGACAATGAATACAGATTGAGAGTCGGGTGACCAGATTAAAGGGACAGTTTATGTGTCAGATGAGAAAGCAGAGAAGTAAGAATAGCGAAATCTGGGATGAAGCGCTAGTACACATTGGCCTGCTAATCAGCCGACGGACTTCTGGAACATAGGAAGGAAGAGGGATAATAAGGATAGCTAAGATGTTTTTAACATCTACAAGAAGACTAACCAAAATAGTATAAGACAGAAGTGACACTTCTCCTAAAGAAGAGTAAGGACCAGCAGAAAGGCAAAGTGAAAGGACTAGGTGTTTGTCCAAGGAGATGGTGGCTATGAAAATATGTGAAACAGAAAGGTTCAAGGTCAGAATTGATGTCCTAATCGATAAGCGGGGAGAATTATGGAGGCCAAAAGCCAAACGACGAAACCGCTACAAGCCTTTATGGGATACGGTGAAAGCAGTAATGGGCTTGGATTTAGGAGCCAAATAAATTTGTCAATTGGCGGAGCGAAAAACTAAAGAGCAAAGGAATCGAGCATTAAAAAAACAACCCAAAATAGTAGACATATAAGGAAGAGGAAAAGCATCCTACTAAGGGGCTTGATTGATTTTACAAAAATCAATGCAGAACCTATAAGAATCTTCTTTCTTTTTCACCGACACAATTGAGCTTGACCAAAGACTAGTAGAGGGTTTGACAGCCCCAAGACGGAGCTCTGAATAAGCAAACTTAAGAACGTAAGAAAAAAAGGTAGTTACGTTGTTTTATCGGTTATACCGAAGGACAAATATGGTGTTGGACTATAGTGGTACAACCAAGACCAGCAGGTTGTTTGGAAAAAGGAATAGAAATCGAAGAATCTAGAAAATGTCGCTCTGGAATGAGTTCGGAATAATGTATGTAGGGTCAGAGGCGAGACTGCCACAGAAGAAAGAAAATGGAAAGTCTACCATCGCAAAAATTAGCAACACATCGTACCGATTTCCAAAAATTGATACCGGAAATGAGTAGATGAGAAACATAAAAAAATACAAGAACATTCAGGATACTGAAAGAATTCTAAACGGTTAGTATAAGTTAAACGGAGTCAAGTAAGATGCATTTGAATTATCAGCCAGACTACAGAAAGAAGAATACGAAGAAGAAGTGTTGAGAGTTAGGTTACAGCAGCGTAAATTGCGCCAACCGGGACCGCCAATAATCGTACGGGTAGCCCTGGAGTCAAGAAGAACCGTAAAGGGCATACCAAAAGTTTAGACTTGCAAATAATGACGTTCTTTACCACTAAATTTAGTACCTGAGATAAATAACAAATAACAAGAGGATAAACACAGATGTATTAATAACTCGAGACGTGACTAACCCACATTGTAAGTAATCTTAATGTAACATTTTGGGAAAAAACCCTGGCAATACAACTAACGACACCATCACACCTGGGACTGTACGTGGCTCCCCTGGATTCCGGCTGCCGATAGCCAAGACACGTGCAGGAATGCGGACTTCTAGGTTTCTGATTTCTGGCTGCTGACGGTCGGGAACTACAGGAGGAAGCATTTCCATGACACCACTACATACAGACAAACACACACATAGAGTTTCGCACTCGCACACAAACATCACCAGCACAAATACAAAATACACTAACACGCAAACACACTGGGACTGTATGTGACCTCCTTGGATTCCGGTTGCCGATGGCCAGGACACGTGCAGGAATGCGAACTTTTCGGTGTCTGGTTTCAGGCTGCTGACGATTGGGAACTGGAGGGGAAAGCAGTCTTATGACACTATTCTATGACACCACTACATACAGACAAACACATACACACAATTCCGTACTAGTGCGCGCACACACACACATACACACAAACACACACACACACACACACACACACACACAAACCAGGGTGATTTCGAACACATTAACAACAATAAATCTTTGTTTTAATTTTCAACAACGGGTTAGTCAAGAAACGGGTCAGATCTGTTTTAATTTTTTAGACAACAGAATAATACGAAATAAAGTTTATTAAAAAAACCCCAACATCAGCACAGGTACAATTTAGTAGGAATCGGGATTGATTGCTAATATCCGGAAAACGAGTATCCGATACAATGGGAAAAAGGATCTTTGCTTCGGAATGAAAACTCTATCACCGATTTAAAGAATTTCCACACTTATTAGGAGTGTTGCGACGGGTTACTCCCTTGCAGTTGCAACTAAAACGACGTTAGTACCTGAGGGCGGACGCAATAAGTAGAAATGTGCTACGTTTGGTCGTAACGAAACAAGTCACCTGTATATTAGAAGTAGATACAGGTGTAGGGATCGCAACAGAAAAATATCGGTTTTACTAGTGGATGTCAGACGAACAGTGATAGGATGTGGGCCACGCGACGTAATCAAAGAAAATGCAGTGTAATCGGGTTTGAGCAAGAGCAGGTTTCAATTTTAAAATACTTCTCGTATTGACGTACGCTAACCAGGCTTCTAATAAATTAGCGGTATGTTTAGAAGGTGGCGGGTAAAAATGTCTGCAAAATACTTGCTAAGTTCTAATTTGTTCCCCAAGGATAATAATGTGAGATGCTAACAACTGATAAAATGGAGCTACATTACGTCGTAAAATGAACTGTGGTTCGGTCTCGTAAAGGGAAGGTAAGTGTGAAAATATACCTTTTAGCGAGGCTAAGTACAGACCTATAGTTTAGGGAGGGCCCATAGTTCTGGATTTAATTTCTTCCAGTATCCAAGTGACATAGTCGACACGTAAAAATTCGGCTTCTAACGGATCGATCACGTCTTTCCAACGCGTCAACGAATTTTGATAAACTCCAAAAATAATTAAAGCTTTTCCGGTCAGTAATTCAAAAGCACTCATGAAAAGTTGGCGATTAGAAATACTACGAAAGACACTGTGACGTTTCTTGGAAATGCTTGTAATCATACTGCATTTTAATACTTTTTGTATTGGTAAATTCTACTAATATGGTTAGGCAATTTCCTTTAAGAAATGTAATTTTTAAGTTTCATTCATTTTGATTTAAAGGAGAAATATTTCTGTATCATATATCGTCCATACTTAAAGGTTGTCAAATTCATTATGGTGGTTTTTAAATGTTAAAGATGATATCATCATCGTAATTCCGTTCTAAATTATTACAGTTTTACGATTCGCTTGTTTTAATTAACAATGTATTACACAGAGCGCTCACGACCTCATCGTCTGAGTGTGAAGGTTTCACATGCAGATTTGTGATGTCCCAAATGAATAAAAAGTCCTGGTTTCGGAGCTTAGTCAAGCAATCCGTAAAATAATTATACATACGCATTAGATACGAGTAGAAAAATGACACAAGGTATTTCTATTTTGCAGTCTTAATTCATCTGTTTGAAGTTTGCTTAAGATGTCTGAATTAAGAAGGAAAGATCTATTTTTAGAGCACTACATACTTAACATCAAAGCAATTAACATGCCACTTTAGTGGGTTACTACTTTAGACAAAAAGGTTATCGAACAGACAAAGTAGCCAAAGTTCCGGATGATACTCTACCAAGTTGGATATTTTTAATTTTAAGGTCACCTTAGTTCTCAGATCGACAACTTTTGTTGCAGATAAGCATGTTAAAGGTATTGAAGTAAAAGTAGGCATTTTGTGGTGTCCTCTTTAGCTACCGTCAATAATCACTCATCATCTGAAACTATACCCGAAAGTGTTTGTAACTAAATAAACTTTGGAATTCATTGCATGAACTGATAAAACATACCTAGAGTACGTCTGTGTAATTTGGTTAAGATAAATTTGCAAAATAGTTAATTTTTAATACCTGCTTAGGACTGCATTACGTATTTATAACGAAAACGTAAGTATGCTGTATAGTAAAAAACAAGAGTCGTGTATAATAATGTTTATATTTACTTTTTTTCAATTAATGTGAAGATATATAGTTAGAGTGTTTTATGAAATTACTTTGCAATTACCTAAACGCGTAATTTAAACTTCAGGTCATTTAACATTTGATTTTAGAAATTTTCCTTTAGCTAGAAATTTCAAATAAAATTTTTAATGTTCTTATGGTTAAGATTTATTTTATGTTTAAGTACAAGTGTACTTAACGATTTCTCTGGTAAATTTTAAGTCAAAATCACTCTCCTGATCTCAGGTTTTGGTACCTCTTTGTTATTCTTTTTAAAGCGTTTCCCTTGAAACCCGGCGAGATTAGGTGGCGTCCAAGATAGTTCCCGATTAAGAAACATTTCATACCCGACAGCATTCGGAAACTCTCCTCAAACACACACCACCCATCCCACTGAGTTAGTCGGCAACCATTTTGTTAGTACAATCGAGGTTTTCGGTATTTTACCAAAACAGGATTTTTAGCGAAGTACTTCACTAAGTTTTCTGTGGGTTACGTGCTAGATTTTCTTGGTGCCAAGACTGTACGTAACACTAAGTTCATTTATGCGGCTCAAAAACATGTGCACAGAGGTTTCGCCTCAGAACGTAATATTTAACTTGTTAATGCAAAAAATTTAGTTGTAGAAGGGACGGCGAGGTAGTGTCATATAATTCTTGATCGAAGTCGGAAGAAATATCGAGTACCTCCTCAGTAGATGGTGGTTTAAGATGAGAAGTGTGAAGACTAGACGATTTAACTTTTAACCGTAGTGTCAACTCCAGAATGAATGTTTGTTAAAAGAAACAGCAACTTATTTTTAATAAGCAATTCTTCGTTGAAAGTAGCGACCATTAATTCACGCCGGTGCTAGACGTGTACCCATAAAGACTGGAGACGAGCGAAATTATTATCAGTAGGTTTTCCTTAACTGCGGCGTTATCTTTGGCGAAAGCAATTCTATAAATTGTAAGAGCAACAAATTTATTAGCTTCCACCTGAATTACTAACTGAGCGGCTTTTCGGAACTATTCGACCTTGACCTTAGCATCAAAACCGCTAGAGACGCACGTACTGCATTTCCGAAATTAATAACCGATTAGAAGACCAGTGTGGATGTCTGCGTAGACATAGGAAAGCGATAGATAAAAAATTATTGGAAAGAGGAACGGATAACAATATAGAAGAAAATTGAAGCAAGTAGACATCCGTTGCGAAAAATTCTCTTAAATGACAAAAATTTCAGAAAAAGAAATAAAAATATTTTACCCCTTGTTGACATACCAAGAATATATATAGACACCGGAAGGAATGTTGTAGTGCCAAAAAAAATGTATATAGAAACAAAAAGCATTACAATTCGCATGTAGCTGTAGGAATAGGAATCGAATTCCTCGTAAGGTATGCCAGATAAATATGTTAGGGCAAACCACGGCGACAAAACAATAAAATGCCGTTGCTGGAAGCAATCGCAAATTGAGGGTGTGAAACTAAAGAAAACTCAAGAAAACAATTCCTATCGCTGAAATAAGAAAATTATCTTTTGTTGATTCCTTTATTAAAGTATTTCTGACTGTAAGTTTCTCACAATCAAAATATATAGCAATGGTACAAGACAGACTTACAGTTGGTGCGCAATTTAAAGTACACTACTACGGTGCACTAACTGTGAACCACAGGTACTACCAACAAGAGAATTGACTTAAACGCAATTAAAATTACTGAGCTAGTATAATCACAGGATTGGACATTACTTAAAAAAGAAGGGAATATTTTGTTACACGTAACATGAGCAGGCTAGCAAGAAAAGAAGAAAATTAGTAAATGAATGTGCGTCCGAATTACGATAACAATGAATGGGAAAGAAAGAAAATGAGTGCCATGCTATTACAGTCGGAGTTGCAGGGACGTGAAGAATGAAATAAAGAACAAGCAACCCAACTCACCTTGAAAAAATGATTAGTATATGTACAGTATATACATGCGGACAGGATACTAGTCTGTACAGTACGATAAAATACAACACTCAATTAATAACACACAAAACTAAATAGAATATTTATCTGGTTTGTTACAGCGTTTTCGCACACCTTTAAACCACGTAGCACATATAAATAAAAAAAATTAGTATCACATATAAATATAGATATGACAAGAATCTTACGTACCTATCTACTATGTTGACGATAACGAGCCCGTCCAAAATAGAATTTACTAATACCTCAGAAGCAACCCATATATTTACCATAGCGCTTTTAGACGCAATCAACAAACCAGTATCAATATGTAACCAAGTACCACAGATGATGGATAATTATCAAGTCTATATAATTTCGAAACAATTCACTCGTTTATCCATCAATATAAAAAATTGAAATTCACACAGAACCTACACTAATATCCTTATTCTAATAACAATAGCATTTAATAAACAACAGTGATTTGTTTATTAATTTCTTAATATCTCTACTCTAATATCCTTATTCTAATAGCAATATCATTAAATGAACACCAATAATTTACTCACTAATTTTTTTATATTTCTATGAAGAAAATGAGACCCACGTACCATAAATGAGTAAAGCTATTCGTAATTTCTTGCTTTGATAATATTGCCTCACGTAGGCTGTTGAGCGTTATTGGTAACTCCAATATATACGCATCTCATCATAACTTAATCTGCGTACAAATGGCAGCCAGACGAAATGTGCTGTAGCAACTAAGTGAGATTTTCTGTGTTAAAGCCCAGTAAGCATTGGTTCAAAGAACCTAAGAATTTTGGTTAAAATACAGACTAAAAATATGGGTAAAAATCAAGGCTAAGAGTGTAGGTAAAAATCTTAGGAATGTGGGTTAAAATCCCGGCAATCACATAAAAATAAGGCAAGTTTTCACCATAAAGATTTTATAACCTACAAGTAGGGTTTATAAAATTTTTCACGTGAGAAATCACGCAAACTAATACTGGAAATTAGAGTAAACATTTAAGGAACGTATAATAAAACTGTTTTCAGAAGAATAATTACCGAAAACCAATTACAGAACAGCAAAAACTTTGAGCATGTCTCTAGCATTCAAATTTTAAACAGTAGCTTTATATAATTATAATTAAACTAGGTCATTTAACTAAAATAATATTCAATGCCAGGTATTATAGGCGGCTAGTATAACTGATCAATTTTCTAAATATGAAAGCAAATACTTATTGAAACATGGAGTAAAGTGTAAAATGGCAGAAAATATTCAAAGTAAGAAATAGAAGATAACAATTTTATAAGCACGATAATATATCTAATACATTATGACGTTCCTATAAAATCTCTATAATCATATTTCGTTTTAATAGTTTCTGTATTAGCAAATCCCACCAATAGGGTTAATTAATTCCTTTAAGAAATATAATTTTTAGAATACATGCATTCTTGATTTAAAGAAGGATTATTTCTGTATCTTATATTAATCATACTCAAAGGTTGTCAATTCATTATGTGGTTTTAAAGGTTAGAAATAGTACCAGCAACGTAACCTTGTATTCTAAAATTATTAGTTTTATGATTCATTTGTTTTGATCAATTACGTATCACGCTAACGCCTACGACTTCACCGTCTGGGCACAAAGACATTCTCATTAGAATTTGTGCCAAGCCAAAAAATTGATAATTCCTTGTTCTGAGTTTAGAAAGAGGTTTCAAGTAGAATATTATCATATAATTAGATAGAGAAATTGTTACGTACGGTTCTGGCCCCAGAAAGTCTAGCTGTAAATCCACAGAAAAACTCGTTGAAGTACTCCGCTAAAAATTCTGTTTCGAAAAGGTACTGAAAACTTTGACTGTACTATGAAGAATGGTTGTCAACTAACTCATTGGGACTAGCGGTATAAGTGTTTGAACAGGGTCACGAAATGCCATTGTGTGTAAAATGTCTTAATCGGGAAGTATATTGGACACCACATAATATCTAAGTTTAGGGGTTTCTAGGGAAAAGCCTGAGAAAAAATAACAAGCGTATGCTCTTTTTTATAAATTCTTTACAAGTGTCCATTTATAAGAAACATTGGATTTTATGCATTGGGAACTTGCATATCTAACCAAAAATGCTCTAGCAGTGAAAGAAAATAACAACGCAGCCAACCAATAATTCTATGTACTAACTGTAGATCATTATATACGAAGTGACAGCTTCAAAGTGAGTTATCGTTATGCGCAATTGCAATAAACCCCATTTGACTACATTTTCTAAAATACAAAAGCTGGAGAAAGAAAATTAATTGAATATTCAGAAGTTACTTGAAATTATCGTCAGAAAAGGTGCGCAGTTGACAGAGCAGACCAACTTGTAGTGTTGTATAGTCGACAGTCAAATAAATAGCAAAAGAGAGTATTTTATACTTGTCCAAACACGAACATGCTTGCAGTAAAAACCTAGATGTTTTACCATGATTTACATGCGAAAACAGAAAGGTGCCTTTCCTACTCTTTCTAGTAATATTTGTCAAGGAGCTGATAATTGAGGGCAGCCAATACTCATCTTTGGTCTTTCTAGTAGAGGAATTCCAGCAAAAGAGGAAAATTTGCGATTCAGTAATGTTGCATCTTCCTGTGGAAAGGCTTACAAGAAGAAGGCGTTCAACATGCATCAAGGAGAAACTTCAAGAACGAACTAACACAACATGCCATGAATGTAATAGTCCTTTGTACAAGGATTGTTTTATACTGTAATACGTAAAATAGTTAAGAAGTAGTCCACTGTACAACTGAACCATTTCATACGAATACAGTTTTAAAAGTCTTAGAGAATTAATTATTTTACTCCTAATGGTGTACAACTGTACCACACAAAAACCTTGCTTGTACATAATGTGTAATACCCTTTTCCCTCCACCGCGTAAAAGATAATTTTCTCTGGCTCGAAACCAGTCATCCTAAAGCATAATTATAAAACGGACACACCCTCTAATTACAATAGAATACGTATACTTCATAATGCATAATGTTTGATAGAGATAAAAATACTGTAGACACTAGGAGAAATGAATCCCGTAAAAATGAAATACACAAGGAAGGCAAGAATTGAGTCCCATAATGTTAAGGCAAAGAATACAATAGTTTTACTTCATACTATAATTCATTTTACACTATATAGTGTTGCGTCTTTTGGCTGCACTGAATTTCATTTTAATACTAGAGTTAGTGATTTTTCAATCCAGCAAGGGAAAGCTTTTTTCATCCTTAAATTAAGTTATTACATGTGAAGTTTATGAATATAGTTTCCAACAAACCCGAAGACAACCCCATGATTTATTGCATATAGTTCGCATAAGCCCGCACTTCACAGGTAAAAAGAATGTGATGTGGTTATACGGTCATTCATGAGAAACACGGAACGGAGTGGATACTACAACGTGTGTGCGCGTTTGTTCGGCGAAGTGATCCCTTCTTATTTTCGTATCCTTTTCTCTTACCAAAAAAAACTATTTCGTGTTTCGCCATATTGAAGGCACATTCACTTCGCTTTTAGATTTTGACTACGCTTAGAAGAAACTACCCGCACGCGACCCTGACCTGAAAACGAGCGAGGCAGCCGTTGGTTCCCAACAGGAAACCAGCTAAGTCCGTGGCTCATCGTTAGTTTTGTTGGCTTCATCCGCGACGGCAGCATCTGCAACCAAATTTGGAACGTAAAAAAAATTACGTCCTGGGTTATGCATGACTGGCGACGCGGGTATAACGTAACAATTATAAAAGAAATAAAAATGCAATATCTACCAATGGAAAAGCCTTCCATAGAAAATACATAGAGATGACTCTAGTTTACGAGAATACAGAAAATCACAAAGAATCGACTCCATATTTTAATACACTGTGTATAGAAATAAATATACAGGAGTTACGAAGACTGAAAAAATTTCATAATAAATACACAGGGAAGACATAACAATTACTGGAAGCACATCGGATTTTTTTATTTTTTCAATTAGACTATTATGTTCTAATGAAATTAGAGCATACCGGAGCAAAGTTTAGGTCCAGCAATAACAATAAAGGTATATAATTACTTGCAGTATTAGAAAAGTGTAAATATTTAATGCGTAATTTCTTGTTTGTTCAACAGAAACCATTCTGCCGGGTGTTTTTTGTCCTAAAAATTTTTGACATTAGATAGAACATGATTACACAAATGATATGTAATAGGCATTGTACCGGAGTTATGTAACAAAATAAAACTTATTTATTATTGGAAAGAGTTATGAGGAACTACTCATGGTCTTAAGATAAGTTATTTTGTCCTGATACATTTAAATGTTGCCTATACTTGAAGGTTTCACATTTTTGTCTAAAAATACAAGTGTATTAGACAGTAGGAGATCCTACTTGGCTATATTATATGATACAATTAGAATTTGCAATAGAATTTAGGTCTTTGTGTAAGAAAGTGAAATATTAAAAATTCTAATCATCACTGTTTAGCTGTACAACTCTAGAAGTTAAATCGATTTCGAACTGTATTAATTAAAAACTAAGGTCTTACGCGCTCGCTCAGAAGTTGCTTTTCGTTAGATTATTAACTCTGTCTGACATAAAGATTAGTTTGTTTGAGCGTTTAATTAATTTATTATAAGCAAACTCAAAACTGTTACTCCTTATTGGAATTCCCAAAAGGAACTTGAACGATATCTCTTCTAAGTAAGAATCCTAATTTCTGAATCTCACAAATAAACCGATAGCTATTAGAATATTTACGAAAAAATGTTAAAGGTGACCACAATGAGTTTACACTAATGTGGTTTAAGGGTAGCTTCAAGTGTTGTAAACTTTGGCATAGTTTAAAACAAGTGACATCTCTATCGTAATAAAATGTTTCCGTAGCTACATTATAATCGATTAAGTTGATTACCTCTTTATACAACTGAGAAGAAACCCCGTTGAAAACTCCGTAACTAATTGTATATAATTCGAAAGTTTAGAAAAAAAGGTAGCAGCTTTTCAGCTTTCATTGAATTTGTAGACATGTCTGTAATTTTATGTAGACAAGCAGAACATTATCTATACAGCTGCTTTGCTGTGACTCGACAAATTACTGTACATATGATTGCGTCAATTTTGGAAAATATTGAGTATCTTTGTGTAAATAAAAGCTAAATTAATTAATTTAAGGTTGCGTAATTGTAAGTAAAGGAAAATGATAAGCGATTTCTTTAATCTTAAAAATTCTACAAAAAAATATCCAAACCAATTTCCTGAATAAAAACTGATATATCCCCAAAGAAAAGAAACACTCAAAATTTTACTGATTAAAAACTTTGTCGGTAGGTTTAGGCATAAAATGTATACGAGATTAAAGGTAACAGATGGTAGATTCGATTGTAAATTGGAACTTGCTACGTTTATTTTCAGTATAAATTAATTACTCTATATAGTGTACCTGTTCAGTATAAGCCAGGCTAGCTCAGTCGGTAGAGCATGAGACTCTTAGTCTCACGATCGTGGGTTCGAGCACCACGTTGGGCGCCAAAATTTATGCTACGTACCTAGACGTAGCAGAAAGAAAAGTAAATACCATGCTAACTACCAAATGCGGAGAGTTGGGGCATTTGCATAATTTTTTTAATTTTTTTTTATATTTTATTTTTATTACTTTATTTAAATTAACCTAAAACAGGATATAAATTATTTAATTATAGCATAAACTTGTCGTTTCCAAACAAAGTGAATTCGAGGTAAAATTATGTTAAGCGGGCTTATACTGAACAGGTACACTATATATGGTGTTGTTGAAGAATTGAAACGGAATTTATTCGAACGAGTAATGAATTAACAAGCAAGAAAAAGGGGTATTTAATTTATGTTGAAAATAAACGTAACACACTCACCTAATGATAAACGGAAGTTAGCACACATGTTTAAGAAATATATAAGATAATTTAAAAGCAAACAATTTACTATAAGCTTAAAACAAAATATGATATTTAAAAAAACGGTTTCGTGATGGACACGCGTTAATATAATTTTCAAAAAGATCGAATCATCTTTAAAATGTAACAAATACGATTTTGCCTCTCATTAATATACACTTTTGTTATAATTATTTAATTCACAAGGATCTTTTACAGTATTGGAAGCTTCTATTTCTACTTCATTAAAATAATATTTATTCGTCACATAGAACTCCATCTATGTTCAGGGTTTTAAAATAACATGCCAGCTACTTTGACATCCGTGTTGATGCGAGTATTTGGTTCATTGCGCCTGCCCGCGCAGTAAAACACGAGAATGCTTGATTCCATTTTTAACAGCAGGATGTAATTAAGACAGACAAGTTTTTGACGCGTGGTCGAAAGGTTGTTTTAAAGATGTTGTCCGACCAGCATGTGGCTTGGTGCCGGAGAATTGCTTGGTCTTTTCGAAGTAGAAATCATCACCAGGTCAGTCGGCGTCTAAGATGATACAAATATAGTGGGTTTGAAGAACATTATCAACGGTAAGTAACTATTTTCATTTTTGTATTCAAATTAATTCCGTGGTTTTTATAGTGCAAGTTTAATTACGTATTACAAAGTATCGTATGGGATGTTGGAAGTTTTAATTATTGATTATGGAGTATTGCAACGCATTCGATTATTAATTATTCTGAGTAAAAATGTTTTAAAAGTATTCTTATCGTGAACAATAAATGAATACTGTTTGTAAGTGGAAATTCAGTTTGTAATCTCAAGAACAGGCGAAAGTCGCACATCCGTCGTTATAATTGTACACGAAGTTTAATGGACGAAGGTATAAAGTTCAAGTTCGTATGAATGGGTAACTATTTCTTGTTGAAAGTAATTATATATTTGACGAAATCTAATGGTAAGTGTTTTCTGTATTTAACTCCACACCATAATAAAAATGTAGTGACCTTTTTGTAAATTTTATATTGCAGTTTAAATTCGCGTTCTAAATTTTTTTGTTTAAGATTAATTAGTTTGATGAGTATAAATGTTCGTAAGAACACAAAAAATTTAAAGATAACTTCCTAAGAAATTAATATGCTATACAAGAAGTTGTTTGTAACAAATAAGTGACATCTTAGAGTTTGTTTGTCACACTTTAAGAACCAGTTTTTTTTTTGAAGTTTAATTATTATACGGACTATTTTATACCATAAGAGAACTTGACCTTTCATACATAGAATAAATTTTTCTAAAAATATAAGTTCAACAATATATGAAAAATCAATTCATTTACTTATTCACTTATAAACCAAAAAGAATCCTATTTCGGTAACAATAAAAGTTGTATCATATTAATAAAAATCTAATATTTTTTACTGAGAATTTTAATGAATAGTTTTTTTTTGAAATACATGAAATTTAATAAGAGATAACGTATAAACATTTCTATATTTTGATGGTTAACAAACACCAACACACATAAAGTGGTATAAACGATGTATGTATATATTTTTATTTATCACAATAGAAAATGACTTAAGTTACTTTAAAGCTTACTTTCATTAAAGTTAATAATAATTTTACTTAAAGCATGACACCAATTTCATAAAAAATTTTGAGTATAGAAAGAAAGATCACTGACATTATATTGGTAAGATATTTTTGGGTTATATTTTTGAATTGTTATTTTTATTGAAATTTAGTTTGTGATAAATTGACTAGGCTCTAGTGAAGCCCTAGTTTCAAGAAATTTTAAAGAGGTTATATTTTCAGGCAGTACAAGGTCATCGTTCCAATCCAAACTTGTAGTGTCACAAGTAAGTAAGTATTATTTTTATACGTTTTGGTTGTCAGGAGATTTTTTTTCTTTTCAAAGATTTCCGTATCTTATCTTCGGATTGTTAAACATTATAGCTATTATTAAGATACGGTGGCGTCCTTTAAAAACCCTCTTTTTTATCGTATACCATCTTACGACCCTAGCTCATAGCTCTGCCCTAAGTTGAAGAAACTTAGCTGACTGGAAAACTCTTTAGAAGGTCCCTAGTACTCAAAGCCGCTTTCCATACATATTACCCAGAGCTTGAATATTAGACAGGAACCTCCTTATTTTCTATAGGCTCTGCCGCCTATAAGGTGGAGTAGTTAAACTTTATATAAAAAGAAGAGGTGTAACAAAAATTCCACAGCCATTTCATAAAAATCTTAAAGGAAATGATAACTCAAATCATACCACGATAAAGAAGCTATTTCGCCATTTCAATTTTTCAAATTCCAGCAATTATTCTATTATTATGCTGCCCATTTAAATTTTTACCTTAGTAATAATTGTATGAATTTGATAGTTTTAAATTACATTGTAGTGACAATCAATTGCTTAGTAGTTATCTAAATTATAAATTTTAGCGCTACTGTAACATTAGGTTTGCCACCCAGATCTCAATATGATAAACTCCATCGCCGGAAGTTTAGAAATGATATACGGCTGATTTAAAAGTAATACGCAATTGCATATAAATCTAGAATAAGTGGAAACATTAATTAAATTAAATCAAACCAGAAATGTTTGATTAATTAACTAAAAGTTCGTATATTTATCTTTTAACATAATGGCAGTTTTGCTCCATACAGCGCTTCCAATGCCGCACTCATTTTCGGTACCTGTCTATGGAAAGTTTTGGGGTTTTGCTTTGAATCAGTACGATAGCCCTTTTCTTGAAGTAGAGAGAACTAACATACACACTATTCAACTTTGTTCGGGTATTGCATACACCTACATTTGATTCTCCAATGCTCCACCCGAAGATACTACATTGGCCAGACAGCAAGTACCTTTTACCAAAAATTTTAAATTTTGCAAAACACTTGCTATACGTGCGTGACAACATACACACGCGGAACTTACAATTTACTTCTCATCCGAGAGCGTATTTTTGGTAAAAATGCTCGCTTAACATTTTTCAAGTGGTTCGTGTCACGAATCGTACCCTGTACCTTGGGATCAGCAGACATACGCGAACATGAGTGATCCACGGGTCGCCGGGTACTGCATGCCTCTAAGCTTGACTTTCTAACGCTCTACCGGAAGGTGCTATATTAGCCCTACATGTAATTTTCCAATGCTCCACCTTGGCTAGGAAGCAAGTTTTCTTTTATCTTAAAATTGTCGATTTTGTCGAACCCTTGCTATTCCAAGCAATATTGGGACTCGCTATACGTGCGTGACAACACACACGCGGAACCTACAATTTACTTCTCATCAGAGAGCGTATTTTTGGTAAAAGTGCTCGCTTAACACTTTTTAAGCGGTCCGTGTCGGGACTCGACCCGGGACTGTGTGATCAGTAGTGATACGTAAACATATTTGAACCACCAAGCCGCCAGGTACTACATTGTCCAGGAAGTGAATTTTTTTATACCTGGGAATTTGGATTTTGCTGAAACTTTCCTATTTCAAACAAGGTAGGAATCTTCAACATGCGTGATAACACCCGCACATAGGACCCACATTTTACCTTTCATCCGAACGAGGGCGTATTATTGTTAAAAATGCTCGTCTAACATTTTTCAATGTGTCCGTGTCGGAAATCGAACCCACAACCTTGAGATCAGCAGTCATACGCGAACCTGACTGATCCACGGAGTGGCCAAGTATTGTATACTCCTGGACTACACTTTTCAATGCTCTAATCGAAAGTACTACATTTGCAGGAAGCAAGCTTTTTTACCTAGAAATTTTGTCGAACCCTTGCTATTCCAATCAAAGTAAGGATTTTTAACGTGCGTGACAACACTCACATATGGGACCTACATTTTATCTCGCAGCCAAACAAGAATGTATATTTGTGAGGAATGCCTACCTAACATTTTCCAAGCGATCCGTGTCGGGAATCAAACCCGGGACCTTGAGATTAGTAGTCATACGCGAACCTGTCTAACCCACCGAGCCGCCTGGGTATTGCATACTCCTACATTTGATTTCTTAATGCTCCATCCAAAGGTACTGCATTGGACATGAAACGACTTTTCTTTACCTAAAAATTCTTAATTTTGTCGAACCCTTGCTATTCCAAGCAAAGTAGAAATATTTAACTTGTGTGAAAACTTTCACATACGAGACTTACATTTTACGTCTCATCCGAACGAAAGCGTACTTTTGTAAAAAATGCTCGCTTAACATTTTTCAAGCGGTCCGTGTCGGGACTCGAACCCGGGACCGTGGGATCAGTAGTGATACGTGAACTTATTTGAACCACGGAACCGCCCGGTACTACATTGTCCAGGATGTGAGTTTTTTATACTTGGGGATTTGGATTTTACTGAAATTTTGCTATTTCAAGAAAGGTAGGGATCTTTAACGTGCGTAATAACACCCATACATAGGACCTACATTTTATCTCTCATCCGAACAAGTGCGTATTATTGTAAAAAATGCTCGTCTAACATTTTTCAAGGTGTCCGTGTCGGAAATCGTGCCCGCAACTTTTGGATCAGCAGTCGTACAAGAACCTGACTGATCCACGGAGTGGCCAAGTATTGTATATTTCTGGATTAGGTTTTCTAATGCTCCAACCGAAGGTACTACATTTGCAGGAAGCGAGTCTTTTTACGTGGAAATTTTAAATTTTTCCGAACCCTTACTATTCCAATCAAAGTAAGGATTAAAGATGCATTTGGATGTATTTATCGTTACAAGTCTTCCCCTGCAATTTTTTCCTTAGCTAAATAATACAAGAAAACCTACTGGGACTTACTTAAAGAGTTGAATATTAGTACTGAATTAAAATCAGATGGGATTTAAACACTTTTTAGGCTTTTGTGATGGGTTTCCGCAAATCACACTAAGAAGGGTTTTAGTATTACTCGTATCTTGCTACAGCTGATCATACTTTTATTCCAATAGATCACGTATCTTAAATCAACAGTAATCAAAGATATAATCAGAATCAGCTGGAGGCACCAGTGATAAAGTCTGTTAGTTAAATAATAAAGTAGACTTCAATGAAAAAGTCTTAAGGGATTAAAAACTTCTACAAGCAGTCAATACAAATCTTACGTACGCACGTAACGGAAAGTATATTTTGGGCATAAATTTTATTCTGTATTTGCCAATTCTCTACAGAGTATAGAGCTTTTTTAGGAATCTGACGTATTTTTGATTGTTCAGGTCGGGCGACTAGTTCCAATGAGGCCATAACAGCTTTAAATAGCCCTCCAAACACCTATAATGCCACTGCTAATGCTTTCTACCTTCAAAATTAACTTGAGAGTTACAGATGTTAGTAATTAGTGCCACCATAGTTTCTTTTACGTTGAAACAGCCACGTTTGAATTATCCAATTGTTTGCTTGTTCAACCATGAGTTAGTATTAAATTAGTCTTCTGCGAATTGGGCTTTACGAGTTCGATTTTTTTACTTCGACAGTAAATTTTAAACAAACCCTTGTTAGTTGCAATAAACAGCAAAACTAAGTTACTATTTGTATGTATATAGAAGTATATGACATTGTATTACTTTAAATTTAAACCATTTGAACAGAAACTTTCTCGTGTGACAGTGATATGCTCTAAATGGAAGCAATAGAAGCACCGTTTCTCTTATTATAAGAAGAAATATGAGATAGGATTTAAAATTCATCTAACATTAAGTAGTACACCTTCTGCTCCTTGCATTTTTCAGTAAGTAACTTTTCAAAGCAGAGCACAAGCAATAACAAGAACGCATAACTTCTAAATTTTTGCTATACATCATAGTCTGTACAGTCGTTCAAATATGATCTCCCACCCGCGTTTGCTCCACACAAATATGTGAATTTTGCGTCAACTTAAAGCATTTCTAAACGATTTCGATTTCATGTATTGTTATGGTTATGACGAGTATTATTTTAATAAGAGATGAGGGTTTCTAGAAATACCATAGGTACTCTCATTTTATACATCATTATCTGTACCTAAATAGAATAAATAGTCCTTGCCTTTTGCTTTTCTCAGTAGTACAAATAATAACAGAAAAGTATAAATTCTAAATTCCTTAGAATACATCATAATCTGTAAAGCCGTTTCATAGCTAATCGTTCACCCTCCTCTGTCTACCCGCAGAAATGTAGTTTTGCAATAACTCTAGCGCTTCCCACCGCTCTCAGTTCTAGATCATAGTATACGTCATCATTGTGTATTATCGAAAGCTAAGGACTTTATCCGAGTTGGAAGACCTGTTAGTTGTTCCTTCTCGCAAATCTACCCTGTTAAAGTAAAAACACGTATTGTTATTGTTATTATGAGTATAACCGAATCTCACATTATTTTAATAATAGCATACTTTCTAGAAAATCCATGTTCAACTATTCACACCCACAATATCTAAATTTTGCTTATTGGGTGTTACGGTGTTGATATGTTCAAAACAATAGTATGGCTAGCTTTCTAATTGTTCAAAAAAATTATTTAAACATTTTTTAAACTTTTATCATCCTTTAATTTTATTGTAAATCGTATCATTACTATCCTTGAAATGTTTTAGATTGTTGTACGAAATCCTTTCAAACTCCAACTCCTCATAAATCATTTCCTAAAAAAAAGTTTTTCAAAATACCTGATAAAAACGGTGTCTATAAAATCAGTTTATGTATATTCCGCGGTTTGCAATTCAAGCCCTAAATTTAAGCTCCGTGTCTTCAACCAGGTCGACACATTTTTCTAAATGTATATCATCGGAACTGTTCACTTATTTTCATAGGATTTCTACCCTTTTGATATTATACTTCTTGTTATGCATTTGGCGATATCATTAAACATTATATAGAAGATAGCGGAAGAGGGAGATGCCCGAAAATTTTCTTTATTATATTTTTAAAACACCTCGACGTCATGTAAACAATCAATGCTTAGTTCGATTTAAAAATGTTTACAACCACAAGTGTAAAAAAGGGTTGCTCTTTAATAAAAGAAATACGCATTAAAGGTTTATTTAAAATACCAATTGAACTAATCGGCTACCAATACAAGACTGATTTTTAAACTTAAACTAGGTAACGCAGTTTCAACATCCTGCGCCTCTTTCCCCTCTGCCCTAACCCTAGCGGCGCCAGTACCTGACCTTACAATTTTCTACATCCTCCGGAGGCGCAATTAATTACTTTCACTTATTACTTCTAAAGGGTATAATAACTGAATGGGGCGTCGAAGAGTACCGTCCGCACATTTAATATAACAGGCACACACTTTTCCGTCACGTCCGATAATTATCTCGTTCACTAGTCCAAGCTTCCACAGTAATCGGCGCTTATCACTACCATGTACTAGAACAACGTCACCTTGCTTAATCGAACATTCACGCACATTATCGTTGTGATGGGCACCTCTTAATAATTGCAGATATTCTACATTCCATCTTTTCCAGAAACTATCGATTACTTTAGTTCTTTGCTTCCAAAGCTTTCGAATTTCTTCACCTCCTGGACTACGATTAATACATGGTATTCTATTTACAACAGGTCCTAATAAAAGATGTGCCGGAGTTAACGGAATTAAATCCTCAGGATCACTACCTACGTAGATCAACGGCCGAGCATTAATTGTAGCTTCTACTTCTGTAAAGAATGTATTTAGCTGATCGAAACTTAACAAGGAGCGTCCAACTGTAGATTTAAGCCCATCCTTTGCGCTTTTAACAAGCCTTTCATAAAATCCACCCTGCCACGCAGCACGTTCCACAATAAATTTCCGACTTATTCAATGTTCACTTATAAACTCAGCTAACTCTTTACTGGCTAACACTTTGTTTAAATCAACTAATTCTAAGGAGAGTCTTTTAAAGGTTTTAGCGTTGTCTGAGTAAATCACTCTTAAAATTCCTCTGCGCGCAAAAAACGTCTGAATGCACTAACTGTAGAACTAACATTCATATTTACAACTAATTCTAGATGAATCGCTCGAACGACAGCACAGGTAAATAAAACGATGTAAAAACGTTTTAACTGCTCTTTGTCCTTAAAATATAGCGGCCCTGCAAAATCTACTCCGGTTACCTCGAATGGGTTCGCTTTCTGTATACGATCTCTAGGTAACGGTGCAAACGGCTCCGCTCCTGGTTTTCCATGAAGTCGCTTACATACAACACATTTATTTAAGATTTACTTTATTAACTGTCTTCCTTTTATTATCCAGAAACATTTACGTAAGGCATGGAGTGTTGCGTTTACCCCACTATGATGTACACCATTATGAAATTTGTAAATTAATAATTTACACAAATGTGCTTTCGTTGGTAAAATAATAGGGTGCTTTGTATCAAAACAATCGTCCAAATTCTGTAAGCGCCCTCCTAAACGTAGTATCTGACTTCGTCTAAGAAAGGATTTAGTGACGCAATAGTCGAGGACCGTTTGAAAATGCCACCTTTTAATAAACTGTTTACTTCGTCACAGTAGACCTCTCGCTGTGCTTGCTTAAGCAAACACTTCTCTGCACTTTCGATCTCACCCGCGTTTAAACTACCTATTCTTTTATTGTTCTTGTCTTTCAGGTTTGCTAGAAACCGTAAAACGTAGGCAGTAATTCGTATTAAGCGGTCACAGTCACTAAACTTAGATATATCTATCAATTTATTTATTAACACCTTATTATCACAAGTCAATAAACGCATTTTGCTTCTATTGAGACCCCTACGTTATCACCATTTTCACTAATTGAAGGCCAAGAGGGTTCATTTTCGCGTAACCATATTGGCCATGTTTGCCATTCATAAGAATTTATTAGCGCACTTGCTTTAATTCCACGCGTCAACAAATCGGCAGTATTGTCGCGGCCGGGACAATGGCGCCATAGGCCGTTTGACAAACTTTGAATTTCCTTCACTCGGTTAGCTACATATGGTTTCCATTTAGAGACGTCACCTTTAATCCAGTACAGTGTAATTTGTGAATCAGTCCAACACACCACTTTATTTATTCTAATTGAAAGATTCGCCGTTATAAAGGTTAGTAGCCTAGCCGCTAGCAATGCGGCAGTCAGCTCTAAACGCGGTAGCGTTAACATCTTATCGCTGCAATTCTTTAACGGCGCCACGCGGCCCTTTGAGCACAGTAATGTAGTACTAATTTCACCGTTGAACTTAATCTGTCGAATATACGCCACTACGCTATATGCTCTTAAAGAGGCGTCCGAAAAAACATGCAATTGTATTTCGCGGAGGCTCCCTTATTCTACACACGCAGCGCGGAACGGTAAAGTTCTTTAAAGCGATTAATTCTTGACTACCCACTAGCCATTCCTTTGCCATATCCTGGGATATGGAATCATCCCAATTAATTTTCTTTATCCAAATATCTTA
The DNA here is from genome assembly GCA_036346225.1 of Platerodrilus igneus. Taxonomy (NCBI): domain Eukaryota; kingdom Metazoa; phylum Arthropoda; class Insecta; order Coleoptera; family Lycidae; genus Platerodrilus; species Platerodrilus igneus. The sequence continues at coordinate 666,264 of JARFIW010001036.1, forward strand.
AAACAGGATCTTTAGCCTAACTAAGCAGGGTGCTATGATACCTATAGGATCATAAATCCGAACAATTGTCTGTAACACATGCCGTTTTGTTATCGTATGCACTGAATTTATATAATCTATCGTATTATTGAAGTCGGCACTAATCCTATCTCTTGTGTTACACCAATTAATTCCTAACACTTTCTGGGTCGATGTTTTTTGTGATTCACTTCTCTTGTCAGACTCCATATCGCTATCTTTCCATTTACGTAGATTCATCGACGCTTGCTCAAAAAATTTCGTTGCGAAAATCCTTACACGTTCCGCCTCTTTACTATTATTAACACTAACAACAAGATTGTTTACGTAAAACCCTTCCCTTAAAATGTTTATTAGTCTAGGATCGAGGTTTAAATTATCATTCAAATGCTTTCTTATCACCGCACTTAATAAAAACGGGCTACAAGTCACACCGAATGTTAGGCGGTTCATACGATACGTTTGCAGTGTATTACTATCATCATACCACACAAAACCATGCGCGTCTTTATCGTTGGGATTCATAGCTATCTGTAAAAACGCCCTTTCAATATCCACCTATTTGACCCATTCGAAAGTTAAGCAGAACTTTAATTAATTCGGGGTTTAAGTTAGGGCTTTTTTCTAACAGGTCATTTACAGATTTATGTCCTGGTGCATGTGATGACGCATCAAAAACCACCCGTTAGCGAGTTGTTTCTTTGTCTTCCCTAACAACGGGTCTGTGCGGCATATAATACACGCGGTCATTTCTTTGCGTTTCGATTGCGTTATCAGGAATTAGTTCCGCATAATTGTTGCTTATCATATCTTTAATAGCAGCATTGTATTCATCCAATTTACCGGTATTGTTCAATTTAAATTTCAGTTTTTGAGTACGAACTCGGGCACTAATAAGATTATTATCATCCACGATAGTTTTCTCGCTTTTCCACGGCAGCGCAACTTGATACTGATTACCATTTTTCACAATACAATTCTGCACGAAATTTTCGCAAAGGCCGTTCTTTTCGTCCTTTTCTTTACCTATACCAATTGTGTCCAAATCCCACATTTTCTGCACTGCTTCCACGTCAATGTCCACAAAACTCGCGTGTAACACTGTATGCAAATTTACTGCTACCTTAGTAGTATCCACAGGAAATGGACCATGAACGTGTACCCGAATTTAGTATCTACAGCTACTAAACGTTGAGTAAGACGTATATTATTTTCCGTCACCACTGACCAATAATTGTCTGCTCTTATGAGCATGCTAATTCCTTCGATAATTAGTTCCTGATCAGAATCGTAAGGTTTACTATCAGCCAACTGTAAATGTTTATATTGTTCAACGCTCTCTGTAGGAACATTTAAATAATCGGTACAAATTTCTGGAACTTCAACTGCTTCTATTCTTAGTAACTCATCAGCATGCTGGCCCTTTAAAGTAATTAACACTCGATTATACAGTTTTGGCGGAACTGTTGCATTATTTCCGAACGCGGCAATGCTGAAGCGGTGCTTACCTACGACTGGTAAACTTAAATTTCGTGAAACGGTTTTCTTAATGAAGGTAAGTTGACTCCCACCATCAATGACCAATCTAAGGAGCTTTCTTTCTTTGTCACTGTATGCGTAAACACAGGCCGTTTGTAATAATACACTTTGACTTATATTTGTCATTAAACTAGATACAGTTGATGGGTTCACTGCACTACTATTGTTCGATATCTTGGCGTTAATCCTTCCTTTATTCGTTGTTAGGTTACTTCTACCTGCTTTATAATTTAGGTCGCACATAGTCGTTGCATGCTTTCCATTACAGCCTTTACATTTTAAAAACCTGTTTTTACAATCTTTAGCTCTATGGTTCCCTTTCGTACAACGGTAACAAATACCCTTGGATTTTAAAACTTTACGTTTCTTTTCTAAAGCGATGTCTGTTATACAAAATTCTGTTTTATGGTCTTGCTTGCAGAATAAACAAACTATAGTCGTTCTATTAGGAGTAACCAATAAACTAGATGCCGTTCCTCTACCTGGATTTTTTGTCCCTGCATTTGTTATCTTATCATTTCTGTCTGCATCAGGCTTTAGAGCTTTAGAGCTCGAAATGATGAAAGACCCTACCTCTCGGTCAATATTTTTGGATTTAAACTACAAGGGTTATTAGATTCTGGTGCTTCCCGCACAGTCATTGGGGGACCTGGATGGAAAATTTTGTCTACCCTTTCTCTATCTATCAATCTTTCAGGAGCCTCCCGCGGTAAGGTACGCCAACGGTCAACCCTGTGAGGTCATGGGATCGCTTATCTTACCTATATCTGTCGAAAAGAAAAACATTTTAATAGACGCATTAATCGTACCTTCTATCTCGCAGACACTTGGACTTGGAATTGATTTTTGAAAAGCTGTTGGAGCTGTCCCAGAGTTGCGTACTGGACGGTGGTTTTTGGTATTTCTTCTGACTTGTCAATTAACTCAATTAAGACTTTTGATGACCTTAATGTTACTCAACGCTTGGATTTAGCTAAGGTCATAGATCAAACTTTTCTTTCTAATGAAGATACTCCACTAGGTTGCATGAATCTTATCGAACACCAAATTAAAACTTCTGCTACTCCAATCAAACAACGATATTATCGGCTTTTTCCGGTATTATGGAAACACGTTAATCAAGAACTTGATAGTATGTTGAGAAGTGGTATTGTAGAGCCATCGGACATTTCTTGGTCTAGCCCCATCGTTATGGTACCCAAGTAAGATGGAACTTATCGCTTCTGGATAGATTTCTGCAAGGTTAACAGCGTAACAGAAAAAAATGCTTCCCTCCTCCCCTATATTTCGACTATTCTAGATCGCTTACACGATGCCAAATTCTTTACTAGTCTAGACATTCACTCCGCCCATTGGCAGATTACACTTGCCACTGAAGCTAAACCTACTATCGCGTTTACTGTACATGGTCGTGGCTTGTATCAATTTACCCGAATGCCCTTCGGCCTTCATAACTCACCTGCTACATTTCAACGACTTATTAATCGCGTTCTTGGAACCGATTTGGAGCTTTACTGCTTCCCATATTTAGACGATATTACCCCTGTTGCGCCTACTTTTGAACAACACCTAGACATTTTACAGAAAGTTCATTCTCGTTTGAGTGTCGCTGGCCTTACTCTTAATAAAGACAAATGCAGTTTCTGTCGTTCTGAACTGAAATATTTGGGATACGTGGTGGAACGCCAAGGTCTCCATGTTGACCCCAAAGAAGTTTTGGCCATTCTTAACTTACGTCCACCTACTAATGTCACTTAAGTTCGACGCGTTGTCAGGATGGCTAGTTGGTATTGTCGCTTCATACCTAATTTTTCTTCGGTTACTGCTCTGATTACTGCTCTTACTATGGTGTGTACGAAATTCGACTGGTCCTCCAAATGTCAGAAATCTTTTGAAACACTCAAGGAGCATTTACTTTCTGCTCCAATAATTAGTTGTCCAAATTTTTCTCTACCTTATACTATTCAAACGGACGCCTCTGATTTTGGTTTAGGTGCGGTCTTGACTCAACATGATGGTACTGATGAAAAAGTTATTAGCTATATTAGTTGTTCTCTTAAAAAAGCGGAACGCCACTATAGCGTCACCGAGAAGGAATGCTTAGCCGTTCTTTGGGCTATCGAAAAGTTTTGACCCTATGTCGAAGAAAGTCATTTTATAGTTATTACCGACCACCATTCTCTGGTTTGGCTAAATAATTTGCAGAGTCCTACTGGCCGCTTGGCCCGCTGGTTCATTCGACTTTAACAGTATGACTTCACTATCGTGCATCGTAAAAGGAGAGACCATGTCGTTCCGGACATAATGTCTCGTTCCGTTGAAAAAATTGATACCGTTAAAGAGTCCGTGAAGCCTTCTATTCACTTACCGATCAACTAGTTATCTATATTTGTCTATAAATATGCCTTCACCACTAATCTGAGTTTCTTGGAAAAAGTTGCATTTCTAAAGATTTAACTTTAAACCTGCCACATTTAATTCAAGTAAAATCCTTTCAAGATGTACAAAGTGTTGCTCAATATTATCACTAAATATCAAAAGGTCATCCACGTAATGGATGCAAAATTCCTCATACGGTCCCTAAATACTCTTCATAACTTTAGCTAACGCAGTTGTACTTTAAGACAAACCAAAAGGAACCATTTTAAACTGGTATATATGCTTTTCTACAGAAAAACCCTCGACTCCTAAAGTGTCCAATGCCACTATGACGCAATGCTTTTTTATTTTTCTCTCCTGCTTAATTTCTTCGATTATGAACTCTAACGCGTCGATAGATGTCTTACCCTCCCTGAATCAAAATTTTCGCTTATTAAAACCACCGCAGTCTCGCACCGCTTGCTCAATTCGCGTGGTCATAACTTGATTCAAAGCTTTCCCCAGTACCGGTAGCAAGCTAATTGGATGATAACTGCCCAGGTCTGACGCACCCGCTTTTATGGGTTTAGGAATAAACTTCACGTTCTGAACGTGCAAACATATCCGCTGGATCGTGCGATGGGGAAATTTTTCAGCAAATATTTCGCCGTAGTTTCAAATTCACACATATTTCCCATTATCATTTTTGATGTAGCCGAGCGCATTCCTCTATTGTTTATCCCGTATTACGCGATACGGCGTCTCCGAGGTTTTTTTTCAGAGTTGCGCGTGAAAAATTCTTTAAAGTTATTCGTCCGCGTTTCTTCAATTAGCGTTGTACACTCACAGTTACTTTGACTACACTCGATTTTCTTTGTTCTCTAGTTTCACTCGTGGCGCGTAAATAGTGGCGCCTTAGGTTGCACGTTTTGCACGCTTGATGGTTAGATCTCGCTTCCACCAAACTACGTTATCTTTAAATATTTTCTTCCGCAACATGGAGTACGCCAACGCGTCTATCATCGGTCAGGAGCTCTTCTAAGTACGACCGCTCGGTTCAACTGCTAACGAAGAAGTATAATATATTCATACAACGTATAAAGTACTATACACCTCAAAAATAATGCTTTTCCTAAACCGCTATGTTGCAAAACATTAATTTCTAAAAAAGTGTACAAAATTAGTAGGGTATGATTCCGCTAGATGAAAAAGCTGTTCACTACGTGCTACAATACTGCTCAACGTTTATCTCCGTATTTCTAGCGTGCCGTGTTCCAAATTCGTATTGGCACTGTCACAATGTGATGTGATTGCGCTCTGAACGAGGTTTTTTAAATTATCGAGGACTACTGTCCGTCTACAGCAAAACTAGTGTATGTTACTGTCGAAAGTTTTATTGCTTATATATCTTGTTTTTGATCTTGTGTTTCGGGCCTTTTGGAAAGAAAAAGGGAACTAATGTTTGAAATGTCGCTTTTTGATCTTTCCAAAATTATATGTTTCGTTTCCTCGGACGCGCCCCCTATGGAGCTCATTTCATATAATAAGTTATCAACGTATTTTTTGCAATTTTTAGTAAAATTAGTGAAACAATTAAATATGTAGTGGTTACTTAAAAGCCTTTTTAAATTACAAAACATCACATGCTCTAATTAAAGAAACATAAATAAATTTAAATTGAGAACATTAATAAATATATAACTTTTAATGAGAATTAATCTATGATCATGTCAGTAGCAGCTTAATAAATAATAGTTCTATAGATACTGTGGCGCCGATTGATCTGCCTGTGACCAGAAGGATTACAATAAAACGTAAACGATACTTTTGTATGCAAAAGATGATCGATGACTCCTGCAGCATTAGACCTTTCAAACGAACTTGATTAACAAGTACAAGGGTTTTGCATTTAAGAATTATTTAGATTACAATAGGTACATTAGAGAATGTTGCTTGTATAATTTCTGGTATGTTTTAAAATCTATAGGTCAGTGAATATGTATATCAATTGCCGTTGTGGATTCTGATGTTTAGTTCTGATTGAAGCGTTGATTACGTTATGTTCTAGTTTAAAGCTTTGAAAGATGTGATGTAAATGACTGTTGCTATAAATTACTCTATGTGATATGGCTTACTATAGTGATTATATAAATTAATAATTAGAGCTCAGTAGCGATTAGCTGAAATTAAACCAGCAAATGTATTTCTTTACCTTTAGTTCTTTTAGGAATGGAAGCTGACGAATCTAAGTTATCTGTAAATCTGTACGTGCACAGTACAGAAAGCAAGCATTCAATTCATGTTTCCACTTTTTGCACATAATAATCACAAAAGCTCGATAAATCGTTTAATAGCACTTTAAAACTTTATGCGGTTTTGCAAGTAGAATAATATCGGCATTGTATTTTAACAATTCTCAGTAATTATATTTAAAAACATCTCATTAACCTGACTTCTGAAACACCTATCTCTAAAAATCTGCAGCTTTAGTGATTGACTCTTACCTGCCAATTTTGATTACGATTATCAATTTTAGTTCCTTATCGTTTGGGCTTGGTTGAACGAGTCCCACCAAATTGTGGGGAGCTGACGAAGGTGTAGTTACTCCATTGATTTAGATATACTTTAATCAACATGCAGTGATTAAATCGACTAGCATAATCTATTCCTTCGGTTTGTTTAACATCCAACAATCAAAAACCGTGGTTTTCTAAGCTGCGTAGTAACTTCATGCTCACGTATGTGTTTCTTGTAATAGCTTATATCCGTGCAACTTTAAACCCCTAAAAGGAATGTTCAGATACGATTTTTTTTACACTTAACCAAATTCATACATTTCGCATGCTCAACAGCTATGTTTGAAATTTTCGAAAAAACTATACTTACAATTATTGTTACCTGTTTGTCTGTTTTTTTATTAATTACTGGATTAGCATCAAAACTTGATCGAAGTAGAAACAAATTTAGTATTATTTCTTTTCAATACACAATTCCATAATTACGGAGAGGCGTAGCACAAAATTAAAATTTCTATTAGCTTCAGCTTTTTTTGAATCATTTATTGAAAACCAAGCAGCTCTGTGAAAATGTTTACGTCGACTGGGATTAACTGAAACCTGCCTATCCTTATATATAAGATATCAATTTAAGATTTCTAACACGATTCATTACAGGCATTCTAGCACCTTCAGTTTTATATCGAATTTCGTCAATAGGTAATAAAACTCCATTGTTTGGGGGTTCTATTCAGTCCGAACTAAGTGATTTTCATTATATATAAGTGACTAGCTTTTGGATGGTAAAATGTAAATGTTTTGTCGTTGAGTAGGAGTTCTCATTTTATCATTGTTCTTCAAAGAAGGTCCATAAATATGTTTTTCTAAATCAAGGACAATGTGACCAACTTAAGCTTTTATGTGATCACTCAATATCTCATCCATTATTGTAGTAAAATTTATTTGTCGTCTGAAATAAAAAAATATAATGGTTTCTTTGTGTTAACGGTCTCAAATAAACCAATGAAACACGCTTTTTGTCTAAAGCTGTCAATTTTTATCGATTTGGAATATGTTTTATCTATCTATTCATATTATCCATTTCTACCACCTCCCTTTTGTAAGTACAATGTTATCGTTGTCGATTCACGTTTGAAAATAATTTAGGTTTTCATCTTGATTTAATAGTTTACCTATAACTTTATATCGGAGTGAAGTTGGCTGCCCTAATTAAGCTACCTGTAATACGGAATTGGCGTGATCGTACAGTAGCGTACTCATTTGATGCATAACGTTAGAGAAATTTATACAACGGTCTGTTATTTTCAAAATCAGTACGAAAAATAGATAATGGAAAAGCGCTTTCGGCATTGTAAACGAATTATTCTCAGCGGGTGTACGTGCGGGCGGAAATTACATTTTATGTGAAAAAAAACGTACACCTAGTTTTTATGTAATGACTTGTTATTTTCAAAACTAGTACTAAAAATAGATAATTTAAAAGCACTTTTGGCAGTACAAAAAATTTTTCTTAGCGGTCATGCGTGGAGATCGAAAAAGTAATTATAGAAGATTAAGGAAAATACGTTTGTATTGTCGAAAGCGCTTTTGCAATATGTAACTTTCGTACTAGTTGTAAAAATAGCAAATCGTTGCCAAAAAAATGCTTTTTTTTTCTTTTATAAATGTAAACTCCGCCCCACAGACGGCTAGAAGCGTTTTCAAATTATCCATCGTTCATACTAGTTTCAAAAATAAACAAGTCGGTGCATAAAATCAGGAAAACATCTTTCTTTACAAATCCAGTTTCCGCTCTCGCGGACCGGGCGTCATGAAAATTCATTTGCACTGTCAAGACGTTTTTAAATTATCTATCTTTGGTACTAGTTTTAAAAATAACAAGTTGCAGAAAACCGTATGAACGTTTTTTCCCTTCGTTGCAATTTCAGCCACCACGAACAGCCATTAAGGAAAATTTGTTTCAACTATCAAAGGTGCTTTTAAATTTCTATCTTTAGTACCAGTTTCGATAATAACAAGTTGTTGCATAACACCAGCTGAGTGGGGTTTTTTCTCTATAAATGCAATTTCCTCCTTCACCTACGGCAGCTAAGAAAAATTTGTTTGTATTGCCAAAGGCGTTTTTAAATTCTGTCTTTTCTACTAGTATTGAAAATAACAAGTCATAGCATAAAACCAGGAGAGCGCTTTTCCTCTAGAAATCGAATTACTGCCCCCACTGACAACCGCGGAAAAAAATTGTTTGTGCTGCCAAAGCCCTTTCAAATTATCTACCGGTCGTATAAGTTTTCAACATAACAAGTGGTTGCATAAAGCCAGGAAAACGCATTTCCTCTATAAATGCAGTATCGGCCCCTACGAACGGGCGCTAAGGAAAATTTGCTCCCAAAAATGATTTTACATTATGCATCTTTAGTTTTGTTTCTGAAAATAAAAAAACCTTGTGCAAAACGACAAAAACGAATTTTTCCTATACAGATCCAATTACCGCCCCCACCGGCGGCAGCTAATAAAAATTCGTTTACATTGCCATAGCGCTTTTAAATTATCTATCTTTACAACTAGTTTCGGAAATAACAGGTTGCTATATAAAACCAGATGAACGTTTCTCCTGCAATTTCTGCCCCCACGGCTGGCTGCAATGGAAAATTCAAATGCACTGCCAAAAGCGTTTATCTATCTTTCGTAATAGTTTTGAAAATAGCAAGTCATTGCATAGAACAGGGAGGCGCTTTTTCCTCTGTAAATTCAATTACTGCCCTCACTAACTGCCCCCAAGAAAAATTTGTTTGCAATGTCAAAAGCGCTTTTAAATGATCAATTTTTCGTGCAGGTCTTGAAAATGATATATCGTAGCATAAAACCACAAACGCGTTTTTTTCTTTATAAAACCAATTTCCGGGTTCACAGACAGGCTCTAAGAAAAATTCGTTTGCATTACCAATAGCGATTTTAAATTATCTATCTTTTGCACTAGTTTTGAAAATAACAAGTCGGGCATACAACCAATAAAATGTTTTTTTCTCAATAAATCCAATTTCCGCCCTTACGGACAACAGCTAAGAAAATTTGTTTGCACTGCCAAAAGCTCTTTTAAATTGTCTATCTTTTGTATTAGTTTTGAAAATATGTCGTTGTATAAAACTAGAAAAGCGTTTACTTTTCCATTAATGCAATTTCCGCCCCAACGTACGGCCGCTAAGGAAAACTCGTTTTCACTACCAAGCGCGTTTGAAAATTGTCTTTCTTTTGTACTAGTTTTGAAAGTAGCAATTCCTTGAATAAAACCAGGAAAGCGTTCTTTCCTCTATAAATGCTATTTCCGTCCGACCGCTATAAAAAATGTATTTGCACTGCCACAACCGCTTTTAAATTATCTATCTGTGGTACTGGTTCTGAAAATAACAAATCGTTGCATAAAATCAGGAAAACGGTCTTTCCTCTATAAATCCAATTACCGCCCTCACGGACGGCCGCTATGAAAATTCATTTGCACAGCCAAGGACGCTCTTAAGTGATGTATTTTTAGTACCAGTTTTGAAAATAGCAAGTAGTTGCATAAAACTAAAGGAAATGTTTGCCCTCTATAAATGCAACTGCCTCCCTCACGGACGGCCGCTAAGGAAAATTCGTTTGCGCAGCAAAAAGCGCTTATAAAATTATCTACCTTTTACATTTTTTGAAAATAACAATAAAATAACAACAATAAAACTAGATAAACGTTACTTCATCTATAAACGCAATTATCGTTTTTACAGACGGCCGCTTGGAATAATTTGAATGTACGCCGAAAGCGCTTTACATTATCTATTTTTCGTACTGATTTTGACAATAACAGGCCATTGTATAAATTGTCTATTACGCTACGCAATAAATGGCTACGTTATTATACGATCGTGCAATTTCGTATTATAGTCAGCTCAAATACGGCAGCTAACTTTATTCCGAATAATTTTATTCAGAACTCGTGCGTTGATTTGTCTATAAATTATGGGCGGTAAGCATTCTGCAATTATAAAACCGGGTACAAATCTAGAAAAAAAAAACTCGTAATAAATGTGAGCTGATTTGCCTTTTAAATAAGATCCACCTACATTATTACAATTTACTACAGTTACTGTAATCTTAAAATTTTTAAAGCATAATTGATTTCATATCTAACATTTACTGATTTCATAAAAAAACGCAACGCAGAAGTAGTTGATCGATTTTAATAACATTATCAAAGGATGACTATTTTGATGAAACAAAGTAATGATTAAAATTAAAATAAAACCAAGACAAGACAAATATAAAAAAATAGATCAGACGAAACAGGAAAACAGAGATACAAAGCCATGAAATGGAAAATTATTCGAAAATGCAGGAAAGCTAAAGAACAATGGATTGACGAAAAGTGCAAAGAGGTACAAACGAAGATGGAAATAGGAAAGACAGACGAAGCATACAAATTATTTAGAATGAATTTTAGGGATATAAAACCGTATAGCAAAAATATAAGGGACGCACAAGGAAACGTCATCATAGAAAACGTAGATAAAGTGGGTAGATGGCAAGAATATATAGGAATTTATATGCAGGAAAGGAACTAACTGCATTGGAACAGGAATCAGACATTGAAAATGATGACTTGGGATATCCTATACTTAGAGATGAGTTTGAATTAGCATTAAAGAGTCTGAAAAATGGTAAGGCGCCGGGTACAGATAAAGTGCAAGCAGAAACTTTAAAAGCCGCTGGACAAGCAGTAACAGAACGTCTCTTCCAACTTGTAAGCTATATGTATGAGACAGGCGAGATACCCAAAGATTTCAAACGTAGCATCATAGTAACTATACCAAAAAAGAAAGGCAATGATAGATGTGAAAATTTTCGAAAAATAAGTTTGACAGCACACGTGTCAAAAATATTAACTAGAACTGTGCAAAGACGAATGGAAAAACGGGCGGAAGAAATACTAGGAATAGACCAATTTGGGTTTAAGCGAAACAGGGGAACACGGGAGGCTATTTTAGCTCTGAGAGTGATAATGGAGAAAACAATAGAAAAAGGGGAAAGTGTGTATATAGGGTTTGTAGATCTGGAAAAAGCATTCAACAATGTAAAATGGATAAAAATGTTCGAAATACTTAAAAAGATTGAAATGAGTTACAGGGATAGACGAATAGTACGTAGCTTATACAAAGAGCAAACAGCAGTAATAGAATTAGAGCAGAAACGTAGAGTAGTAAACATTAGGGTAGGGGTGAGACAGGGATGTGCCCTATCCCCATTGACTTTTAACTTGTACATAGAAGAGGCAATAAATACAGTCAAATGCAGGGAGGCTTTTTGAATTACTATGCAGGGACAAAAAATTGATATGCTTAGATTTGCAGATGATATAGCGGTAATGCGTCTAGCAAGGAAGATTTAGAAGCTGCTCTTAATAAAATGGAAAAGGTTCTAACAGAGAGATACGGTATGAAAATTAACAAAACTAAAACTAAAGTTCTAGTATGCAAAGGTGGGGAAAATAAATCAAAAACAAGAATACAAGTATGTAACACGAACTTACAAGAGGTTGAGGATTTCTGCTACCTAGGAAGCCAAATAACGCAAGATGGGAAAATCACAAAAGATATAAAACAAAGATTAGCACAAGATCGTGCTACATTTAACAAGAAAAAGCAACTACTGTGCTCAAAGACCACATACATAGAAACAAGGAAAAGATTGCTTAAAACATATGTGTGGAGCACAGCACTGTATGGCTGTGAAGCCTGGGCAGTAGGAGAAACGGACATTAAAAAGGTAGAAGCCTTTGAAATGTGGTGCTGCAGACGTATGATGAAGATATCATGGACAGACAAAGTTAAGAACAAAGAGGTACTAAAAATGGTAGGGGAAGAAAGAATAAGTGGAAAACGGTAAACAATAGGAAAGATAGGATGATATGCCACATGCATGAGGGAATAGTGCGGAATATATTAGATACAGAGATAAGAAAAAAGAGAAGAAGAGGCAGACCTAGGTTAGACTACTGCACACAGATAGTAAAAGATGTAGGCTGCAGGAATTTCAGGGAGATGTGTAGGCTAGCCCAGAATAGAAATCAATGGAGGTACGCATCCAACCAATCCCAAGATGGATAAACTAATGACGAAAAAATAACTGTGCTTAAACATGATGATTATTATAAGTAACTACAGGAATTGGTTGGGCAATATTCTCGAATAATGTTAAGTGTGTGAAAGGATATACTGGAAAACCATTATTTCGGCAAATGTCTAAGTGTTGGGGAATCTTGGTAGCCACAGGTTGCTTAACCCCGTTCACTGAATCTCGGTTAAATAGGGCATAAAACTAGAAAACAATAGAGGGGCAACGAGCTGTATACACATGCTGTGGGAGAATTTCAGGGAACTATGTAAGCTAGCTAAGAATATAAATAAGTGCAGGTACGTGTCCAACCAGTTTTGAGACGGAATACCTAATGACGAAAAAATAAGGGCAGATAAATCTGATGATTAGTATATACAACTAGTATGAGGACGATAGCATGAACAGACAACGATAATAACAAATAGGTTATAGAAATAGTAGGGGAACAAGGATCTCTGGGGAAAAAGATAAGAGAAATAGAAGGGCAGAATACGTTCTAAAGCATTTTGGGGAATAGTATGGGACATATTACAAGCAGTGATAGGAAAAAGAGGTAGATGTAGACCTAGATCAGATAGTGATAGATGCAGACTGTGCAAATTTTAGGGAAACCTGTAGGTTAGTTCAGAATAAGAAACAATGATGGTACGCGATGTAATTAAGACAGACAAGTTTTCGAGGCGTAGCCGAAAGGTTGTTTCAAGATGTTGTCCGGCAAGCAAGTGGCTTGGTCCCGGAGGATAGCTTGGCCTTTTTGAAATACAAATCATCACCAGGTCAGTCGGCCTCTAAGATGAAACAAATGTAGTAGGTTTGAAGAACATCATCAACGGTAGGTAACTATTTTCATTTTTGTATTTAAATTAATTCCGTGGTTTTTATAGTGCAAGTATAATTACGTGTTACGAAGTTTCAAAAATTTTTTAGTTATTGGAAGTTTTAATTATTGGTTTTGGAGCATTGCAAAACTTTCGTTTATTATTTATTCTGAGTAAAAATGTTTTAAAGGTATCCTTATCGTGAACGATGAATGCACACTCTTTGTAAGAGGAAACTTAGTTTGTAGTCTCAAGAACAGACGAAGGTCGCACACCTGTCGTTACAATGATACACAAAGTTTAATATACGAAAACACAACGTTCTTAAAAGTAATCATGTATTTGACGAAATCCTGTGGTGAGTGTTTTCTGTATTTAATTCCACACCATAATGAAAATGTAGTGAACTTTTCGTAAATTTTTATATAGTAGTTTAAATTGGTAATCGTAATTTTTGGTTTAAGATTAATTAATTAGATGAGTATAAATGTTCCTAAAACACAAAATATTTAAAGATAGCTTTCTAAGAAACTAATATGCTACACAAGTTGTTTGTAACAAAATAAGTGACATCTTGGAAGTTGTTTATCACATTTTAAGAACCAGTTTTTTATTGAAGTATAATTATTATACAGACTATTTTATACCATAAGGGAATTTGACCTTTCATACATAGAATAAATTTTTCTAAAAATATAAGTTCAACAATATATGAAAAATTAATTCATTTACTTATTCACTTGTAAACCAAAAAGGATCCTATTTCGGTAACAATAAAAGTTGTTTCATATTAATAAAAATCTAATACCTTTCACTGAGAATTTAAATAAATAGTTTTTTTGAAATACATGAAATTTAATAAGAGATAATGTATAAACATTTTTATATTTTAATGGTTAACAAACACTAACACATGTAAAGAAGTATAAACGATGTATGTATATATTTTTATTTATCACAATAGAAAATGACTTAAGTTACTTTAAAGCTTACTTTCATTGAAGTTAATAATAATTTTACTTAAAGCATGCCACCAATTTCATAAAAAATTTTTTGAGAATAAAAAAGAAGATCGCTGACATTATATTGGTAAGATATTTTTGGGTTATATTTTTGAATTGTTATTTTTATTGAAATTTAGTTTGTGATAAATCGACTAGGCTCTAGTAAAGTCCTAGTTTTAAGAAATTTTAGGGAGGTTATATTTTCAGGCAGTACTAGGTCATCGTTCCAATCCAAACTTGTAGTGCCACAAGTAAGTAAGTATTATTTTCATACGTTTTGGTTGTTCAGGAGTTTTTTTTTTCTTTTCGAAGATTTCCGTATCTTATGTTCGGATTGTTAAACATTATAGCTATTATTAAGATACGGTGGCGTCCATTAAAAACTCTCTTTTTTATCGTTTACCATCTTACGACCCTAGCTCATAGCTCTGCCCTAAGTTGAAGAAACTTAGCTGACTGGAAAACTCTTTAGAGGGTCCCTATTACTCAAAGCCGCTTCCCATACATTTTACCCTGGGCTTGAATATTAGACAGAAACCCCCTTATTTTCTAAAGGCTTTGCCGCCTATAAGGTGGAGTAGTTATATTTTACCATAATAAAAAAGGAAGTGTAACAATATATATATATATATATATATATATATATATATATATATGTATATATATATATATATTGTTGTAGATTCAAAGGGTTAAATTTAACAACAAAATTTCAACCACCCTGTATAGAGAAAGGAACAAATTATGTACGCGCAAAATTTATTTAATTCATTTAGGGGGAGAGGACAAGTATTGATGTATTTTTGTAATTAATGATTGAAAGGTTAAACGTACATAAAGAAAAACAGTTTAAAGCAAATAGAATATGCATAATTACTTTTAATTCATTTTAATTCAACACGTAAAAGCATAGGGAAACCCACTAGGGTAAGAAAATTAATAATTCTAAGGCAAAAGTTTTCTTAGTAACAAGCAAACGTCAGTTGTATCGGATAATACGAAATATAAAATCTAAGAATTGTTGTGGTAAACGGTCGATAATTAACGAACACCTGCGCTTTTAAAAAAGGTTACATTCGTTGAATTTATGAGCATATAAAGACAGGATTTCATAGAAAATATTTTCAACCGTCAGTTTAGTTTGAGCAACAAGCTAGCAAAGTTCTTAAAGAGCAAGGGAAATGCACGATCAGTTATATACTACAGATAGCGACAGAAATAAAAGCGTTGATATTGAAAACGCACGTACTAATACACGTAGAGTGGAGATGACCTGTCAGCAATATCGATCTTTTATAACTCAAGTGGGGTTTTGAACGCGACAGCAGACATGCATCAGACAGAAATTAAGGTAGTAGAGGCGGAGTTTTATGACGACAGAGTATATTATCATTGGCCAAGAACCGACAGTTTTCCAAGCGTAAACAAACGCGACAGGTGGGAGCAATTTCGGATACGTACGGCACGTGAACGGAGTAAATTTCAGGAATTTTCAACACGGTTGTATCAAAATTTGTAGAATCTAAATTTAAAAATAAGCTTTTCACGTGAAGTGTGTCCGGGAGTAGCATTTTAAACTAATATAAATACTGGATGGAAATTATTAAGGCTCTCTCTTGTCTCTTGGTCTTCTCGTCGCTTTTATACTACTTTACTACAGTAGACCAACATTATAGTCGAGTTTTTGCTATGTGAGTATTAGATATGTTCATAAAACAGTAAATGTAGTGCTAGCACGTTTAAATTATTAGTAGTGGCCTTCTATTTAGTAACGCGAAATACGTGTAGTGTATATTAAATTAATAGAGGTCTGGCTACTACTATACTAAGCTACAAAATCAATAAATAAAAGTATAATATATGTGGGGTAAGCACCACAAACAACCAGAATTGTATGCTGTTATGAAATGGTACTTTGAAACGAGGCGCTTTGCTCGCAATTGGAGTTATTGTCTATGAATACTTGAGTATCACAACGCATGGTCACGAAGTCAAGGGGTTTTTGTGATTGTCGTCAAAGAAATGGAAGTCTGAAGCATTCTCCAGGTAATTTATTTCAAATTTCTGTTGTCTAATAAACTTTTGTAAAATTTTGGTGCTGTGTGAGTGAAGTTTGAGGTTTATTTATGGTTATATAAACTTATTGGAAAAGATACATGTAGTGGACAATTTATTGGGGTTATTTAAATATTGAAAAGGGGTGTATTTAAAACTTACTAAATTTTATTCTGAATATAAATTAGATTGTAAAGGGTAAACGGGTCTATAACTTTTATATTAATCTATGCAAGGTAAAAGCATATACATAATAAACTGGGTTATTATGAGCTCACCATACTCCAGTGTTCAGTCAATGTAGGGTAATATGTGGGGCCCTTCTACTCATATCTCATTAAATTTGTTTGCAAATAAGTAGAAAATCAAGGACTTTAAAAACATATCACAATTTGAGTTTGTAATAGTGTACCAAACTGTTTTTATACATGTGAATAATTTGTCTGTAAATAGCGGTAAATAAAAGATTGTATGATTGTTGTATTATTTGGTGATTCTAATGAATGGTGCGCGAGTGTGAATGAAGAATGGTTGTATATTTAGGTATCAAAGAAGAGGCACAGCTAAGCTAGCCAGGGAAGCTGCTGAAGATTTTTGAAGCAGAAAATCAAAGGGTAAGAAATTGTTTTTTAAAGTTGTGCATTTTTGAAAATAGTTTGGTGACACTGCTCGATGTTAAAACTTAAAATCCACGAGAACACAGCAATATATATATATATATATATATATATATTTATATATTCTTCTTGCTTTCACTAAACTCGTGTATATCTTCATTTATTTCTTTATTTTCTAAAACAGTTTCAGAAATACCCAAATTTGCAAACGCTTTCACAAAATTAGACACATTAACAGTGATAGTACTAACAATTCGTCTTCTTCCATTTACCAAGTTTGCTATTAATATTTTGTAGCTTTTTCGCAATATTTATGTAGTTATGGATATCACTAATCCGTTCATTATACAACGTAAATGATTCTTTTTTATAATGATTTGTGATTCAGTGGCAAGTTACACCCATGAAACTGTTGGTCTTAGCCGACCACATGTCAGCAGTCGTACATAAATACATGCTTGTCGGATCTGTTTAATCAAAAAGTGAATGTGGGGTTTAGATGTACCATAAATTCTCGTTCTTGCTGGTTTTCTTATGACTATGCTGAAGAAAGGGCCTTCGCACAAATCGATTAAGCTTTAATTTTCAATCAGAAATTGTCAGTCAGACTTAAGATAGTTTGTTGTTGCATCTAATGATCCCTTTATGTTTTGTTTTGAAAGGAGCTTTAGGCATTGGGCATCAATTTTAGGATTTGCTATACTAATCACTTTATAATAATCAATGTTTAGAATCTAAATACCTATTTCAGTTTGAGCTCCACGAGTACTGTCAATTCCTTTAATGTCAGTACTATTTTCCTTAATTTCAATACTTCTACATGCATTACAGCATAAAGATGTACTTGTAGAGGTAGAGGGATGCTTGGTTGATCTATATCTAAAATACTTAAGAAGTGTATTTAGCTGTCACTTTTTCTGGGGAATGTATTCAGGATCTTCATCTGAAGAATTATGAAGCGGATAGCCTTTGCTGCATTCACTAAATGAATCGATCATAATTCACATATAGAGATTAATTTAAATAACCAGATCACAAATAACAAAATACTAGGTGCATGGTGCGCTTTAATTTGTATTAGTTATTATAATGAGAACGACTGAAGTTGCCTTTAAAAGCTAAACCACCCGCGCTTAAATGCAGCTTCTGCATCGTTTTTGTGTATTGAACGTCGAGACTCAACTAACGCGTGGCACTTGACGGCACCGGTTGGATGACGCTTCAGTTATTCTCCCTAAACTAATGCTCAGCGAAGGTATTCTCGCACTTCTCATTTCTCAGAGAGGGGCAGTTAATCAGTTTCCATGGTTATGGATATACAATTAATCCTTTTAACGATTATAATGTTGGTATTAGACACTAGTTCTTAAAGTTCCCAAAAACTAATTAGCGTATAAACGACCATAGAACTTTGATTGTTACCACGAAATCAACTTATCAATTGTATACAAGTTCGGTACAAGATGAATGGTTTTAAATGCTACCTGTAAATAAAACCTTGAATATCATAAGAAGGAACACATTGAAATAAAGTGAAAAGCGATCGAACGGTGATTTAGTTATCTCCAGATTGTCGTTTTAACAATCGAGTCAACTATAAGCATCTCCGCGTTGTGCGATAGCAAATGGCGCCCAGTGTGGTGCCGATAGCATTGGACAATTGCGCAACGCCCAACCGAAGCAATAGGTATCAAGGGACCAGTTACAAGGCACCAGTAATGCATTGAATTAGACAGTAATACAACAGCGGCGCGATTGCTCCCTGTGGTCTCCAACAGCACCGATCTGGGTCTGTTGCGCCTACCGCCACCATAAAGTCGAAACTGTTTTTAAAGCTTTACTTCAGTATACCAACTTTCGTTCTTGCTATTATTAACTTCCCTATAAAACCGAACAGGGAATTACTTACTTATCAAGATATGCTGTTTCCTGTACTCGAAATACAAAATGATGCTGCTTTGAGAAATACTTTACACACAAGTTTCAGACGTTTTTCTCGTGGGACTAAATAAATTTACTCAGCGTTAATTTAGTTGTTTGACTAGTAATAATAGTTCAACGTACAAAGATATTAAAAGTGTTTCTTTATGTGTTAGTATAAAGCAACCTTGGATTTAGTAAAATGCAAATAATGTTTGACCAATGTTATGAATAAATAAGATATTACACAGTTCTTTAAAACACTATAAACTCGGAAGAGTACAAACATCTACGTTTGTATCTAAGTAGAGCGACCTTAAATTGGGCAAGGTAAGGCACTAATACTGCAATGCAAGGAAAATAAGTACCTAACTCAGTTTGTGTTTGTAGCGTCAAATTCGTATACGACAAATATACACGATGGCGTTAGTTTTGTCATTATATTTAAGAGGTGTGATTAACTAAACAAAAAGCCTATAAGGCACTTTACTCTTGGACCGCTTTGTAATGCCAGACCTAGGTCAACTTAAGTAAAAGTTTTAGGACTACAGTTTTGTCATATGTTGTCACGGAAAATTTAAGTCAAGTTGACGGCCACTAGAAAAGGGCTTAGGTAGCGGCTTTTGGGTTGGGGGTGGTGACAACTTTTGCTCCGGCTTAGTCAGGGTGAGACTCTAATTCAGGGTAGATCAGAAAATGTACTGCACAGATTATATTAATAAGGATTAGTATTGAATCAGAGCCTGGACAAGGAATGCCAAGGCGCCAGGAACTGATAACAATTAAGGAGCGTATGAAACCTAAAGTCCAAGTTCCAACAGACTTCGAAGGAACCCCCTTCCAGATCATAAATATAAAACACGCAACTTCACAAAATAACTATCTTTAATATCGCATCGGAACACAAAAACAATTAATAACAAAAATTCCAAATACCAGTTGAATTTCAATATTACATCAATTATAATTAACACAAGAATAGAAAATACAAAATTAGTAAATATTACCGTAAGGAACCCCGCACGAGTGCATATCAGGGAAGAAGAACTTTTAATTTCTTACTCACTTTAAAGTTATTTATTACTCACGTACTCATATACCCTTGGCCAAGAAAGCATGTAGTAGTACGTAAAATGCACCATAAATTAAGTGCTAGGTGTTCTAATCTCAATTTCAAATAAGCACCTCGTGGGAGCAATCTCTAACAATAGTGTAAATATTAGATACCTTAACGTACTGTTGAAATATTTCACAATTATCTCAATGAATCACTCTAGGCAGTAAAGAGGGTGCCTAGAAATATACTAAATGTTGATTTTTAAATATTAAATTTTGTATATCAGTATTACAGAATTTTGAATGAAGTAGATGTACTTCTTATGAACAGCAATAGCTCAAATTATTAATATTAAGTACTAGTAAAGGAAAATAATAAAACCACAATGGCACTAAATAAGCACAAACACTAACAACGAACAATAAATACATGAAATAATCTTACTCAATGATTAGCTTCTGTACGTAGGTATCTCACATCAAAGGTCGTCGAAGTCCTAGGCTGCTGGAATGATAACCCAGAGTAACGACAGCTGGTCGGCAACTCCAATAAATGATAAATAATAAAGTTGATAGTGCGACAACGTTCTTGAGATAAAGGAGATAGGAGCATAAACAGAATGAAGAGCATACGTATAACGCACAATGAGAAGGCATAGAAAGGAAAAAGAAGAAGAAGAAGAAGGACCCTAAAATTTAATATTAGAAATCAAGTTGCAAACAAAAATTGAGATATTGATTACCACGTAAGTGGGTCAATTAAATGTGCACTAACTGATTTAGAGATAACAGGACGTTACAATATTTAGATTTCAATAACGAACATCTGCACCTAGAAAAATTAAAATAATAAAATTTAATTTATGTTAATTCATACCAATTATGAACGATGATGGTAAATTTAAATCCACTACAAGTGAAAATCGAAGCTTGCAAAAGATATTCTAGAATCATAAAACCAAAATTGCCAAACTACAATAATTATTTGTCGGTTCTACCTAAATCCGTAATCAATACGTTTATATCGGCAGAATACAACTTTCACCAACAACGATCGAAATAAGAATACTTCTTATCCACAAGGACAAAAGCAAAGTACAGCTTATTATCATATTTGTAATTTCAAATGCAGATAAGTAACGTAAATTTGGGTATACGGCAATAACTTGCAATTATAAAGGTTAACACAAATGAAGCGCAAAGGTAACAACGATATAGATAGCAGGACAATGCTATCAGCAGACAATTGAATTTAGAAATATTATATAAATAGAATGCTGACACAGAAGTGTCGACCGGAAGGTTACAATGTTTTTTAAGAAACAACTTACGTATGCTATCCTAAATCACACAACGTACTGTTACAGGCGGAAAAGCTACTACGTATGCAAAATTATAAAATGGGGGCGGCCTGTAAAACAAAAATTAAAGGGGGGTCACCGGCACTAGCTAGCGGAAGGTCGTGGATCATATAGAGGGTTGAAATTTTGAAAAAAGAGTTAAATTAATTTATAATATACTACAAAAATGTGGCACTTACCTTTCATAAAATATTGTGGCTTAATGACAATTGCCAAGGGCGCCAGACAAGTCGAGAATGTCCAGATGTTCGTACAAAACCTTGAGAGACTTGTCATCCCAAGGAGGACAATTGTTTCTTTTAATCAATTCCTCACTTTTTTACTACTTATATATAAAAAAATAAGAAAAACTATTGACTTAATCAACGGCAAACAAAACTATTCAATTCACAGAGCAATAAACGTGAACCTCTTACATGCATTGATTTTAGTTTATAAATTTAAGTGAATAGGTGACTATGGAATTTATAAAATTTTGTGTACATAAGTAGTTATCAAACACTTGTATATGAAAGAAACGTATATTATAAATCGTACACTAAATTAATCCTACGGTTTATGGCCAAAACGTCCTAACAATTAAACTAACTAAAAATTGGCCATGCTACTTAACTATAAAAACTTACTTACTAAAGATTGTCCATTATTTGAGGGTTTGTTTTCCAACGTAGAACAGTTTTTAATTTTGGGAAGAGAATCTCGCTTGTTGCTTCTGTTTGTAATGTTTAAGAAAATTGACTGGCACACGAACTCGGCAGAATTTTTGACAATATCACTTACTTGCTGCGTCACACGCCTACAAGTTTTTAATATTTATCTTGCATCACTACAAATCCGCGAACATATGGGCATAACCCTTGCGAAACTGGAAGAGTAACACTTCTTTCCAATTTTTACTAACGTGATACGAAGTGGAATATTCTAGCTGTCATGCCGGAGAAACGCTACCCGCAAACTACGTTTCTCTCTACTTCTTGACCACGGACGGCCCCATTGAAAAAACTCCTCCGTCTTTGGCTAAAGCCTTCAAATATATAGACTAAATTCCTACCCTAATAATTATGAGCGTCATTTTCTGTTATCCAATGACTGAACAGAACCTCCCACAAAACAAGATTTCAGAAACCAAATCCAACCCCTTTTTAGATGAGAATCACGGAAGCAATTATTCTCCCACGGGTTTAAATTATCTTTTACTTTCTACGAATTACTTAGTTATTGCAATGTGGAATCTACCTATGGCGGCCGTAGTCTGGCATTAACAAAGACCGGCTAGCCTACTTGAGCCGAAATGGATTTTAAATACAATTGATGTCTCCAGACTACTTAAAATTACTTGTAATATTTGAACAAATCAACTTGGAAATAGTTTCCGCTATTTATAATGTTTTGTTTTGTCTAACCCGCTGTCAATCAACAAAGTATTAAGAAGGTTAAGCTTTTCAAACTGAAATTGGTTTTCTTTATTTACGCTAAAAAAGTACTAATACATTTTAATTTTATCGGATTTGTCAGTCTGTACCCGACCTAACTTTTAAGAGGTTTATTGTTATCGAGGGTCTAGAGCATAGGTTCCCAACGGGGGCGGTACCGCCCCCCAGTGGGCGCTGTAGCTTTCAAAGGGGGCGGTAACGAGTACAGGGGCAAAAGGGGGGCGTTCGTGACGTACTTACCTTTTTAGAAAATAAATATATTAAAATACTTTGAAAATACCTAGTTGGCATGAATAGACAGTTTATTTAGCTATCTAAAATGTCTATGTTATTGTTATCGAGAAAATATACTTTAAAACATTTAATTCAGCATTAGGTCTATGAATACCTAATTCCGTTTAATATTGTCCGCAACAAGTCTTTGCAAGTTGATAAGCAAAGACGCGATATGACTTGCTTACAAAGTGCACCGGCATCGCAAACAAGATAAAACATACAAGTTGATGCTTGTATGAAATCAAACGTATAAAAGGCAGGGATAGCTCTAGGAATGTGTTATTATTTTTGTGTGCTTCGCAAATAATCCATGTTCGTGAGTGATAAGTTATATAAGTCATTATAACCATTAATTTTATAATTATCTATAAATTCGTTGAAAAGTTAATTTATTTTAAACCGTGGCAAGTTTTGGATTTTAAAATGTCTGAATCTAAGAAGAAATGCCGACAGTACAGTCTTTTGTATTTGAAATATGGATTTACGCACTCTCCTGTAAACCCATCATTACCCATGTGTTTACTTTGCCAAAAAGTTTTCTCAAATGAAGCCATGAAGCCTTCTAGGCTACAAGAACATTTAAATAAAATGCATACTGATAAAAGGACAAAGATTTATCCTATTTTCAAGAACTGCAGAAGAAATATTTGAAACAGCCAACTATATCAAACCTATTTGCGTCGTCTTCTAAACAAGAAGATGATGGACTACGAGCATCATATAACATTTCATTGTTAATCGCAAAAACGGGAAAACCACATACCATTGGCGAGGAACTTATCTTGCCGGCAGTCAGAGAGGTAATAAAACTGTTCTTCATCATAAGACATCGGCAGATGTCATCAGAAAAATTCCTCTGAGTAATAACTCAGTGCAAAGGAGAATAGACGAAATGGCTCAAGACGTTGAAATATCATTATGCGATTACTTAAAACTTGCAATTTTTCCATTCAACTTGATGAATCCACTCTACCAAATAACGAAGTACTGCTGTTATCATACGTTCGGTTCATAAAAGACGAAAAAATTTATCAAGAGTTATTATTTGCAAAAATTTGGAAACTGATACAAAGGGAGAAACGATATTTAATACCATGAGTACGTTTTTCAAGAGAAAGAAATACCTATGCATAATATTTTGTCGGCAGCTACTGATGGTGCTCCAGCAATGACGGGACGTCATAAGGGTTTCATAGCTCATTTGAAACAAACAGTACCAAATGTACTCGCTATACATTGTATTATTCATCGTCAGCACTTGGTTGCAAAAAAATCTGAACGAACGTTTGCATTCGTCGCTTCATTACGTTATTAGAGCAGTAAATACGATTAGAAGCAATTCATTGCATGACAGATTATTTAGCCAACTTTGTAGTGAAAATGATGAAGATTACAATCGCTTGCTGCTGCACACAGAAGTTCGTTGGCTCTCAAAAGGTACTTGTTTGAACCGTTTTTTCAACTATTTGATTCAGTACTGGACTTTCTTGAAAACAGAAACGAAAAATTGCGCGAAAACCTGATTATACATAAAAATGACATCGCTTATTTGACAGACTTGTTTAAAATATTTAATGAAGTCAATTTACAATTGCAAGGTGACGAATTGAATTTAATTAAAACAAAAAAACGTCATAGCTGCTTTTGTGGGAAAACTTCTTCTATTCAAACGAAATCTAGGGAGAGGTGAATACAGCCACTTTCCCACATTATCAGCAGTCTCTGCAAAACATGAAGATTTACTTACTTACTGCCAACACTTGGACGTTCTTCATGTTGATTGTGTGGAGCGATTTCAGGATATTTTAAACATGAATATACCGGGTTGGGTTTTAGATCCTTTCGCAAATGCAGATACAGCAGAATCATTAAATTTAGAAGAGGAACTCGTAGAACTCACAACTAACGAAGAACTAAAAGTAAAATTCAGAAATGGATATCAAGAGTTCTGGCTTCAAAAACCAATACCAGTTCTTTACCCTGGATTGTGGTCAAGAGTACAGATATTTTTAATTGCATTTCCTTCATCTTATTTGGCTAAGCGTGGGTTCAGTGCAGTAGCTAATTTATTGTCTAAGAAAAGGAACAGACTGCACATTACTGAACGTGGCGATTTGCGGCTGATGTTAACGAAATTGGAACCCGACATTAGCAAATTGTTAAAACTTCACCAGCCTCAACTATCTCATTAATTTTTCTTCTTAATCTTTTTTCTGTTCATTATGTATTCATATTTAAGTTTTTAATAAACAAGTTTGTACTACATTTGATAGTCGTTTTAATTAAGGTTTACTTTTGCGATTTTTAATATATATACCTTGTCCAACGCTTTAGTGAACGCTTGTAATAGCAGTTAAAAGTGCAACGTTCGTATATGAGTATCTATGTATATATATATATATATATATATATATATATATATATATATAGATAGATAGATACTATGCAACAATATTTTAATATTCGTTATAATGTACTATGATGAGGAGGGGGGCGTTGGAAGTTTTTTTTCCAGTAGAGGGGGCGGTGGTTCAGAAAAGGTTGGGAACCTATGGTCTAGAGCTTTAAATGATGACCTGCCGCTGGAATTTACTAGCCCGAAGCTATCGGTAAATGTGGTCTTTTATTATAAAGGATCCTAAATAAAATGAGGTGTAAATTTTTGTTTATACTTTATTCAAGTTACTGAATTTTTAATTAATTAATTTGTTTAATTGTTAACATTACAAAATAATGTTACAGTACATAAAATGATTTCAGAATGAGTGTTCAAAATTTCCACTGTATCTGCAAGTTCGTAGTTGGTATAATTCTCGTGTTTTCGTATTTACAAAAAACAATTCATTAAGCTGATAACACGACAAAAAACTCCAATTAACTAGATCCAATTATAATTAAGTTCCAACACTGCATTTAAGTGTTGCCTAAGCACGTAGTGGAACACACAAAATCAAGCAGGTGAAACAAACAAAATCTAACAGCCGGTTGCGAGCTATGTAATGAAAAAGTTTATTCGACTTAAAGTATGATATGGTATTTTGCATAAACGCTGATTGTAACAAACGCAAAAGTACGTCAAAACCCAATACAATTGACCACATCAGGGTTATAGAATATTGCTTTATGTTGTGATTATTATCTAAACATGCAAATTTTAGAAAAAAATTTAAACTTATTTCAATAGCAGTTAAAGTGCATTAAGTTATTTCGTTTGGCAGTAAAAATGCACTCTATTTCACTAATTTAAGTTTGCTTAGAGTCACAACTTAGTTGGCCGACTTTAAAGCATAATGTAATTGTATATTTTATTTGTGACCTAGTTAACATTGCCGTGGTTTTAAAACAGCTTTGATACTTTTTGTGTATCCGTTTGTAGCTAAACTATTTGCTTTAGTCTCCAAGGTTTATTAACAAACCTTATGAGGATAGTTCTTAGGTTTTTATTCGCAGCAGTTCAATTTTTAAAACATCTATATATTAAAAATAATTACTCATAGGTATCGTTTTCCGTTTTGATTATACATCCATCTATTTGAAGCATACCTGTAGCATTTTCATACGCTAAATAATGTGACGTAGTTACATAACGTATTTAGAGTTATTTGTACTAAGTAGACTAATTTAAAATGAGGTATGGTTGTCGGAAAAGCCATGATGCTATTTTTCAATGTTTTAAAAGTGTATTTATTGACATATAGATATTAAATCATTCATTGGTATATTGTCCATTTAACTTTAACTTTTTGCCATCTTTCAGAAGGCTTTATAACTCAAAAACTTTCACCATAAATATAAACATTCATCAGCTTACCATAATAAAGAGTTTCGGCAATTAAGACAATAAATAAAAAAAAGATACAGGGGTGGCCTACCAAAAATACATCAGTCAAGTAGAGGAGGGTGTTATGTCAGATCCTATGTCTTTCTAGACATACATGTCTAATAAGAAAAAAAACAATAACGAAGCTCAAAGTTTTATATATGAAAACAAAAACCTTAAAAATTTAGATGCAATTGTGAATGATTTTTTTGAATATTTTTCCACTGTATATACTGAAAAATCAAGTTACAAAGTAAAGTACGAGCTGGAGTTAAACAGTAGTATTTCAGATACTTTTAATTTAAGATTAATAACCGAAGACGACGTAAAAATTGCCATAAAAAGATTGAAAGCCAATAGGTCAGCAGGACCAGACGGGATTCTAGCTTACATATTTAAAGGCTGTATGGAAATATTCATGCAACCTCAACACGCACACACACGCACGCACGCGCGCACGCGCGCGCGCACGCACGCACACACACACGCACGCGCGCACGTATGCGCGTACGCACGCACGCACGTACACACGCACGCACGCACGCACGCACGCACGCACACACGTACACACACACACACACACACACACACACACACACACACACACACACACACACACACACACACATTCATATTCATTATAATTAAGTATAATTTCATTACATGGAAGGATTATTTAAAAATGAATAAACAATAATAATTATAGTTAACTTAGTGGAAATATGTAACTAGGCGTACGCCTGTATATTTCCAATAAATAAATAATTCCTCATTCATAAAGATCTGTCCTTATCAGCGAAAAACTAAATATGATGCCGAGTCACAGCCTCATCTGAATCAAACATTATGTTACGTAATGAGCTTTGTAAAGATTGAAACTAACAGAAATACGGAGAACTGGCGTATATGCTTAATGTGGCAACACATCCCATCCAATATTCAATATTTTCTATCATGTGACCAAACTCACATGTGATTAAACATTGTCGTGATGGAGCACAACTCCTTTATGATTTACGAGTTCTCCACGTTTCTGAATGATGCATTCATTCAATTTAATCAATTGTTGACAGTACACTTCTGAATTAATGCTTTTATTCCTTGGTAAAGTCTCGAAATACAAGACCATTTTAAAATCTCACCACACTGGTAGCATGCTTTGCTCTAGTGAAAATCTGCTTTGGATTCCGTTGGAGGAAAATTACAAAACCGGTTTCAAAATCGTTTGCGAACCGCATTCATATGCACAATCCCTTTCTCGTTACCACCTATTAGGCGTTTCAAAAAAAAATCGTGATCCCTGTATTTCATAAATAGTCGGAGATGTTGATGGGCGCCGTCAACTGAACTTCATTGGGTTCATGTGCGAGTCAAGTATCCAGCTTGCTATTGCTCTAGCTCCGTCAAATAGTCAGAATGCTTCAATGATCAATATTTAATCTTTCAGTAAACTTTGTTGTGTATCGCTGGTTTGATTTGATAGTCATTAACTTGGGTTTGCCTTTTTGACCAAGAAGTATTTTTGAGATCAAAATTACCAACACGAGATTTGTAATCCATCGTTAGCATTGACGTTCTTATACAGCATTGTCTCTATTAACTTTACACAACTTTTGGCAAGTTTAACGCGCGTTTTTTTCTTTTCGGAAGTAAAACAATAAAATACGGCGAAAGTGCAAATTTTGATTTTCCATTTTCAGCTTGCTGTAAAATTCACAAACAACTAAATAAATTGATTAATTTTCCACAAATATAAGCTCTAACATTTTACGATTTGATAAAACAATAACATATATATATATATATATATATATATATATAATATATATATATATATGTGTGTGTGTGTGTGTGTGTGTGTGTGTGTGTGTGTGTGTGTGTGTGTGTGTGTGTTTAAGATTTTTCTATCATTAAATAATTATTTAATTTTACTATAGAGCATCTTTATAAGTACTTATACAGCCGTAAATTCCTGTTAAGAACAGACCATGCTGCACTAAAATGGTTACTGCAGTTTCTAATTCCTGAAGGGCAAGTTGCAAGGTGGATAGAACGGTTGCAGGATTATGACTTTGACACAGAACTTTGTGTAGGAACTAGCCATCGGAATGCAGACGCTGTATCAAGGAGACCTTGTCCGGTAGACTGCAATCATTGCTCCAAGATGAAAGAGAAAATAAGAGAGAAAATAAGTGAACGGCGGTAACCGATGATACTTGGCAACCCGAAAGAATACGAGTAGATTGGAGAATAGTCCGAAATACGCTAGAAGTAATTTTCCAGGGAACCAACGTCCAGGTCCTTGTTTGTTGCTATCAACCGGTTGCCTACCAAGACCAAGAAAAGAGTGTTGACTGTTATTTCCAACAATGTGGTGGATGCACCAGAGGAGATAGCTGCCGATACCGTCATCAGTCATCGAATTGGCGTCAAAATGTTTTTACAGTTACGAGACGTAACGATTTTACAGTGGGGGCAGTGCTACAAACTACTATTGGGCAATCCGTCGAACACACAAGCCGCGTAACCGATGTACATTCTACAGAAGTCTCGAACATTCCGACATATTCCGGAGTATGAATCACCTATTTAATTCAGGATATATATAAGACCGCTGATGAAGTACAGAGTGAGTCTATATCTAAATGTCGAATATAAATTATATCGTGTAAAGTTAATTAGTTACGCTTTTGAAAGTTTTTGTTAAGAAGACGTATGGTTAAGAATTTAGTTTAAGAAGATATTAGTGCTTGTAAAAACATTAATGTTATAGTGCTTCATTGTTAATTGGACTGAAAACATCTATAAATACGGCATATACTGTTAATTAGACTTGTGAACAGTGACTAATAAAGGCTTTTGTTATTACTTGTTTTAAATTGGTGAAACGCGTTAATAGTAGCCCGCTACATTATGTATAATTGAAATCACGAATTGAAGTTTATTTTCAGACTTTAGAAGTGAAAACAAGGTTATTTCTTCACATGATACACAAATCAAACTCGAAAAAAAAAACCACCTAGTAAAACAATTGGTAGTAATTCAGAGCAATGCATCCATATTTTATTATTCAAAAGTTCATGCTACTCGTATAACGTTAGAAACAATGTCGTCAGCTAGAAACTGTTCATTACGTGGGACTTTTCATGCGCCATAGCATTTAAGGTTTTCAAGCAAAAAAAATATTTACATAAATTGCCCTAGTGATACACTGTTACCTACTAATTGTACGTCAAAAGCAGTTTCTTGTAAATGTAAAATGCTTTCAACACAGTTGTATCCTGACAAACCTTTTTTTCGAACAGAATAAAGTTGCTTGGTCAGTATGCTACTACTTCCGGTAGCATTTTAGTTTTGTAAGTATAAATACAACGCAGATATTTGTGTATGATAGTTACAGTGAGGCGTAAAAAGCTCGAACGCTATTAGATAGTTTAAGCATGCAAAGTGAAACGACAGAATCATGTCAAAAGCGGATTACACTAAATAAGAGAAACGTCAAAAAAATGGCTGTACGTTTAGGACTTGCTCATTGCAAAATTTCAGGTAAGTTATCATACAAAACCAAGAATAAGGAAAAGTTATATCTTTAGTATGATGTTGATGGTTTTGTTTAATTGAATATTTATGATAAATTACTGTCATCACCTGTAAGTTTGAACGTTCACTCGCATACAATGAATTTGCAATTAGGCTATTTAAACTTTAATAAACCCGGCATTATTGACATGCTATTGGGAACAAACGTTGTCGCCCATATCTTATTAAGTGAAACCTGCAAACGTTGCGGAGTTGAACCCCTTGTTATCAATACAACATGTAAATGGGATCTGACAGGAAAATTTGTTTCTCATGTTCTTTGTACATATCGTTATGTGCTGTCGTTAAACCTTTGAAGTGGAACATTTGTCAATTTGGAAACTAGAAAACATTCAAGAGTAAATAAAGTTGTCTCTTAGCGAGGAAGCTTGCGAAGAAAATTTTATGGAAAATTATTTGAGAGATTGAACTGGTCGTTTTATTGTTTCCTTGGCATAAAAGCGTCCAAAACTTAATTTTCTAAATTTTCATAAAGTTACACCTCGCAGATTTATTTTATTAAAACGTCGTTTATCAAAAAACAGAACTGTATAAATAATAAAAGAGTTTCTTACAAAACTATTTAAACAGTTGTCGACTAAGATTGTAAACTCAACAAAATCTTAGGTAAATTACGCACTTCATTATTTTGTTGTGAAACCCGACAACTTTACTACAAAAGTATGTCATTTTTGATGCATCTATGTCAACCCCTTGTGGAAGCTAGTTAAGTAAAAACTTGTTGACTGGTTTTCCTTGTTCAAAGGATATCACAACATGACCGCAATGATTAAACACATATTCTTCTACTAAACCATTGTGAGTACTAGAGAATAGTTTGGACACTCCAATTATTTGAGCTATTTTCATTTACTATTACAGGTTTGTCAAAAAATGTTCTTATTTGAGAAAGTTTTGTTTCCCTTTTACTGTAAGGGTTCTATCGTCAGACAGGTGTTGAACTCACTGTGCAAATATGTAGTTTTTGTTCTAAGCAAATGGAATAACAACATTGCTGTTGTGCTAGAAAAAATACCAAAATATCTGTGTTATTAACAAACAAGTGCGTTGGTGAATTGGCATACTTGGTAGAAAAAAGGAGGCACTGTTCTATGGCATTACTTGTAGGTTAATTTTTATTGCAATAGATTTTTTAAATACAATACTTAAGTTGTGTGATTTTTGAACACCTGAAACTTGCTGTATAGTTTTCAAAACAAATCAAGTTTTTTTCTTAATTTTCCACTTTAGAAATTATTAGGATTAATCGTAAAATTTTAAAATACATTGTTTCCGTATGAAAACTTTATCAATTCTTGGACTGTGATTAGAAAGAGTATGGATTTTTCTAGAAACGATTTTAATGCAACAAAGATTAACCAATGAGTTGATGTTCTGTTAGTAATACACCGCTTCAGTTTAACCAACCTTGCACGTTTGCAAACGTCTGTATGTACTTAACTTGTCCGTTATGGGAAGAATGTATTATAATATTTCTAGACAGGTAGTAAAAGAACAGTATTCGGGCTTTATATAATAACTTTAACGATAAGAAAATAGCCAATTGGGTTTAACTCAAGTGTGTGAAACACATCGTTGCTTGTTCATAACAGTGCTCTCATTTTTGTACGAACCTTCAGTGTATAACAGCAATTCCAAAATCCCGATACGGTCATATAGAACTATTGAAGTATCGCCGTTACTATACTAGAGCTACGGTATGAAACGTTAGCCAGCGTTGTACAATTTACACCAAGGAAGTCGTAAGGTACTGCAACAAATATTATTGAAGAAACTCTATTAAATCTTTAATGATGAAGATAAGAATGTTGTTCAAGGAAGCTTCTGGAGACATTTTCCTCACCATGTAAGCTGAAGTGAACCTTTCCAACAGACAATTTACTGTTTCTCTTTACCTGAGGATAGTCTTCTTACTAGATGTTCAAAGCATCATTAATAAATTATCTGTTGAAAGGGTTCACTTTAATCTACCTATTATGGAGAATATCTGCGAAGACTTTCTTAAGTAATATCCTTATTTTAAATGATTAAATAATTTTTCTTGTCGAAAAAGGTATTTAATTTTTTTAAATAATTTTCTGATTGTAGGATTTTTACCTGCAATTTAAATCGTGCCAATGTTCTGATATATCGTTCAATATAAGTGTTAGGTTATAGCGGTATAGAATGTAAGTGGAGCAGCTATAAAGATAGCAATGCATAATGTACAGACACCATGCTATATATAGGGTTCAGGTATAAAGAACGTTAATAACGTTTAATCAGTGGCGGTTTTCTTTAAGAAACAATGTTTCTTAAATCCAGTGTATAGAAATTAAAATTACTTTAATGAATATAAGAACTCTGACGGAGAGTTCAATGCAGGGTGCTATAGTAGAGGTCTGCAGCGATTCATGAGGTAGCCCGCCAACGGTCCGACGGTCCGTCTACAAGCGGTTCACTAATGGTCAAGGAGCCATTAGTTGCACCACAAACACAACGGGTCAATTTTACTGTATAGAAATTATCATCCCTATCATACAGTATGCATTCGATACCTGGTTGACATTAACGCCACCCTCTTCTAGAACGAAACTAAATACAATAATCCGCCCTTCCTGCTATATACACCCCGCACATACAGAACCACATCCACACTAGCCCTATATACCATTTCATCAAATCCCTTCCATAGAATTACAACTCAACGCAGCCCTACAAATCCGTAATCTGAAACGCAACCTTCCAATCCAACTCCACGACACCATCCTAACTCTTAACGAATACAAAACACTGCCTATATCCAACATTAAAACCCGCATTCGTTCGTCGTTAAACCATTCTTGGCAACAACTCTGGTCCACAGCCCCATCCGGCAGATACACATACGACCTGTTCCCCCGAACTACTAAAAATCCCACAACACGTATCCTACTCCAGCCTTCAAACAATACAATTCCTAACCTCTCACGGCAAATTTCGATCAAAACTTTACTTTTTCAACATCACACCATCCCCATATTGTTCTTGCGACAACTCCACTCCTGAAACTCCTTACCACTTTATCTACACATGTTCACTACTATCCACCTCTCGCTCAAACTTTAAATCCGCACTAAACCTAGATCCCTAAACTCCACTACCTAGCATAACACACCTCATCACGCACAATCCTAAGCTACTAAGCAAATTCCTCATCGACATCCTAAACACAAAACCCTCAATAAACACTTAAACACTCTAATACATAATCTACCCGCATTCCATACTCCACAAAATGCACAACACATTTGCTTACTCCCCTACACCAAACATCCAGGCACTACGAAGAAAAGGGGACTTACCTCACCAAAAAAACCAGTCGCAGCAACAGATCTCAACACACAATAATCAAAAATCATCTTTAAAAAAGAAATCTATTTTTTAAAATTATCACCATTATTATGTTCCTACACTTAGACAATGGCCTATATTAAATA
Organism: Platerodrilus igneus; assembly: GCA_036346225.1. Taxonomy (NCBI): domain Eukaryota; kingdom Metazoa; phylum Arthropoda; class Insecta; order Coleoptera; family Lycidae; genus Platerodrilus; species Platerodrilus igneus. The sequence continues at coordinate 700,257 of JARFIW010001036.1, forward strand.
AATAAATAAATAAATATAGAAAGTATATACTTGTTTAAAGAATGTACACCAAAGAATCTCTAATGAAAGTAGTAAGTTAAATTCAGCAGGATTTGGTAAATGCTCGTTCTGTCAGTTAGTCGTGTGGTATACCTAGAACAACGTCACACAGACACTTAAACCACCTTTATATCCAAAAGACAATAATTAATGTACCTAAAGCAAAAAGTTACAAATACAGAACTTTGATGAAATGTTTTATAATTTCGATATCACCAGAATTAGTAAACATGGAGTTTCCATGGACTATACGAGCTATATTTGCTGGAATTTGCTGTCAAACTGCAGGAAAGCAAACGCTCTATTATCTCTAATATTACATAAAAACGTGGTTCTATTTTAAAATGCGTGTTTTTTTAAAAAGCCTTTATCAAACAAAATATGAATTGTTATTAGAGTCTTTAAGAGAAAAAAATTGGGCAAAGATTTGATTATAGTGCCTTAAAACACAGATTTTGTTATAATGCTAACTTGATTGTATTGTGGAAGTAAGATGACATGGATTTACGATGTTTTTTTAGATCACATAAGCGGTAGTGTGGCATACTCAGCATTAAAAGAAATGTGCTTGCAGTGCTATAGTAATCAAAATTCAAAACAATTTTACAAGTATTGTGAAAGACTTTGAAATTGATAAAGGACGGTATAAGAAGAATTTAGATAACTACAAATATTTGGATAGTACAACAGATTGGTTACGATTCATAGTTTAATTATGACAGTCGTTGAAGACTTTATACAAGTAAACGCAATCTTCAACTGATACAAGAGGCTATACGAGGAAAAGTTTGTGGAGCTTAAAAATGGTTACACTACTTCTCAGCGATATCTTATAAAAGTTCACAAACAATTACTTGAACAGTTGCAAGAAACTGCCTCGCACTTACAAGGCATATTCAAACAGATATTCAAACAGATATTATGGTTGAACTCAAGGATAAATTTTTAAAGCAACTTAACAGCGTGCTTTCTTACATATTTACTATTCATGTATATTGAGGAGAGATAAAGATGATTATGTAGAAGGATTGATGTATGGAGTGAAGTATTGTGCAGAAGAAAATGAACGGAGCTTGAAGAAGAAAATGTTGGAAATTACTCCGGAAATTAGCGCTATAACCTTAGATAACATGATATGTTCTCTCACTAAAGGTCTATACAATCTGGTATTCTTTAACAATATTAGTTCAGTAGATGATGATTTCAATGTATGAGAAGTTTGTCAAATTACTCGCATATGATCGAATCAACATCAATTTTTAGAATAATATTTAACCCATTGAAACGATTGGTTTCGTAGTTTCTACATTTCCCATTATTCATAGTAATTTGGTATTATTTCCGTGCTAAGATCTTCATAGTCTGTAATACCTTTTATGTTAGTTAAATTGATAACTTCAATTTGGAGGTTATTGATAGGAACCTGTTGATGAAGCCATTGTTTTTCTTTCAACGAACGCCGCTTTTGACAACAAGTCTTTTGATGCATTCATCTTAATCTTGCCTTATGGCGGTTTTGGATGTATTAAATAATACATTTGTAAAGTAGATTTTGGTATTTCATTGGTTTATGCGTTTATTTTCTACTCGCAATACCGCCTTGCGGATATTTCTTGCTTTTACTTATATTAGGTGAGCCACGTTTTATTGTTTTCTTATATTAATTATTTATCTTTTAGAATCTTGTATTGTACGAATCTCAAAGCTGCTCTTTGTTAGCTATTAATTCATTGAAACCCACTTTCGTGGTAAAGTATAACTTCCAGATATTTCAGCACTAATATTGCTTATTTCAGGGTTTTAATCTTGGTATTAAGCCTAGCCTTAATCCTGGTTTTAATCTTGTACTATTCAGTCTGATTTTTAGATCCAGTTTCATGTATAAGTGATCCAGAAACAGATCCTTATACCAGCTCTTGGGTGTTCCTTGTGAGCCCACTTCAATTCTCTACTAATCATCCGTTTGGATTCTTGTTTAAATTCAAGATTAAATATTACTTTATTCAGTGGTTTAGGTACTGAACAATCGTTGGAAGCGGATAGCATTGATTTGCGATCCAGACTCCAGGTTGAATACTTAGAAGTTAGTTATATTGCTGTATTTGCTGTGCGTTGCGTTACGCAAGCATTGGCGTAATTATTGTTTACTCTCGCTTGAATCCGTGTAATTAGTAGGATGCTGGTTATATTATTGTGTTGTTATTGGTAAACTATATTTAACTCTTGGTATCCTGCCACCAGCTGTTCGTGTATTTACTCATGTTACAGGTCAGCACTGGAGCACAGTGATCCACTAGCCAGTGATTGCATCGTCCAAGTATGCTTAATTTATGCCTTTTTCTGGTGAGTAATCATTTACATTAATTAATATTTATTCCTATCCTGTAGGGAAAAAGCCATTTGTGTGTATTATTGTACGACCTTTCTCCTCTGTGTTTTCGAAATTTACTTACTAGCGAGTAACATTTTGCGGCGAGTTTAATGTCAATTTGTACTCGCCAACAGGCGAAAGATACTTTAAACTTATTGCTTTCAGTGGTATACCGGTTTATATGATCCTTTATCTGTATTATTAAAACATGTTAATATTTGCATTGCCAATGTGGTGTGCATATAATTCCAGATAATTTGCTCGTGCTTGTAATTCAGTTATTTTGAAATATAGTTATATGATTGTAGTAGCTACCGTGGTTATAGTTATTTTGCTCTTTAAGTGTGATATTATCCGAAACCATTGGGACTTGGGGTTTCGTAGTTTTTTCGGCATTTTAATCAAGTCTTTGGCGCCTTTTATACTGTATTTACTTGTAGGTCTGTTCGGGTTCTTAACGACCTACTTGCAGGAATCAAGATCCACCCCTGCAGAAGAGTTTTTATTAGTCGAGGTGCAATAAGTCACCGTATCTACCCTAAAGAACCCACCTTTGTAAGCTTTCGTCAGAATACCGTGACACCATACGTGACAAAAGATTTAACAGATTTCCTAACAAACAAAAAACGTATACAAATAATGTACTCAAACATCTCAATCAATTTCGAGACACACATGCTACAACTAAACAATGTGTGGACATGAAATTTAAAAATATTTTGGTTCTTTATTGACTAGTACTCAAGACTTGATTTATAAATTCACGGATATGAATGACATAATACGGAAAAAGCTTGATAAATTATATAAGGCCTATCAATCGCTTTACTACGCAAGCAGTAAGACAATAGTGGCAATTTGTACGAACCCAATATCAACTTTCAAAGTCCTGCATTCGATATTTTGTAGACTACTACAGATTATCTCAGTAGCGTGCAAAATTGCATAAAACATTACAAACTTGGATAGTTAAGTACTGAACACAAATGAGTACAGGGATTATCGTTAGGGAATTATTTAAACCAGCTAAAAGAATGTCTGTGCGTTGTCACTTGCTGCTTAAGCCTATGAAGCAAGACTTTTCAAGCATATTTATGCGAATATGAACCGTACTATGGTGCGGCCAATGGTAACGTGCATATTCCAATGGCACTGATTTGTTTTACGAAATATATTCTGGCCCGCTTATTAAATAATAAAACTGTCTTACAAGTTTCAAATGCGATAAGGAATATATTAAGGAATATTTTGCAAGACACACACAACATTTATGCAAAAGTCAACTTGCAAACAGAAAACGGATCGAGATTACAGCGTGGTTTGGGGGTTCGTGTTGGATGTAGATGCCGGTTTATTACTCTGCCGATATCTGAGTTACGATAGTTGTTTTTTATAAGACTAGTTTTAAGATGGGCCAGTTCATTAGATGTGTTCTGGTTGTGAAATCTTAATTGCACGGTTGACTAGAGAGTTGATTACCGATGATTTTTGTGAGGGTTGATGATGTGAGACGCATGTAGGTATCTGTCTGTGTGTGTGGGTTATCGATATACGGAATGACTAGTCGTCCGTTAAGTTGGCGCTCCACGAGAACGTCAAGGAATGGCAGAGTTCCGTTCTTTTCAATTTCTATAGTGAACTTAATATCTTTATGTTGATTGTTTATGTGATCTAGAAAATTATTGAGCGTTTAGTGTCCATGAGGCCAGATTACAAAAGTGTCACCTACATAACGGAGCCAAGTTTTTGGTTTAAGGTCTGTGGATTTTAGAATCATAAATTCTAAAGATCCATGAATATATTGGTCACAATAGGAGATATAAATAAGCCCATTGGTGTGCCCGAGATTTGTTTGTAAAATTGTCCGTCGGAGACAAAATGGGTAGAAGTTAAGCGTTTTTCAATAAGCGTGGTCAGGTACTCAAATTCGTTTTCTTGAGATAGGAGTTGTTTAATAATGAAGACAGTGTCTATGACAGGTACGTTTATAAATAGGAATGTTACGTCAGAACTGACTAGTATATCATTAGGGCCTACCTCAATATTTGCAATTAGTTCTATGAAATGAGTGGAGTCTAAAACATTAGTAGGGGTGTTACCGGAATAAGGTTTTAAGAAATTTGTTAGGTATTTTGCCAGATGGTAAATTGGCGAGTCAATTGTGTTTACTATCGGGCGGAGAGCGACAACAGGTTTATGGACTTTAGGAAGGCCGTACAATCGATGTGGTTTAGATTCGCTAGGTATTATGCGTTTTTGGATAGTTTTGGGAATATTGGAGGATTTGATAAGTGCTACAATGTCACGTTCAAGCTTTGAAGTGGGGTCTTTTGCTATAGGGGTGTAGGAACCGTCTTGTAATAATTGTTTAATCTTTTCTTTTTATTCTGTACTGTTTAGAATTACAGTTGCATTACCTTTGTCTACAGGGAGTATAACAATTTTCTTGTTTGTTCGTAGGTGTTTTAAGGCTGTCAATTCTTGCTTTGTCGCATTTTTGTTAGGAGTTTTGGCATGTCGAAGACATTTAGTTGTTTTAAAGCGAATTAAGTTGGCATCGTCTTGGGGTAGAGATCGGATCGCTGATTCTACAGAGCTAATGATTTCCTCTGTGGGAACTTTTCTGGGTGCAATTGAAAAATTTAGTCCTTTGAAAAGGTTATGTAGTTAGTTTTCAGATCGGATGTGTTGTGATCGATTTATGACGGTATTTGAGGACAGAGTTTTCAGGTAAGATGTTTTTTTAGAGTGTAAAAGGTTCTTGGAAAGTTGCAAGAATTTGCCTAGGTGGGTTTCTGTAGCGAGTTCGGCGGTTTTTTGGGCTTGCAAGTATGAAATTCGGCCAAACAGAGTCTATCATCTCTATTCATGATCACTCATGCATCAAGTTCTCGCCCTATATAAACTACTACTTTCGCTACTTTCACCAGTTACTTCGCCACAAGGCACCTTTTTGGCTTTGAATGTGCTAGTGGGTCTGCTAGTTCAGGAATAACTCTACTCTTTACACTTTAACTTAATATTATCTTTCTCATCTTTATTATTATTTTTTATTTTATTACTCATTTTCTTTTTCTTGTCCTGATGAAGCCTCTTATAAAAGTGGGCGAAACCTCGATTCTAGTTTATAAAATGACACGGTCCGAACCCGGAACTATAAATATTTATAATGACTCCGGCCATGAAAGCCTCCGATAAATTATTACAGCTTATTTAAAAGCAGTTTGCCTGTTAGCCTACAGTACTGTTGACACCTAAGATAAATTTTTATAAATAATTTGTCATTATCTAGTTTCCTAAGGAATACTTCACAATTTTCTTTTTGGTTAAGTTATTATTTTTTCTGGAGGGGTGAACATTTAATATCACTAACATCTTGCGCTTTTAATTTTTAATGTTACTCCCGCATGAAACGTTTAACTGTAAACATTTAAAAATTATAATTGTTATTTGGAAGAAAATCAACAAAGCAAAGTCTATTTTTGAAATTATACGAAGTTTTTATGAAAACTTAATATCTATATTTTTTCTACCAATCTATTCCACCATAAAATTGTGGTAGATTAATATTACCTATCGAGAATTCTTATGTAACTGTGTCAAACCCAGGGTAAGGTTTGGATGGAAATTGGCTTATAGTAAAAGAACACTCTTAAGACATTTAGCTAACTGGGTTTTTGGCCCACGGTCGCATGAGATTGGGTCAGTGGGTATATTTAAGTTGAAAGAAACAAAATAAAGGACGCCACCTAAATTTTTTATAAAGCAACTGACTAAATGAATTTGCTTAAAGGAAAATTTGGAAACCTATATTATCACAAACCACTTTAAATACAAAGTTTGATTGTCACACATATCATACTTACATCTGATCGTCTTCTTCAAGGATCTAACGATGAGTGGGGTGACTTTGAAATATAATTTCTACCAACATAGACACCCTATATATATTGCGGATCAGTATGAATACGTAATCTTTAAATTAAGTTCAATTGATTTCTGCTATCGTGATGCTCTTTCGGATAAGTTTACATTGTAAACACCAAACAAAATTTGGAGAATTTAATATTACTAAAAAATGAACTGAAGTCCAAAAAAAATAATTCTGTATTCTCTTTCAAGAAAAATAAATAACATCATAATAAATAAGAGTACTTAATAAAATTCAATTCTTATGAAAGTAATTTTTAAATCAGATATTTAATTATGAACATTATTTTTTTTTATTAGGTAGTCACTGTAGCGCTACTCGACCTCACAATGTTTAAATATTTTTTATTTAACTTTTGGCAATTATCAAAATTGACAGATTAATTTAAGTTCCAATTTTCATCATATAGGACTCAGGTCTTATAAATTAAAATATTAGTATTTTAATTTGTCATAAACAAGATAACTGTGACGAAGTATGTCTGCACCTGTACAATCGGTGAGATATGATATCTTAAGTTGAGCACACTATTAATTAGAAAAGGTTATAGTACTCATTGTACTTTATATTTTACAAAATGATCTTTTGAAAATTAATTAACAAAATTATTTATACAAGTCATAATAAATTGCATACTGCAACCTGAAGTAAAACAAGCTTCAAAAGGAAATCATTACATGCAAAATTTACGTAATGGACTTTGTAACATTAGCGTTATTTTAGAAACTAATACTTTCTTACCGATAGCGGCAATGACCTGTAACCTTCAAATGACATGTGCATCAGTAGAACACGCCGGCTGCATAGCGACGTCGGCCACGTGTGGATCAAAGTTACTTACTCATTTACCTTCTTAACGAGTTTCATAAATTTAATTAAATCAAACCAAATAAAATATTTTCGTTGATCCAAGACTGCATCGAAATTACGAGAAATTACATCAAAATTATTACAAGACCATCCACATTTCCAGAGTTATCAAAGTTTTAACATTTCAGAGTTTCAAAGTTTCAAAGTTTTCAAAGTTTTAGGATTTCAGATTTTCAGAGTTGCACTATAATAAAATAATTAATTTCATATGCTTACTCATTTATACAAACCGTTCGCCAAGGGATTTGTACACTACATTTCTACTTTAGTTGTTCTTGGACAACTTTTAACATTCTGTCCGTCTTTTACGACGTCTTCGCCAGGAAAACTTGATTTTCTTGCACATGTTGAGCGTTTTCAACACCAAGCGATCTTCCAGTTCAAATAAGAAACGAAAGATGACAAACGATCGCCAATCGTCAGAACAATTTGAAATCTTAGATACTTTAAGAAGTAGGAACACGTTAACAAGTTTGTATATATAAATGTTATCAGTAAGGAATATGTAGTATGTAGTAGATTTTAATTGTAATTAGAATTAAAGTGTGCTTTGGGAGTTTATTGGTTATTAAATATGCAATAATGACTGAATGAATTATATAAATGTTGTTAAATAACGACTAAAATAACAGATGCACCGCGCTAAAGTCAATGAACAAATTTATAGAAAATTTATATGTTACACAGTTCCTTCGCAAGAGGAAAAATTCGAGGAAATAAAACTTAAAACATTAGAGACGAAGAATTATTCCTTATAAATCTCCATCAAAAAAATTTTCTAACGACTAACTATACAACTAACTTAGTGAATGAACATAAACATAAAGCTACTGATCAAATCCTTTTTTGTTTTTTTGAAGCCACATACAAGTAAGCAAAGATGAAATTAAGTGAGTGTGGTAACTGCGTGTACCATACGCCTTGAGAGGGTCACATCCGGGAAGTCATAATCGGTATAAACTTAATTAATTGAAGGGTTAGATTGGGAAGTCTATCACTCACTAGGTGTATAACAGGGATTTAGGACTATACGAATTGATCAATATAAAAAAACAATATGTCGGAATCCGAAACAACTCAAAACACTTCATCATGACACATATGTATAGACATTTTTAAGCTATACTAACCTATTAATAAATTTACTTATCTACACTAATATAATACACTATTTAAACCTATGGAGTAAACGCCGATTTCTTAATATATCTTTTAAATGATATTTTTTAAATGATATCTGTACAGACAAAACTCGTGGATCATTTGCATATTTCCTAACATGCATGTAAACACATACGAACCATAACTTATGACAAATGTCAACCTCCAAATTCAACCATTTGCCACACAAAACATGCGTAGCTAACTACTGTTCCAACTTAGTAGCCATACTACCAAGTATTACAAAATAATGACAAGAGTATCCCATAGACCTTACAATTGACCAAGAGCAGCTAAAACAGATCAGTACACTCTGGGTCAAGTAATTAAGGTTGGCCTATTTCCGATCTCTATACTGGTCATAAGCAATCATTGCTCATGCAACCAGTTCTTTGCAAGGAACAAACAAAAAAATGTAAATGTAACACGTTCACTTAATATTAGTTACCTTAAATCTAAAACTATGTAATGTACCAATTTCTAAAACTGTCTTCGCGAACATGCAACTCTATTATTCATAAACCAAAAAATATATAACCTAATGCAACTAAAGTTTAATGACTAACAAACCAGTTAATCACACGACAACTAATTTCTTAAACAACTAATAATTGTAACATGACTTAATTTTTTGATAGGTGATCTTCACCATCACTATCATCATCTAAAGCAGAATAGGGCTTGAGATCCTTTACATGACATTTGCCTGCTTTCAAACCATCTATATTATATAACTCGTATACCAAATTCGAGATACTTTTTCGAATCGTACACAACACAAACTTAGGTGCAAGTTTAGCAGTAAACTTTTCACTCGCACTTGACAAAACTTTATTTACTCTCCAGACTTTCTATAAAGCAAATTTTCTATAGAACTAACCATCATTACGGCCCACAATATATCTCTAATCTGGAACACTCTTGTTTCACTTCTAAACAAACTGTCGAAACAAACTAATGTGCTTTACAACGCATAAACTTGCTAGGATGACAGACTCCTTTATGAGCCTTACCTAGACTTATAAACAAAAATTACATCATAATTAACCTCAATTAATGATGCCAAAACTGCTAAAACGACAAACTTACCACGAGTCTCGTTTAGACTTATATAATCAAACATGTTGCGTTGCAATGCCGATATACATAAAAAAATTGCTATCAGAACAAAACGTGCCTTTGCACAAAAGCAATTCTCAAACGATAAACCAACAGTAAAACTAGTGTCCCAAATAATTAAACCTTTATTTATTTATATCAAAAAAATTAATCAAACAACTTTTGTTTAAACTTATCGTCAAATTAGGTTCTTTGAGACGTTCTCTAACGTTTTCGAGAAGTTTCAAATGTTCTTCAAATGTAGATGACGTCAATATCATATAGTCTAAATAACAGAACACAAAGGGTTCATAACGACTTCAAAAATACTATCAAAAAGCCTTTGTTGAGTCTGAGCACTATTACGTAAGCCAAACGGTACTCGGGTGAATCGATACTGTCCTCTAGACACAATACTAAATGATGTCTTATCCTTAGAATCGTCTGAAAGAGGAATTTGCCAAAAGCTTTTTCTTAAATCTAGGCTAGAGATATAACTTGCGCCTCTAAGCATGTTTAAAATGTGATTTACATTAGGCAATGGGTAACTATCATGTTCGGTGATGTCGTTTAACATTCTACCATCGAAGCAAAACCTATACTCGTCACTAGATTTTTTTTTACGAGAAGCACAGGAGAAGACCAAGGGGATTGACATGGTTCAACCACTCCTAGACGAAGCATTTCATTCAATTCCTGATTCAACTTATCACTCATATAGGGTGACATGACGTACGGCCTTTTACGAACTGGCTTAGCGTCTCCGGTATTAATAACCATCTCTATCTTATTAGTGCATCCTAATCTATTCTCGGTACTAATCTCATTAAAAGAATTAATCATCGCTTGAGGTTGATTTCTCTGGACTGGCGACAAGTCATCTATACCAAATAAATAATCGTTACTATTCAAGGGTACTTCGGATTGACCTATATAAGAGATGTTGTTTCCTATCTCATTCTGAACAAACCAAGAATCATTCCTAAAGTCGGCAATCACACCAAATAGTTTTGCAAAGTCGCTTCCAAAAATGAATGCACAAGGCAACGAAGGTACAAATAATGCATTTAAAACGCGACATTCTGTTCCTATACAAATAAGTAGGTCAACTGATCCTTCTACTAACTTTAACGATCCGTCCGTCGTCGACACTCCTTTCCGGTTAGATTTAAAAATAGTCAAATTCAATTTTTTTATTAATGGGATAGCAAGGGATCCAACAATAGAAGTAGTACAACCAGAATCCAACAAACCCGATATATCATTATCAAACAATTTCACTAATATATAAGGGCGATTGTCATAAGATCTTTTCTCAAATAAAGAACTAATATTAGGTGAAACTTTATTCCTACAAAAAATTTTGACAATGAGGAGCCATTCGGACCACTCATCTTTATCTAATAATCGAATTTTATTACTTGACAAATCGGTAGCCTTTCGACTAGAAGCAAGAAGTCGACTACGTGGCTTCTGCCTCCTTATTCGTTTTTTGTACAAGATGGACAAGCAAAGCGCGTCACTCCTTTGTGACCACAACTAAAACAAAAGATTCTTCTAGGAGTTCTACAATTTCTAAACGAGTGTCCTACTCGAGTACAATTCCAACAGATAGGTTTATATTTTGATTAAGGGTTAACTAAACCACTAGCAACTGGTATGGGATTAGATGAATTAGGGACGTGAGGTAAGGAAGTCTTATTCCTAAAAATTCGACTGCCAAATTTCGAGACACTTTTGGAGGAAACTGTTTTATTATCTTTAAACTGGGCCTTATAATTGTTATTAGTCTGGTAGTTGCTACAAGACATGACAGAAACAACCTTTTGTTTAGGAGATGCGCCTTCTAGTTTCCTACACAACTTAGCTAAAGTAGTCATATTCTCTATATCAAGCAGTGCGAGATGTTGAACAAATTCAGGTAACAAATTCGTCCTAATAATTCTAACCTTTGTACTCTCAGCGGGAGAAACGGGTGACCTATTAAACAAGCTTTCCATATTTGTTATATATAGAACAACGGACTCTACTTTTTTCTGACAACGAAATTTAATGGTTTCCCATACCTCATCTTCGGGATGTGCTGGTAAAAAATCTTCTTTTAACTTAGCGACCAAAGAAGTCCAATCCGTTAACTGACTGCGGACGCTTCGGTACCAAATGAGAGCATTACCGGTGAATAATTCGACAGACAAGTTGAATAACTCTTCATCAGATACTTTACGTGATTGTGCAAGCTCTATGATTCTTTCTAGGAATTGATATAATAGTTTAGAGTCTCCAGAATATTTTATTGCCCAAGAACCAACTGGGACTGACTGAGTAAAATATGTAACAGAAGGGACAAGTAAGTTAGTAGGGACATTAGATATATTACTTATATCATTCTGATTTGTCACTAAATCATTGTTTGCTTTTTCATGGAGATCTGCCTCCATTACAAGAACTCTAGCAAGGGTTTCCTTTTTGAATAATATTATTTCTACAGATTTTTCTTTGGGGAGTTTTATATGTTTAATACGACCTAAAATGTGTATTAACCTAGACTGTATCCTTTTAAAAATGGAGTCTGAAGGTTCATCCTGGTATTCCGTTAAGACATTTTTTATCGATTCGATACTGGATTCAATTTCTTGTTTTTCTATATGAAAATCTACTAGATATCCTGACAGGTCAATCAAACATCCTGGTTTAACAGATTCTTTGGCTAATAGTCGAGCTAATATATTTCTTTTGTCAGCTACTGGTCTAGTGTTTTCTATACCTCTAATATTCAACTCATAATCTAACTCGTCCTTAAGTAAATGTACTATCTGATACCTTTCGGCCATAATAAAAATTTATAAACTCTAAAATTATTTTGTAAATATAAGCTCTCGCTCAACAGTAGTCAATTACTAACTAAACCGAATAATATAATATTCAAGATTGAAAAAAAAATGCTACAGAAAATTACTATTGAAGGGGCCTAACTTCATTAAATTTAAACGTTACATAAATCAGTAGGACATAAAATCTTTAAATCAAATGAGGGAATCACTATTGAACAAGTAAATTGAGACAACCAATATGTCACCTACGTTCTGAACGCTAGTGTTATATAATTCCAACCAAAATTCGATCACGCCCCAGACGTTGGGCGGCAGTATTATCTATATTTTTTCTATCAATCTATTCCACCATAAAATTGTGGTAGATTAATATTATCTATCGAGAATTCTTATGTAACTGTGTCAAGCCCAGGGTAAGGTTTGGATGGAAATTGGCTTATAGTAAAAGAACACTCTTAAAACATTTAGTTAACTGAGTTTTTGGCCCACGGTCGTATGAGATTGGGTCAGTGGGTATATTTAAGTTGAAAGAAACAAAATAAAGGACGCCACCTAAATTTTTTATAAAGCAACTGACTAAATGAATTTGCTTAAATAAAAATTTGAAAACCTATATTATCACAAATCACTTTAAATACAACGTTTGATTGTCACACATATCATACTTACATCTGATCGTCTTCTTCAAGGATCTAACGATGAGTGGGGTGACTTTGAAACATAATATCTACCAACATAGACACCCTATATATATTGCGGATCAGTATGAATATGTAATCTTTAAATTAAGTTTAATTGGTTTCTACTAACGTGATGCTCTTTCGGATAAGTATACATTGTAAACACCGAACAAAATTTGGAAAATTTAATATTACTGAAAAATGAACTGATGACCAAAAAAAATAATTCTGTATTCTCTTTTAAGAAAAGTAAATAACATCATAATCATTAAGAGTACTTAATAAAATTCAATTCTTATGAAAGTAATTTTTAAATCAGTTATTTAATTATGGACATTATTTTTTTTTATTAGGTAGTCACTGTAGTGCTACTCGACCTCACAATGTTTAAATATTTCTTATTTAACTTTTGGCAATTATCAAAATTGACAGATTAATTTAAGTTCCAATTTTCATCATATAGGACTCAGGTCTTATAAATTAACATACTAGTATTTTAATTTGTCATAAACAAGATAACTGTGACGAAGTATGTCTACACCTGTACAATCGGTGAGATGTGATATCTTAAGTTGAGCGCACTATTAATTAGAAATAGGTTATAGTACTCATTGTACTTTATACTTTACAAAATGATCTTTTGAAAATTAATTAACAAAATTATTTATACAAGTCATAATAAATTGCATACTGCAACCTGAAGTAAAACAAGCTTTAAAAGGAAATCATTACATGCAAAATTTACGTAATGGACTTAGTAACGTTAGCATTATTTTAGAAACTAATACTTTCTTACCGATAGCGGCAATGACCTGTAACCTTCAAATGACATGTGCATCAGTAGAACACGCCGGCTGCATAGCGACGTCGGCCACGTGTGGATCAAAGTTGCTCACTTATTTACCTTCTTGACGAGTTCCATAAATTTAATTAAATCATAGCAAATAAAATATTTTCGTTGATCCAAGACTGCATCGAAATTACGAGAAATTACATCAAAATTATTACAAGACCATCCACATTTTCAGAGTTATCAAAGTTTTCAAAGTTTTAACATTTCAGAGTTTCAAAGTTTTCAAAGTTTTAGGATTTCAAATTTTCAGAGTTGCACTATAATAAAATAATTAATTTCATATGCTTACTCATTTATACAAACCGTTTGCCAAGAGATTTGTACACTACATTTCTACTTTAGTTCTTCTTGGACAACTTTGAACATTCTGTCCGTCTTTTACGACGTCTTCGCCAGGAAAACTTGATTTTCCTGCACATGTTGAGTGTTTTCAACACCAAGCGACCTTCCAGTTCAACTAAGAAACGAAAAGTGACAAACAATCGCCAATCGTCGGAACAATTTAAAATCTTAGATACTTTAAGAAGTAGGAACACGTTAACAAGTTTGTATATATAAATGTTATCAGTAAGGAATGTGTAATATGTAGTAGATTCTAATTGTAATTAGAATTAAAGTGTGCTTTGGGAGTTTATTGGTTATTAAATATGCAATAATGACTGAATGAATTATATAAATGTTGTTAAATAACGACTAAAATAACAGATGCACCGCGCTAAAGTCAATGAACAAATTTATAGAAAATTTATATGTTACAAACTAGTCCGTTTTTTGTCTTACAAAAGTATATTTTAATCAATTAAGTAAGGTACGAAATTACACCAAGTGTTCACGTACTGTAGAGATTCTTACTAGATGTCTCCAAGTATAAGTTTTAAAGGTGGGTTCATCAATAATATAAAAAAATGTAATGTTTTGACGTATATCAGCATTTTGTTTATGTAAATCATCTCCTTTGATTGCACGTGGAGTTTGGAGTATTTAGTGTTCCAGTGTTTGGGTTAGTCTTTGAGTTATTAACTTTAAGTTTACGTACCTATTCGTATTTGGTGTCCATAGGAGCTTGCAGTAGACAACTACTTTTCATAAATGAGTATTAGTTCTCGAGTATTTTTTTGTACACCTTTTGTTGTTCGTTACCTTAATGGTGTCCTTGTCAACCGTCATTCGTTCGCTCACTTCAGCTTAATAGTGTTTCATGTGAAGTGATGTCCATTTTTCTGATTATCTGCACCCATCCCCGTTTCATCGCCTCGCATGACTGATACCCAGCAAGCTTATCCTCTTGGAGTTCTCCATTTATCATAGCCTTTTTTTTCATATACTTCTCACCTAGTGCTATTCGTTTCATTGTAATTACTCGACAACGCTTAGGTATACCGCTCCCTCCCCTTACTGAGGTATAATTTATCACTGTCGTCCAACGTGTAGAACTGTACAAGAGAAAGATAAAACGTTCAACGTTTGCGTTCATAGGGACGTGCTGTTTAAATTTTTTTGATGTTTAGTTATGAAAATTTACCGACTGAATGGTTCTTAGTTATCATTGCTACTGTTTGACTTTATAGCATTGTTGAAGCTTTAGAAATTTAAAAACATTTTTTTAATTTGCAGGTATTGTCGTTTAGATGATTGTACGTTTTAGATTATGGAACTTTTTTTATGCCGTATTCAGCGATAAATAATCTTGGAGATTACCTGAACTTTTAATGATGTTTTAGAATTTTTTGAGTCAAGATAGCTCGGTCATTGTGTATAATCTTTCAACCTGTTTTTAATTTTTTTATTTAGAAACAAGCAGAATTTTTAAATACAGGAATTTATTGTTTGGATACTTATTTGTGTGGAGAGTTTGAGATTAGAATTTTATTTTTTAACTCTTACGTCGTTTGCTTTAAAATTTTAGTTATGAGTGCGATAAATTGGTTCACGTACTGCAATAAAATTAATGTATGAGTTATTAATAAGAAAGATCAGTACGAAAAGGCCTGTAGAAAAGAAGAAAAAAATTTTAAGTAAACTTTTTTCTAAGGAAGCACTTAAGCCAGGTAGTCAGATAGATCTTTTCTGTTATGGTGCAAATTTTCCTACTAAGTGTCAAGAAATAAAAACGTCTTTGAGTTCTATAAAGAGTATCGTAGCTGATTTTATTGGAAATAGATTAGATTATGTTTTTAAGAGGCTTCAGTCGAGGCTCAATCATCTCTCTGTTCGAATCCAGCGTATGAAATTGCCGGAAGAAGACAAAGAAGCTGCGATGTTGTTTAAGAACGAAACCTTAACCACTATTCTTATTTTGGATGCCGAATTATTGGATAAGGCAGACTCATTTTTAGAAAGTTTAGTTCCTAAAGAAACCCATTATTTGTGTGTTACAGACGTTCTTGCTCCTGTTCAAACGATTACTCTAGTTTCACCCTCTTTTGACTATAAGCGCTTGGTCAGTTAAATTCTCAAGAGACTTAAAACATTTATATTCATTTTTGAACAGAATTCAGGAACTTGCAGTATGGCTTGAAACTTCATTTATTGATTTGTTCGATTCAGCTGTTAAACTATTCACCAAAGATTATTTAGCTTGATACCGTGCTGTACAAAATTCACTGACTGGTTGGGATTCCTTAGTAAGCCGCCTAGAAGAAGATTTCTTACCAGCTAATCCCAAAGACGAAGTCTGAGGATCGATTAAATCTTGTTATGAGAAGAAGAAGAGTCTGTTATTTTGTTTATCGCAGCTATGTAAAATTTATGTAGAAGATTACTTCAAGCTCCTGTTGAATGTACCATAGTAAGAATTATACGTAAAAACTTATTACCAGTTAACCGTGTATGATAGTGCTGATACTATGGAGTTGTCGAAGTTATGCAAGAAGTGAGAAGATGCTTCCTTGTTGAAACAGAAGTCCCCTGCTTTTCAATCGACTAGTTCAAGGAAACCTCAGAGCTTTGTGAAATATTTTCATAAGAATAAACTTTCTTCAACGTTTGTCTGCGGTTCTAATTCTTTGAAAAGTTCTACTACTGAAGACAGTCCTTCCCATGTCCAAGTTCTTGCAAAAAGTGCTGTTGAAGCTGTTGCTTCTAGCCCTAGTGTGCCACAAAAAAGTGCCATTTCTGGTTGCTGGAACTGTACTAGACCTAATCATACCTTTTGTTTTTGTAAATTCCCTACGATATATTTTGCTATGGTTATGGTAGAAGAGGAGTACCTGCGGTTAGGTGTCCATTATTGTTCAAAAAACGAGTAAGAGGGCAGGTATTAGGTAGACAGTGTATACGCAAGTCCTTTGGTTCTACTATGATTTGGAATTATTTTTGTAAAGAAGAATGGTCGAGTCACTTAAAATAGTAAAAAATGTTTGTAAAGCTACAATTAGTTCAAAAACAAATATGCTCGATGAGAAAGTTGGAAATAACCGATAACCGTCGTTATGTCCTTGTTAAAATTTTAGACAGAGAAGTTTCAGGATTATTTGGGTCAGGCGTAAGATAATCAAAGTCACTTGCGTCCTGGGAAAGAGGTAATAATGGACGAGAATTGAGTATACGCTTGACTTCAATTAATAAAGTATATAACTCAATAAAGGTTAAATTGGCATTTGATGCAACTTTATAAATATGTCTTTTAAACATTGAATCGAAAGTTTATATCGCGGGAAGCAGCTTCTCTTTCAATTGTGTTCTGAACCCTTCCATTTTTTAGAAAATCTACGATGTTACAAAGTTCATTGGCTGCACCCACATAATTCGTCCCATTATCGCAGAATATTTCGAATGGAACCCCACGTCTGCCAACAAACCATTTCAGCGCCGCAATAAACGCTTCCGTGGTTAAATTTTCAACAATTTTGCAATGGACAGCCTTTGTTGCCATGCATATAAACATACAGCCGCAAGATTTAATTATTTTGCGAAATTTACGCGTACTTTGTTTGATAGAAAAGGGTCCTAAATAATCTGTACTTATACGTTGAGAAAGGTCTAATGTTACCTTGAATATGACACGCAGATAAATCAGACATTTTAGATTGTAATTTTAAAGGGTTATGTCGAAAACAAAGCACGCACTTTCGTACTATTTTTTTAACAACATTTCTACCTGACAAGAGTCCAGTATTTTAACCTTGTAGTGGCTAATGTACGTTAAGCACCGCTCTGTAAAGTACCTTTATGAGCTTTAGATATAATTGCATCACAAAATAAGCCCTTTGCGAGCAATATTGGATGTTTATTATCAAATTGCATATTTGAGTGACGCAAGCGTTCTCCTACACGTAATATCCCATTATCATCCAAAAATAGATTTAACGATAACAACTTTGAATTAGTATTCAGCTTTCGAGAATTTTGTCGATCGTCCATCTCTTTAGCAAACGAAATCCATTGGTCAATCTTTAACAATGCAACTTCCGCTTCGTTGAGCTCCCTTGCGGACAACCCTGACGTTTCAAGTTTTAATTTATTTTTACAGTTAAAGATGAACCTTTTACAGGTAGCAATTATTCGAAATAGTTTACTAAACCTAGAATATTTTGAGAAAATGAACTGAGAAAAAACATGTAACTCGTTATCGTTACAATCGACGACCATAGCAGTTAGTGCTTTAGCCTCTAAACCATCTACCTGACTTTTTAAGTTGAATACCTTTGGTTTAAAATTAACTTCATATGAGAATGCTGGGCTACGCCACCACAAATTGTTTTTTATTATATCAGAAAGGCGTTGTCCCCTAGAAATAATATCTGCTGGATTGTCGTATGTCTCAACGTGATACCATGATTCAGGTTTTTATAATTTCGTTATTCGATTTGCGATGAATGACTTCCAACGACTAGGACATGATTTAATCCAAAACAAGGTAATAGTTGAATCAGTATAATAAATAATCACCGAAAATTTCCTATTAGATGAATTTAGTATCTTTGCGATCAACTCAGCCAATAATAGTGCTGCACACAATTCCAATCGTGGCAAACCTATTGTTTTAAGAGGGGCTACTCATTGATTTTCCGCATAGAATTCCGCAATTAATACTATTGGTAGAAATAATTTCCCGAATAAAAACACAAGCTCCGTATACTCGTTCACTAGCATCGGCGAAGCCATGTATTTAAATACGTATATTGGCACCAACAACCAGTTCGCGTGGTATGTTATTGTTTGAAATGTCATTCAATTGAGAACAAAATTCCTTCCACCGGGTATGAAGTTCACTTGGAACTGTCTCATCCCAACCGGTTTTGATTTTCCACAAATCCTGCATAATCAACTTAGAAATTGTGATAATTGGGGCAAGCAGTCCGAGCGGATCAAATATTTTTGACATGTGGGTTAAAATCATTCGCTTGGTAACGCTCGATTCGTTGTAATCTAATTGTGTATTATATAGTATCGCATCCAACGTAGGATTTCATTAGACGCCTAGAGTTTTCAAACTGTCGCCCTCATTACACCAAGTAATTAGATTTTGTTGACCAGATTCTATATTTTTTAATAAGTTAGCGTTGTTGGAATTCCACTTTCGTGGTGGAAAAGCAACCGAGTTAAAAACGTTTATTATTTTGTTACGCAATTGTAGCAACTCAGATTCATCATTACCGTCCGTAATTAAATCATCCAGATAAAAGTCATTTCTTATAGTTTTATGTAAGCTAGGATCAGAACCTGCATATGGCAATGCGAGCTCAAACAAACATTTTTAGCAATATATGACGCAGGCCGTGTACCATACGTAAGGGTTTTTAATTCGAATATCTTAATATCGTCATTGGGATTAAAACGATACAATATTCTTTGATGCGGCGTGTCTTCAGTATTGATCAAAATTTGTCTATACATTTTTGTAATATCCAAGCACAAAACAAACTTATAGAATCGAAATCGCGTAAGAATGCTGAAAAGGTCGATTTGTAATACCGTATCTAGCATTAAAATTTCGTTTAGTGAAACATTTGTTGTACATTTGCAGGATGCATCGAAGACAATACAAAGTTTAGATGTAAGACTGTCATGTTTGAAGACCGCATGGTGAGGTAAATAATAACCTTCACCCGAACAGGTATTTGCATCCCCTATTTGGATCAGGTGTCCCAGCTTTAAATATTCTGAAATAAAACCATTGAAATCTGTTTTAGTATCGGGATCCTTTAATAACCTTTTTTCGAGATTTAAGTATGGCCGCTTAGTAATTTCTAACGAGTTTCCTAATAATTCAGGACTGGACTTCCACGGTAAAGATTCAATAAATCGACACATTATTTCAACATCATTCTAGAAGACGATACACGTGGAAGATGCCAGGAGATATAAGAAGATATCAAACAGGATACATTCTTGTTAGACAACGGTTTAGGAATCGAGTGAAAAACTGTAGCAGCTACTCAGAAGCAGATATAGCACTGACCAAAACATCGTAATTAAGTAAGCCGCTTTTAACTTTAAAAATTTAAAAAAAAGAAACGGCAAAACACACTTTGACTTTGAGAAACTAAAAGATAAAGATGCCCAAGAAAGATTTGAAAAAAGTCGAATGAAATGCTGAAAGATATAAGGAAATTTTTTTATTTTAAAGAAGTAGAGGCAGAATGGAATAACATTTAATCCAACTTAGACATGGCGGTGAAAGATATTCTAGGGTATACACAAACAGAAAATAAGAAATCTTGGATAACAAAGAATATCCTGAATTCAATAGAGGAAAAACGAAAATACAAAAAATATCAGACGAGCAGGAAGGAGAGATACAAAGTCATAAAATGGGAAATTATTTGCAAATGCAGGAAGACTAAAGAACAATGGATTGATGAAAAGTGCAAAGAGGTACAAACTAAGATGGAAATAGGAATGACAGACGAGGTATACAAAACTAATTAGAGTGAATTTTAGGGATATAAAACCATACAGCAAAAATATAAGGAAACTAACAGCATTAGAACATGAATCAGGCATTTAAAATGATGACTTGGAATATTCTATACTTAGACATGAGTTTGAATTAGCATTAAAGGATCTAAAAAATAGTATGACTCTGGGTACAGATAAGGTGCAAACAGAAACTCTAAACGCTGCTGGACAAGCAGTAACAGACCATCTCTTCCAACTTGTAAGCTATATGTTTGGGACAGGCGAGATACCCAAAGATTTCAAACGTAACATCATAGTAACTATAACAGAAAAGAGAGGTACGGATAGCATATAGCTTATACAAAGAGCAAACAGCGATGATAGAATTAGAGCAGGAACGTAGGGTAGTAAATTTTAGGAAAGGGATGAGACAGTGATATGCCCTATCCCCATTAATTTTTAACTTGTACATCGTAGATGCAACGAATAATGTCAAATGCAAGAAGATATTTGGAATTGCTATGCAGGGACAAAAGATTGATATGCTTAGATTTGCAGATAACATTGCGGCATTAGCATCTAGCAAGGAAGAGTTAGAAGCTGCTCTTAATGAGACGGAAACAGTTCTAACAGATAGATGCGGCATGAAAATTAACAAACATAAAACTAAAGTACTAGTATGCAAAAGAGGGGGAAATAATTCAAAAACAAGAATACAAATAGGTAACGAGAACTTACAAGAAGTTAAGGATTTCTGCTACCTAAGAAGTCTAATAATGCAAGAAGGGAAAAGTGCAAAAGATATAAAACAAAGATTAGCAGAAGGTCGTGATACATTTAACAAGAAAAAGCAACTAATGTGTTCAAACACAACAAACATAAAAACAATGAAAAGATTGCTTAAAACATATGTGTGGAGCACAGCACTGTACGGTACTGTGAAGCCTGGACAGTACGAGAAGCGACCAAGATAAAGTTCAAAGCCCTTGAAATGTGGTGCTACAGACTTATGATGAAGATATCATGGACAGACAAAGTTAAGAACAAAGAGGAACTAGAAATGGTATGGGAAAAAAGGATTATGTGGAAACAGTATAAAATGGGTGAGATAGGATTATAGCCACATACTAAGACATGAGGGAATAGTGCGGAATATATTAGAAGCAAAGATAGGAAAAAATAGAAGTAGAGGTAGACCTAGGTTAGGCTATTACAGACAGATAGTCAAAGATGTAGGCTGTGAGAATTTCATGGAAATGTGTAGACTAGCTCAGAATAGAAATCAATGGAGGTACGCGTCCAACCAGTTCCAAGGTGGAAAACCTAATGACCAAAAAAATAGCTGTACTTAATCTTTGGGATTATTATAAGCAACTACAGGTACTGGTTGTGCAATATTCTCAACTAATGTTAATTGTGCGAAAGGATTTAATGGAAAACTATTAATTCGGCAAATGTCTAAGTGTTGGGGATCTTGGTAGCCACAGGCTGCTTAACCTCTTTTACATGCTACTGAATTTCGGTGAAATAGAGCATATAATTAGAAAACAATAGAAGGGGAACCGAGCTGTATGGCTGTTGTGGGAATTTCAGGGAACTGTGTAAGCTAGCTCAGGATATAAATAAGTGGAGGTACGCGTCCAACCAGTTTCAAGACAGAAAACTTAATGACGAAAAGATAGGTGCACTAAAATCTGATGATTATTATATACAACTACAGGTGTTGGTTGTGAAATATTTTCAACTAATGTTGATTGTGCGAAAGGATGTATTGAAAGAACTATTAAATCGGCAAATGCTTAAGTGCTGGGCAAACTTTGCAGCCACAGGCTGCTTACCTCCCTTGACATACCACTGAGTTTCGGGGAAATAAGGTGTATAAGTGTAAAATAATGAAAGGGGACCGAACTGCATCTAATAAGAAAGAACAGCGGCTATGTTCAAAGACAACAAACATAGAAACAAGAGGAAAATTGTAGAAAGCTTATGTGTGGAGCACACCGCAGTAGGTCTATAAAATAGGAGCAGTAGGAAAAGCAGGCAGAAAGAGATATTCTGGAGTGTTGTGCTTCAGATGTATGAGAATGATAGCATGGACAGACAAAGTTAATAACAAATAGATTATAGATATAGTAAGGGAATAAAGAAATCTCTGGAAAAGAAAAGTAAATATAGACCGGCAGAATACGTTCTAAGACAGTTTCGAGGCATAGTACGGGATATATTACACACAGAAATAGAAAAAAGGGGGTCGAGGTAGATCTAGATCAAACTATCGCACGCAGATAGTGATAGATGTAGACTGTGCAAGTTTCAGGGAAATGTGTACGTTAGATCAGAATAGGAAACAGTGAGGGTACGCGTCTAACCAGTTTCAGAACTGAAGACCCAATGATGATGATTGAGATTAAGCGAGTCTCGCCATTTATAGTGAAGTTAGGTCAGTGCGGCTACTCTGACTCTTGCACAGAAGCAGAAAAGCTTTAGTAAATGTAAGTTTGGTACATTGGGCAAGAAGTACTTGTATTTTGAGATGTAATGGTAAAATGGGGACTTTCACCACTATGTTGTGGTGAAATCAGAAAGCTACACTATTTTGGTTGGTGCTTGATATAAAAGTTTTGGCTTAGCGTTTGTTTTGATTTGGTTGCCGCTCACGGTCAACATTACTTTTTTTAATATGATCATTAACTTCGATTGGGAGTTTTAAACAATGTTGTGTGCATAAGATAGGTATTGCGATTGGTTTTGATATTCAGGATTTTGGTTTAATAATTTTTGATTACTCGAGGTTTTACGTACTTACCTCAAGAGATTGTGTAATGGCTACGTATGTGTTGTAGATAATTTTTGATTCTCTGTGACAGTGTAGCATTTTTCGATTATGACAATTTCTTGTTTGTGTCCTTTTCCTAGCGTTTCATTTTGGATTCGATTCTCTATAGACATCTAGTACGCGTAGTTACTAAAACACCATCCTTTTGCTATATTTGCTCTCCGTTCCTATAATTTGTTTCTGCAGACCAAGTTTCAAATTTGTATATTAATGGAAACTACCTTAAAAGTTGTACCCGTGGTTAGTATTTCGTCAAGAATGGTTATTTCGTGATAATAGAAAAATTTATTAGTTTCTCGAGTAAATTTTTTTGGAAAGAGGCAGTGTAGCATATTTTTTTGACGTGATATGTAAATACGTAGATGCTTCGGTTTACTTCACTTATAGTACCTATTATTTAATTAAGGAATTGATTTTTTAATATTAATTACTGTTCAGTCATTTGCAGTGTAATCCAATGAGGAGTTGAGTGTTATTAAAACGAATAATAAGAGCTCATACTTTGATGAATGGTTGTTTAAACTTAGCTCAATATGACAAGCAATATAGAGAAATTTTGTTCGTCAACTCGGCGGTATTTCAGCTTGGTTGTTGAAACAGGCAAGAAGGGTTTTGTGAAAAGCCAATCGAGCGATATGCTCATTGCTACTTAGTTTTATACTATTAAGTGGAAATGTCCCATAAAGTTTAATTTTTCTGTTTACGGTAGTCAGCTAAAATTGTTTAATGTTATTTTAATTTGATTTCAATTACAGCGCTCTTAATAGTAATTTTAAGAAAATTACATAGCCACGAGTTCTCATCCTCATGATGAATATGGCGTCCTGCATTAAATTCATCCCGTATATTAGTTTATAGAAGGCGAATATAAAAGCTAATTAGGAAATTTACTTCACGAAGAAAGAAAAACGACTTGACTATTCAATTTCTTAGT
This sequence comes from Platerodrilus igneus, assembly GCA_036346225.1. Taxonomy (NCBI): domain Eukaryota; kingdom Metazoa; phylum Arthropoda; class Insecta; order Coleoptera; family Lycidae; genus Platerodrilus; species Platerodrilus igneus. The sequence goes on from JARFIW010001036.1 coordinate 724,704, forward strand.
AATTTGCAGTTCCAGAAAACATTGTAAGAAAGTTTGTTTATTTGGTTGTTTCATTATGGATCATATAACTCCGTTGTGATATATATTGTGACCTTTCAACATTTGTTTAACAATTCAAGGTAAGCGATTAGCTTTATACATATTGTCCTGCAGCCTGTTCGTAATAAAAATTTAAAAGAAAGTCAATGTTACATTCACACGGACACGTTAACCTAACAAATATTTGTTTATGCTATTATTGCAATACAAATTGCCACCTAAAGTAGTAATGTTTACATTTCAAATAATATTTGTAACCTAAAACTCGTTTGCATTGGACAGGCTATGCGAATTATTACTAAATTAATACTCGAATTATCAAGAAAATTAATACTCTTAGTTATGATACATTGTAGCAATTTAAGCAACATTTTAATAAATTGTTTAACTTTAAAATGATGCTTAACATGTAGTTATAAAACATAGAAGGGGTAAGTACTATCAACCTAACACTTAAAACATCAGCGTTTGTGTCAGCATCGTTGTGAGCCTGAATATACGGATGTAAATATTATAGGACGTTTTTAAATGTTGTAGTATAAATAATTACGGTTTTCATATGAAATTAGTAGGAAATATATATTCTACTGAAAATAAACCTGCTGTCGCTTTTCGAAAGCTTTAGATTTCTTGTAAATTTTTGTTGTATATTTTTAACTGAAATTATTAAACAAAAGATACAGATTTATTAAACGAATAACTAAAACTAAATTCACTGCTTTATTTTGGACAAATACGTCCAAAATATGGAACGTATATAGATATTAATGACGACCAATTGGTGATCATCTTTGCAGTGTTTTCTGTCAAGTTTGGTCAGTAATATCACTTAGTATTTATATTAGTAAGAGTTTAAAACGACAAGCTCCTTTATATTATTGTCTTTCGGTAGTCTTTAAGTAACTCCCAAAACCGGTTGGATAGCATATATTTTTACTACAGCAAGTGGTTTTTATTTGATTTTTTGCAATAGCAAGGTAGTAAAAACGCGCTTCTTAAACCCTTTCTTTTCTTTAACTATATTGTTTTATTACAGGTGCTACGCACTCTTTTTTGATAACAGTGGTTACACAACGAATCCGATATTTTTGTCTAATTTGGTGGCTCCCTACTTGGTTTTGTTCTGTTGTCCTAATTCTTGTTTTTATTGAGCGTTGTATAAAATTATTTTTTGAAGACCCGACACTATCTTACATTGCCTTACCCAGGAATACACCCCTAGCAACGTCGAAAAACTACCTTTCCTTTAATAACTTTTCTTAGGAAAGGGATTTCGTAGATAGTCACACCTCCACCCCGAAATGGATTAAAAAAAATTATTACAATAATACCAAGACTTATTTCGGGTTTAGTGTAAGCTTCAAATAAATAATTCTTTTTCTAAATTAGTAACAATGATCTAATATTTTAAAATTTCTTATATACAGAATTAATAAACTGGAAAGCAACTTTGAGTCTAACATTTCTAAAAAAACGTTACAACTTTTTAGAATTTATAAGGTTTATTTCAGGCTTTTTTACAGCGGAAGTATTTGCGTTGGTTTTAATGTTTAAAAAATTTAAGTTGTGTAAGGTGAAGGGATACTGTTGTTCATTAACAATTTAAATCTCTGCCTTTACAGCTAGTTTAAAACGTCAAAATCGCAAGTGTGCTAATGCTTGAAATTAACTTTAGTATTTGTAGAGATTAGTTAGAATATAGCCATGCGTTATAAATTTCATTCCAAATACATGCATTTAAATTTTTCTGGCCCATATGCTAATTACTTTATAATCCAATTTAGTTTTTGTCAAAGCGATGGCCAAGTGTAACGAAGGCGGATAAAAATTTCTAATCAACAGGAAAATTGAAATAAATTAAGTTTGCAATTAACTTAGATATAGACGTAGTAGTTTCCACAATTGCTGTTTTCTGATTTGTAAAGAGACAAAATTTTAATAGTTTTGTTGGATTCTATAGTTGTAAATAACTAACTATTTGCTACACATGATTTTAGCAGCGATACGACGTTATTCATACGGAAAAATGAATTAAGGCTACAAATTGAAATTACTTGAATTGTTCTTCTCTATATAAAATATGTAAAATTTATCTTACTGACACATTAACTGAAGTCAGAGAAGACGGCTTTTGAGTTTTGAATCAGCAATTTTGTGTGTGAAAATTCTTCGTGTCAAGACGATGAGGTTAATTGGCGCCAGCTATGTACAAAACAAATGAATCATAAAACTGCACTACTTCAGAATACAAAATTACCATGTTTTCATTCTTAACCATAAAACCAACATAATGAATTCGCAAACCTCCGAGTATGAACAATGTAAGATACAAAAATACCCTCAGATCAAAAATGCACATAATTTAAAAATTGTAGTTTTTAACAGAAATAACCGTAGCTCTGGTAGTGAGACAGAAACTATTAAAATGAAGTACGATTATAAACATTTCAATGTAATGTCAGAAATGTTTTAATGATTTATATAATGTATTTGAGCTGAACTACTTTTAATAAATATCTTTTCGGCAGGCTAGTTCTTTAAGTATAACTAATTCATTTCGCTATTCCTAAAATTGAATTAGTCAGCACTGGAAATCCTATACATGGGGAATTTTTTTAATTACAGCGTTTCTCAGACTCTTCACAAATCTTTAAAATTAGTCCAATATATCAATACGTTTATTAGTTATACTAAATAAAGTTTTGAGTTGAAATGTTGTTGCTTGTATTTTACAGGCAAAAGAAAATATACTTTAAAGAATTACATTTTCAGCTATATACCAGGAAATAAATATTTGCAATACTATGTAGCAGTTTTTATATAAATTCTTAAAGCTTTGCTTATTAATAAAAGCAAATGCCACTTACCTGCACTTCCTTCTTGGTTCTTGGATTTGGAATTATGAGAAATGCAGTCTCTCTCCAGAAATAGTACCGAGCCTTCTTTACTATTATGTTTGATGCGATTTTTGCGATCACAAGGGTCAAAACGTACTTTTTTTAAAGCACCACTAATTTGCTTGCTGCTTGGGAAAATACCTTCAGTAGATATTGTTGGATCTATAGCATCTCCTACAACAACAGATGCAGAGGTTAAAGAAAATACTAATAATAACTAGTTTAATTCAAGCTATGTTCATTCAAAACACTCTCTAAGTACTATAAAATTGATTTATAATTTGAACAAATAAAATTTCGAAATATTTAATTATTGGAAGCCTTCGAATTGTACTACATTAGAAGATTTGCCCAAATGGAGCAATTTTTAGGTTATTTGCAATTAAAAAGTTTACGCACAATTTTAATAATATTTGAAATAAAAATAATCCTTAGGTTACTGAGATGGTTAGTTAAAAATAAATTTATAAAAGCAAATATCATTTTAGTATATTTACACGTGTTCTGCAACGTAATGCCAGTGATGCTCCATTAAAGCTGTACAAGTAGCAATTACCTTTGAAAAACTGTCGTATGCTGTAATTGAACTAGAATTTGCTCTTAAGAAATTTAGTGAAAACAGATGGTCTTTGTTATAAATGACACTTTATTGCCGCAATTTCTTACAATTAGTTTAAACAGTAGAAAATTTGGTACTGGTTTATCCAGGATTTTTGCTAAAAAGTATTCGAACTTTTTAAAACTTCTTTTACTTTCACCACAAACTATTATCATAATAATTTAGTCTTGATTTGTAAAGTCTTGGGGACCATCAAGACTATAACGTTGCAACAATAGACAAATTTAATTATGTTCCGGTTAATACTTATTTCAATAATCTTCTAGGTAATGACAAAGTACCTGAATACTATTTTTATAATAATGTTATTAAAGTAACGCATTTACACTTTAACCGCTACAATGTGATAATATATGAATGATACATTTCGCTGGCCTAAGAGCATTCTAATATTCGTCGCACACTCCTTCATTCAGTTGTCGTACTACGTCTTTGTATCGAGTTGTAGAGTTAACTATTGTTAGTAAAATTGTGATAATGTACTTGAGGTCAAATGTTCCCATTTTAACCCATAGCACTCGTACATCGTCGTATAGTTCCCATAATACCTTTCACCGTTGCACTCGTATCTCGTATGTCACCATATAGTTTTTATCATTGTAAACGTATGTCACCTACCAAAAATAATAATACTAATAATAGTTTGTCGTCTATTATCGCATATTTTTTTACATTAGTATTATATTTTAGCGACTCTTTTGCCTTTTTAGGCGTGGTAGTATTAATGTCAAATCATGCATTTATGTAGTTTATCGAGTCATAAAACGCAATTCGTTGCGCTTATCGTTCAATGGCACATGCAGCTAAGGTTAGAAAACAACTAAAATTTTTGTACGTAAGGGTTTATAAAAAGTAAATAAATGAAGAAAAATTCCTTATAGTTGTTTACACTAGATACACCTTATTATGCACAGATTTACTTCTTTACGTTACAAATTAGAAATCTTCTTTTAGTTTAGTTTATACCGGTGCAAATTTCTACCATATAGAAAATGCCTAAACGACATTTTAGTAAAATTATAAATGAATTCGAAAGTAGTGACGAATTTTATATGGCCTCATATGGCAATGATGAATTAGGTTGCGCTGAAAATAACGATATAAGCAATTATATAAAAGATGAGAAAATGATACAAGTAGTGATAGTGACATCATAATCAACAAAAAACGAAGAACAGTACGTTCACCGAGGTCAAGTACTAGTGAAGACGAGGACATAATTGAAAGGAACGACAATTCTTGACCATGGGAGGTTGTTACTCTTCAGAATAATATGCCGAAAAGGATCGCTTCGGCGACAAAATTAAAGGGCCACACCTGGTTATTGCACAAGATCTATACATTTTTTAAACTTTTCTTCTGCGATGAACTTATTCAAGAAATAATGACCAAAATAAAACTGCACAAAAAAGATTATATAACTGGGCTGATGTGACTCAAAGAATTTACGACATTTCTTGGAGTTGTCCTAAATACGGGAACAATTACAGTTAGTAACCTGCAAGAATATTGGTCTCAAAATTTTAATATAAGAATTCCTTTCTTTGACGGTATCTTTAGAAGGGTTCGATTTATGCAAATATTTTGTATGCTTCATTTACATGAAACAAATCCTAACGATCAAAGTCTAAGAGCCAGAACGCAAAAACTTAGCCATTGCCTAGAGTTTTTGAATAAAAAATCCAAAGAGTATATTGTTCCGTCAAGAGAACTTTCAGTGGATGAGTCAGCGTTAAGATTTAAAGGCAAATTTTGTTTCCTACTATATAATCCAAATAAACCCACCTAGTGGGAAATAAGAATATATTTTGTTCCGTTAAGAGAACTTTCAGTGAATGAGTCAGCGTTAGGATTTAAAGGCAAAATTTGTTTCCTAACATATAATTCAAATAAACCCACAAGTGGGGAATAGGAATATATGTACTCGCAGATGGCAATACAGGCTACATTTTTCATTTTGTCATATTAACCAAAGCTTAACCTCGAAAGATTTGACACGGCCTGATCTTCCCGGAACTTCAAGAATTGTACTGCAACTGTGACAAAATTTATTAGACAGCGACCCAGGCGGTAATGGGTACCATATTTATATAGACAGATTATTATACGAACCTACTACTACTTGCATAAAAACTGCTAAAGTTTAATATGCATCTAACAGGAAATATTTAAAATAACGGAAAGTATATACCCAAGTCGATAAAACGCCTACCTTTCATGAAAACATTCCATTTGTTTGCAGATCCGAATATTTTTTATTGTTAGTGTAGAAAGTCAAACGAGTGGTCACATCACTTAGCACTTGGGACCTATCAGGTACTCACAGTAAATAGAAGAGTGAGTGGAGCAAATCTTCAAGTAATAAACAAACCGTTATTGTTAATTAGAATAAATATATGGAGGGGTGTCAATTGGGCCGACTGCTGTTCTGCGTCATTCTGTTTTCTTAGAAAATTATTCATATAGTAGGGAAAATTATTATTTAGTGGCCTGATTTATGGAGTCTCAATGCATATTTGCTTTATAAAATTATCCAACGTTACCAAAATAAACGATTAATAACGCATTTAAAATTTGATCGGAAACTAGTCGAAGAACCGACAGCAAATTATCAACAGGAATCCAAAATTATCGGTAGACCATCAACGGCAGATAAAGAAGAACGACTAAATGGAAAATTGTACATTTTACGTCAAAATGAAGACAAAGAGAAGGACCGCCTAATACCTTCTAATCGAAATTTGAGAGACATAAGACGTGGAACGAGATATATCTGCAGCATATGTACCCGTAAGGGTTGCATATTACTTATTGTTTTAAACAATATCACACACTGCAAAGCTATTAACTACAATAGTTTCGACTTTCATGTATTGTAATAATTTTATTTTTAATCTTTTTTTATTTTTTTTTATTTATACGTACGTTGCTTTTGCTAGCTTTTGCATTGTTATATTTTTAGTTTAGTTAGTTACGAATGTTCTGCGTGGTAGTTTAGTCCTTGTTATCATATTTTTTGTATTTTTTTTTATTTCACAGTTCTTTTTTCTTTAAATACTTTCGATACTGTCATACACAGGATCCTTTTTTTGAAGGAAATATTCAAATGCGTTTAATGGCGGATGCGTTGGAACTAAGTTTCAATCCTAAATATTTGTTGTAAAAATCTATATTTTTTATTTAGCGCAACATTATTTTAGTATTGTTTTTACTTTAGATATTGGTTTTATTATTTTTTTACTTTAAAACTTGAAATATATACAATGCACACAAACACACACGCACACACACGCGCCCGCACGCACGCACTTACATACGCACCATGCACGTATGCACACACACACGCACACACACACCCCACACACACGCGTGCGCGCACACATACACACACATACCCAAAAGTTTCACTGTTCAAGGAGGTGAAATGAAAACAAGATGGTGTATTCTTTTATTTTAACTACCAAATCAGCAAGTTGTGTTATTATATTTTCGAAAAAAAAAGAAATAGAGAGATAATATTACTAAAATCTCAAATAAGGTTTTCAATCTCAACAAAGCAAAACTCACATGTCTAAACCTTGGAAATGCACCCCGATCATACCCATACGCGCTTTGATTACATGGAATAAAAAGATCCGGATCTGCGCCTTTTCAAGTTCACCAGGCACTGATTAACAATTCTTATGCTACGTGTTGTCCGTGATATAAGTCCTACAGACATCCGGTTACTATGGCATTAGCCAGCCACCTACTTCACAGAGGTCTGTTTGCCAGTTGGCTGATGACTGCCGAGCACAAACGCACACCCAGTCCGCACAGAGGACAAACAACCATAAACTCTAACTCTAGATTCTGGCTGTGTAGTCTTTGAGGAAACCTTAATTCTTGCAACGACAATTACTGTTATTTTCCATTGCATTGGCTATGTACTTATCCCTACTGCCACGTAGATCTCAGTATAACAGGGATATATTTTTGAAGAAAAAATATTTTCATTTTGATCAAATTCAAAAAATAATTTCGAGTTGACTGAAGTATTTGCAAATATAAATACCAGTGCAAACGGCTAACATATGCACTTTTTGTATTTGGATTTGGTAACATGTTTTGACGACGCTTTTGATCCCAACCTTGTGATGATAATTATCCCTGATGTGCGTCTGCAATTTTTAATTTATATATCTATTTGAAAATGCATTTTTAATGTTATTAATTTACGCTAATGCACTTTTATTTCAGCCTCTACCTAGAACCCTTTTTCGCATTACTCTTAATTTGAATGAGCAATACCTGAGCATATTATTTTAGTTTAACTTGCACCGTTCATCTTTCAATGCTCATTTTGTCGTGCTTAACGTTTATTGGAAATACGCGATGTTTCGTTAGATTATTAAACGGGACTGAGTGAGTAAAAGTTTGAAGTTCTAAGCTTATGACTCGTGTGTTCTACTATTTAAAGAGTGAGAAACCCACACGTGAATACAACAGAATTAGCGAATACTAATTGTGATCATTACAATTTTTGTTTGGGTAGTTTGTAAAAAAATTTTACAATTTCATCATCATTAGGTCTTCAGTCGTGGAACTGGTTAGACGCGTATCCTCATTGTTTTCTATTCTGAACCAACCCACATATTTCCTTAAAATTTGTAGTCTGCATCTATCACTATCTGATGTAGATCTACATCTAGCCTCTTTTTCCTATCTCTGCTTGTAATATATCTCATTCTATTCCCCAAAAATGCCTTAGAACGTATTCTGCCCTTCTATTTCTCCTATTTTGTTTTTTCACAGATATCCTTGTTCCCCTACTATTTCTATAACATAGTTGTTATTAACTTTGTCTGTCCATGCAATCATTCCAAAAGGCTGCTACAGTTTTTCTGTCTGCTTTTCCTACTGCCCGTATTTCATAGGCATATTGTGCTGTGCTCCACACATATGCTTAGAGCAATTTTCTTCTTGTTTCTATGTTTGTTGTCTTTTATCATAGGCGCTTTTCTTTTTTGTTAGATGCAGTTTGGTCCCCTTCCATTGTTTTACAACTATACACCCTATTTCTAAGACATTCAGTGGCTGTGAGGGGGGGGGGCTCCGTGGCGTAGTTGATATGTGTGTGATTACTACGCCCGAGGTCTCGGGTTTGAATCCCGACACCGCCCGCTTGAAAAATGTTAGGCGAGCATTTTTCACAAAAATACGCGCTCGTTCGGATGAGAGGTAAAATGGAGGTCCCGTGTGTGAGTGTTGTCACGCACGTTAAAGATCCCTACCTTGCTTGAAACAGCAAGTAAAAAAACTCGCTTCCTGGCCAATGTAGTAACTTCGGGTGAAGCATTGGAAATCACATGTAGGTTGTGAAGGAGGGTAAGCAGCCAGCGGCTGCCAAGTTCCCCCAACACTTGAACATTTGCCGTTTTAATATCTTTTTCAATTTATCTTTACGCACAGTCAACATTAGTTGCAGATATTTCACAACCAGCACCCGTAGTTGTTTATAATAATTATAAGATTTATCTGCGCTTATTTTTTCGTCATTAGGTTTTCCGTCTCAAAACTGGTTGGATACGAACCTGCACTTATTTATATTCTGAGCTAGCCTGCACAGTTCCCTGAAATTCCCACACCGTCTATATACAGCTCGGTACCCCTTCTATTGTTTTCTAATTATATACTCTATTTCACCAAGATTCAGTGGTATGTGAAGGGGGTTAAGCAGTCTGTGGCTGCCAAGATCCCCCAACAGTTAGATATTTGCCGAATTAATAGTTTTCCTGTAAATCCTTTTACACAATTAACATTATTCGAGAATATTGCTCAACAAATACTTGTAATTGCTTATAATAATCATCATGTTTAAGTATAGTTACTTTTTTCGTTATTAGTTTATCCATCTTGGGACTGGTTGGATGCGTACCTCCATTGAAGAATTTACCACTGATTTATTCAGCATCTTCAGTATGCTCGATAGCATACACAGTTTAGTTTCGTTCAGTAAATCTTCTGTATCTAGAGTTCTACGAACATCGGTTCTGGGTATTGTTAACGCGTTCGCCGCAAGATTTGTCCAGTTATTTCAAAGCTTACAATGTGTTCTGTGATTTAAACTTTAACAAATATGGAAGCATTTCTGGAAGTCGTCGTTAGTATTTAGAAAACTAATATTTGATATATTGTTCAACATTCTGTCATATAAAAACTGTAATGTACGTTCGCACGGTTTCCTATTTTATTTATTCTTAATTTTAGGCTCTCTTTAACTTACCATACTGCATCCTTTTATACTTTCTAACCTAATCAATGACGTTAGGACCACACCGTTTGCTTCTTTCCTATGAAGTGCATGACGCCTTTTGACTTGGTTCTTTATGTGAGCGGTTAGCATAGCTTAATCTCCGCCACGAGTGGTCTACTACATACCCAATGCTCTGCAAGCAGATACCTTGCATAACTGAGCAGTTTCTATTTCTAACGTTGTTCTGTCACTCAACTTCCTTCTCCTCCTTTTCCTATTTATTTTGCTTGTCAGCTCGTCTTAAAGAAGACTTTACAACTATAGGTTTGACGCCTCATCCTATTTCATTATCGCCCCACTTATCGTGTTTTTTTTTCGCCTTTTCTAACCAAAACGCTAACTTTAATATTCTTGGTCATTTTCTGGTTCGGCTAAGACTACAACAGTTTCAATAATTGTGAATATATTTGTTTCTGTAAGAAATTATTTACAATACGAATGGTCTTTAGTTCCAATTATCCGGTGGTTAATTTTTCTTTTTGAATGGCTAATGTGTGGAAATTGAACATTAACCGCCTAGAAGAGTCCGAACTTAATACGAAGTTAGTTTTCGTTGCTTTGTTGCCAAGTTAACGGTGTCTGATTTTGGGAAGTCTTTCACATATTTTTGCAGTCGGATTTTTCAAAAATTTTAACTGAAACCGATTTTCGGTTTAATACTGACGCAGTGACTAAAAATTTAACCAAATTGATTCCAATGTGTGAAAATGTTAATAGTGATTTTTCTAATGACGTATAGCACCCTTATTATGTACTGGAAGGTAAAGTGAAAGATAAAAGCATTATCTCTCACACACGCGAAATAGTGCAATGGGGAAGTTATGCATTGATTTTGATGAATTGTATGATCGGCACTTTCATTCTTGAATTTTGTTCGTGTCTATGTTTTCTACTGGCGACCAACATTGGTGATGAAAAAGCATCCGATAAATTGCATATACCCGATCTTAATCTTATTTCAACATGCATTCATGGTAAACGTCTAAGTTGAATTTAAAATTCTCTAATAATGTCTTTAAACCATTTCCATTACGCTTCACAATTTTTTGCTTTGGCATCCGATCTATTATTTGGGGTGGCCATACTCTATATTAAACTAATAAAAATCTATCTACTAACGAAAAAAATTTCAACCGGTCAACACAACCAAAAATTTCTTGAAGGAATTAAGCAATGGCATATCGGCCTTTTTCAAACTATCTAGCTATACTTGATAGGTGTGGAAAATTTACTGTCCCCATTAGCGGTTCTTTTATCTGAACTACAAGAAGTGAGAATTACTTTTGCAACTTATCCCTGTTTATCAATCGCATCTTGCATTAATTGATGCAAATTCTCATAGATTTCGATTGTAAGCTAGAACACAACAAATTTTATCCTGACAATTTTAAGTTATTCTATGGTTTGAATTAATTCCTACCGTTAGAAACTATTTGGCTTACACCAGATATTCGACTAAAACACCCCTAGTATACACCCCTGGTATATATTTATTCTTACTATTCTTTGAATTCTTCTTTTTAATACTAGTCAAAAAGATCAGGCGGTTCCGTGGCTCAGTTGGTTTGCGTGTGACTATTAAACCCAAAGTCTCGGGTTCTATTACCCCGGCACGAGTCCTTTGAAAAATGTTAGGGCAGAACTTTTCACAAAAATACTTCCTTGTTAGGATGAGAAGTAAAATGTCGGTCTCGTGTGTGTGTTGTCACGTAAGTTAAAGAGCCCTACCTTGCTTAGAATAGCAAGGGTTTGGTATAATTCAAAATCTACAGGTAAAAGAAATCGCTTCCTGCGAACGTAGTACTTTCTGGTGGAGCATTGGAAAATCAAATGTAGGGTCAACTAAACCGGTAGTGGCTACGTAGCTTAATTGATTCGCATGTGACTACTAAGCCCAAGGTACCGGGATTAATTCCGGAACGAAAAATTAAATGTAGGGTCAACAAAACCGGGAGCGGCTTCGTGGCTTAGTTGGTTCACAGTTGACTACTAACCCCAAGGACTCAGGTTTGTTTCCCGTCACGAACCGCTTGAAAAACGTAAGGCAAACATTTATCACAAAAATACGAATTCGTTCGGACGAGAGGTAAGATGTAGGTACCTCGTGTGGGTGTTGTTACGCATATTAAAGATTCTTGACTTGCTTTGAATAGCAAGGCTTCGGCTAAACTCGAAACTTCTAGATAATAAACTCGCTTTTTGGGCAATGTTGTTCGTTCCGGTGGAGCACAGTACAATCAAATTTAGGGTCAATAACACCGTAGCCGCTCCGTGGATCAGACAGGTTTGCGTATAATTGCCAATCCCAAGGGCCCGGGCTTGATTACTAACACTGACCGCTTAAAAAATATTAGGTAAACATTTTTCACAAAAATACAATCACATTCCTGTTTGAGGTAAATGTAGGTTTTACGTGTGTGTGTTGTCGCTCACGTTAAAGATCCCTATCTTGCTCGGTGTAGCAAGGGTTTGGCAAAATTCAAAATTCTCTGCTAAAGAATTTGCTTTCTGCCCAACGCAATGCCTTCGGGTGGAGCATTGGAGAAATCAAATGTAGGGTCAACAAAACCGGCGGGTCCGTAGATCAGACGGGTTCGCGTATGACTTTTGATCCCAAGATCCCGAGTTGAAAAATGATAGGCGGGCATTTTTCACAAAAATACGTCGTCGTTCGGATGAAAAGTCAAATGTAGATCCCGTGTGTGGGTGTTGTCACGCACGTTAAAAATGCCAACTTTATTTGGAATAGCAAGAGTGCGGCAAAATTCAAAATTTTCAGGTAAAAAACTCGGTTTCTTGTCAATATTGTACCTTAAGTTGGAGCGTTGGGAAGGCAGGTGTAGGTGTCAACAAAATCACCAATCAGTGCAATGCTAAATTACATACATTTAATTGCCTTTTTAGTGGTAAACCTAACGTTACACGTCCTCAATTGTGCCAATTGTAAAAAAATTTTATTTTCAGAACGAGTTGTTAAAGCGAGCCACCGTAATATGCTTTCTGAAAGTGCCTCGGCACCTACTTACCGTACAGATAAACAATGTACTAATCAGGATGACTGTTCTAGGTATATCGTTGACTTTGTTTTAGCCAGCTCTTGTACCGATGACGAGATCTCTCACAGCTAATATTTTCGGCTTTAGACTTAATGGATTACTTGATTAGGGTGTTTTTTCAATTGCTAGAGATCTGGGCTGGAGCACTGATACTTTCTTTTTTCTTCCTTTCCAGGCTAAATTACATACATTTAATTGCCTTTTTAGTGGTAAACCTAACGTTGCACGTCCTCAATTGTGCCAATTGTAAAAATTTTATTTTCAGAACGAGTTGTTAAAGCGATCCACCGTAATATGCTTTTGAAAGTGCCTCGGCACCTACTTACCGTACAGATAAACAATGTACTAATCAGGATGACTGTTCTAGGTATATCGTTGACTTTGTTTTAGCCAGCTCTTGTACCGATGACGAGATCTCTCACAGCTAATATTTTCGGCTTTAGACTTAATGGATTACTTGATTAGGGTGTTTTTTCAATTGCTAGAGATCTGGGCTGGAGCACTGATACTTTCTTTTTTCTTCCTTTCCAGGCTAAATTACATACATTTAATTGCCTTTTTAGTGGTAAACCTAACGTTGCACGTCCTCAATTGTGCCAATTGTAAAAAAATTTTATTTTCAGAACGAGTTGTTAAAGCGATCCACCGTAATATGCTTTTTGAAAGTGCCTCGGCACCTACTTACCGTACAGATAAACAATGTACTAATCAGGATGACTGTTCTAGGTATATCGTTGACTTTGTTTTAGCCAGCTCTTGTACCGATGACGAGATCTCTCACAGCTAATATTTTCGGCTTTAGACTTAATGGATTACTTGATTAGGGTGCTTTTTCAATTGCTAGAGATCTGGGCTGGAGCACTGATACTTTCTTTTTTCTTCCTTTCCAGGCGGAGATCTATAATTATACCGCAACCAATGGCCAATCTTGTAACATTCTTGGGTTATATACTATATCCACGCCAGTAGTCAATAAAAATATTATTCTTAATGCCCTAGTTGTCTCTTCCGTCTCTCAATCCCTGATCATATGCATCGACTTTTGTAAAGCTACAACTGTAGTTTCCGATTTCACAATTGATCAATACACTTTTAATTTTTCTCCTACCATTTAGATTAATATAATCAATGCGTTTTAAACATGAGAATCAATCAAAAATACAAATGACCCAAAATAACTGATCAAAAGCTGTCGGCTCACGATTCGTTATGGTTGACTTACACAAATCTAGTGAAACACTGTACACACTACTGCAAGTTATATTATGTTGATCCTTTTACTATAAGAATTAAATTCTTTTCTTAGGCCTGTGAACCTATCAATGATTTTGTAATCCGGTGCGTAGTTGATATATTAAAACGTCAAACCTGAACTTCCTACTTTAGAACACGCTGGTGTCCATAAGCAAGGTTATCATCCGCTTTCTTGCCTTTTATAACAGCACGAGTTACATATCCCCCCAAAATTAGGATATATAGGTAAACAAAGGGAATTATTAAATTTGAAGTTAGATTGTTACATGTATAATTAATTGAAGGATAAGTAATAAAAGGTTTATGGAAGTTCATAAACCAGAAACAAGAACGGATAAGAATACATTGTATTTCAGACGTAATATGATACTGCAGGTGCAGGTCACATCAGACAATAAGATTGCAATTATTAGAATTAAGATTGTTACTTTGTATTGTATAAATGAATAAAGAAATAAGCAGACATGAACTGTGCAGTTCCCACAAGCAATTTGAGGGGCAGGGACAACATAAATACCCTCGAGAGCCCAAGATGGCCAGTCAGTCTTGAGCTTCACAATTTTTACCTTGTTGGTTGTTCAGCTACTCATCTTAATTTTTGTTCATTTAAATACAGTGAATATCAACTTAAAATAATCTTGATCTCAATACGTTAATGAATATAATGTACTTGAATTGAAAATTCAACTTGTAATCTGTATAAATAAAAATCGATAAAAGAGTTTTTTTGAAGATACTTTTTACAAAGTCGCTCAAAAAGGCCCAAATTCTAACTCACGCCAATTAAGAATTAAGCGAAATGCTAAGGAGTGGTGTTCTGTAACCTTCAGTTTCCCCATGGTGTAGTTTTATTGTCGTAGCGTCTAAAAAAGATAGCCTCTGTGTTTATTTTCGGAAAATCAATAGTGTGATTAGAGAAGACGCTTAGCTCTTTTATATTTCTACAATATTTGATCGTTTTTGAAATGTCAAATTTCTGACTAGCTTACACATCTACATCACTTATTTTCAGATTCCTTTACCTGCTGGTCTTCAAATCTATCACCGTTCTTATTGTACTCGGTGGAACTGTGCAGCAGTTCACAAAATGCTTCTTCATCCACATAATTCACGTTGACACAGAGTTCTTTTGCTTAACACATATTGATGATTTACAAACCTCTAGTGATCGATTAGCTCGCTGGTCTGTGCATCTTCAGTAATATAACCTTATCATAGTATATTGTATTGTAAGAGACCACATTGTCCATCACGCTTTATGGCGTTATATGCTTCAGGTTGGCTTATTTTTGAAAGTACGAGATTCTTTTATTAATTTAACTATTCTAGTCTTTGTTTTAATAAACTACACAATGCATTCGTTCTAAACCTTCAAGTTATCCTAATCGGTTCGTTTAAAATGAACTTATATATGAACATGCTATGTCTAAAATATATGTTTTACAGCTTGCTCAAAATAATTGTAACTTCTCTTCGTTAATGAACAACATATTCGAATCTGCAAGAATACTATCATCTTCGTACTTTTGAATATGCTGGTATCCATAAAACTCCTATTATAATTTCCACTAACTACTGTTGGTCCAAACTTTGGGTAACGTTGCTCGTATAATCTGTAATCGTAAGAGCAGCTCTGTGCATGCGGTCTAAAAAATAAACATGTTTTCTTGTTTCCCTGTGTTATCGTCACTCCCCTTGACAAGTACCACGTTCCAAAAACGAATTCTTCCCTTTTATTCTAAATAAAATGATACATGCAGTTAAAAAGTTTTTGGGGAATTTGGATTAGGCTTTAGGATTTTGAGCATTATCAGGTTGTCGGCTCCAAAAATTTCAAGAAAGTGCTTTCCAAGATTCGATTAGTGTAAGAGTTGATCCCATGTTAAATGTTCTACCAAAAATATAATGTAAAAAACGCCATTTTAAGCTGTGAATAAAGTATTGGTTAAAATTTTAATACCATCAAAATCCTAAATAAAGGTGTCGTGTAAAGGTAAGGAGAGGTCTCAGATCTATTGCCAATTGTGCTCCACTGACGCGATCGAAACCTGAACGACATAGCGTTAATCAAACTGGAGTTTGCAGTGTCAAAAAATTACCTAACGTACGAAAATACTTGATATGTGTGCTCCGCCATAATAGACAATGCGAAAATATTTTGAACAAGTTCATGCATGTGCTAGTACATACTACCCCTAGCATCACTTTGTGACAGACCAGTGAACGGTACGGACGTCCGAGTAGTGCGATCGTAAACAAAACGCGACCTTGTAACGTTTATTTTCAGCTTAAATTAATTACCATATTTTTGTCTCTTGTTAATTCAATACTCGCTCGATTCTGCTGTTAAATCCTTCAAAATAATTAACAATAAACACGCTCTCGAATAAATTCCTCAACTTAATCTAGTTGCTTTAAAACGACAAGTTTGTGCTATAATTAAATAGTTTATATCCTGTTTAGGTACTCGTTATCTTTGTATACATTACGACCGCGTATAATGGTTTTCTCTATTGTTCCAATGTAAAGACTTCTTGAAATAAGGTCGCGCACTATCCGATAAAACCCGGCTTTTTAGTTTCAATTGCGCTTCGATAAGCGAGGATTTGCAGTTTGAATTCGTGTTATTTGAACATTTGTTGAATTTGATTCTGCAGCTTGTACGTCGAAGTGTTTTCTACATTATTCGTTACCGTATTTCAAAAGCAATGCACGTTTGTTTTCTTCTATTCGACAACTAGGAGGTGTATTGCGTGGATTGGTAAGTTTCCCCGCGCGTACCTATTCTAATCAGATTATCTTCTTAGCTTTTTTTTAGCTGGAGGCCAAATGGGTTTTTTCTTCCTGTAGACCAACTACTTTTGTCTGTAGACAGCTGCTGCAGTTATGGTAGCAGGGTAAATAGATCCTGACGACCATGGCGTTGCTGTACTGACTCACCCCCGACGGTTTGCAAGTTAAGTATTCGTACACCTACAGGTATGCAACTCGTTTTCTTTTGTTTGTGTCAATGGCATATCCCGTATCAACGTTTTGTGTAGTTATGTGACAAGAAACGTGACATTGTAGAACTATTGTTCGTTGCTGCTAATCGATATTATCACTCTACAGGTGTAATGTACCTTTGTTAAAAATGCTGAACAGACACACGTTTATTCTTTTCTACTGATTGTTCTATTTTACAAACGGTATTATGTACAATTTAAAAAGAAAGTTTTCCAAAAGCTTTAACATAATAATTCTTTCCTAGTTTATTTTCCAAAATGTATTACGTGAAATTTTGAAAACGCTTGACAAAAGCTCACATGTTTATTTACTGCTGATTAATTTTATTTTGTGTGAAATACGACATGCGCATTTCGAATCTAAAGTACTAAATTGTTCATATCACATAATTGTTTGCTGTGGAATAGTAGTGCTTAATTTATTTTCTTTTTGCTTGTTTGTACAGAAGCCTTTATTTATGTTTATTGTTAATAGATAATCGTGGACGACGTGCCTTTTTTGTTTTTTGATATTTAGGTGAATCCCCCCACTCTCCGCGTTTGGTAGTTAGCCTGGTATTTACTTTTCTTCCGGCTACGTCTAGGTACATAGTATCCTCTAGCGTGGAGTGTTACCACCGTGTGGACCGTAATTTCATCACATCAACAATAACAAAGGTTAGTATTTATTGCTCACCGATTGTCTATTTGATTTATAACGTTCAACTTGTTGATATGTACTAACTTTAACTGTATAATTAAACCTATGTCCAGTCCTTGACTGGTGGTCCTTTTAGCCTCCTTAATCAATTAACTATTTGAACTTCGAGCCGAATCCCTTGTCCAGTCTTACGAAAATGCATTCATACATTAAAAAACTCGAAATTTCCTTATCAAAACAGCAAATTTTCCAGGTAAACGACAATATTTAATTTTAATAATTTTGTCTATCTTTAAAGCTTCTACATAATTGCATGTGGTAAAATTTTTGAGTATGTATGCAAATTCAAACACTTCAACACTCCTATACAATTTAATCAATTAGTTTTTACACGTATCTCATTTGAGCGATAGCGTGTAATCAAATTGCAAAACAAGTTGTGTTGTTGATTTGCAATTTCTTAAAGCCTTCCTGTCCTATTCAGGTCAAGATTACTCACGTAACGGGAAACATCTTCACTTCAACCAAATTTCTACCTTTAATTAACAACACGTCAATCTAGGTTCCATTATTAACCCTTTTAATAAAGCTGACATATTTTGAAGGTAGTCATTTATGTACAAAAGGTATATACAGAAATACTTCGTATTTTAAATTGGCACCGACTTTCTTATCGCGTTCTGTTGTCAGTGCACCTTGCGCATTTGCAACAGGAATATTTTTAAACAAGTTTCATCTCTTTGCTACCATAAGGTGGTTTATTACTCATCCGTACAATTAGCTAAGGATTATAAATTGTTATTCTTTTGCTTTCTTTCATTTCTTATACTTAAAGCTATATTTATAACTATGGGTTGAACATTTTGTACCTCTTTTCTAGTTCTAGAAACCGCCATATTGTAATTCGCATTTTAGTAAATGCAAGTAAACATTGAAAGGTTTCAACTCGCGTGTGTTTTATACCCAGCAATTAATTATTTTTCGCATCACATCATTTTAATCATTAACGAGGTTCCTAAGAAAAGTGAAGTTCTATCGCTAATCTTTCAAAAACACGTCTTTTTGAAATAAACAATTTTGCTACCGTTATTCAGAATGATCCAACCAGGATTGCTCTATTTAAACTTCAAGCGAAATCCATTTCGCAGCTATACGACATTAATAAAATTCTAGAATCACAACCACAACTTCAAGTGGTTGAAATTAAACAAGAAAAGTAAAACGGATTTGGCGCAAAAGTAGAGCCGCTGAGCTTATCTACTTTTAATAGCGATTTTAAACATTTTTCTGCGTAAATTGACTTATTTGACAGTCTTGTACATAATAATCCTTCACACTCTGGTATTGAAAAGTTGAATTATCTTCTAAATTCGACTTCCGGAGAATCAAAGCGCGTAATATCAGCCATACTATTTTCAAGTACTAATTATAATATGCTTACGAAGCACTTAAAAATCGCTATACTAACCCACGTTTCTTAGCAACATTGCACCGCAAATCCATTAAGGATTTTCCTTCTCTCAAGTCTGAAAACCATAAAGAACTCCAAGCACTTATTGATAGTTTTTCTGAAAATTTAGCCGTCCTCAATAACTTAAAATTTCCCATTGACCAGTGGAATTTCATTTTAGTGGACTTACTTTTGGAAAAACTCAATCCTTATACACGTAAACGATTTGAAGTACAATCAGACTCCAAGAAAGTCCTCGATTTTGAAGACTTGAAAAAATTTTTAGTTCACCAATGCGCGGCTTTCGAGACATATTCTTCAATTGCCCCCACTTCTTATTCTTTAACAGTCCGTACTTTACGGACAAATTAGCGACTCAAAAATCTTCTGCGTTTTCATATAAACCGAGGGTTTGTGCAAATGTTGTATCAGTACATACAGCAAATAGAAATGCATATTCAAACACGTGTCCTTCGTTTCAATATTACGAAGCAATTACAGTTATGTATCAATTGCTACCGTACTAATCACTCGTTCAAGCAATGCAAATCAAAACAAAGGTGTCGAAATTGTGGCAAACCTCATCACACACTACTTTATTTAGAAGCTCAAGCTACTTCTAGCCATTCAACTAAACATCCAGATACGCAAATCGATAAAAATAAAAACGCAAACAGGATGCAACCGGCATCTCCTGTTTCTGCAAATGCCATATCTTCGCAGGTAAACTTTGATAATGGGGTAACTGTTTTGCTATCCACTGCTATTGTGGAAGTCCAAGATAGTTGCGGTAATTTTAAATTGGTTCGTTGTCTGATGGATCTCGGATCTTAAACGAACTTCATTCGTAACGATTGTGTGAGCAAATTTGGACTTTCATGAAAATGCTCACAAATTCCAATTTTTGGCTTGGATCAAGCTACCTCGGCCATAAATCGCGACTCCACTAGCTGCACAATACGGTCAATTGCTGATCCAGAAAATTCTTTAGAAGTCACAGCATTTATTCTGTCCTCTATTTCGAATAACCTTCCTAGTGTTGAAGTTTGTAACCAATGGAAACATCTGAATGGTTTGCATTTGCCAGACCCGAACTGGTACAAACCTGCGGCAATTGATTTTCTTATTGGAGCGACGTGTATCCTTTTAATATAAATGGCGGTGCTATTCAAGATAAACTCCCTCAACCCGCTGCGATGAATACCATTTTCGGTTGGACTGTCATAGGTCCTACTAGAAGCGCGCAGCCTCATGCTGTTCAAGTATTTTTCACTTCGATGGAAAATCCTGTTGACCAAACTCTCCATCGTTTTTGGGAAATAGAAAATCTTCCAACAAAGTCTCAAATTTCACCTGAAGAACAAAAAGCAGTTAACATTTTTAAGAATACATTTTCTCCAGACCTTACTGGTAATTTTACGGTATTGCCACCTTTCAATGAAGTTCTACCTACATTCATTGGTTCGTTTGACATTGCTTAAAGAAGATTCTTTTTCTTAGAGCGTAAACTAAATACTCAATCGGAGCTAGGCATGCAGTCTCATAAATTTATGCACGACTATCTAGATTCTGGTCACATGACACTCTTAAAATTCACACCTGTCTGAAACGATCATTATTTCATACCTCACCATGCTGTTTTTAAGGATGAAGATAATACAAGAAAAATTCGTGTTGTTTTTGATGCCTCAGTTAAGGCTAAAAGCGATATGTCACTTAATAATGCTCAACTTGCTGGACCCAGTCCTTAAACGATATTTTGGCAACTTTACTCAAATTTCGTATTCATCCTATTGTATTTATATGTGAAGTTTGCCAAATGTATCGTCAGATTTTGATAAGAGAATAACAGCGTAAATTTCAGTCATTTTTTTGGCGTTTCTCTCCTGAGGAATCCATTCAAAGTTATCAATTAAATACGGTTACCTACAGTGTAAGATCATCGCCGTATTTAGCAATCCAAGCTCTTCAGCAATTAACTATCGATGAAAATGAAGCGTTTCTATTAACAGCTAAAGCTATACGGTCAAACCTATACTAGATGATTTTGCCTGTAGCGATGAGTCAGTATCAGCCGCCTTGAATATTCGTAATCAACTTATCGAGCTTTTGAAATCTGTCGGGTTTGAACTTCGCAAGCGGAGCTCAAATTCTGTCTTTGTCTTGGAATGCATTCCTTCTGATTTTTGTCAGTCTAATTCGTTCAATTTCAATTCTTCAAGTCTTCTATCAAAATATTAGGCCTTCAATGGTCTTCTATCGATGGCGTTTTTTCATATCGGGTTAAGACGTTAGATCCAATTTGCACGAAGCGCAATATACTTTCTCAAGTTGCCAGAATTCATCACCTTTTAGGGTTCTTAGCTCCCTTAACTCTTTTTGTCAAGCATCTAATCCAATACTTGTGGATGTTAGTCTTGGATTGGGATGAGAACCCCCAGCCGATGTTTCACCTCAATGGCGACATTATCAAGAAGAACTGCCTTTGTTGTCGTCTCTAAAAATACCTCATTGTTTGCCTCATTCCGGTCGCTACGTTTGTCAGCTACATGGCTTTTGCGATGCCAGTGAGGTGCCCAATCCTCCAAATAAATGGTTTTAATTTTTTTCTTTGCTCATTCCTGTAGATTTCTAATTTGTTTCACCTAGCAATTTTTTACTTTCAACAAAAAAAGTATTACACCATTTAGCTACTAAACCACCACCGCCCATCACATTCTGGAGGAAGAACAGAACAGATAATCAGCCTTTCCAATTATTAAGCATTCCAGAATAGGGAGTCCATAACGTGTGTAAATTGAATGTGGTAGATATGTAACTTGAAACCAACAAATGTAATCCATGAAATAACTTTGTAGCCAGGTACAGCTCCACCAAGCAAACATTAGCCCTGGAGAGGTGTGACCTGGTGGCACTGCTGGCAGTAGTATACACTCAGTGTAATAAATTTTTATGACATTTAAATTATTTTTTAGGTTAGGTATTATAAATACTTTACTAAATTGATGTAATTAATATAAACAAATGGTACCTTAGTCAATATATTTAATAAATCAACAAGTATTAAGACTTAAGCAGAGTACAGTTTTCATTGAACGTTTCTTCAAGTATTTAAATACACAGTTTTGCACTGCAAAAATTTCAGTACATAATTATCCACAAAATAACATTATAATAAATTTTTGCACTAGAATTCTGGTGCTTAGCTGTGGTCAGTTTCATCTTCGTTGTCTTCTGATGATCACGTGTTTACAGTAAAGTTCAAGTTTTCCACAGTATCATCGAGTAAACAATCACACCAAGCTTCTCCTGTCAAACGATCAACATGATCACAATGTTTTGCCCACTCTAATTCACCATTTTCATAAAAAAAATTTGCATTATATTTAAAATTTCACCACTTCTTTGATCTACGTTATTCATTGCAACCTTACATTTCAGCAAACTCCATATCCATTCTATGGGACTGAAATCACAATGATACGGTGGTAAACGTAGCACAGTATGTATGTTCATGTATTTTAAGTAATTCATCTACAAAGTATGTTCTGCTATATGGAAAGTTCTTAACTAATACTAATTCAGCTTTACGCATTTTATTTTTTGTCGGAACACCTTGATTTACCAGCCATTCCCGAATAATTTCCTTTGGCACTACTTGTGTAGTTGGTTTATTAATTTGGACACCATGATATGGTTCGCTGTCCATAACAAAAATGCCATCATAATTAGGTCTTCAGTCCTGGAACTGGTTAGTCGCGTACCCTCATTGTTTCCTATTCCGAAGTAACCTACACATTTTCCTGAAATTTTCACAGTCTACATCTATCACTGTCTATGTTCAAAGGTCTGATCTCGGTCTACTCCTTTTTCGTATCTCTGCTTGTAATATATTCCGTACTATTTTCCAAAAATGTCTTAGAACGTATTCTACCCTTCTATTTCTCCACTTTTTTTTTATTTTCTACAAATATCTTTTTTCGTCAACTATTTTTATAATCTATTTGTTATTAACCTTTCTGTCCATGCTATCATTCTTATACATCTTAAGCACAACATTCCAGAAGGCTTCTATAGCTTTCTGTCTGCTTTTGTTACTGCCTCTATTTCGTAGACGTACTGTGCTGTGCTCCACACATATGCTTTGAACAATCTTCTTCTTGTCTCTGTGTTTATAGTCTTTGAGCATATACGCTGTTCTTTCTTGTTAGATGTAGTTAGGTCACCGTCTGTTGCTTTACAGTTATATACCCTATTTCCCAGATATTCAGTAGTATGTGAAGGGGGGTAAGCAGCATGTGGCTGCCAAGTTCCCCACAGCACTTGAACATTTGTTGAATTAATAGTTTTTTCAATATATCATTTTTCACTATTAACATCAGTTGAAAATATTTCACAACCCACACCTTTAGTTGTTTATAGTAATCATCAGATTTAAGTGCACTTATTTTTTTCGTCATTAGATTTTCCGTCTTGAAAACAAAATTGCCATTATGAGGTAAATTTGTAATTAAATATTTTTCCATCTATTGCATAAAGTTGTGGTGATTCATGTCATCATGATAGTCTCCAGATATGCTTTTTGATTTGAATATTAAAAGGCCATTATTTACAAAACCATAACGTCCACCTGCATGCACAATAATGCTTCGATGACCAGTTTTGATTAGTTTTGTATACACCAGGTTTGTTTATAAATTGCCAGCATTTAAATACACCATACAATGGATGAATATATGTTTCAACCAAAACTAACACTCTTCCTAGGTGTCATTACTGGATTTTCAATGCAACCAACAAAAATAAACTTTTGTTAGCTAACTAAAGACAAGAATTTGTTAGAAATCATAAATTAATTTATAAATTCCAGTAATGTGAGTTTATGTATAACTTTAACTATACAGTATAATTATACAGTTTTTATACAAATCTTTAGTTGAACATGGAAAATATTTAAATTTTGACAAAAAACTGTTATTAAGGTTGAATAAAATAGAAGAATAATGAAAAAATCATAAAAACGCAGAACAATTAAACAATCAGAAAGCTAAGCAAAACGATATATACATCTAGGGTTGTGGGTTGGTCAATGCGATAAGTGAGAAATTAATAGATATCGAATGGTGCGAGTAATCATATCGTAACAATAATCGTATTAATTTTAAATACAAAAGCACAACTAAAATTCTTTAAATTGATTTATGCAGCAAATACGTTTTATTAATGTACTCTGTATTCAGTTATTTGCGTTTAATATTTAAATCAAATTTACATACAACTTGATAAACAGCGCGATAAATAACGCTGAACACACTATTAATTTTCATGTAATTAAAGTTAAATATACGGAATGTACAACATAGCAATCCAATTTTCTCATTGGTTACATATGTTCTTGACAAATTTCAGTTCGCATATTTTCCGGAGTAATGTCCGCTTGGTGGCATTATAGTTCTGCAACTTAAATTTGCGTCTTCGGCAAGTGCAAACCTTACTGAAATGTGAGTGTAATAAGAAATCGCACGTTTTAATTATATTTAATGTACATAGATCACAATCAATTAAAATGCTTTTTCTCAAGTTCGCGTATGATCTGATCCGTTTCTCCTTTTACAACGCGTTCTGTCTACGCTCTACCCTTTCGCTACGTTTTTAAAGTTTGCCACCGCTGTTTTAAAAGAAGTTGTTTATTATATCTTTCTATAATTTAAATGTTGAACGAATATTTTTCTTTAAATTAATTGTATATTACTATAAGTTTGTAGAAAGTAATAACTAAGTCCATTATTATACCAAAAATGTGCAAGCTTATTGTAGTTTCTCCAAAATGTTTTGTGACGGTTGTTCCCAAAGTAGATATTATTTTTAATTTAAGTGAGAAGACGTGTAGTAGAAAAACGCATTAGTTTGGTTTCTGTAGGTTGTCTTCGGATGAGGGTGGTAAAAAGCTTTTCTAGCAAGCGGAATGACAATTTGGCGAAATAATATAGTTGAACTTCGTTATCTAGCGAATAGTCAATAAATGTTATTAGATCGTCGAGATGTAATCTTATCACTGATAACTTCGTTTTTGGAAGTGTTGTTTCTCCTTCTTTGCTATCTTCACTTTTATCCTAATTTTTTAGGTTCATACTGCTATTTGACTTTCAGTCATGATATTATACACAGGGTCACCTTCATCTACTTCTAGCCATTGTAAAACATCTTCCTTAGCTACTTCTTTTTCGGCATTATTATGAATTATCGTACAGAAATCAAGAACTTGTAACCCTTCTAAGTATATATCTGCATCTTGGCCATCAAACAAATTCCTCCAACCATTTTTTAATGTTTGCTCTTTCACCTCTTTCCATGCTGCAGCAAAATTAAAACCTGTTGATTTTAAATTGTAACTCTTTAAGTTTTGCAAGGTATGTTGTCCTCTTGTATCTTCTGTATTATCTTCATCTTGCAATACAACCATTACTTCATCTAAAAACTTTCTGCGATATATTCGTTTGGTTGCCAAAATTATTATCTGATCCGTGGGTTGAATAAGCGATGTTGTATTTTTTAGCAAAAACATACAACTAAGGTTGCCATCTTCTGAACGCAGAATATTTTCAGATGGATGAGCAGGAGCGTTGTCTAAAATCATTTCATCTCTTGAAATTTTCTCACAATCAATAGGTACAGGTTCATTAAAAAACAGTTTATGAGAATATCTGGGTTGAACCATGCCTTATTAGAGTTATAGTATGAAACGGGCAGATGATGCATTATATTTTTTAAAACTCTAGGTTTACAAGATTTGCAAGCAATTACAGGACCTCGGTCTATGCGATCCATCGACGTTAGCACAAATCAGTGCCAAGATCCTGTCTTTGGTGATTTTTCTTCCAGAATTCGATTTTTCAAATTTGGAGGCTTGTGTACGAGAAACCAGTTTCGTCAGCATTATAAATCTGAGCTTCTAATAGCATTTCGTGATTTATACGTTCTATTAATTTTTGCTTAAAAGGTTCAATTTCTTCTTTTAGTGTACTTGAAGCTTCGCAGTAAATTCCTGTTATTCATGATTCCGTGCCTTTTGCGAAAGCGGCAGAGCCATCCATCACTTGCTCTGAATGGCATGGTCATATAATTTGCTAATTCAATTGCAGCAGATTTCAATTCGACTGCCTTAACCGGAACCCCACAAGAACGTTGTTGGCCGTACGATTTTAAGATTGTTTTTTTAAATGAAGTTTCACGAGCCAATTTCATTTGCCGCCTGGGATTGTTGTTTTCTCCTACATCACACATTAACACAAGTTTATTTATTTTGATTTTGTTTGTTTTATGTATAAAACAGTTTGCTTTTTCATGTCGTATTGTTCACATATACGAGACGCAGACATTCCAGACTCCAACTTTTGTATAATTTCTAATTTTTGATTGATCGTTAGATTGATTTTTTTCCGTTTGTCCATATTTAAAGGGTATGGTTGCAAAAACTTAAATTTATTTCCTGGAGTACCAAGTGCGTTCACTCACTTCGTGTAAACAAGTTAGCTGTTGTAGAATTGTGTGAATGCCCGGCTAGCATAGCAAACACGAGTTTGCTGCGTCGAAACCTACGCGTTATTATATCAGGGAATCCCCTAACATATTATTGCTCCGGCTAGGTGCAGTCTACGAGCAAGACGGCATTATGTCTCAAATTCTAGTGCATACGTATGACGTGATTATTGTGACCGCTAAGAATTCTTTACATGTGGCGACACTTGAATTTAAGCATGTATAATATTAACAGGACCTTTTTAATTTTTTTTTACATTTGACCGGATTTTTTGTCTGTTATATTCAAAGTTCGTTAAATAGAGGTCCGTTAAATTGAGGTTTTACTGTATAACTAATATACACAATATGGAGTTGACAATACTTTGGACACAGCCACTACATTTAAGAACAAACTGAGTTGATATGCCCAAAACTACTAACTTTGCTAGATTTAACTAAAAATGTAAATTGTTATGCAATGTCTAAAATGACTATTAAAAGAGATGCTCATAGCGGAGAATTTTGACTCCTTTCCGAACAGACAATCTAGCATACACGTAAATGACATACACCCAATACAACAAATACGTTTTTAACTCTTCAGCCTGCGTATTTACAAGTTACCAAAAATTGGAGAAAATATTTGCCAAAATTTAATAAAACAATATTTTCAACGAAAAAGACCAGAAAATACATTAGCGGACATTTGTGATATAAATTTTCCTATAAAGAAGCCTTGAATAGCATTATTATGAGTAAAACGGACGGTACGTTATTAATTGAGATTTGCCCTGAAGGGGCGGGAACACGTAACAGTTTTAAAGGGTGCTTCGACTAACTACAGTTGTACGGGAGTGGGTTTCTAAGGGAAAAATGCAAAAATGGAAAATGTGATTGTAAATTACAAAACTGCGTTAAATTTTGATATTTTCTCTACACAAAAAACGGTTATTCCGAATAGGTCTTCTTTGCATTTGGTTTTCTAAATCGACCACTTCATACTTTACCTTTTTCTGCAACTTAAAAACACTCAATTTTGGTCAAATTAAGAAAACTTTAAAATAAAGGGCTTCCCAAAGCATTGTTGCTACACCCTTATCATTGTGGTGGCTGGATATCCTTTCACAAAGTTGTTTACATTTGGCTATTTTATAAATAAGTCTAAGTAAAATCCAACCCAAGTGTAATTTCTATTATCATTAAAAAATTTTAATTTTAGACAATGTCGTAGGCTCTTTTTCTGTATTACAAAACATAGGCTTCTTTGCCCCTGTCCACTCTGGTAGATTTAAAAATCCGTTTAATATACCTATCTTTCGAACGGAAATCAGACAAAACTCGCCGCTAATAAAAACTCTCCATAGATATAATAATACATTTGACATGCACACATACACACACACGCACACGCACATACACAACGCACACACACAGCGCACAGACGACACACACAACACACACACACACACATAAACATTAGTATTATATTTTTTTCTATATTCTTTATTTTGTAGTGAAAATTTGTAAGTAATTAGGGTTTAACTTTGTTTATTTTCAAATAAGTAAATAAATCATTGCAATATGAATACAAATATAGTTTCTCTAAAAAGGAAAAAGCTAGTTGTCTAACATCAAACCGGCCAAATATTATTAAAAAAAAGTCGTTAAAAAAGCATTAAACCAATCAGTAGTGCAGGTACACAATTGTTCAAGTTTCCAATATTAATATACATGACATTTTAAATCTCATTTCTGGAGATGCTATAATTAACAATACATAGAAAACTTTTCCTTTCACCATCTAATTGTCTATTAAAGCGACTAAATTTTCACTAACTCTTTAACTAACAACAAACCTCACAAACAAAGCTAACACTTAAAATAAATGCGCACACATTTCCTAATCTTTTGAAAATTGCAAACGTCATTTCCCGATAATATCATACTTAATTTTAACCAAAACTACTTTCAGGCAGTTCACCCATCGCTCTTCAATAGTCCATCAAAATAATCATTAAGCATTATATCAATTTTCTACTAAATAAATACAAACTATTTATAACTTACATTCAGAATAAAAAAAGCTAAACTTTTGTTCGCGGTAAATTCTACTTTTCCCTTCGGAGTAAAGGACGTGTCTGTCCTTTTCACCAAGAAAAAAGATTTCTACTAGCTAGACTCAGGATCTATTCATGCAGTATGCAATGAAAATGTGGAATGGACCTACACTCGAAAGTACTCTATATAGAAATAAAAACTTTACAATAAACTAGATATCACTGCGTATAATTTAGACAATAGAACAAATTAAGGGAGAACGCAGAAAACTTTTAAATGCAACTCCTAAATTTGAAAAATTCAGATGTTTAGTTTACGGTAAACCCTGCTCCAAAATCACTACCTGAAATAAATGTACATAAATCATTAATAGTTATGATGACAAAGGGAGCACGATCTGTGTCTCAACAAATTTATCATTAACGTCATAGCATTCAAAATTCTCCCAAGCATTACTATTGAAAAAATCGCTTTTTGTTTAAAGTTCAATATGTTTGATATTAAATAACAGTCTATCGTGATTTAGATTATTTTTGCAAATTACAGAATGTATATAAATCAAATAAATAAAATTTTCGTGCTTTTCAATTCATTAAGTCTACATTTCATAATTCGTTAAATTTGAAAGTATTTGAATATTTATACAATAAAAATGTGTACGTAGACTGTCAATAAAATTCATAAGCATTAACTGAAGATCTTTGATATACCTTTACATAAGTACTAATTGTAAATTAAAATATTAGTAAAATCATACTAGTCTAATGACAACGTTTGCATTACTAAAAGCTAGTCTTTGTTTCACACGAATGAAATTGAAGTTTCCTACTTACAATAAAATAAAAAAATAGAATTTCTGTGTTTTTGACAATTTTATTTTTCATGATTTCTCGTTGGTAAATGGTAAATAATAGACTTACCTTCTGGTTTCCATATTACAAATTAAAAAACGCTAATGTTTCAATAACCACTAAATCGTTAACTTTTAGTTTTTCTAGATTTTATATTTACTACACAAAAGAAACTCGTTACCTGAATACTCTGAGTTCTCTACCAAAAAGGATTTTGCCTGCATAATAGCAGGGTACTCACCAAGTATTTAAAAGGCAAAAATTAGCAACTAATTGCTACTTATCTCAGCTGCATAAAAACTGTAAAAACCCCTTTTAGAATTTCTAGTATAAACGTCTATTTACCAAACAATTACTGCAAGATGGACTGTTTATGAGAAATCATATTTTATACTTTGGTGGTTGAATTTTTACTTATTTGTTATAAAAGAAGTTCAAAGTATCCATATACAAAAACTGTTAATTATTGTTTTTTTAATCGTTTACTTTGAAGTTGAATATTTCCGAAACGCTATGGTTTAAAGCACATTATCTAACGAAATACCTATAACTATGCTACATATATTTGTTAGAGCTTCCATAAGAAACGAGCTGTAATTACCTGCCAACCTCTAGTTCTGAAATTTAAAGCCGAATATTCTCGAAATCGGAAGTGCCGCAGCGTTGGAGTTTAGAGCACATAATGCACTAAAGTGCTAAAATGCTAAAGATTATGCTACACACGTTCGTTAGTGCTTCTATAAGAAAATAGTTGTAGCCATTTTCCGGTTTTTGAGTACGGCAATTTAAAATCTAATATCCCGGAATCTGAAGTGTGGCATCATTATGATATAAAGCAAATTAAAGCACTAATGAATCACTAAAGTTAATGCTGTTTATAATAGTCAGTGATTCCATAACAAATAGTTGTGTCCAACTCCCAGATCTGACTTCCTAAGTACGGTTGCGTTCAGGCTTCAAGTACAACGAATCACTAACAGAGTACTCAATATTGCGCTCCATATTCTCGTTACTGCTTCTCAAAGTTGAAAGCATAATTTATATATAAGCCCTATACTTTAAAGTAGAATATTTTCGAAGACGGAAGTGCAGCAGTGATTGGCTTTGAAGCACTTTAAAGCTTTAACAAAGCACTTAGGATCATGCTATATATGTTCGTTAGTGTTTCAATAAGAAACGAATTGTAATAATCTTCCAGCTTCCAGCTCTGCAATTTAAAGCCGAATATTCTCTAAACCGGAAATGCGGCATCGTTGGAGATTGAAACACACTGAAACTTTGCACTTTAAGGTCGAAAATCTCTGAAACCGAAACTGCGGCTATTTTGGTGTTTAAAGCACTATGGAGCAATAACAAACCAGTAAATGGTTGTTAGTGCTTCCAAACCAAAGAGTTGTAGCCAACCTCTTGATTTGAGCTTTGAGGTTGATTATTTCAGAAACCGGATGTACTGCGGCGTAAGGGTTTATAGCACAATAAAGCACCAACGAAGCACTAAAAATGATGCTGCAGATATCTGTTAGTGCCCTCATAATAAAAGATTGGTCAACATCTTCCAGCTTCTAGCTTCGCATTTTAAATTCGTATATTTTCGAAATCGAAAGTCCGGCAACGTTGGGGTTTGAAACACAATCAAAAACTAACGAGGCACCAAAGATTACTAACATACGGTCAATAGTGCTTCTATATCAAAAAAGTTGTAGCCTACTTTCGGAGCTGAATTTTGAAGTCGAATACTCTCGAAACCGGATGTGCGGGAAAGCTGGTGGTGTGAGGCACAATCTACCACTAATAAGCACTAAACATTATACTATATATGGTGGTTAGTGATTCTATAGCAAAAAAGTTGTAGTCTATTTTCAGAGAACTAACTCTAAGGTCGAATATTCCCAAAACAAGAAGTGCGGCCACGTTGGGGTGTGAAGCACATTCAAACACTAATAAAACACACTATAGATCATGCTACATATTGTCGTTTGTGCATGTATAAGAAAAAAATTGTAGCCTACTTTTGAATCAGACCTTTGAAGTCGAATACTTCCGAAACCCGAAGCGTGGCTGCTTTGAGATTTAAAGCGCAATAAAATACTAATGAAGTACTAAATGGTGTGCTATATGAGGTCGCTAGTGCTTCCAAGACAAAAAGTTGTAGCCAAGATTCCATTTTAAATTTTGAAGTCGATTATTTAGGAAACCAAACGTGTTGCGGCATAGGGGTTTAAAGCACTAAAAATGCAGTAAAAATTGTGCTACCTTTATCTGATAGTAGTCCCATAATAAAAGAATAGTGTTCATCTTCTGGCTTCTAGTTTTAAACTCTAAAGTCGAATATTCTCGAAACCAGCAGAGCAGCAACATTAATGTTTGAGGCGCAGTCAATCACTAACAAAACACTAGAGCACATCATATGGCTGTTAGTGCTTCTATAGCAAAGAAGATGTATTTTACTATGGGATCTGACTTTTGAAGTCGAAAATTTCCGAAACCGGACGTTCTCCTGATAATAAGTAAACTAACCGGAAGGTCACTAACGCTAAGTGTCAGCCGAGACGATCTAGAACAACGGGGAGATTTTAAACGCATATTAATAGCATATTTCGGCAACCAAAGAAACATCAAATGTCTAATCCGGGATCTAACAAAACCTAAGAATGGAAAGTAACCAATCCCCATATCAATTCGGAATGAAATGCCAAGATGTACGAAGTTTAATTCTAACAAAACTAAAAATTGAAGAACCCGACTAAAATATCCACTTACTAAAGACAAAATATATGACTAAATGGCATTGGACACCTACATAAACGCACTACCCAAACGATTATCAAATAAAATAAGAATCCAACATTCTCATAATTTAGAAGAAGCAATGAATATGATTATAGAAAAAGAAAACGTCATGTATTATCGAAATAGACTGTATAACCCTAACGCAAATAAAAGCTATTTATCGATAGAAACCATACAAACCTCCAGACCAACATCCACACAACCAAAATTTACGCCATTTAACGCACAAATGAATCAGCCGCAATTCAACAACCCAAATTTTAATAACACAAATTCCACTAATTAATTGAAACAATCTCAGAGACCAACAATCAACTCAAATTTTACAAAACCCACATTTCCACCAAGATTTAATCAAAACGTAAACCAACAAAAACAAACATTCGGCGCAAATCCCAACCGAAATATACTAATGATAAATAACAATAATAACCCTAACAGTTACTACAAACCAACTTCTATGGACACTTTATCTGGTAATAACAGACAAAATATAAAAATATCGCAAATCCGACCAAGCCATAATCAAAAACGAAACTTCACTTCCGAAGAACTATTCCACGAAGAAGTGGAAGAATTGAACAATGACCAGAATAATTACACACACTCTCCAATAGAGACGATGAATCAAATCACTCAGAAACTTACGAACGTAACGACTTATGTGAAAATTACGAAGGGGACGACGAGGAAAATGCGTACTCAAATTTTCAGATAGACCGATTTATGATCGACCAAACATAATCAATTTAAATAATATCAATCAACAAATATTGACATACATAGAAATACCTCACGCAGAACTAAAATTATTAATCGATACCGGATTTACAAAAACACCAATTAGCCACCGAACCGTAAAAAACGTTATTTAGATTTTGTAGAAAAAGAACCCTTTAAAATTAAAACAGCCCATCAAGCGACAGTACATCAATTTATAGCTAATATACCCCTACCAAAAACTTTAAACGTACATATGAAACATAAATTTTGCATTTTCGAATTTAACGATAAATACGACGGACTAATAGAAATAGACCTAAGAAAATTAAGATCAAGCATTGATATATAAAACCGTTTATTAAGAAGGAAACACGGGCAAATCGCCATTAAATTCTAAAATACCCAAACCGATCAAAAATACACCATAGGACCCCGGAGAGAGTGTAACATGTCAATTAACCATTCTTTTGCTATGTTACATTGTGGTCCAATTTCCTTCAATATAAAAGCATTTTTCGTCTTAATTTTATACTAATACCTTTTATAATTACAAAGTTTTGATTTGTGTAACATTTCCCTTTAGTATTATTAAATAATACACTAAATACATCTATCTTTAGTCTTAATTTAATATTCTTTCCTTAGTATAAATAATATAAATAATTAAGATCAGATGTAATTTTCCTATTGGTTAACCTTTGAATAA
The DNA here is from genome assembly GCA_036346225.1 of Platerodrilus igneus. NCBI lineage: Eukaryota > Metazoa > Arthropoda > Insecta > Coleoptera > Lycidae > Platerodrilus > Platerodrilus igneus. Next base: position 758,608 of record JARFIW010001036.1, read on the forward strand.
TATCCATATATACACAACTGGTGTATATATGAATCTAGCCTTTAGGATAGTTTTTGTGTTTTGCCCCTCTCTCAAAATGTTTGGTTATCTGTAAACCAGAACAAAACTTTCCGTTTGTCTTGATATCGAACTGTCTCTTTGGGCACATGTCGTCTTCCGATAAAGATGTCCTTTCTAAGGCCATGATGTCGTACCTAAATACTACCAAGATATGTATGGACAATGTCTACCTAAATAACCCGTTCAAAATTGTAATGAATGGATCCTCTGATGGCGTGTCCTACGGTGGCATATTTTACCGTAGCATATCTTCTGATGGCATGCTTTCCCGTGGCATATTCCTTCTTGAAGTACTTTTAGGTGATATACTCTCTGATGGAGAATTTAATTATCTATGCTAAGCTATCTAAGCCTATGCATTAATTTTACTACCTACAAAAACCACCTTTTATTGTTTAAGAATGTTATGTTTACGTTTTAAGTACCTTCTAAAATAAATCAAATATTCGCGATGAAACATAAGGCTGTGGAACAAATAAGGATTCGCCCTTACAAATTAGAGGTTTGAGGTTAACAACTAATATAATTAACAATGGTGTTCGCCTCAACAACAGTAAGAAAATCCTATGGTTCTGAACAAGCCGTAAAGCTCAACATTTATATACGTTTCTTTATAAATATATATATATATATATATATATATATATATATATATATATCTGAAATACAGGTAGGAGTTTACGTTATTTATTTTTGTGATGGAACGACGTGCATGTGTTACGTTTTAAATCTCAATTGTCTGAAAAGTTATGCATGTAAAAATATAGTCATAACTCAATTTATTGATTACCTTAACTATTATCGATTATCTTAGCTAATTAAATATTATCTTTGCCTTACTATATAACCCATTAAGTTGTAAACAAGAAAGCTTTCATGACACCTTTTTATTGTGAATTTTGGGGTTATGTTCAACTTAAACGTTCATTTTAAATTCTCTTGACTAATGTTAAACACTACAAAGTGTATTTATGATTTCCTTTTATTAAAAGTGTTAATTGAAATTGTGCGTAAGTACAATAATAAATTTAGATTTTCTAATATCTCATCTAGTAGAGTTTGAGACAAAATTTAAATTATGAGAGTGTAGATATATAAACTACACTTAGTGATTTTATCGTATGAAACTTTGGTTGTAAAAAAATAACGATATATATTTAATTCTTTTATTAATGTTATTAACTGAACGTCAATATATATATATATATATATATATTTTTTTTTGTCAAGTTTTATTTTGCATCCCCTTTACTTGCCTGGGTAAAATTTAACTTTGTTCTCTAAACCCCCTAAGATATAGTTTCTTGCAACCTACCGCAGCCACAAACGGTCGACGCTAGCTCCGACAGAGTTTTATTTAGACTCTGTTGTACACTCATTCCTACCTGTAAAAAGGAAGGGTGCAAGAGAAACAAATAAAAATTTTAGTAAACTCAAAAAATGACGTAGGCATTGTAAATCACATGACATTCCAACCCGGAGTAGAAACACCCACAGCATTAGTACAAATAAGAGACAATTATGCCACTACAATAATTCTAAACTCGAACGAGTACCCCGTAAAACTATCTCTGACAAACTCAATTAACGTAGAAGAGTTGAACTTTAACGAAATGGAAATATCCGAAAATTTAGAAAACGATTATAGCCCAGTAGAACATGACAAGATGTTAAGAAAAAATTTAATTAACATTTGTTTTAATAACCACATTAACAAGTAAGAGGGGTGAGCAACTAAGGACTTGTGTTGTGAATACCGCGATATATTCCATTGCGAAGGAATACCCTTAGCCTTCACTAACACATTCAAATACAATATAGAATTAAAAGATAACAGGCCAATTTTCCTTAAAGCATACACACTACCTCAGGCAAGCCAAGAAGAAGCCGATAGAGAAGTAACAGATTTATTAGAGCAGGATATAATTCAATACTCCAACTCACCATGGCGCAGCCCCGTATTAATAGTACCAAAGAAATTAGACGCCTCAGGCAAACGAAAATATCGAATGGTAATAGACTACAGAAAGTTAAACAAAAAAACGGTAGACGACAAATATCCACTACCCAATATCACCGAGATTTTAGACAAATTAGAAAAGTGTCAATATATTTCAACATTAGACCTCACATAAGGATATCACCAAGTAGAAATGGACAAGAAAGACACAGCGAAAACCGGATTTAGCACATCTAGAGGACATTAGGAATACAAACGGATGCCATTTGGACTGAAGAACGCACCCGCCACTTTTCAACGAGTCATGGATAACATATTACTAGAAATAAACAACGAAAAATGTTTTGTGTACCTAGATGACATCATAATATATTCAACGTCACAGGTAGAACACATTGAAAGATTAAGTGAAGTATTCGAAAGACTAAGAAAAGCACATTTTAAAGTTCAACTAGAAAAAAGCTAATTTTTACAAAAAGAAGTATTATTTTTAGGACCCCACAAGGAGTCTTGCCAAACCCAGACAAGACAAACGCAGTACTAAATTACCCCTTACCCAAAACTAACAAAGAAATCAAAGGATTTTCAGGACTCAGTGGTTATTACCGCAAATTCATTAAAAATTACGCACAGATAACCAAACCCCTAACAAATTGTTTAAAAAAGAGGAACAAAATTTAACACACCCCAGAATTTATTAAGACCGTAGAAAAAATTAAATGCATAATTTTTCATTTACGCGAGAGGAGTTAAGTATCTCCCAATCCATATATGTACAATTAAATAGAAATTATTAGAAAATTATTAAGAAACTTGAGTTAGATGCAACATTGTAAATTCAAGGATAAATAAGAACAGGTTATTGAAAGTTCACAAGCAAGTTGTGAGAACGGATGTGAATACATTGTATTCTAAACGTAAGTGATACTGCAGGTGCAGGTCACAGACAGTTAAAAAACCACAATTATTAAAAATTAAGAATGTTACATTGTATAATAGAATAAAGAAATAAGCAGACATGAACTCTGCAAGTTCCCACAGACATGTGAGGGGCAGGGACAAAATAAATACACCGGGAGCCCCAGATCAGTAAGTCAGTCTTGAGTGTTTCAGCTTTTACATTGTTGTTTGCTTAGGCTACTCGCCCTATTTAAAATCCAATTATTATTAATTTCGACTTAGTATAAAGTTATATAGTTTGTTGAAATGCTGCATGTAATTTCTGTATAATAAATAAATTGTTACAAGAAGTTTTGGAAGAAGACTTTTTAAAAAGGCAGCTCCCAATGCCCAAAACGTAACTCGTGTACACCAACTATCTGCACCACTAAGCAGTATTTTTATAATAACTGGTCCTTCCCTATAAAAAAATTGAATTATTTCTTTTCATTATATACGACGAGCGTAGAATATTAATTTTACGTATCAAAGAATACGTATAAGGATACAGTGATAGATTATCTGTTATTATTGCATATTATCTATATTTTATTAAGCATTTTTCAATCGAAAAGTAAAAGAATGACTTTTTTGAAAATTCTTTTAAATTAGAAGAAAACATATCGTGTCTTTATTTACTAGTTCAAAACGTGTGTATGTGGCAAACATCAAACACATTGGCAGACATTACTACATGTTAGTTATCGATTATGCTGACAAAGTGCTCAGTTTACTGCATACTCAGTATACGGAACCAGGATACGCCGCTGCGTTCCATGCATAATAACAATTGTCTCTGCAAGAAACGATTGTGGCTACACTTTTCAATAAGTTCAAATTTTTTGTAGTTACTGAAATATCGAAAGATCTGCTTGAAAGCCTGATTAAGTCGCCATCAAAAATCACTACTGATATGTGATCGTTTAGTAGTCATTAGTTCTGCCAAAAGGACAGTATCTTGTACAAAAGTACGTTTTCCTAGTTAGAAAATTGTTCTTAGACTTAAACACATCTTTACTATGTAAACGTATGATACATGCAGGACTTTCAGCACTAAATTGATAAAATACGAATGCTATCAAATAATTACATTTATATTACATTAAACCTTAATATTCGGTTTAAAATGTGTTGTGTTTAGAACTGTTGATTTCTGTCGCGTAATCACTGTTGAATCTTTCGCTGTATTTGTTTTCCCGCTACCAATTTTAAAACGTCTGTTTCTATGGTAGTAGTCAGTAATATATATGCTATTGTGTTGATGTTTATGGGGGATAAATGAGGTTCTTTTGCATCTGGTGTAACAAATTTTATTACGCCCACAAATTTTTGCATTAATTTATGCAGTAATTTTTAATATAAATCATTTTAAGGATTTTCTATAATCGTTTTGTCGATAAAATAACATAAGGCAATTATATTTAATAGCAGGTTTTATATAAACACATTCCAATTCGAAATAGTTGATATGTTTGTAATCTGTATGTTTTCAAACGCAAATTATAAATTGAACTGGGATGAAGGCCGTTCTAATTCAGATGCTGCAATTCATCTTGAAATTACTTCCTTGTTCTCACTTAAAGCCGTATTCCCGAAGAAATATAGCACGAATTGAGAATTGACCAGAAATGTAAACGTGGAGTAGACTTTCAGTTTTTACCCTAACCATGGAGAGAACCTTGGTTCATTCCTATTCTCGAAAACTAACACTGTGAATTAATTGCCGTTACAGCTATTAGCAATCGCAGAAGGTTTAGGGAAATATTGGTGCCTGCATGGACTTGTTTATACTGGAGCATTTGATCTATCAAACGGGGTCAGTTTATGGAAGCATAATTTGTCTGATAATTGCGGTTTATATCGTTTTGTTAAACTGAATTATTTATAATATGTAAGTAGTACCGAAAAATAAGTAAACAAATGACCGATTACCTACTTAACGCTGGCGGACCTCTTAAGAAAGTACTACACCCAATGTTAAATAAAGAAGTTGTTCAACGGAAACTAGTATGTTCCCAGCTACATGATAATGAATACCTTTGTTTGTCATTGGGAAAGTAATTCTAGCATAGTAAACGAAAATTAATATAAAATTGCTGGTTATTTTGTTGCAGCTCGTCAGATTGGTCCATTTCTCTTTGCAAAACAACCAACCAAGGTCTTGAAATTATACACAAATTATGGTGTATTAATATGTACAAAATGTAGGTAATGGATTATTTGTTTATTTATTTTTCGTCTTATCTTTTAAGTAGTTTTTAAAATTTTATCTGGCAAAGCCACTTATACTATCATGTCAGGGACTTGAAAAAGTCAACGATAGGTATTTGTTTACATACGCGTATAAGGCGCGCATAAGATATATCTTGTTCATATTAATACACCATAATTTGTGTATGGTTTCAAGAACTTGGTTGCTTGTTTTGCAGAAAAAGATGGGCCAATCTGAAGAACTGCAATAACAGCGAAACTGGCTGTTGAATTTTTCTTTTTTCAAAATAATCAACAGTTTTATATTAAATTTCGTTTATTTTGCTTGAATTACTTTCCCAATGACAGACAAAATTATTTATTATAAAATACCGAAGTCTATATTGTTATTGCACATGCAATAGGTTGGTTAAAATTCTGATTTCAATCCATGGTTTGAAAACTTTTCTATTGGTTATTTAAATTTAACTTAGTGGCACATATTGTTCTAATTAAATGAAGTACAAATTGTGTTCCACACCTATTGCTAAATAAGCTCAAGTGCAAAATTTATAGTGTCTATATTCAAAACAACCTTGCCCTTTTTTGTAGTGATATACATAGAGAAAACAGATTATACTTAAGTTAAAGTAATCCTTGCAATTGTTCTTAAATTGTAAATGGAAAGTTCTGATAAAACTCAAAGTTTAAACTAATTGATACTGATTTGTAAACGTGGCGTACATCTACTAACGTGGTTTGTTTTCTTTGAGATAATCCTTAAATTCTAAAATTTTTACTTTGCACTTGTGATGTGTACAGGTATCATACATTAAAATATTTATAAAACATTTGGTTATTATTAATATATTCTAGTGTGAAATAAAAATTATTTTTTGAAAAAAAGTTATTATTTTAGATAAACTGAATTGGAACACTATATATCTAAAGGAAGGGCATATTTTTCGCGCTTTTTTAGTTTTTAATGATTATAGATTCTGATATCCCTATAGTTGAAGACAAAGAATACTACTATAGTAAGCCTGATTATCGTAAAAGGTGATTTAAAGGCGCAGCAAGGGGCAGCAGCCTTGCTGACTAAAAGATGTTGGAGGAGCTTTGGTTGGTCTCGGGTGATCCTTAATAATTAACAAGGTTATTGGGGGTTGGCCGTGACAGATACGGCTTTTTGCTAAAATCTTTAAAAACTGCGTTGTGGAAAGATATGGAAACCTACCACAATATTTTCCTGGTATGCGTGGCCTAAAACACGAACTATGTATGATGGAGAGCTCACAAGTAAAATTCTTGTCCGGAGCTAAAATACCCCCTCATTCGGATCTTCAGGAGGAGGTAATTAGGGCTCGTCATTGTAAGAATTTAAAACAACGGTTCGATTTAGTGATTGGAACTTGGAATGTAAGATCATTACTTAAGGTAAATAAGTTAACAAATTTATTAGTCGAAAAGAGAAAAAAAAGCTGGACATTTTAGGTATTAGTGAGGTGAGATAACCAGATAGTAATGACTTTTGGAAAGATAATTATAGAATAATTACAACTTCTTCAACTAATAGACAGTCAGGAATAGGAATAGTGTTAGGTAAAAGATTAGGGCGTAAAGTTAGAGAGTACTTACAATTTAGTGATAGAATAATTATGGTTAGATTGAGTGCGAAACTCACAGACACTGTTTTAGTACAGGTTTACATACCAACATCTCAGTACAAAGATGAAGAAGTAGAAAAGGTATACGAGGATATAAATAGTATAGTAAGAAAAGTAAAGGGAGATGGAAATTTAAGTTATGGGCGATTTTAATGCGCCAGTGGCAGAAGGTAGTGAGGGAAAAATGGTAGAAAAATTTGGGTATGGTAAATGAAATTGTAGAGGAGAAAGATTAATTGAGTTTCGCCAGGAACATAGATTAGTAACTGTAAACACCCTATTCGAACAACATTTTAGAAGAAGATATACCTGGAAAGCACCAGGTGATAGGGCTAGATACCAAATAGATTATATTTTAGTTAAAAAAGATTTAGAAACCAAGTTAAAAACTGTCGTAGTTATCCAGGGACTGATAGATAGCGATCATAACTTAGTTACAATGAAGTGTAATCTAAAATTCAAAAAATTGTGAAAGGCTAAAAGAGAGGGATGGGATCCAGGTAAGTTTAATGATAGTGAGGTACAAGAGGAATATAAACAAGTATTAGATAATAAGATCAAAAAGATGGCTACAGGAGGGAACGTAGAAAACAGATGGAAAGACATAAAAGAGGCTGTACACGATACAGCAACACAGACTATAGGTAAGAAAAAAGTAGAAGCGAGAAAACTCTGGGTTACAAAAGAGATATTAGATTTAATAGAAAATAGAAGATAGCTTAAACCTTTCAGAGAATTGGATAGTGAAAGTAAGCAAAATTATAATAGAGTTAGAAATAAGATAGTACATGAGTGTAGAAAAAGCTAGAAATAAATGGATGGAGGAGAATTGTATGAGGATACAAGATGATTTGAGAGTAGGTAAGACAGACGGACTTACAGGGCAGTTAAAAAGTTTTTCGGGGAAGATAGGAAAAAATACAGTGGTATTAACAATAAGAATAATGAGCTTCTAATAAATAAAGTTGAGGTAGCTGATAATAAGATATTTAGAAGATTTATATAAGGAAGACGATATGGATGAGTTAGAGAACGACCAAGAAGAGGATGTAGAAATAGGGTTCTCAATATTAACAGAGGAATTTGATAGAGCCGTTAGGAATCTTAAACTAAATAAAGCGCTGGGGATAGACGATATATCCGCAGAATTAATAAAATATGCAAGTCAGAAAACTTTAGACATACTACATGAACTAGTAAAGTTAATATATAACACAGGTGAGGTCCCAAAAGATTTCGAAAAATATATCATTATCCCAATCCCAAAAAAGTCAGGAGCAGATAGGTGTGAGAATTTTAGAACGATTAGTTTAACTTCCCATGCTTCCAAAATACTAACAATAATAATTAAAAATAGAGTAGAAGCTTTGACTGAGAATTATTTAGGCGAAGACCAATATGGTTTTCGTAAACACAGAGGGACTAGAGAACCGATACTAATAAATAGGGTAATTATCGAAAAAATGGTTACAAAAAGTAAAAAGACTCATTTCGCGTTTGTAGATTTATAAAAAGCATTTGATAGGGTTAATTGGATTGTTATGTTCGAAGTTTTGCGAAAAAAGGGAAACTCTCGTAGGGATAGCAAAATTATTTACAGTCTACATAAAAACCAAAGCGTAGTAATTAGATTTGATGAAATAGAAAAAGAAGCTGAGATTAGAAATGGTGTTAGCCAAGGCTGTATACTATCTTCTTAATTTTTAATGTTTATATTCAGGAAGCTTTAAACTTAGCTAGCGAGAAAGAAAAGAGATAGGTATTAGTGTACAGGTACAGAAAATAGACATGTTGCGTTTTGCAGATGATATAGCCATTATAGCAGAGTCTAGAAAAGAGTTAGGAGAGCTTTTAAATATTTTAGATGAGATGCTACAGAGTAACTGTAGTATGGAAATTAACTCAGGAAGGACAAAGATGGTGACAAGTGAGTTACTGCCTAGTTCTAAACTAAAATTAAAAATAGGTAATACCGAGTTGGAGGAGGTAGATGAATTTTGCTATTTATGTAGTATAATTACAAAGGACGGACGTAGTAGAAGGGATATAGTAGCTAGAATAGCTCAAGCTAGAAAAATGTTTTTAGAAAAGAAAGACTTATAGCTAATAGTATTAGTTTAGATAAAGAAAAAGTTTCTTAAAATCGTACGTATGGAGCGTTCTATTATACGGTAGTAAGACTTGGACAATTAAAGAGATAGATAAGAAAAAGAAAGAAGCTTTTGAAACTTGGTGTTATAGGCGAATGTTAAAAATCAGTTGGACAGATAGAGTAACAAATGAGGAAGTTTATAGAAGGATAGGTGAGGAACCCTTTATGTAGAAACAATTAAGGGTCAGGAGAGATAGAATGATATGGCACCAGTTAAGACATGAGCGACTACTTAGTAAGGTCTAAGATTATAGAACACCAAGTAAAAATAGAGTAGGAAGACCTAGACACAGCTATATTAATCAAATTATTAGAGATTTAGGTTGTGAAGGGTATGTAAACCTTTTTAGACTAGCTCAGAATAGAAAAGAATTTAGAGCTGCGTCAAACCGACCTTAAGCATGTTCGAAAACAAAACAAAAATAAATAAATAAATAAAAATTAGTTAGCCACTTGAGTACTTTGCTGTCAGAGCCAGATAAATATTGTATTTGAGGCAAGTTGCAAATAAAGTTGAATTAATTTTTTGTATTGGTATCATATGGATGATGGCGAACAGAAATTTATTAGTGAATATTTTTAGATAAAACCATCGATTGGAATTCAAGAAGAGTTTTCTTTCTAAGTTGTTGCTCACATATTTTTTCTGTGGGTGCTTTTAAAGGTAAAATTGTATTAACTTTATGTTTAAAAGTGTCATTTATCTTTCTAAATAAGTAGATCTTTGTGCAGCAATTGGTTATTGAAGCTGATTGCCTGATTGCGTATGGCTAAGACATCCAAAAATGGCAGGCAACTGTCAAGTTCTACTTTGTAAGTTAACTAGAGGTCTTTAACAAATCTGTTGAAAACTGTCAGTTTCATCAACTTGTCTACAGAATCGCGCACATCATGCCATCAATGTATTTATCTAATAATAATATTTTATATGGAAGTAACTTTATGGTCCATTGTAACCTGTGCTAATATAGGATATAGAGGTAAACCTATAGAAGTGTCAAAATTTTAATTATATAACTGATTTTAAAATATAGAAAACGTATTGTTGAAAAATCGTTGTAGGGGTATTATAAAAATCTGAAGAGGAAATATAATATTTGGATCCCACATGTCTGTTATATTTTACTTTACCTAGGATTTCTATTGAATCAAGTAGAAGCTTACTATAAGTGAGTATAGACACTCATCACAACATAGCAGTCATAAAAGCCGCGTTTAAATTTTAAAATTTGAAACTGAAAAATAAAGAAACCCACAAAGGTTTTGAAATAAAGTCAAAAGAATTGTTGAAATACATCGGGAAAATCTTTGGTACAAAAGAAGTAGATGCGGAAAGGAATGACGATAAATCTAGCTTAGATATAGCGGCGAGATATATTCTAGAGTATAAATAGAAACAAAATAAGAAACCATGGTTGGCAAAGTATATTCTGAATTTAATAGAAGAAATGCGACAATACAAAAACAGACTAAACGAAGTAAGGAACAGAGATACAAAGTTATATAATGGGACCCTATACGCAAATGCAGAAAAGCTTAAGAACAATAGATTGGAAAAGTGTAATGAGGAACAAACTAAGATGGAAATATGAAAGACAGACAAATCATTCACACTAATTAGAATGAATTTCAGGGTTATAAAACCGTATAGCAAAATTATAGAGGCCGCGAAAGAAAACATCATAATAGAAAAAAAATCAGGCATTGAAAAACATAACTAGGGATATCCTATACTTACAAATGAGTTTAAACTAGCATTAAAGTGTATGAAAAGAACAAAACACCGGATACAAATAAGGTGCAAGCAGAAACTCTAAAAGCCGCCCGACAAGCAGTAACAGAACGTCTCTTCCAACTTGTAAGCTGTATGTATGAGAAGGTAAGATACCTAAAGATTTTAAAAGTAACACCATAGTCACTATACCAAAATTCGACAGTACACATGTCAGTAGACTTGTACAAAGACAGATGGAAAAACGGACCAAAGAAATACCAGGAGAAAATCAATCTGTGTTTGGGCGAAACAGGGAAACACGGGAAGCCATTTTTAGCTTTAAGGCTAATAATGGAGTAAACAACAGAAAAAAACAAGGGTGTGTATAGTGTTTGTAGATCTGGAAAAAGCATTCAACGATGTAAGATCGGAAAGAATGTTCAAAATACACAAAAGGATAAGAATGAGTTATAGGAATAAACGGATAGTACATAGCTTATACAAAGAACAAACAACGGTAATATAATTAGAACAGGAACACAGAGAAGTAAATATTGGAGAATATGAGAGAGGAACGTGCGTTATCTCTATTAATGTTTAACTTTTATATCGAAGAAGCAATGAATAGTGTCAAACGCAGATGGACATAAGGTATTAGTATGTAAATGAGGGGAAAATAAATAAAAACCCTGAATACAAATAGGAAACAACAATATACAAGAGGTTAAAGACATCTGATACCCAGAAAACCAAATAACGCAAAGTGGAAAAAGTGTAAAGGATATAAAACAAAGATTAGTACAGGGCTGTGCTGCATTTAACAAGTATAAGTAGCTACTATGTTCGAAGACAACAAACACGGTAATGGGGAATATATTGCTGAAAGTATATGTGTGGAGCATAGCTCTGTACGGTTGTGAAACGTGTACAGTTGCAGGTGCGGACAGGAAAAAGGTGTAAGCCTTTGAAAAGTAATGCTACATACGTATGATAAAGACCCAGATATATTACTGCAGATAGATGGTGAAAGACGTAGGCTGTAGGAATTTCAGAGAAATGTTTAGGTTAGCTCAGAATAGGAAACAATAGAGGTACGTGTCCAACCACTTCCAGCACTGAAAACCTAATGACGATGAAGATTCTTACAGTAGATTTACACCCTTAATCAGAATATCTCAATGCGCTTTAGTACTGCATTTCTATTTGTGTATGGTTTAAGGCAGTAATTTTCCTACATTCGAAGTTTTTTAGGGTGAAATAAAATAGAGAACTGCGTAAGTGTTCCATCTGAAAATTGTACATATATTCAGTTGAGCTATTTCGATTGTAATCTATTGGGGACTTCAAAAGACTGATACGTAATCATCAAAATACATGTTTTTATAACAATATCTAATTCCTTGCTTACAAATCTCCCCATTTTTGTTTGTTTACATCTATTTTTACATCAAGTGCAAAAACAACGATTTCGCTCGAATTTAACATTGACATCGTCTGACCTACAAGAGGAATGAACTGTATTTATTAAAAATTATTTTGTCCAGATGTTGACATTATTGTTATTATGAAACTCTGAGGAACTATATTGCATACCTTTCTCAGAAATGAAATGTCAACAAATATAAGAAATGCCTTTCTGTTTTTCTTGATGTTGTTCTTTCATAATGATAGAATGCGTAATAAAAGGTCGCTCACATTCTTATCTAGTTCTCTCGGTGATTCTTTTGATATTGTTTTGTGGACACAGCTTTAACATTTAGTTCAGCTACGCGATATATGATGCAATACTAATATTGACAGGTATTTCTGAACACAAAAATAATATAAACCAACTTGGTAATATCTTGTCGTGAATGTTTTTCGAAAACATTTAAAATGTCATTGAACAATGATAAGCAAAAGAAGTGGTTGTTTCTTTTAACTGGGTTTTCTGATTTTTTAACGTAAGCTTTAAAACATTTACACTAACAAAAATCATAGATCGAGGTGCAGATTTTAGTGGTATTATTTGCGAGTTAATAAGTTACAATAAATACACTAAAAAATAAACTGCAAACATAGAACTACAAAATGAACAATTTTTTTATTCTAACTTCTTATAACAGTGCGAGATTCAATCTTCTGGCTTGGTGAGGAAATAGTAAGTGCAAACTTAACACTCGTTCCAGAGTTGCTCACTATTAACCAACTAACCCGGGTCGAAATTTATATATTTATATATGGCTTTCCGAGTTCTATAAGATTCTAAAATAAATTAGTTTCAAACGATTCTCTTTTTGGATTCCATAAAACCAAGTGTTTCAGCAAGCTTTTACAATTTAAACTAACTTGGATATATTGCTAACCATTTCAAATATTCTTTTTGTCGCACTACCTGCCACTTATCACCCGTAATAATACATAATGCACGTTGATTACACTAATCAATAACTCTTGTGATCATGGTCTGTAACCACAATAGCAGATGAAAATTTTGCAAAGGGCTCGTAGGCGGCGCCACTAAAGACTCCGAAAATCCGAAATTGGATTTTTAGTTTAATTGCTAAGTCATCAACTATATATTTTTTTTCAAATAATATTTCAGAAAATATTGCGTTTAAAATATTTATTAAATTAAAATATAAAATCTAAAAAAACCGAGCGCTTTCGTCAATAAATATTATCGGTGTTACTTTTCAAACAAAAATGATTCAAATGTAGGGTGCCATTAAATTAGGAACAAAATTACTGGCTTGTCCATTGTAAATTGAAACGTTTTTAGCAAACTAATAAAACTCAAATAGTAACAGTGGATATAATTACTTTAGTCACGTATTTGTAAATTTTAATTTTGAACATGTAACTGTGCGATACGTAAATCCGCAATAAGTAGTAAAAAAGAATTTATTAATTCCAGTTAATTAAATGAGCTTTTAGTACGAAAACATCCTGTAAAATTAGAAGCTTTAGTAGTTTACATTAACAACGTTGCTATTTTAATAGCATTAAAGTGGGATGAAAGAACTAAAATAGTAAAGCTCTTAATACATTATGTACAGGGAGTGATATAAATCGGGACTCTACAATCTTCTTATTAAATTCAAAAAGTTAAAAGTAGATACTCGGGAAATAATTCGCATAATAAAGTTAGTTTTACAAACTCACACGGGTTCATGGATCGTTGACTATACAGGATACACAATAAAAGACCACAAACTCGTTAAACTAGCCATAAATGTAAAAACGTAGAAACAAAATAATGTACCCCGATCGATTTTACGCGTAAAAATGCGGAAACAAACTTTGAAGAAGAGAGAATGAATATAAAGACTAAATTTGACAAAAATAAGTAAGTTTAGAAAGCAATGATGGTTTAGTAACAGTGGAGGTGTAGACGCTAGACTGCAGCCCGGTCCCACAGGATAGGTATCTGACGACAAATTGTTTTTGAACTTTGTTGAATAAGTAAACCAGAAACCTCAAGCACGTCTGTATCGTAGAATTAATATTCGTGTCAGTTAGGTATCGGAAAATGATGTTATTCAATAAAGAGATGATAAACTGATTTCATTCTTCAACAAAAGTTGGAATTAAAATAGATCTACTGGTGTGACCTACGTGTCGATTAAGGAAAAATGGTGAACCAATGACGTTTATAGGTGTGTTTGATTTAAAAAAAAATGAAGTGGAATTTAACTGTATCGCTTGAGCTTTTCCTTTATTACGATTTATAAATGTGTACAACTGGAATTGTAAACATAAGTTGTAAATGGTTTGTAGTTATTTGATAGAAAATTAATATTTCGGTAAACAATATTTAGCTGGACTATGATATAGCGACGGAGGAAGATTTGTTTAAATTTAAGCATAATATAGTCGGAAAAGAGTTTAAAACATTTAAAATGTTAAGAAAGGTGTGCTTATTAATTTTAAACACGAGTTTTATTTGTGGGATGTATTGTTAATTAGTTTTTGGTAAAAATTCAGTATTTTTGTATTGGACTAATGTTTTTAAGGATTTCTTTTAGTAATATTTGGCCAGTTGGATGATACGTTATGTTTGTTTCTTTTCAGCTCAATGTAAGTGTATTTATACTTGCGGAATCTACTGTTAATAGAGTTTAACCCTAAGCTGGACTATGATATAGCGACGGAGGAAGATTTGTTTAAATTTAAGCATAATATAGTCGGAAAAGGGTTTAAAACATTTAAAATGTTAAGAAAGGTGTGCTTATTAATTTTAAACACGAGTTTTATTTGTGGGATGTATTGTTAATTAGTTTTTGGTAAAAGTTCAGTATTTTTGTATTAGACTAATGTTTTTAAGGATTTCTTTTAGTAATATTTGGCCAGTTGGATGATACGTTATGTTTGTTTCTTTTCAGCTCAATGTAAGTGTATTTATACTTGCGGAATCTACTGTTAATAGAGTTTAACCCTAAGCTGGACTATGATATAGCGACGGAGGAAGATTTGTTTAAATTTAAGCATAATATAGTCGGAAAAGGGTTTAAAACATTTAAAATGTTAAGAAAGGTGTGCTTATTAATTTTAAACACGAGTTTTATTTGTGGGATGTATTGTTAATTAGTTTTTGGTAAAAGTTCAGTATTTTTGTATTAGACTAATGTTTTTAAGGATTTCTTTTAGTAATATTTGGCCAGTTGGATGATACGTTATGTTTGTTTCTTTTCAGCTCCATGTAAGTGTATTTATACTTGCGGAATCTACTGTTAATAGAGTTTAACCCTAAGTGGAATTTTATTTGGAGTTATTTGTAATATAGGTAAAGATAGATAATTGTAGAAGGATATTCAGTCACGCCAGTGGCGGAATTGTATAAAAAAATTTCTAAGATGACAAAAAGTTAATGAGTGTTATGGTATTGTAGAGAAAGGTAAAGTATGAGGTGGTAAATTTTACAATACCGAAAACAGGGAGACCTATCCGAAATATTCGCCTTCCGGGTAGCGAAGATATCGATAGGATTGATGGGACAAGACGGTTTGGCGCCTCCTACTTTTGACAACCAGTAAAGCCTTTTAAAGTAAGTCGTGTATGTAAATTAGCTTTGTACTTTGGCAATTTTACATGTTTATTTATATTAGGTTTATCATTTTTTTATAGAAACCCACTGGACTACCATTGAAGTTAACCGGTGCACCCTTAAAACCATTACGGGGTTCTAGCATTTTTTGAAAAACAAATCAAAACAATGTCATTTTTATCTGTAACAAGCTTAAGGTAAGATTACAAAAATGTTTTAGTATACCTTAGTTTTTAGTCTTTGATGAAGTTGGAAATATAGACCGTCCGTTATTCTATTAAACAAAAACATCGCAGATAGTATTATAATTTAGCATATAACTTAATTATTACTCCCAACATTTGCTTTACCAAAAATACCAATTATAGGGCTATTATATATCAATTAAATTATCTGTTCCTGAATACCTCAAAAGCTAAAAATACACCCAACATTTTGTATAACTTTTGGCTTTTATTGTATTTGGAAAAATTAAATTTCCAAGCTCATTACTTGAGTTTTCTGCTCCAATTTTTAAAACTGAATAAATAATAACATACGATAAATCCAAAATAAAGCCGATGGTTTTGGTTAATTCTTGTAGCAATCCAGCAGATGGAGATAGGTTGTTAGGTTTGATCAGTGACGCCGGCGTCACTGACCAAACCTATCAACCTATTTTTATCTAGTGGTAATTAATGTAATCATTATAATTTGATTTCTACTTCGTATTAAACATTATGTTAATGTTTTTTGCAAGCACCATCAGATGGACAAAATGATTTCAATCACGATCCATCTGATAATGAATATTCAGAAAAAACTTGACGTGATACCATTTTATTCAGTTAACGGTTGTGAATTGAATTCTGTAGTAGTGTATAAAGTGGTTAATATATCTATCATAAGCGTTTTTGTGTAAATAGAAACCTTAACTCTGAATGCATGCCTAAGATCATTTCAAAATTTTTTATTTATAAAGATATTGTTATGAAACATTTTATATGAGTCAAGGTCACTCAATCAGAACCAGGGGTTTTTCAAAAGAAAGGTTTTTCGATTTATTTTTTTAAAATTTTGCTTGCTTTTCGAGATAATCGCGTTTTAAGACGTTATGTTATTTGATAATTATTGTTATTTGACAATAATTCGAAAACGGTTAGGGATAGCTAAATTTTGCAGGGGCAGTTATTTGCGTATTTGAGTATGGCACATCGATAGGTGTAATTGTCATATTGGTATGTAGTGTCTCTTTGTAAAGACAATGTCGTGCGTATTTGAGTATGCTGCATCGATCAGTGTAATTGTTATATTGATACGTAGTGCCTGTTTTTTAAAGATAGCACGAAAACGGTTAAAGATAAGTAAATTTTGCAAAAACAATTATTTTCATATTTGAATATACCGCATTGATTGGAGCAACTGTCATATTAGTATGTACTGCCGTTTTGGTTTTTTGATGATAACTTGATAACGGTGTAAAATAAAAAAAAATTGTACAGGTGATTATATCATTATTTTAGTAATGCGCATCGATTGGTGTAATTGTTATATTCATATCTAGTGCTTTTTTGGTTTTTAATTTATAATTTGAAAATGGGTTATATTTAAATTTTATCTAGACAATTATTAACATATTTAAGTATGATTTTCGATTTGTGTAATCGTCACATTTATGATTAATAACATTTGACCGAGATAGTGTTGTAATTTCCGAAAAATACACCAATATTTTGTTTAGTAAGAAAAATGATTTTGTTATGATTAAGTATGTTGTTATAATTGCAGAATATGCTATAATTGTTGCGTGTGTGGTTGCCCTTTTGCATGTGCTTCTGACCAAAGCTAGATCCATAGTGCTTGCGGCACAGTTCCAACTCAGCATCTAAAGTTTAGCGACTGGGATATGAGGTAAACGTTAATACACTGTGCTACCCTGCATTCAAATATCATGACAATAAACAAACACATAGTTTTAAAAATAGCATTATGATTGGGAAAATGAATTGGGGTTTGAACTGGTGATCGACCATTCTTTATACGACAGGTACCACAATGTGGGAGTGTATCGTCTTTGAATGATTTTTAGTCTTGCTTACAAACCAGCTTGTCACCTGCTAATGTCGGGTATATACAGTATAAAGAGATTGCTGCTTGGTGGCTATAAAGAACTACTGGATCCCCCTAGACTTCATATTGTTGGATACTCTATTATGAGTAAGGATGTTTTAACAAATAATGGGAATAAAATGTGTGTATTATACTTCTTTTTATGTAACTGTGTAGGTTTGAAGGTTTGATGATGAATCGACTTAGTTGGGTTACTTTCTACGAAGTTGTACCTTTGAGTTGGTGGCTTACTATGATGTCTCTGCGGTCAGGCAGGCCCAACTCCATCTGCTGGGAGTCAGAGCTACATCAATTCACATCGATTTTGTCCTTGCCATCACCTTAATTGCACTGTTTCTCGGTTCACCTAGATATAGTACCACTGTAATAATAAAACTTAGTCATACCATCCATTTAAGTTTCAAAGACAATTTATTTAAAGTTAGTTGTTGCGTATAGATTTTATGATATTGCAATAATAATAAACTATTCTTGTATTTGCTTTTAATGCGCACTCCAGGGCATGCGCACCCCTGTCCATGCGTACCCCTGCGCGTGCGCACCCCTGCCCATGCGCACCCCGGCCTATGCACACTTGCCCATGCGCATTCCTGTAATGTATTATTTTCAATTTGAACCAGTTTAAACTTATATTTGAATGCTGTACGTCAAGGAATCTTTAGAGAAAGCAATTAGTGAAATACAAAAGGTGTGTTAAATATACGTAAAGCTAGTATGTTGTACAATGTATCTAGAACAACGTTACGCGATCACCTCAATAAAGTTGGTGCTCGAAATAAAACTAGAGAATTAAATATCTCGGAAATGTAGGCTGCAAGACATAAAGTTAAAATACCTATACAAAACTTTGGTGTATATGCCGCATCTCTTGCAAAGGAAGTTGGTAAACATGGATCTTTGTTTTCAATATAAGGGCAATGGCGATGTTTGTTCTGTATTTAAACCTTTGGTTTATACAAGTGACATGGTATACAATTAGTTGGTTATGTTATGATGTAGTGGTCATGTGACCAGGTGATCGTGTGGCCTAGTGGTCATGCAGCCAGGTGGTTGTGTGATCGTGTGATAATGTGGACAGGTAGTACTTGATTGTTATTGGTAACGAATGGTTGTAATTGACTGCTATTCGTCACGATTGGTCAAATGGGCATATGCACTATATGTGCTCTTTCATTGGTCGAGAAGGTAATGTGCTGGTGGTAGTGGTGTAGAGAATTGTACATATTGTTTTAATAAAGTTATATATAAACATTTTAAATGGATTGTTTGGTTTATATGCAGCCCAGTAAAAGAAGGTAGTTGGTAGATAAGTTGCGCTGTTAGTTTAGTATAAGCTCTGTGTGTCATGGCTGATTTGATGGGTAATACAATGTGAGGGTGTGTTGTCATCGTATGAATTTGATGTAGATATTCTAGACGTTTCCATGCATGAACCGATATGAACACAGGTCTAAAATCTAAGTTTATAATTATTCAGGGTTTTCATCACCTCCCACCAAATGAACTCGTCCGCGGGTATATAAACCGCTGCTATTGAGCAAAGCGTCAGTTCTAATGCAGCCTTGTGATAAGCAAGTCGACATTTCGAGTAGGATAGTTTACAGTTTTTTTGTTAAAAGTACACCGTTTTTAATAATTTATTTTCCTAAATTTAAAAAACGAACACTACCTGTTGGACATTATTCAGTTATGGAGCAAGAAGAAATATAATACTTATTACAAATGTAAAATATTGAATGTAAATATACTATCCTCAATAAAATTTTATATAGTTTAGTGTTCTCCTATTTCTAAAAAATAGAAGTAATAGACTCCTCCAGTCAGGATATTGGGCTGAAACGTAACCTGAATTGACGCACGGATCCTTCTTATGGGGATTTCAATGTATGGTACAAAAATGACCAGAACGGACCTTAGATTTTTCCATAAGAAAATACATGGGTAAGTTGCACTTTTTGGCCTAGAACATACCCTGCTTACCTACTGGAACATTTAAGCGCCTCCCGGTAAAGTTGGCACCGTTGCCATTAGTATAACGCGTTTTTATTCATTTTTTTGTTATTTTTACATTATGTATACATTTAGTTTTCTTTTGTTTGTTTTATTGTCGTTTACCGCAGTCATAATATCGCCTCACTTATATTCTAAGTCAAATCCCTGGCAATTTCCTTATCTCATCCTTTTCTTTTCCTAAATTCATTTAATTTGGTGAGTGGTATGTTCCGTCATAATAGACGATGCAAAAATATTTTGAACAAGTTCGTGTGTGTGCGAGTAAATACTACCCCTAGGATCACTTTGTGGCAGACCAGTGAGTGGTACGGACGTCCGAGTAGTTCGGTCGAAAACAAGAGGCGACCCCCAGCGTGGAGTGTTACCACCGTGTGCACCGTAATTTCATCACATCAACAATTACAAAGGTTACTACTTACTGCTCACCGATTGTCTATTTGATTTATAATGTTCAACTTGTTGATATGTACTAACTTTAATTATATAAACAAACCTTTGTTCAGATTTTGACTGGTGGTCCTTTTGGCCTCGTTAATCAATTAATCAATGTGACTATTTCTATCAACGTAATGGCACTATTAAAACTTTCCATGTTTCAACGCCAATTTGTATATTTTGAGGATTCGCTTTCTTGTTATGCATGTCTGTGGTGTTTTTAGTCTTCCTGGATATCCACATTCCACAAAATTTCAAGTTTTCAATTCATATAATACAAGTTTTCGCATAGAATTCGACGTTTTCCACTTCAAACGTTATATTTAAACTTTGTATTTTAAAAGCGTCTAGAAGCATCTATTGGTTGCTCACTTTAGATTTACATGGCAAGTATCTTTTGTAGTTAAACACGCTATAGCAGTTAAATTTAAATACAATATAAAATTTCGTTTGCTTTTTATTTTAATAAATGTCCTCGTTATAAATCATAATGAACCTGCTTATGAATTAATAAATATAATTCTTCTTAATCTTCTTTGGGAATGAAACCACTCATAGTTTTTAAAATCTATTTTATTTACGTTTCGATCCATGACCTAGGATCGTTGTCAAAATAATAAAAACTTCAAGTTTGACGTTTATGCCATAAATTGAAGGTTACTTTGATTTATTGATGTTTGAAATATTTGGTTTGAGTACACTAAGCAAAAAATTTTTAAAGTTTAAAAGAATGATTGCCTTCAATTTGTGTTGCGACCTGGGATCGACTTTTCTATGGTAGCCAATACGCTTAACGTGAAATCAGCTGATTAATTTTTATTGGTGAATTTTATATAAATTCAATAATTTGGGAAACATTTTTTAACATGTTTCTATTTATACAATTGAGAGATTTCTGATTTTATGTCTTATTTTACCGAGATTCATTGAAGGGGGTTAAGCAACCTGTGGCTACCAAGATCCCCCAACATTTATAATTTGCCGAAATAATGGTTTTCTAGTTAATATGCTTATTGTTATGTAATTAATTAATTAATTAATTAATTAATTAGATATTCTAGTTAGCAAAAACGATACAACAATTAATACATCGGTATATAGAAAACCAACGCACACAAACAGATACTTAAACTTCGATTCAAACCACCCACAATGTGTCAAACGAGGAATTATCAAAACCATGTATGATAGAGCAAAATTAATATCATCAAACGAAGAAATTTTAAAGAAAGAGAAAGACCTAATTAGATGTACACTAATAGAAAACAAATATCCTAAAAGAATAATAGAGAAAGAAATGAATAAAAACCCTAAAAATAAAGAAAAGAAAACGAAAACAACGATACACACCACAAAATGCTCTCAATACCATACATAAAAGGATTCTCCGAAAAATTCAAAGAATAGGAAACAAATTTAGAATTAAAACAGTATTTAGAACCAACAATACACTAAGAGCACAATTAACAAAAACAAAACCCAAAAACGCAATACAAAATTCAAAAACTGTATCTACAAAATACCGTGCGAATGTAGTAAGTTTTATATAGGAGAAACTTCAGACCATTTGAAGTTCGATTAAGAGAACATAAATCATATATAAAAAATAGAAAATTTAAAAAATCCATGATTTGCCAACATGCATGGGACTCCAGTCATAAAATAAAATGGGAAGATGCAAAAATTATCGACAAAGAAGAAAACCACCAAAAACGCAAAATCAAAGAAGCTGCCTATATAACCCTACATAAAAATAACTGCGTTGCAAACGAATCCGTGACTTTCAGTAAACAATGGATTCCATTACTAAAAGAAATAACAAAAGAAATAACAAATGCTCACAATATCTAGGTAGCATTGCAAGTTTTTCCTGGGTTTTCCTTGCGATATTAACATGAAATACAGCCTACATACATGATTTCTATTTATACATACAATAACTAATTAATTACATAACAATAAGCATATTAACTAGAAAACCATTATTTCGGCAAATTATAAATGTTGGGGGATCTTGGTAGCCACAGGTTGCTTAACCCCCTTCAATGAATCTCGGTAAAATAAGACATAAAATCAGAAATCTCTCAATTGTATAAATAGAAACATGTTAAAAAATGTTTCCCAAATTATTGAATTTATATAAAATTCACCAATAAAAATTAATCAGCTGATTTCACGTTAAGCGTATTGGCTACCATAGAAAAGTCGATCCCAGGTCGCAACACAAATTGAAGGCAATCATTCTTTTAAACTTTAAAAATTTTTTGCTTAGTGTACTCAAACCAAATATTTCAAACATCAATAAATCAAAGTAACCTTCAATTTATGGCATAAACGTCAAACTTGAAGTTTTTATTATTTTGACAACGATCCTAGGTCATGGATCGAAACGTAAATAAAATAGATTTTAAAAACTATGAGTGGTTTCATTCCCAAAGAAGATTAAGAAGAATGCTAAACAAACCACAACAAACATACAGGGAGTATTTAATAAATATAAGCTACACACAGTTAGGAAAAATTTAATTTTTACTTTGCCATGAATTTCAAAATGAGTGAGTGTAGATTGCAACGCTTTGTATTTGTAAATGAAATTTTTTTCTTATACTATATGCTCAGGTGACTTTGATCATAACTTTCAGCTTAGAAACAAAACGGTGACTTCCGTTTCCAATAGGAATTTAAAATTCGTAAACTTCCATTGTGCTAAATTTTAAAAACTTAAAAGCACAATTTAAAAAAGCTTTACCCAAATAAGCAATTTATAATAATGCATAATATAGTAAAGCATTAAACATTGCTAGAATGCACCCTGACATTCTACATTCAGGTAGGTCAGACCTGCCTAACTGTAAACCAATACCGTACATATTAATGAGAAGTAACTGCAGATTCATGGCTTTCCGCCATCGCTCATAAATACGGTTATTTAATTTTCACAAATGTAAACAATTCCAATATATTTTGTCTACGGCTTCTGCAATTTCTACCGAACTTTTCCCGGACGTTGCATTATTTTATGTATATTAGCGATATATTTGCATTTGCAATAACTCGAAATAAATTGTTCTGTGAAAATAGCATGCTTCAGTTGACAAAGTTGTAATAAACATACAGAAACAAATAAAATAAAGTTGGAACTGGTTCAACGCGCATATCTGTTAGAAAATGTGATTAATAGGAAGCCCCTATGGGAATGAAGCGGGTTTCCAGATCCTATGTGCCCGACAGTACATCCCCTGGGGTTTACTTCTTCCCTGGAGACTTCGCATGGCTCGGATCCTTCAACCACCGCGTTATATCCGCATGCTAGGTAACATTAACGTATACACAGAGGGAAATAGTATGATTTTGTGGTTGAATTGAATTGTTTTACAAACAAATATTATGGATATTAAAACTTAATGTAAAATTAACAACTATCTTTCGTCAACTCTATATTTACTAGTTGCAGATGTAAAACTGGAATTCTGGGGTAAACGTTTTTAACAATTAAAATTCCGAATCAATGCAGATTTTACCTAACACCTGCTTTCGATTCCGAGTTTGACGGACTTAGTATTAAGGCCATTGAGGTGTTCATTTGTAAATTTGTATAAATGAAAAAAGCTACTAATATAAACTTTCTGCCTACAGTTTTAACATATATTCCTACAATAATAGTTATGTTTAAGGCGAGATTCGACGAAAAGAAAATAACAGATGTGTCTTACATAGTTCTGCGTGTAGTTGTTAAAAGTAACGCTTCAACTTGAGCGGAATACACTTTTTTGCTTTACAAGCTGTACGGAACGTAATTATTTGGTTGTTCAAACAAATGTTCAAACCTGTACTGTTTAGAAAATAATATGCAAGTTACGTGAAAAACTAACTTGAAACCTATTCATTATGAGTAGTTTACTCATGCCGATTCTGGTCCATTTCAATACCAAGAAACCTCCTAGTAGTAAAATGTGAGGTGATTTTATTTAGTTGAAAGGCGAAAAATGTGTATTACAGGAATTATTTACTACGTACCACTCGCAAGTTAACTATGAAATAAAAAACTTTGAGATCGCAGGAGAACGGTCACTTATGCTGTGGTGATTTTAATACATTGTATAATCAATCCTCCACCTAGCTACGCAATGCGAATTGTTGTCAGGGTAGTCCATTGTAGAGATAGCTGTAGAGGAAAGTTATAAGTTGTAAGTACTAGGCATTGGTATTAAATAAACTAGGCTGAGAAGTGTCTTTCTGTAGAATAACCTGAAAATGACTTTATTATTTAAGGCATGGTGAAAACGAAATCACACCTCAAAAACTAATGCGTGGGATACTATAACCCGAACCACACCTCAAAATTTACCACAGAGTATTACTTTTAAAACTCAAACAATAATAGTCCAAAGTGTATTGGATTTACTTTAGCGCTAAGAATTTAATAAAGAATGTAGTTTGCACAAAAACCCACAATGGCTCTAAAAACTAAAGATTTTAGTAGAAAGTTTGTATTATAAATTAAGTAGGTAGTATAAAATATTCGCAAAATGAATAGTACGCATGAGCGCCGTCTATTACGCCTTTTTGTATATTACCAAGAAATTAATTGAGCTATAAAAAGAATATTTGTAAACAATCTAAAGAATATGCATATTTGAACGTACATTTGCCGAACAACCCTATGAAAATAATAAACTTTAGCTACCATTATGTCTTCAAGCTTTCCAGAAAGCCATATATTTTGTACAAATCGTGATATGAAAAATACACATAACCTTGTACAATAAATATATATAGTGTATTATTGTAAAGGGTATGGTATAATAATAGCTAAAAATTGTGTTTTATGGTTTATATTTTATTGGAGATGATGAAATAATATTATGTTTACCGATCAAATTTATATGCTTACCATTCAACCACAACCATTTCACAAACACTTTGTTACGTTCTTTCCGTTTAAGCCTGTTGGCCAAAAAGACTTAAATATTATACGAATCTGTCGCAACGAGGTTTGCACTTATATAGAGCGTGTTTGAAAAAAAACTCCCTAGTTTTATTGTGTCATAGAAACTCTTCAAAGTGTTACACACTATTCTAGTTTATGGTGTTTCATTCATCAACTGTCCACGTTTTGCTTCCCTGTAGCTGGCACGCCTGCTTGACCTTGAGACGGCGCAAGGGCTCAGTTTGCTTAATTCAGTTCAGGCGTGCAGTGCAGTGCACTATTAACTCCGCAACAAAAAGCGCAGCGTGTTATTTGGCTTGTGCAAACTGAATCCGTTATAACAGTGCAACATAATTTTAGATGTCAGTATGGTGTTGAACCTTCTACAGCAAAAATTATGCGTCATTTGCTACATTCTTTCAAGGAAACCGGTAGTGTTTTAAAAGGGAAATCACCAGGTAGACCAAAAACTTCTAAAGATGTAGTTGAACAGATCTGTGTTTCGTGTGTTCGAAGCCCAAAGAAGTCATTGGCCAGACGTAATCTCCAATTAGGATTTCTTAACGGTACGGTGTATAATGTTATGTGTAAAAAACTTTATTTGCGTGCCTACAACTTGCAACTGTTACATGAAATAAAACCTACTGATAAAATCAAAAGGTTAGAGTTTTCTTTTCGGATGAGGCTACATCACATGTTAGTGGAACAGTAAATCGTCACATCTACAAAATTTGGGGGTTAGAGCAACCACATGAATTTATTCAGCAACAACGTGACTTTCCCAAACTTAATGTTTGGTGCGGCTTGATGAAAATTCGTGTGATTGGTCCTATCATTTCTGTAGAACGAACAATAAATGGGGACAATTACAGCGACATGTTGACAACGTATGTCTTTCCCCAAATAGATGATATTGAAGCGGAAAAAGGGCTTGTGTTTTTCCTACAAGATGGAGCCCTCCCTCAATACAGTAAACACGTGCGCAAAGTTCTAAATACTCGCTTTTCCGGAAAGGTGGATAGGCAGTACTGGCCCGATCTTTTGGCCACCACAAAACCCGGACTTAACCCCAGTGAACTGTTTTTTTTGGGGCCTCATAGAAACATTGTGTACAATGAAAAAATCGAAAACATCAATCATTTACGCGAAAGAATCGTTGGGGCTGTTGGGACAGTTGCACCGGATATGTTGGTGAATACGCGACGAGAAGTGGAATATCGTTTCGAAGTGTGCCGGCCAACAAATGGATCCCACGTTAAAGTCCGTTAATGTTAAAACAAAACTTGAAAGTACTCTCTTTTATTGTATGTACTAGATGATAAAGTTTTTCATTAATTTCAACATTAAATCTCTACCTAAAACTAGAGAGTTCCATTCAAACAACCGGTAAAATAATTATTTATTCAAGCGGCATGGAAAGAAATATAAAATGCGAGTCATCAAAACTTTCGAGAACAACTGCATCTTATTACAATACCTGTCAATCGCACATTCTTATCGCTATTGGCGAATGTAGTTATAATAATTTCTACTATCCTAAACAAGCCGCTCAGCTAGTATAAGTTAATTAAAACTAACTAAGATCATTGCGACGCAGCTTCAAGTATTTTTTACACGTACATCATTATCATTAGGTCTTCAGACCGGAAACTGGTTAGACGTGTACCCTCATTGTTTCCTATTTTGAGATAACCTACACATTTTCTTAAAATTTTCACAGTCTGCATCTTTCAATATCTGCGTGTAATAGTCTGATCTAGGTCTACCGCTACCTCTTCTTACCCTACCTCTGTTTGTAATATATCCCACACTATTCCCCAAGGATACCTTAAAACATATCCGGCCCCTCTATTTCTCCTATTTTTTTTCACAGATATTTTTATTCCCCTACTATTTCTATAACCTCTATGTTATTAACTTTGTCTGTCCATGCTATCATCACCATACATCTGAAGCACAACATTCCAAAGCCTTCTGTCGTTTTTCTGTCTGCTTTGCCTACTGCCCATATTTCATAGACGTACTGTGCTGTGCTCCACACATATGCTTTCAACAATTTTCTTCTTGTTTCTATTTTTGTTGTTATTGAACATAACCGCTGCTCTTTCTTGCTATATGCAGTTCGTTTCTCCTTCTATTGTTTTACAATTATATACCTTATTTCCCCGATATTCAGTGGTATGTTAAGGGGGTTAAGCAGCCTACGACTACCAAGATACCCTTACACTTGACCATTTGTCGAATTAATAGTTTTCTAATATATCCTTTCGCACAATCAATATTAGTTGAAAATATTTCAAAACCAACACTTGTAGTTGTTTATAATAATCATCAGATTTAATTGCAATTATTTTCTTCGTTTTAAAACCGATTGGACGCGTATCTTCACTTATTGCTATTCTCAGCTAGCCTACACAGTTTCCTGAAATTCCCAAAGCCTAGATACAGTTCGGTTCCCTTTCTATTGTATTCTAATAATATACCCTATTTTACCGAGATTCAGTGGTATATGAAGGGTGTTAAGCAGCCTGTAGCTACCAAAATTTCCAACACTTAAACATTGCCGAATTAATAGTTTTCCAGTAAATCCTTTCGCACAATTAACATTAGTTGAGAATATCTCAAAACCAATACCTGTAGTTGCTTATAATAATCATCAGTCTTAAGTACAGTTATTTTTTTCGTCATTAGGTTTTTCACTTTGGAGTTAGTTGGACGCGTACTTCCTTTGATTTCTATTCAGAGCTAGCTTATACATTTCCTTGAAATTCCCGCAGCCTACATCCTTTACTATCTGTGTGCAATAGCCTAACCGAGGTCTACCTCTACTTCTCTTTTATCCTATCTCTGC
Source organism: Platerodrilus igneus (assembly GCA_036346225.1). NCBI lineage: Eukaryota > Metazoa > Arthropoda > Insecta > Coleoptera > Lycidae > Platerodrilus > Platerodrilus igneus. The sequence continues at coordinate 786,654 of JARFIW010001036.1, forward strand.
TTCTAATGTATTCCGCACTATTTCCTCATGCCTTGGTATGTGACCTATCTTCCTATCTCTCCTATTTTTTACCGTTTTCCACATATTTCTTCCTTCCCTTACCATTTCTAGAACCTCTTTGTTCTTAACTTTGTATATCCACGATATCTTCGTTATACATCTTTAACACCACATTTTTATTCAGTGCCTTTTTGATGTATAAGAACACATCTTTGCCTCACCCCTTTCCTAATATTTACTTCCTCTACGTTCCTCTCCATAATATTTTTATCATACGTCTATAGCACAACATTTCAAAGACTTCTATCTTTTTCATGTCCGCTTCCCCTACTGTCCTAGTTTCACAGCCGTATAGTGCTGTGTTCCACACATATGCATTAAGCAATCTTTACCTTGTTTCTATGTTTGTTGCCTTTGAACACAGTAGTTGCTTTTTTTTGTTAAATGTAGCAGGAGCTTGTGCTAATCTTTGTTTTATATCTTTTGTGTTTTTTCCATCTTGCGTTATTTGGCTTCCTAGGTAGTAGAAATCCTTAACTTATTTGTATTCCAGTATTTAATTTATTTTCTTCTCCTTGACATTCTAGTGCTTTAGTTCTATTTTTGTTAACTTTTATACCATATCTCTATGTTAGAAGTTTTTTCATTTCATTAGGAGCCGCTTCTAACTCTTTCTTGCTAGATGCTAATACCGCCATATCATCTGCAATAAGTATATCAATCTATTGTCACTGCATAATAATTTCAAATCTCTTTCTGCATTTGACAGTATTCATTGATTCTTTGATGTGCAAGTTAAAAATTAATGGAATTAGGGCACATCCCTGTCTCACACTTTTCCTAATATTTACTTCTCTACGTTCCTGCTTTAATTCTATTAGCGCTGTTCGCTTTTTGAATAAGCTATGTACTATCTGACTACCCCTAACACTCATTCCAATCTTTTTGAGTCTTTCAAACTTTTTTCCGTTTTACATTGTCGAATGCATTCTCCAGATCTACAAACCCTATATACATGCTTTTCCCTTTTTCTATTGTTTTCTCCATTATCGCTCTGAGAGTTAGAATAACCTCCCATGTTACCCTGTTTTGCTTAAACCCAAATGTGTCCTATGTTTTTTCGCATAACTATTTCCACACCCGAATTTTTTCCTCTATATGTCTAATGCTAACCTATCCATTTCAATTTTTAAGTTCTCTAATTTATCTACTTGCGTCACACTTCTGACATTCTGCGATCCCGATCACATCCTCCAAAGTAGTCCCTCTCGGAGATCCGAATGGGGTACTATTTTAACTCCGGAGTCCTTTACCCCGAAGGATGCCATCATCTTAATTACAGTTTAAGTATGCTGTTTACTTAGGAGGTAATATGGTGGGTTTCCGTTGCCTTCCACATCGCAGGTCTCTGCCAATCTATGTACCGAAAGAGCTGCTACCCTCTTTCGGGAACCTGTCTTAGTCTGGTTCTTCACTAAAGACCCTACAAATTTGGTAGAACCTATCGTTCGGCTCTTTAGAACACTGAAACGCACAAGCTATTCCACAAATTCTAGTAATATAGAACTTCTTCAAGGTGCAGGTCCATTTGGAAGGGTTAACGCGTACAGAGGAGTATAGTACTTTGCGTCTGAATTTGATCACCGTGACTGTTCTTTGAATTTCTATATTCAAAAAAATACTTTACAATGTCTGACCTTATATCAAAATACTAAAATGGTACATAACTGACAAGCAGATAATGCTATAGACATTCTTATAACAAACGCAATTGTGAACAGTAGCAATTTAAAGAACGAACACGAATCTTGTTCAAATAACAATTCCAATCATGGTCTATAAAGGTTGGTATCGTAAGTACCACCAGATTTATCAATAAACACGCCAGTTGCAACTAAAATGGTAACTAAGGTACTTGAACAAAGTGGTAATGAGGTTAAATCCATAATAGACGTGACAACGATAAAGCTTAATTTAACAAAAGTTTAATTTAAGTGGCTTGTATGATTGTGACTTATGGATCGGTTATAAATGGAAGACGTACCACAACGATTAATACTTGGAGAGATATATTTAGGTATCCTGTTTAAAACTGCTGACACCGACCAATCAATGAAACAGCTGCATTTCATAGTTCTATAATAAATGCGCAATAGCATTGTCACCAACATTATGCAGCATCATCTTTAAACAAATAACTTTTAATATTAATTTGAATATTTATTCTGTAGTAGAATGTGTACCCGTTGCAGCCGTAAACTTTTGTTCAAATTGAAAAAGTAATTGTCAGAAGCGGGTGAGATTTAAAACTGATGTATCTGATAATAGTTTATTTACACTATAGCAGGCTACTATTACACGTTTCACTAATTTAGAACAAGTAGTAACAAAAGTCTTAATTACTCCTTCTTCACAAGTTTAATTAACAATATATACCTTAATTATAGATGTTTTCAGTCCAATTAACAATGAAGCACTATCACACTAATGCTACTTACAAGCACTAATATCTTCTTAAACTAAAGCCTTAACCATAAGTCTTCTTAACAACACTAACACTACCATAATTTATTTATTACACTTTTGTCTATTTATGTTCAAGCTGGCGGTACAATATACACGTTCACATAACACAAATTTATATTTACTATAGGACTTTCAAAAGCGTAACTAATTAACTTTACACGATATAATTTATATTCGACATTTGGATATAGACTAACTCTGTACTCATCAACGGTCTTATATATACCTTGAATTAAATAGATGATTCATACTCCGGTATATGCTGGAAAGTTCGAGACTTCTGTAGAATATACATCGGTTACGCAGCTTGTCTGTTTAACGAGTTCCCTAATAGTAGTTCGTAACACTAGCCCCTCTTTAAAACCGTTACGTCCCGTAACTGTAAATATATTTTGACGTCAATTCGATGACTGATGACGGTGTCGGCAGCTATCTCCTCTGGTGCATTTACCAGGTCGTTGGAAATATCAGGCAACACTCTTTTCTTGGTCCTGGTAGGCAGCCGGTTGATAGCAACAAACAAGGACCTGGACGTTGGTTTCCTGGAAAATTAATTCTAGCATATTTCGAATTATTCTCCAATCTAAGCGATCCATTCTACAGCTTAGATTGGGCACCGCGAGTCTCGTTACTCCATTTTCCATCATCTGATCCTTAAGATTTAGCAAAGCCTCCCATACATGTCCATAACTAGGTCTCTGCCGTGAAGTTTTGGTAGCCAGATAGTAAACAGTACGATTTCTATCCTGAGAACCAAAGCTTTTACTACAGTTGGCTGCTGTTGTACTAATTGATCCACACATCCAAACCTTTTCTTAAAACAATAGCTATCCCTTTTGACATTTGCAGATATTGAGCTACGCAATATGCAATGGAATACTCTTCTGCTGCTCTAAATAGATATTGCTGCTATTCAACAACAACGCCAAATCTTGCCCTAGCGGAACCACCAAACGCCGCCATGAAACTCTCAAAATCTACATTTGGCTCACGATTAATAACTCTTTGAACACTATTCTTATTACTCGAACCTTTATGGTTGTTGATAGCGTAAGATATTAAACAGTCAAAGAGTACCACTTTCGGTTTACCACGGGGAGATTTTTTGATCCAGTACACTGCATCATTAATTCTTTGTAACATTTCGTACGGGCTATCCTATTGTCTTTGTAATTTTAGCGACAATCCACGCTTTCTTTGTGGATTATACAACCACACTAAATCTCCAGGTTGGTAACCACCTTCTTGTGCTCTCGTGTCATATTGTGATTTCATTCGATCGCTTGCTGCCTGGATATTCTTTCGGACGTTTTTGTGAATGCTATTTGATCTTTCACGAAGCCTACTAACGTAATCTTCGCCTGCGATCTCCTCTTCAGGTTTAAATCCAATTTGAAGATCACATGGTAGCCGCAATTCACGTCCTAACATCACGCAAGGGCCAGTAGAAACAAATGTAAATATTGGTCCCACTCTCGTTGATGTTCAGAGACAACTTTGGCTAGGTACTTTCCTAACGTCATGTTCATTCTTTTAACCATTCTATCCGCTTGAGGATGAAGTGGCGTGGTTCTAGTCATCCTGATTCCAAGATGCTTGCAGACGTTCTGAATCAACGCTGATTTGTTCCGACCTTGATCGGAGTGTAATTCCAACGGAACTCCAAAGCGACAAAACAAGTCCCTCACTAGTATTTCTGCAACCGTCTCGGCTTCTTGGTTAGTTATAGTATACGCCTTCGGCCATTTGGTAAAATAATCCATTGCAACCAATGTGTATTTATTTCCTTTCCCGAATTCCGGAAACGGACCAGCTATATCAATGGCCATCCTTTCAAAGGAATTCCCCACGTTATACTGTCTCATTGGGGCTTTCACTTTTGTAACCGGGCCCTTTCCAGAGTCACACAACTCACATTTCCGGCACCACTACTTCGCATCTTCTTTGCAGTTCACCCAATATAATTTTTCTCTCACTCTTTCGAGAGTTCTTTTCACCCCAAAGTGCCCTCCGGAAATACTATCGTGCAAGTGCTGAAACACTTCCGGCACTCTGCTTCTTGGCACTATCACTTGAAGTCGTCTGTCAGTGCCATCTTCACATTCCAGGCGTCGTTTCAAGATTCTATTGTTAATTACCAAGGAGTCCCACTGTGCCCAGTATGCCTTCAGCCTCCTACTTGAAATACTAATTTCTTCCCAAGCTGGTCGTTGTCTTCTACTATTCCACTCAATAATACCTCGCAATTCTCTTCCATCTTGGAGCAATGATTGCAATCTACCGGACAAAATCTCTTTGACAGAGCGTCTGCATTCCGATGGCTAGTTCCTACACGATGTTCTGTGTCGATGTTATATTACTGCAACCGTTCTATCCACCCTGCAACTTGCCCTTCAGGATTTTGAAACTGCAGTAACTATTTTAGTGCAGCATGGTTTGTTCTTAACAGGAATTTACGGCCGTATAAGTACTTATAAAAGTCTTCTATGGATTTGACAACGGCCAACAGCTCCCTTCTTGTCACACAATAGTTTCTTTCTGCCCGCGACAAGACCTTGCTGAAATACCCAATAATTTTTTCTTGTCCGTCCTGCACTTGAGAAAGAGCGCTTCCTATATAGCTGTGTTACTGGCATCGGTATCCAACACAAATTTCCCCTCCATCCGTGGATAACTCAGAATTGGAGCTTTAACTAGTAACCGTTTCAGTTGTTCAAATGCGATATGGCAGTCGACATTTCAATTATATTCTTGTCCATCTTTGGTTAATTTCGTCAACGGTTAGGCAACGTTCGCAAGCCCTAGTATAAAACGTCGGTAATATGTACACAATCCTAGAAAGCTGCGTGGTTGGTGTTTATCTGCTAGTGTAGGCCAATCTTGTATCGTTTTTATCTTTTCAGGGTCAGCTCTTATTCCGGTCTCCGAAACGACATGGCCTAGGTATTTCTTCTCCTTTCCAAATAGGTGACATTTCTTAGGGCTCAAGGTAAGGTTTGCCCCGCGTAATCTTTAAAATATTTCCTTTAGGTTCTTAAAGTGTTCTTTAAAAGACCCGCCTAACACTATCACGTCGTCTAGGTGCATCAGACATGTTTTCCAGGACAGTCCACGCAGTATCGACTACATCAAACGTTTAAAAGTAGCAAGGGCATTGCATAATCCAAAGGAGCCAAACGATAAAGAGAAAATTGCGTTTACAATTGGAACTGGATTATGGCTTGAACTGCCATAATCCAGTTCCAATTGTAAACGTAGACTTTTTTTTATCGTTTGGCTCCAAGTTACCTGTCAGTATCCGCTTTTCAAGTCCAAGATCGAAAACCATTTAGATCCGGATAGAGTATCCAAGGTGTCATTAATTCTGGGCAAAGGATTGCTGTCTTTCTTTGTGACCTGGTTTAGCCGCCGGTAGTCCACACAAAACCTTGCCGACACATCCTTTTTTTTGACAAGCACTACCGGAGATGCCCATGAACTATCCGAGAGCTCAATCATTCCCTGTTTTGATCTTGTGTTGCACAACATTCGTTCTTCTTTTCTCACCATCATCCAGTGCAAACACAACTCGATATCGTCCGACCAGTTCTTTTACCTTGCCCAGTTGGTCGCCGTTTAATCTTTGACATGAAGGTATTAACATATCCAGCAATTTCTCTGAGCAATCGTTGGCTGGTTTGTCTTTTATGTCTTCCACGCAACGGTTTATATGACTCACTGGAATACATCTTCCCACAATCATGTCTTTCTTCAGGATCACCGTATGCAGATTAATGTTTAGCACCCTTACTGATATCATATTTCGAAACTTTACCAGTGTTCTTCCAATCAGTAATCCCTCCTGACCCATTCCCGATTTAGTTGCCTCAATCATGCATATTTTTCCTTCCTGGAGCGTACCATCCGGGTGTCCCATCACGATCATTTCCGTCTTCTCGGGTATTTTCATATCACAAGTCATTCGAACTTGCATCGTCTGGTTACTCGTGCCTTAAAATAGAATTTCATCATTATTTATCCAAAGCACATTTTCTTTCATGTTCACATGAAACCCATATTCTCTCGTGAGATCCATTCCCAAGTTAACTTCTTCTGTAATTTCTGCTACCAACACCCGATGATTAATTAGTTTGTCTCCAATTCACAACATTACGGCAGTCTCTCCGTGAGTAGAAATTTTCTCATCACTTGCCGTTCGAAGACATACCGATGCAGGTAGCACTTTTCCACGACCAACCAAAACTAGTCTCACAATAGCCCTTGTTGCTCCTGTATCAACCAATAATCGAACAACGTTACCATTAATTCTACCATCAATATAAATGCTGTCCAGACTTCCCATCGACGATGCAGCACAGATGATAATCTCCGGAGCACTACGTTGCGCTGTCGGCGTTCGCCCCTTACGTCGACTCACTCTAGTTTTCCTACTGCTCAACCGGTTGTTTTTTTGGTTGAGTACAGCGTCTATGTATATGACCAACATCCTCGCAGCTCCAGCATCGCAGACCCCATCTCCGCGGTAGTTGTTTTTCCAGCCTTTCCGCCTTTTGCATTTGAAACACACGGTTGATTATTTCTTCTATGCTGCTCTGCGATCGACCAGGTTCTTCTAAGGCAGATCGAACTTTGTGACTCACCCTGTGTGATGTCTGCTTAGTTGCTTCAAATTCAAGCGCATGAGCCAGTACGTCATCTAACATTTTTGGTCGTGCTCATCCTAGCGCTTGCTGTATTTCGCCGTTTTTAACGACATCCACAAATGTTTGAACAGCCAGTTGTTCGAGGAAGCTATCTGGTGCCGTTGGGTATGCCAATCTAACTAATCTAGTAATGTCAGTTTCGAGTTCTTGCAACCTTGCAGTCTTTTGCGTGCGGTTCTTAACTTGTGCATGGTAAACCTGTTGAAGGTGAGCGTCTCCATATCTCACCTCAAACTTCAATGTTAAGAGGCCGTAATCATTCTGCTGGTGATCGGGATTCGTTTGCAAGATGTTAGGAGCTCCCCCTCCCCCTAGGGCCACTATTAAGGAGATAACTTTTTCTTTGTTGCACCAACCGTTGGCTATTGCAGCAGCTTCAAATTGTTTCAAATATGTCGGCCAATGTATTTTACCATCGAATGTGGGTGGTTTTACTTTAAATTTTGACGGTATTGACTCGCTTTCTACCATGCTTCTTATTTCTGGGATGTTCTGATATACAACTTGATTTGCTAATTCAAGTGGCCGCGTTGTTAGTGAAATCGGTTGTTCTTGCAGCCTCATTTACTGTCCAACTGTTTTTACTGGTTTAGTGAAATCTTCTTTTAATGCAATGGAGCTTTCCATTAATTTTTTTTCTATCACGATCATTTCATTTAAGTTTTCTTCCATTTTTGTAGCACTTTCACTTAATTTTTCTTCTATTTTCGTAGCATTTTCACTTAACCTTTCTTCTATTTTTTCAGCAGTTTTACCTAACTTTTCTTCCATTTTCTCAGCACTTTTACATAACTTTTCTTCTATTTTTGCAGTATTTTTACTTAACTTTTCTTCCATAGAGAATTTAAAATTCTTAAAGAAATTCATTAAAGTCTTTGTGTCCATTTTACTTCGGCTTCTTGTAACTGGCATATACAAACTACCCAAATGTTTTTAGACTTATGTGTTTTTTTTTAAATAAATCACTATACACCCAACGCAACCTGACACCAGTGTAACAGGCCACTAATACGCGTTTCACTAATTTAGAACAAGTAATAACAAAAGTCTTTATTACTCACTATTCACAAGTCCAATTAACAGTATATGCCTTATTTATAGATGTTCTAAGTCCAATTAACAGTGAAGCACTATCACACTAATGCTATTTCTAAGCACTAATACCTTTTTAAACTAAATTCTTAACTATAAGTCTTCTTAACAACACTAACACTACTATAATTTGTTTATTACACTTTTGTCTATTTATGTTCAAGCTGGTGGTACAATATACATATTCACATAACACAAATTTATATTTACTATAGGACTTTCAAAAGCGTAACCAATTAACTTTACACGATATAATTTATATTCGACATTTGGATATAGACTAACCCTGTACTTCATCAGCGGTCTTATATATATATATATATATATATATATATATATATATATATACACCATGATCTGGAATATGCTAAAAACTTCGAGACCTCTGTAGAGTATACATCGGTTACGCAGCTTGTGTGTTTGACGGATTGCCTAATAGTAGTTCGTAACAATACTTTTATTTATCCTAATTTTTGAAGTTGAACCAAAAAATAACTTTGATATGAAGAATAAAATTTATTTTATACCATTTTCGCTTATTCCACGCTTCATCAATAAAATGTAGTTAAATTTAACATATATAACTTTAAGCTAATGTATTTATAAAACAATTTATTTTGTAATTTTTGAAAAAATAAATTAAGGATTCCACATATCTATTCCGAGTGGACCTGCACTTTGAAGAAATTCTAGATAACCAGAATGGTGAAATGGCTTGCGCTTTCAGGTGGCCTAAAGAGCTAAACTACAAGTCCAATCAAAGTAGTAGGGTTTTTAGTGAGCAATCATACTAAGACAGGTCCCCAAAAGCGGGCAGCAGCCTTTTCGGTACTTAGAGTGGCAAAGACCATAGGGGTCGGTATAGCATTCTGAGACACACTACTGCGTATTTAAATTGTTATTAAAAATGATGGCATCCTCTGGGGTAAAAAAATTCAGGAGTTAAAATAGTCTCTCATTCGGATCTCCAGGAGGGGAGGGGAGGGTGATTTTTGGAGTGGAGACTTTACGGTAATTCATACAGGATCAGAGGTAGGAAATTTTGGTGTAGGGATAGTTATGCGAAAAAAGATAGGACGTGTAGAAAGCTACTTACAAAAAAACGAAACAGTACTCATGGTTAGATTAGAATCTAAACCGCTAAATTCTGTAATAATACAAGTATACATGCCCACCTCTAGCTACAGTGAGGAAGAGGTAGAGACGATCTACAAAGATATACAAGACAGTAAGATTCAAAAGAACATAAAAATTTAATAATTACGAGGTATTTTAATGCAGTGATAGGCGAGGGTAGGGAAGGAGCGGTAGTTGGTTGATTTAGTTTAGGTACGAGAAATAACAGGGGAAATAGGCTGGTAGAATTTTGCAGCAAGAACAATTTAACCATCACAAACACATTATTACAACATCATGCTAGAAGATGATACACGTGGAATATGCCAGGAGATATAGGAAAATATCAAATAGATTATATTCTTGTTGGACAATGGTTTAGGGATCAAGTAAAAGTCTGTACAAGCTACCCAGAAGCAGATGTAGACACTGACCACACTAAATAATTATGAAGGCCGCTATTAAATTAAAAATTTGAAAAAGAGAAACGGAAACAAGCACTTTGACTTTGAGAAACTAAAAGACAAAGATATCCACCAATGATTTGAAAAGAAGTCAAATGAATTGCTGAAAGATATCGGAAAAATTTCCGATACTAAGGAAGTAGAAACAAAATGGAATAACAATAAACCCAACTTTGACATGGCGGCCAAAGATGTTCTGGGGTATACACAAAAAGAAAATAAGAAACCATGGATAACAAAGGATATCCTGAATTTAATAGAAGAAAAGCAAAAATTTAAAAGTAGATCAGACGAAACAGGAAAGCAAGGATACAAAACTATAAAATGGCAAATTATTCGCAAATACAGGAAAGCTAGAAACAATGGATTGATTAAAAGTGCAAAGAGGTACAAACTAAGATAGAAATAGGAAAGACAGACGAAGCATACAAACTAATTAGAATGAATTTTAGGGATATAAAACCATGTAGCAAAAATATAAGGGACGCGGGAGAAAACGTCATTATAGAAAATGTAGAGAAAGTGGTTAGTTGGCAAGAATATAGAGGGAATTTATATGCAGGAGGGGAACTAACAGCATTAGAATAGGAATCAGACATTGAAAATGACGATTTGGGATATCCTATACTTCGAGATGAGTTTGAATTAGCATTAAAGTGTCTGAGAAATGGTAAGGCACCCGGTACAGATAAGGTGCAAGCAGAAACTCTAAAAGCCACCAAACAAAGGGGTAAGACAAGGATGTGCTTAATCCCCATTAGTTTTTAACTTGTACACTGAAGAGGCAATAAACGCTGTCAAATGCAGGAAGACATTCGGAATTACTATGCAGGGACAAAACATTGATATGCTTAGATATACCGGTGATATAGCGGTATTAGCATGTAGCAAAGAAGAGTTAGGAGCTGCTCTTTATAAAATAGAAACAGTTCTATCAGAGAGATATGGTATGAAAATTAACAAAATAAAACTAAAGTTCTAGTTTGCAAAGGAGAGGAATATAAATCAAAAACAAAAATACAAATAGGTAACGTGAACGTACAAGAGGTTAACGATTTATGCTATCTAGGAAGCCAAATAACGCAAGATGAGAAGAGCACAAAAAATATAAAACAAAGATTAGCACAACCTCGTGCTACGTTTAACAAGAAAAAGCAACTACTCTGTTTAAAGACAACAAACATAGAGACAAGGAAAAGATTGCTAAAACATATGTGGGGAGCACAGCACTGTACGACAGTGAAGCCTGGACTGTAGGAGAAGCGGACAAGGAAAAGGTAGAAGTCTTTGAAATGTGGTGCTATAAGCGTATGATGAAGCTATTATGGACAGACAAAATTAAGATCAAAGAGGTACTAGAAATGGTAGGGGTAGAAAGAAGAACGTGGAAAACAGTAAAAAATAGAAGAAATAAGATAATAGGCCACATACTAAAGCATGAGGGAATAGTGCCGAATGTATTAGAATTAGAGATAGAAAAAAAAAGAAATAGAGGTCTTCTAGAATGTTGTGCTTCAGATGTATGAGGATGATGGCGTAGACAGACAAAGTTAAAATAGGTTATGTAAATGGTAGAAAAATAAAGATATCTGTAGAAAAAAAAATAGGGCAGAAGTATGTTTGAAGCGGATTTATTTACTAAGTGCAAATAAATACCATATGTCCCATAGTTAAAAGTTTTACATTAAATAAAGTATAAAAATGATTTTTGTAAAGAGTAGATAAATTTTTAAAAGAACGAATCAGTTAAAGTAATTCTCAATCACCATACCACGCGCAAGCGCTAACTAACCTGAAGAGCAAGCGCAACGCTTCTGGCCAGTTGGCGTACTCGATCCTACTATCAGGATGCTTTACCCTGTGAGATCGACGACCGACTGGCGCATTGAAATTTTTGTTAAAGGCGGCGACAGGTACAATGAAATATATAGAGCATCATTCAATAGTAAGTGGAGTACTAATGTTCCGCGTTAATAATAATGTTCTGAATCCTTTGTGCTATAATGGAATATCTAATAATTTAATTTAAAAGCAACGTGGTAGGAAGAATGAAATACTAAATGGAGAAATCAACCAAGATCATCAATGCATAATATGAAAGATCTACAACAATAAGTAGGACCCAGTTTTAGAAAGAAAAATAATTCCTGTAACACATTGGCACCATAAAAGGAACCTTGACTTGATAAACAACACGTGCTAAAACGTACGCGACACGTGACTTCAATCTTGTACACTTTAGGAGGCTCTTTACTTAAATTGTAAACAAAACTTGTTTTCTTAGTGATAAGGGATGAGTAAATTTTTAAACATATTTAAAAAGATTATTGTAGACAATAAGTTATTTTTCAAGTTCAGAAAAGTAAAGTATGCTAGCTCAAAGTGTTTTCGTTATTAATGCAATAGTTAACAGAAGTTCCTTATAACTTATTTTGCGTAGTAGAAGATTGCATAAGATGTTGTCATACAAGTTGTAATGGATGTTTACATAATCTGAAGTATGAGTTAATATAAGAGTTAAAGTATTTTCAGCCCTGATCTGAAAGCAAACAATGTTCCATATTTTTTTAAAATTTTAATTGTATGAAAAATTATAGGATGTTAAGTTAAAGGTCGTTATTTATATCTTTACTAAATCTAAGATTTAATTAAATGTAGAGCCTTATTTAAAGAACTAATAAGTTTCAAAAAGAAGTAGTTTAATTCAGTTTAGTTTTCATTTAAAGTACGTGATGATAAAATAATGTGAACCATCCCCAGACCCGAAGTTGCTACTAGTAATTCATATTGTATTAATGCATTTTTACATAGCTATTCTAGAAACCTTAAGTTATGAAAACTTTTCATTTTACAAAGTAGAATTTCGTATTACCGATTATGTTTTTATGTTGATAATAATATTTCATTTTCTTATCGAAGAATATACTAAGTTATGCTTTGACGATATTTCATTTCCGTTCACAAAAAACTCTAATAGTCAATTCAAAAAGCCCTGAAGCGATACTTGATATGTTCTAAATAATGATAATACGAACATTATAATATAGAGAGTTCAAACGAAAAACAATACATAAACAGATAAACTGTTTACAACGTGACCTTGTGAAGTTCACAGGAGTTGATTACAAGGAGTAACAACCATTATTCCAATGGTATACCTAACTCTATTTTGTTTACAGATTCAAGTTAAGCTTGCACAACTCCCGCGAAATTGCAGTGGCGCCTGAACTCCGTTAACCTATCCACCCCTGTGTTTCATCAAAATCCGCGGGAAGTTAGAGCGGACTAGACCAGAAATCCCATGAAGGTTCCATATTAAGAACGGAAACTTTACCACCTATGATATATACCTTCAAGAGAGTCTGAGTACAGGAAAATAAAATCTATTCGTACTCCAACAATTTTTCAAACCGAAATGAAAAATTGCTACAGTTCTTACGCATTTTTGGGAAAAGTACGAGATATATTACAAGTAGCGATAGGAAAATAGAGGTAGAGGTAGACCGAGATCAGACTTTCGCACGCAGATAGTGATAGGTGCAGACTGTAAAATTTCAGGGAAATGTGTAGGTTAATTCAGACTAGGAAACAATTAGGGTATGCGTCCAACCAGTTCCAGGACTGAAAACCTGATGATGATGATGATTTTATATATATATATATATATATATATATATATATCTGTATATAATTATAAAAATTAGGTTAGAGAAAAAAATTCAATATTTCCTTACCAATAATGTTGTAATAAATAAAAAAACATATTTTTTTTGGGATGGAATTGCAGGACACACCTTTTCCATTTTGTTATAAATATATAAATATTAAAAAATCAAACTTCAGTTTGAGAATTAATAACTAATACATTTTAAATTAATAGGATGATTGTTTAGATCAAAATTTTTATTAGTGGCACGACGAGTATTATATCAAAAACTTAAGTTAGAATAGATTTCTGTTAGGTAGCGCTTAAAGCTTAATGAGGCATAAAAAGGTATGTATAGAAAGACATGTTAGTAGTTTTATTTTTTATTAATAGATTATGTGTTGTTTTTTGTGAAGTTGTTGATAGGTTAACATAATTTTATTGTAAAATGGTTATATTAGAATTAGTATTTATTTTTAAAGTGAATTGTATAAGGATTTATTTGATTGTCTTGATATGTGTAGAGATTGAAGAATAATTATGTATTGTTTGGTAAAAGTTGAAATAAATGTTCTCAATATCTGTTTTATAATTTATTGTATTGGATGTTTTTTTTTATTTCTATACTTTCTAGTAATAACCTTTTTCTTAAATGGGTTTCTTTGTGTATAATTTCTTGGTGTATTTAAATTAAAAGTATGAGATTCATTTACAGCATGAACTGATATTGTAGTATTAGGTTTATTACGATCTAGGATTTCTTCTTCTATATACTGTTGGTTATAATTAATTATATGTTCTAGGTTGAAGATTAGTTCTGTTTTTGGTTTACCTTTGTCTGGTATAAAAACATTTTTTAAAGTATTTGTGTTTTTATAAATAGTTTAAATCTGTTGTCAATTTAAGATTTTTCTGGTTTTTCTGATAGACTAAAAATATATGTAATGGTTGGTGTGATGATATGTTGAGTGTATTGGTTGTTATTAAATTCTGTATATAAAAATTAGGTTGTAAATTTATATAGGTATTAAAGTTTTTATTTTTTGTAGTAGTTGTTTTTCTTTTGTAATAAATGATATAGGGTAATTATTTTTTAAGAGATTTTCTGACACTCTTTGCAAATTTGTATTGTGAAATTTTGAATCTGAAAGTTTTATAGCATAATCAACCAGTCCATATATTTATATATATATATATATATATATATATATATATATAATTTTTTTTTTGTAAGTAATAGATGTTGGTGAGTTATGCTTTAGGTATTGATCTGTTTTTACTGATTTTCTAAACTAGTTTGTGGAAATACTGCGTTTGAGTTTTCATATAGTGTTAAGTAGAGAAAGGTTAAAGATTTGTCTACATTTTCTGTTTCTAAAGTGAATTTTGATCGTAGGCGATATTTATTGAAACCTAGTACATACAATTAATCGTAACCAATGTAATGCTATTTACACAAACCAAACAAAACAATATTTAGAAAAAGAATGTCACAACACCAACAATCTCTAAAAAAAAATCCTACGTCTTAAAAAACTTAATACTGCACTATCAGATCATGCTGTAAATGAATCTCGTACTTATACTTTAAGTACACCAAAAATTATACACAAAGGAACCCATTAAAAAAAGGTTATTACCAAAAATTTTAGAAATAAAAAAAATCACCTCATGCAATAGATTATATTATAAAACAGATATTAAAAACTTAAGCAACATTTATTTCAATCTTTTACGAAACACTACATAGCTTTTTTACAATATCTTTACACGTCATAGCAACCAAATAAATTCTTATACAATTCACTTTACAAAATAGATACCAATTCTAATATAACCATTTTACAATTACCCATAGCTATCCGCAACTGCCACGCCATTAGAAACATTTTAACGACTCCGAATTTTTGCTTACAAGACAATTGTTATGCCTTTTCTACTAAGTATCTCAATTTCCAGCAAGCGCGCATGGCTATCACTTCAACTCCCTTCTAACTAAACAAATGTACAACAACAGTAAAATTCTTGCAAAACTGACAAACAACTCATTGCAAGGTTGCTATGCGGGTTGCAGAACGAAATATCTGTCTGCACTTTTCTTATATTACGTAAGTAATCTGCAAAAACCGTAAGAGTGCGATGCCTGAATTTTGAACACAGTTCACTGGAACTTAAAACAACCAATACAATTACATACCGTTACATTCAACCATTCCCTATATTTCTAGTCTATCTTAAAATCACAACAAATTCAAAGTACTTATAAAAACACAATCACTGTAAAAAAAGTTTTCTATACCAGACTAAAAGATAAACCAAAAAAAGAATTAAACTCTAACCTAATATATAAAATTAATTGTAACTAATGTAACATCATTTGTATAGGCCAAACAAAACATTATTTAAAAAAAATAATGTCACAACATCAAAAATCTATAAGAGAAAAATTCTAAGTCCTAATAAACCTAACACTGCATTATCAAATCATGCTGTAAATGAAGCTTGTACTTTTAATTTAAATACACCAAAAATTATACACAAAGAAACCCAATTAAAAAAAATATTATTACAGGAAGGTATAGAAATAAATAAAAATCACATCATGTAACAGATTATAAAACAGATATTGAAAACTAAAGCAACATTAATTTCAACCTTTTACCAAGTCAGTACATAATTATTTTAGAATATCTTCACATATCAAACCAACCAAATAAATTCTTATACAATTCACTTTAAAAAATAATTACCAATTCTAATATAACTCTGACCTCAAAGTTTTGCTGAAAATTATCCTCTTAAAAAAAATAGCTTTTATTAAATGAAAAACCTATGTTACAAATACTTAAATATTCTTATCAGTTACAAAAGAACCAATATTTATACGTGCGATTGTTATAAAATAAGGCTTATTAAAATTTCATTTCCAGTGTAATTAACGGCATGAAATAAATCCTGGTTCTATCTTAAATCTCCATTTGACATCAGTTTGTAAGGTACGCCTTTATTGTTAATTGATTAAAATCATAAATTGTAATTTTCTACCAAGATTATTCATGTTATAGTGACAAATTTTCATGATACTTCATTAAATAATTATGCCTAATAAGTTTCATGTTACTGGTGGAACGCCTATAGAATTGATTACAAATTATTCGAAACGTATTTGTTTCATGTCGTAAGCTAATTTAAAGCATACAACTCTGTTTGTCTTTTACATGTCTGTTGTCGCAAAACGAATTAATTCTGAATGTCATACTGAATGGATGAATGCTTAATGAGTCTTACATGTTGTTTAACTTAAGAAAAAATCAATAATCCGTTCTAATTTAGTTCTGCTTATATACAAAAATTTTTACTGCATCACTTTTTTCCCTTAGATTCCAGATTTATAGCGAAGGATTAGTCACCCTAAATAATGTAGTATTTACGGCTAGCGGTTTTATGATCTAATTAGTATAAATCTGTCGTGGTTGTTATAATTTATGTCTTTCGTAAAGCGTCGTATATTCTTTTTTAATACAGAAAGTTAATGTTCACGGTCTCCTTCTTTCTTATTGTAATACGTAAAGTTATTAAAATCGTTGTTATCTTATCTGTTACTGCCTTTTTATGGTTGCTTGTTTCTTTGAATAGGAGCTTTTATTCATTGCTACTAATAATTGGCTTTTAGCAAGTAAAGTGACGTATTCTCATATTCAGTAATCGAAAATTCTAGAATTAAAATGTTTTGTATGAAACTAATAAAGTGTTATTTTTAACGAGAATGAATATTTTATTTTTGGTTTTAAATAATCGATCTACACGCGGGATTTATCTAGTTTTTTTAAAAAGTGTAGCAACTCATTTTTAGCCTACATGATTTTATGCTTTATAAATGCTTTAAGACTTGTCACCATGGCAAATGAAGCAAACATATTCTAATGAATATTTTATACACAGAAAATTAATTGCATAATTAATTAAAGCTCGAAATTACCATCTAATGATTGTAAATGCAATTTACCTTTCAGTAATCCAGCGTATTACGTTTTCAATAAATAACGTCCTATCTTAAAATGAAACTTGTTTTACTAAGTATAAAATGATCATTTGCACAACGTATCCCTCAAAAGTATTTACACACACAGCACACAGTTTAAAGGTGGGCTTTATTAGTTTACGATCATTTCACACTCTGCAATAAATGCAATATACGGGATCTAATTACATAATCAAATACGCGTATCTTTATACAAGGTAGAGAAATTAAATATTGGGAAATTTTAGTTTTTCCCGTTTTCTCCTCATTGTATGGTAATATATGGTAATATATATATATATATATATATATATATATATATAGATATATACAGTAGCTAATAAGATGATATAGGAACTTAGAATTTTATGCAGTGCCCAAATGATTATTTCAAATGAAGCTAATAATTGAAAGATAGAAAATGTAAGATCTAAAACTGGACTCGAACTTGTATCTTAGGCTTTCGCAGCCCATGCGTTTTCCAATTATCTCACCGAAACGGGTGCCTGCAATTGGAAAATTACACAAATCTAAATCATGTACACAAGAATATATTAACCTAACTTTTAATTTTGTTTAGCATTGTTGTCAATCATATCTGACAGTGTCAAGTTTTTGAGTGTCGCCTTCTGTCTATACCTGGCAGAAGTCAAAAGCATAACACTGTCAGATATGATTGACAAAAATGCCAAACGTAATTAAAGGTTAGATTGATATACGGTTACTTACAGGATTTAGCGTTGTAAAATCCTCCAATTGTTTTCACCAGTCCCGGTAGCGTAATTTGGAGACGCATTAGCCGCAAAAGCTAAAGATACAGCTTCAAATCCTGATACCTCATACTTTTCATCTTTTAGATCGATTTGAAATGATCATTTAGGCGTTGAATAAATATCTATCACCTTACTAACTAATACCTTAGTATTTATCAACTTGCTTTGTGCAATTATCTAATATATTGATGTGATAAAAAGATCACGAAAAGTCATAAAAACCCAAACTCTGTCAATAAAACGCATCCAAAGAGAAGGAAACGCGAAAAAGTTGAAATTCCCAAGTATTTAATAGCTCTACTCTGTATAAATTAATCGTTGAAAGCATATTTCATTGCACTCGCGTTATTACAAAACATAAAAGAAGCGCCTTATTTAATTATTTAAAAAACTTTAAGACCTTGTGTAAATAAAGCCTTCTATAATTAATAAAAACGAGTTTTCATTCTAGATACAAAGCCATTTAATGCTTCCGCCTAAAAACCATATCAACCCTATCGCATTTCCAAATGTTAAGAAAGCAACTCCGATTAATTTTTCTATGTATTACATTGTAAAACGGGTTTCATTTTAAGATATGTACGTTAGTTATTGAACACGTAATCCATTGAATTACTGAAATCCCTTCTTTTATTAGGTTGCAAAGCAATTGCAAGCTTGAGTTATTTATGTATTAAATTTTCTGTGTAAAATACACGTTATACCAAAGAGCACGTCACGTGTATAAAAACAACCTAATTGTATTTGTAAAGCATAAGGATGCATATGTGAACCTTTATTATGTAATTAAATTTATTTTAAGAGTAATAAACAAAACATTCTTTTAGAATTTTCAAATTCGTCATCACTTACTAAGAAATGTTGTATACTTAGCCAATTATTTAAAAAATCCGCGTACATTAAAATGCAATTAAAGTTTCGATAAGCAAAGTTTGTAGTTTTAATTGCTCTGTGCGGTACAATAAGAAAGATGGCAAAGCCAGATTAACTTTATGCGTTAGAAAAAGATTGGCATTGTCTTTCAATGCACGTAAATTATATCGACCGCGGTGGCTTGACACAAATTAGATAATTAAACCCGTGAAGTTCGCAGAAATATTGCATCATCATTGTGTGTTATGTTTCGAATGAATCAGAAAATATCTCGAACGGTGACGTATAAAGATAATTTTATATATAAAACCGAAACTTGATTAGAAGGATTCATTCGCGATTCGTCATGTAAGATTTAATGCAGGATTGTATGCTGTAAATTAATTTACGACATGAAACCTATCAATTGAAGTAGTTTCAAACATGGAAGTTATCATATGACATTATTTAATACTGCATCATTTGTTTTGTAAAATACAATAAAGATTTAACATTCTTCGACATAAGAACTGCTCTGAAGTTAATTAATTAAAAATAGAAGACGTACTTTTTCAAGTTAATAAACTGATGGAGATTTAAGATGGAAGTGGGAAGATTTTAATACCGTTAATTACGTTGGAAATGAATTTTTAATAAGCGCTATGGAAACAAGAATTGCAAACATAAATTTTAGATTTCTTTGTTTGTAACTGATAACAATATTATAATATGGGTAATTTAGAGTTAGAATAAGTTCTGATGTTTATAATTCGCAAAGCGGATGGTTTGTATCAAATTTTAAAAACGAAGTTCGAAGCATTTTCACTTTAATCAATTATCTGAGAAGAGTTCTTGATCAAACACATTTGCACGCGTGATAATAAGGGATAGGTAAATTAACCAGCTATTAATTAAAGAGAATTGTGTACCTTCTAACAAGGATTAGGTAAAAATTATTAAGTAACTAGTAGGAATTATTTTGTGCTTGAACTTAATAAAAAATAAACTGTTTTGTATGAAAGGAAAATGTTTTGGAATGTATATATGTTTGTTGAGATTGCCGTGTTTGATGTCATTTTGTAAATTTCACATTATAATTTCCGTTGAGTTAGCCAAATATAGAAAAAGAAGGTTAGATAGTACCTTCAAATTTCCCATTGCCGTACCTAAGTCAACGTATAGTTTAGCCATTCTCCAACTGCAAGGGTTAATTCAGCAAAATAAACAAACAAACAAACAAACAAACAAACAAACAAACAAACAAACAAATAAATAAATAAATAAATAAATAAATAAATAAATAAATAAATAAATAAATAAATAAATAAATAAATAAATAAATAAATAAATAAATAAATAAATAAATAAATAAATAAATAAATAAATAAATAAATAAATAAATAAATAGATAGATAGATAAATAATTAAGCAAATAAATAAATAAACATATAAATAAATAAATAAATAAATATATAAATAAATAAATAAATTAATTAATTAATTAGTAATTGAATAAATAAATAAATAAACAAATAAATAAATAAATAAGTAAATAAATAAATAAATAAATAAATAAATAAATAAATAAATAAATAAATAAATAAATAAATAAATAAATAAATAAATAAAATAAATAAATAAATAAATAAATAAATAAATAAATAAATAAATAAATAAATAAATAAATAAATAAATAAATAAATAAATAAATAAATAAATAAATAAATAAGTAAAGTTATAAATAAATAAAATATTGCTTAGGCAGTTCACATAACAAACCGATTAAGTTAATATAAACAATAGTAATAAAAGTAAGTAATTCAAATAGCTTACGCGTTATAGATTTTCTGGAGTGAAAGAATTTTGAGAGTTTACTATCTGGAATTAGAAATTGTATTGTCAGTAAAAACAATGAATCCCATAAAACAGTCACTTCGTAGCGTATTTTGCGGCTATCTTTATTCATAACTTTAATATGTGGCAATTGGAATGCAAAAAAGTATTCTTAACCTTGACACGTGTTAAAAATGGAATCAATTTTCCCATGTTTCCGAGTGGTACAAAAACTAGAAAATTTTTAAATTTGATATTTTCTCTCAATTTATATTTAACATGCATTAATTTATAAAAGAATGGGGTTTTAATTATATTTAATTTTTAATTTTACAAAGTAAAATGGAAAATTTTATTTTGAAGACAGTTTTTTATAGTAACTGCAGAAATTGTAGGTTACATAACTAAATGAGCAGTTTGCCACTTAATTAAATACTCGAATATACTTGGAAAGATTAGCTAAGAAGCTACCTTACAATACGCTACAAAAATAACTCTTTAGGGATGTGTGATCAGAGCCATTAATTTTCATTGCTGCGTATCGAAATGTACAACAAAAAAATTTTTGTAGTTGACACGGGTTACATATCCCCCAAATTAATATATATGTATATTCAAATAAAACTATTAAGTCTTAAGAATTAGATGGTTACATTGCACAATTAAAGGACATATTGCAAAAGGATAATGAAAGTTCATAAACCGGACATGAAAACGGAAACAGTTACTTTGTATTCCAGATGTAATATGATACTGCAGGTGCAGGTCACAATAGGTTATAAGACAGGAATTATTAGAATTAAGATTATTTAAATGTAATACTTTGTATTGTATCAAGAAATAACAGACATGAGATCTGCATTTTCCACAAGTGATGTAAGAGCAGAGATAGCATAAATACCTTCGAGAGTCCAAGATGGCCAGTCAGTCTCGAGCTCATCCTAGTTCTAATTAATTTAATTAGTGAATAATAACTTTAATTAAATTTGATTTAATACGTTAAGGAACATAACGTACCTATTTTTTTGAAACCATTTGTAATTTCTGTATAAATAAATTTGATAGAAGATTTTTTTGGAAGAAAGCTTTTTTAAAAAGAAGTTCCAAGAGGCCCAAAACTTATCTCACAACATTCTAGAAAAATGCTGTTAAAAACAATACCGAAAGACATATTTTATTGCGCTATTTGAGTCCAGATATACAGGGTGGATTATATAGAAACTCCCCAAGCAATAACTCTCATATTTTTAAAGGTATGACAATACCTTTTAAAGCAAAGTTGCTCAGTTTATTATCATATACCACGTGCGATAGATGCTGCTCCCTGTTTTATTGAAAACGACATCAATTTCAGTTATATAAATAAAACACTTTGTATATTTTATTATTTTTCGATTCTTAGTTAAATGGTCTTTCGAAGTAGGCTGTGGAAGGAATATAAAAATTGTATTCCTTATATCTAAGACAAGCAAACACACGACTAAAGATGATTTATTACAGATATTGCTTAAACAATCCATGTTAAATGCAATAACCGTATCTTTTACTGTTGACGTCTAATATAAAGTTTGATGGTATGTCGCGACAAGCGTTGATTATTTGCTGCCTCAAAATTTCTTCGTTTCGGGACGCGAAATAAACAAGATCTTGTAGGTACTCCCATAGCCAAAAATCGAGACGTGTTAAAATTTTGTCAGGCAATGCCATCTATACTATCACGTCAGAGACTGGAAACAGTCATTGATGTTAGTTGCTATATTAGAGTATAGAGGGAGCATGAGAAGCATTTGCACTATATATACACCTCAATTTGTGTATTATGCCAGAACTTAGTTGGTTGTTTTGCAAAAAGAGATGCGTCCGTCTGATGATCTGCGAGAACAGTAAAACCGGTCACGGCCTTTTTTTTTTGCAAAATAACCAACAATTTATATTGATTTTCGTTCCCTATGCTCGTATTACTTTGCCCATGCCAGGCAAAATTATTTACCAAGAGATAATGTCATATCTTTAAAAATAGAGTTATACTTGGGGCGCTTTTTATAATCCAATCGGTATAATAATCATTTAAGTGTACTAATAATTGACTATTTCACAAAAAAACTTATACTACTATCCAGGCTCTATTTTAATAACAATAATTGTTCAAGATTTGGTGAGCATCATATTATCAACTAATAAGTCAATCTTTCTCTGATTATCATAAGAGGTAACATAGAACCAGACATTTTATTTGCTTTCAACTTGAACGCCAACACTTACAACACCTGAATTTTAGTGATGCATTGAACTTCAAACTCGTAGATAAAGTAAAAAGTTAATTATTGGTCTTATGGGTCTATCGCGACTTTACATCTAAAATTGCGTATAGAGACCAATGTTAGCACCGACTGAAAATTATGTGCACAAACGTGTAATGCAAATTCATAATGACGTTAATAATGAAAACTGCATAGTATCTTGAGAGGCATATACCTTATATTACAAGATAATTCCAGCCAAAGATGCAATTTGCTGCGCTTATTTAATCCTTATAGCATACTATTGTTCTTATTATAAATTCCTCGAAACAGCGCGGTATAATATGTAACGTTTTACGGAGGAAGAATAAGTTATGATTATGACGTAGCTGTGCCCATGGGATAAGCCAAGCTCGAGCATGAACTCCCTAGGGTACACTATGCGCAAGGCGGCAGAAAATTAATGCAATCCCTTGGGAAATCGAACCTCTTTGCCCCGTGTGGCCTCGCTTGTTCGCAGTTCTATATCTACCTTCGCTATTTGATCAAGTTTGTTTACAACCTTACTCTTTATCTACATTTGTATCAGATACTCTGAATAATCATTAACTTTATCAATTAATAACTCTTTGTTGCATAGGTAAATTAACATTAAGTGCAAGGGAATCAATTTTTGTAAACAACTTCAAACACCTCAGACCTTATGTAAAATCAATGTGTCAGTTTTATCGAGTAGTACAGTAAAAATGAATGACCAAAACCAATTCCCTTGAAAATTAATTAACGTTCGTAAGTTTATACGGCTTTTAATCTTTAGGGATTTACAATTGTATCAGATAAAATCGCGCATCCATGAACTCGATGATGTTCCAAACAAACTATAATTAGTGTTTGTCGTTCTACGGGAAAATGTATTGGCATGGGACGCTTTAGGGTTTGTTTCCCTAGGAAGAATGTAAAGTACAAGCTCGACAACGAAATAGAGGTTTAAGATGCAAATCGCTTTTCCAACGAACATTAAGGGGCAATTTAGGTATTTTTAAGCCAGCGACAATTTGAACAGATTTCAGTATATTCGGCTAAACAATATATAGCGTTACGTACTCTTAAGCTCTTGATAATTTCGCTTTGAGTTTTCATAAGATACTTACCTGTAAGTAGTAAATTATAATTTAAATAGTAACAGAGAGCAAGTTATATTTTACGCTGATTCGAAATTAAGGGTCAACGAATACATCTTTACTGTGGTGTATAAAAAAATAGTGTCGCACTTAAAAGTATTTATCTTAAAGCAAGATATGCGGATAGTGAGACACATGAAATCAGCTTAAAATCCTCATTCCCAAGAAAGCGTTGTAAACCATGCACCGAATACATAAGTTAACTTTTCCTTCCTTTTTGAAATTTTGACTATAAAAGTGAAACGATATAAAACAGATTTGAAACACTACTGAAGTTGTAATTGTCCAATGTACAAGCTTGGCCAAAATACTGCATATTCAGACAAAATTTAAGTTACGAAATCAACTAATGTAATTACTAGTATAATTCTTACCACATAATAAATACTGCGATCTGTCGAACATATTTCATTTATGGAAATAAACAAATAACCTGTTACCCACTTAACACTGGCGGACCTTCTAAGAAGATACTGCATCTAGTGCTAAACTTACTCACTAATATTTAATTGAAAATGTATTGGTTTCGTCGACCAACTTCCTCGTAGTGTTAAGTAGGTAAAATGTCAATTGCTTATCTCCATTTTATCTTGTCTTTCGAATAACTATTAAAATTTTGTCTGGAAATGCCATCTACACTATCATGTCAGAGACTTGAAACAGCCATCATAGTTAGTTGCTTATATTCAAGTATAGAGAGTGCGAAAAAGACATTCTGCATTATAAATACACCCTGATTTGTGTATAATTCCAGAACTTAGTTGGTTGTTTTGCAAAAGGAAATACGTTTGTCTGATGAGCTGCAACAACAGCGAAACCGGTCACGGGCTTTTCTTTTTGCAAAATAACCAACAATTTACATTGATTTTCGTTCCCTATGTTCGAATTACTTTCCCCATGCCAGGCAAAATTATTAATTAATATTTAATTAGAAACAAATCGGTTTCCGTTGACCAACTTCCTTGTTTAGTACTGGGTGCAGTATCTTTTTAAAAGGTCCGCCAGTGTTAAGTAGGTAACAGGTCATTGGTTTATTTCCATTTTCATTTTGTTTTTGACTAACTATTAAAATTTTGTCTGGCAATGCCATCTACACTATTATGTCGGAAACTTGAAAGAGTCATAGATAGTTAATTACTTATATTCGAGTATAGAGGGCGCATGAGAAACATTCTGCATTATAAATACACCTTGATTTGTGTATAATAAAGACGTGTCCGTCTGATGAACAACAATAACAGCGACACCGGTCCCGGGCTTTTCTTTTTGCAAGCACTCAAGCATTAGGTAATTTAATGGCGAAATAACAATCTTTTAAATAAAAATAAAGGTATTTTTTTGTTCTACGCGAGTTACGTTGTGGGCTTTGAGAGCAGCCTTTATAAAAAAGTCTTCTTTAAAACTTCTTGTAAAAAATTTATTTATTTCATAGAATTTACATATGGAATTTTGACAAACTATATAAAATATACTAAAGCAAAATTTAATAGTAATTGAAGTTAATATGTGGTGAGTAGCCTAAGCAACCAACAATGTAAAAGCTGAAATACTCAAGACTGACTGATGATTTTGGGGCTCCCGGGGTATTTATGTTGTCCCTGCCCCTCACATTTCTGTGGGAATCGCAGGGCTCATGTCTGCTTATTTCTTTATTCAATTCATTATACAATATAACCGTCTGTGACCTGTACCTGTAGTGTCACTTACGTTTAGAATACAATGTATTCACATCCGTTCTCACAACTTGCTTGTGAACTTTTAGTAACCTTTTCTTTATTTATTTTTGAATTACAATGTTGCATCTAACTTAAGTTTCTTTATAATTTCTTAATAATTCCTATTTAATTACACATACATAGATTTGGGGGATATGTAACTCGCGTAAAAAGCGTTTTTTATAAGAGTTTTTTTTACCTTTTATAATAAAAGCATTGTATTTAGAGAAGTACTCAATCATTTGTGAAATCTCAAATTCTAAAGAATTTTACTAACCAGTTAGCCCTATTCAAATGCGTAAATATTCTTAAAAGAAATTTACATGCAAATTTTGTGTAATACCCCGTGTATAAATACTTCAATTTTCATAAATTTACGTTATTTGAAAGCGCATTGATTAATTTCGAAAACCCATATTCTTTAAAACATAAGTAAATCACGTGAACACCCAGGAATGACAACAAAATGTAGAGAAACAAGGAATTTAAAATCCATAAAGCGATAAGAGAGGAGAACCACATCGTCCAAATATAACATATTGCGACGCAGTAGAATGTTGATAACAGACGTATGACACATCTTTGAGAATAAACCAATTTGAAGATTCAGAAAAATGCTAAAATTTCTAGAAGTCAATGAATTTTAAATTTAAATTTAATTTAAAAATTAACACCACTTAGTAAATTGGTTCTTAACATGTACGAAACCTAAAGTCCGTTATTACATGGGAAGGAAAATATCTTGCAAATGGTCATATCGTCTGTGCTGGCAGGCTTCTTTGACAAAGTTTTTCGACTTATTTTACTAAAAGATCAGTTCTATTTTAGTAATGTAGCCGCTAAGCATTTCATTTTCTAAATCTGGAATTGCTAAAGATTATTTTTCTAGACCTATTTCTGTAACGAATACGATTACATCCTTCATTAATATACGCTTTTGTTATAATTATTTATTTAACAAAGATCCTTTACTGTATAGAATACACCAATTCCTATTTCGATATTATAATATCTATTTGTTACTTAAAACTCCATCTATGTTTATGAACTTGAGGTAGAAACACGGTTTCCTTTTATCCGCGTATGTTTTGATGCAATAATTCAGTCTTCTGCGCGTGCTCTAGTAATAAATTATTTTGATGCTAAAGTTCGCCATTAAACGTACGGGTGTGATCGCATAAACAAGCTTGTGGCGTGGGCCAGCAACTTTCTTTGAAAACATGAAATCCCAAAGGCAAGTGGCATGGTCCCAGCAAATACGGTTAGTACCGATCCATAGTTTAATCGACCTAGTGTGACTTTAAAGTAAACATCATCACGGTAGGTAAATAATTTTGCATTTAAATCATTTCCTCGATTCTTTTTAGCGCAAGCTTTATGTAGTTAAGTAATATGTGAAGTATTTTTAATTATGGAATATAGCAGTCTAATTGTTATGAAACATAGAAACGCAAGTCTTTTTTGTTATGCAGTATTGAAAGTTCAA
This sequence comes from Platerodrilus igneus, assembly GCA_036346225.1. Lineage (NCBI taxonomy): Eukaryota > Metazoa > Arthropoda > Insecta > Coleoptera > Lycidae > Platerodrilus > Platerodrilus igneus. Next base: position 814,302 of record JARFIW010001036.1, read on the forward strand.
ATTGTCTAGTGTTGCAATCCTATGGAGTATTGTGGAATTTTCCGTTAATTTTGTTTCGAACGGAAGTCAAGCTGTAATGCCAAGCACATGCGAAAGCCGCACACCTGTTGTTGTTGTTGTTGTAATTGCACACGCAGATTAACGAACGATGATGTATGGAGGATTATTTGGGGTGAGTGCTTTCCAATTCTAATTCAATTTTCGTTTCACCAAACCATTACTAGAAATGTAATAATTTTTTGTACATTTTATATAGCGATTTAAATGGCCAAACGTAATTTTCTTTGTTCAGAATTTAATAGTTCGATATTGTATAAATGTTTGTAAGAACGCAAGAAAATTTCTGTAAGATAAGTTTATTTAAATTTAAAAGGTTAAACTAAAATGTGCTTGTAACTAAGCAGGTGACATATTTGTGTTTGTTTGTCACATTATAAAATCTAGTTTTTTTGATAGTACAATTAAAATACAGATTAGTTCAGACCATAAGGATATTTGACCTTTAGTTCAAAAATAAATTAATTAAAAATGTAAGTTCAGCAGTTTATGAAAAGTTAATATATTTAATTAATAATATGTAAACCAAAACAGGATCCTTTTTCGGTATCAAGTACAAGTTGTAAAACATTATTAAAAACATAATAATTTTCCTAAAGAACTCTAATAAATTAGCACTTGCAAAATTCATAAAATTAATATGAGACAACTCTGAGGTATTTTTAAATATAGATAGGTAAAAAGCATTAATACATGTAGAATTGTACAAGCAATGTATATATATATATATATATATATATATATATTTCTTTAAATCAATAGAAAATGGACTAAGTTGTTTTATTTCTATAAACGCAAGCAACCAAATTCATAAAATTTTTGTAGTGTAGAAAGAAAGGTTATTGATATTGTATTGGTAAGATATTTTTTTTTGAGGAACAATCTTAGCTAGCTAATCTTTTTGGAATTTATTTTTTTGTGATAAAGTGACTAGGCTCTAATGAAGCCTTAGCTCTAAAATGCTATGAAGTGGTTATATTTTCAGATAGTACGAGATCGTCGTTCCAATTCCAGTTTGCAGAGTCACAAGTAAGTATTATATTTCTAAGTCTTGATTGTTAAGGAAATTTTTTCTTTTCGAAGATTTCCATATCTTATCTTTGGATCGATACCCATTATAACTATTATTAAGATACGGTGGCGTCCATTAAAAATTCTTTTATAATCGTATACCATCCTACGACTCTAGCTCATAGCTCTGCCCTTAGTTGAAGAAGCTTAGCTGGCTGAAAGATCTCTTTAGAGAGTCCTATTATACTCAAAGCCGTATTCCATACACTTTATCCTGGACTTAAACCTTAGACAGGAACCCCTCATAATTCATAGAGGCTCTGCCGCCTATAAGGTAGAGTAGTCATTGTAAAAAAAAGTGTAACATCTCTTGGAATACCGCCAAAAAAAAGGTCCAAAGCGGTCAAGTGGCCGGCTCATTCTGGTGTCCAAACAGAGAAATTGTTTGATCCGAAAATTTGTTTTGCAATAATTGTGTATTACTTGCTTTTTATTTCACAATAGCGAATACTATTAATTGTAGCTGCCTCACCTGGTCATGTGAAGTAAATATACTTAGTCAAACATCTGGACTATATCCATACGAAACTGTCATTTTTCGGTAATGCATGTGTAACTCGTACATGATATGTTGTTTTTCTTTTCTCAAAATTCGTCAATTTTGCTTACTAATGTAGCTACATTAGTGGAATAAGCTTCATCAACATCCATTCAGCAAACTGTCTTCACGCAGCATGGTCAGTTGGCTACAGTTATTGCATTAATTGGATCTGGTAGACTTCAAGGTGAAGATATACAGGGTGTAGTTAGTTTTATGTCATTAAATTGAGAAGGTGCTAGAGATTGATATTCTAAACAAAAAACCCATAAGATATTTTACTCTTGGACCGATTTTTAAATGCTCGACCTAGGTCTATCTCAGAAAAAGGTTTAGAACTCCTGTTTTATTACATGTTTATAAAAAATAACTGACCTATGCAAGTGTTATCCTGAATAACATCATGTACATGAAATGATTTCACAAATGTTCAAATTTCACGCATATCACTCTAATTACCTAATAACACTCATAATTATAAGCTCATTAGTTATATTGCTCAATCCGATCAGTAAACCCTGACAAATGAATTAAAGTTATTATAATCACCTAACCTGGGGTATTATCAGGTGTTGGTCTTCTCAGGGAGGGCGGTTCGTTCTGCTTCTTGTCGTGTTGTTGTTAGAGTTGCTCTTGCTACCGGTAGGGCTTCACCAAAGAGAAGAGAGAAAGTTAAAAAGAACTAGAACGAAAACACTCGCGTCAGCATTGCCCGACAACGGTACCATAAGTTTATCGATACGGTCGTTCTCGCTTTTTATGTTTCCTCTCACCAACTGAAGTAAACACACTGCCGCTTGTATTCGTTAGAAGATAAACTCTTCTCACGCCAGAACCCCGCGTCAGCGCTTACGTTTCCAAGGATAACCAACTGTCGCCGATATCCGTGTGAACGTTACTAATGGGGGTTTCACAACATCGACGGAATTGGGTTAATTAAATGGGAATTTTTATAAATATTAAAATGAAGTCCATAACTCCTAAATTAATAGTTCTAATTCCCAAAAAGTTTAAAACAAAACGTAACAATTTCTATAAAGCTTCAAAAAGAAAACAAGAAAAAGAAAAACGTCTTTTTGTACGAGAGCTTACATATTCACGGGGACCTAAACTACTTCTGTCCATAAGCGTCAACTGGTTTTTTTAACCGTTGCAAAAGTTACAATACCAGAAAACGAAATTAAGCAGCCGCTTGATGTTTAAGCTTACTTGAACCGAGTGCACACGGATCCTGTCTGTTGCACTACCGACCGCACAAATTTCATCGGCTGCACATACTTATTGCTACACAATAAAGATAAAAAATAAGAATTTAGAAGAAAATTCAATATACTTGTATGTAATCATTATGTAAAGAAAATTGTACTAAGTATGGGAGGCTATTTTTAAGAACAGAAAATTGAGATGGCATAATAAGGTTTAAAAAGTTTTGGGTTAAAGGGTTAATGAATATTTAGATACAAGCGGGTTCGATAAGTAGATAATGTTCAAATATGGGACGTAAAGCTAAAAAACTTGGACGAAACAAAGACAGGAAACCAAAGAGAGGTATATTTAGATAAGGGTATGAAAATAAACGTAATTTTATATTACTCATTTGGGGCAGATGAAAAAGGTTTTAAGTCTTCAATATGCCAACATCCTTGAGGTTAACCTTTTAAATCTTGCAATTCATATACTAATGAAGAAATTACTCGAGTGATTATACATAAGGAAAATTTAGGGGCTAGTTTAGCTGAAGATTTTTTTGTAGCATCGGTTAGCAAATGATTTTTCTTTCAAACTTGTTCACTCAAGGCAAATGAAATATCTCTTTTACGGAGATTGTAATGATTTTTACTTTTTCATAAACTTTAAATAGATTTTTTCGGACTTCTGTAAAAAATTAATGGTAATTGTTGTTGATCTTTATCCCAACATATTTTTTCATTAAATTTAATTACATCAGTATTATCAGGAACCGAGCCATAATCAGTGCCATCAATTGAGGTATAATGGTCAAAGACTAAAAATGATGGGGAGAGATTCATGTTTTGAAGTTCTCAAAGCTTGCGCAATTTGAAATATATTTTCGTCCAATTTAGTATGGTCAGATTCGATATATGAAGAGATAGCGGTATTAATTACACGATCAACAAGTTCACTTGAGTTTACTTGGGGGGTGATATCTGGCATTAAACCAAATCTTTTGAATTTTATAACTTTTACGAAATCTTGAAAATCTTTCGAAAGAAATTGTGAACTATTGGCACAGAGAATAATTTGAAGTACACCGAAGATAAGAAAAACTTGTTGCTCTAAAAACATAATGATTGCGGAAGAGGTAGTTTTTGATAGAGGGTAAACGAAAACAAATTTAGAAAACCATTCATTTACAACTAGGAGGTATTGAGTACCTTTTTTAGATCGAGGAAGGGGTCCTAGTAAGTCAAGAGAAATTAATTGATGGATAAGATACTTTTTACAGGTGTCTATCAAACCGGGACGAGCTTTTTGTGAACTCTTTTGAGCACCACACGCTTTACAGTTTTTTATGTAACGGCAAACAGATTGTCTTAAATTGGGCTAATAATAAAAATAAGAAATTTTTTATATTGTTTTTGTAACACCTAAATGTGCAGAGGTAGGATCATCCTAAACGTTTTCAAAACTTCAGGTCGATTAGAGGTAGGGATTACAAATTTTCATTCAGGTAAGTTAGTAGGTTCAAATGTAGAAGAATTAACAAATTTATATAAACGATTTTTGATAACGCGGTAGGAAGGGTGGTGTTCAGAATGTTCTGTTACTTTTTGTATCATATTAGAGTACCAAGTATCGGAAGTTAAATTATGAAATTTTAAAGTAGCTACATCACGAGAAAGAGCATCGGGTGTAATTTTTAATTTTTCAGGTCTATGACGAAGAGTGAAAGTAAATTGTGAAATACGTAAACTCCGTTTGGCTAAACGTCCTGCGGGTTGTTTTAAATTATTTAACCGGGTAAGGGCAGCACAATCGGTAATTACTATAAGTTGAGTTCCTTCGACATACCCCTGAATTTTTCAATTTCAAAGATTATTCCAACCAGCTCACGTTCAGTAACTGAATATTTATGTTCAGCAGTAGTTAACGTACGGCTTGCATAAGCAATAGAGTGTTCTAAACCTTTTTTTCTTGAAATAAAATGGCACCTAAGCCAGTAAGTGAGGCATCAGTCTGAATACAAAATGTTTCTTTAAAATTAAGGAAAATTAAATTGGGGATGAAGTAATCAAACGTTTTATTTCATTAATGGATTGTCCTTTCTTTTTAATTTTTAGTAATGCGGTAATAGGAACAGAGATAGTAGATATGTTTGGCAAAAAAAATCGATAAAGCATCATTCCAATTAAACGTTTAATTTCAGTGACGTTTTTTAGGTATTTTAAAAGTAATAATAGCATTTATGTTATTAGGGTCGGCACGTAAACCATTTTCATCAACAATAAACGCTAAGAAGGAAAGAGATCAAAAGTAACATTTCCCAATTTATTTTAAAACCAGCATTGCCCAAACAATCTGCTACTTCATTTAAAGACGATGTGTTCTTTAAAGGTATTTGATATGACTAAGACATCGTCAAGGTATACAAAAGCACGTTCTTGATGTAAAATTTGACCTAATGTTCTATCCATGGTACGTTGAAGTGTTTGAAGGGCATTAGATAAATTAAACGGTAGGAAATTAAATTCATATAAACCTTTTCCAGGTATACAAAAAAGCAGTTTTCTGACGAGAAGATTGTTCTAAAGATATTTGGTAAAAAGCTTGTGTAAGATCTATGGAGAATAAATATTTAGCATTACAAAGTCTACGTAATATAGAGTCTCTTCGAGGTAATGGATAGCTATCAGAGATTGTAACGGAATTTAATCTACGACCATCGAAACAAACACGATAATCTCCGTTTTTCTTTTTAACTAGTAAAATAGGACTACTCCAGGGAGAACAACTAAGGGAAATAACACTAGATTGAATCATGTTATCAATTTCGGCATATAAATGTTTTCTTTTTGTAAAGCGGTGGATAACGGATATTGGGCGACTCCGTGGCGTAGTGGTATGTGTGTGACTACTACGCCCAAGATTCCGGGTTCGAATCTCGACACGGTCCGCTTGAAAAATGTTAGGCGAGCATTTTTCACAAAAATACACCCTCGTTCGGATGAGAGGTAAAATGGAGGTCCCGTGTGTGAGTGTTGTCACGCACGTTAAAGGTTCCCTACCTTACTTGGAACAGCAAGGGTTCGGCAAAATTCCAAATTTTTCAGGTAAAAAGAAATCGCTTCCTGGCCAATGTAGTACTTTCGGGTGAAACATTGGAAAAATTACATGTAAGATAACGGATATTGGCGTTGTTTAAAAGGTGTAGAATCGGCAGTTAAGATTTCATGCGAAACAGTCGTTACACAACCTAATTCTGAGGTAGATAATTGATGGAATCTATTCATAGTTTTATTTAATAGGACAGTTTGTTCTTCAATAGGAGAAATTTTGTTCGCAATTCTCAAAGAAGCACATTTGTTCTTTTTAAGGCTAGCTTGCCAAGTAAAATCGAGAAATTTTAACGATAAGATAAAGAAATGGCAAAAATTAACACCTAGCAAAAAACTAAAAGCTAGATTTGGTGCTATTAAAGATTTAACTTCACGTACCAGAGATTTTATACTAATTTTTAGTTTAATGGATCCTGTTACTTTAGCGTGAGCAGAATCAGCGATAATCATGAATGTATTTTGAGGTTTTATTTCAAAATCTAAATTTTGGGCTTATAACTGTTATAAACCTATGGAGATAATTAAAGATGAACTAGACCCAGAGTCTAACAGTGCATCTAGGGAAAGGGAAGCAATCGAAGATGGTAAATGTGGACGATTATCAAACGGCTTTGTTTTTAATTTTACCGTTGCGTCATTAGAATGATAAAAAGCACGAACTGTTTTTAGCCAATTAAATCATTCAGCTGGGGTTGTACAACATATTTCATTTAAAGGAATCGGTAATGAAGAGATATTTATAAAAACATAAATACTGAGTTTTGAATTTAATTGTGGCGATAACGATAATTTTGCGGACTTGGGTTTTTTTCTGCGATAAAGAGGCGCTTGCACCCTAAACAGAGGCATCCCTTTAGTAGCTTTCGAGCACCTTACAATGAGAGCAAATATTTTTATAATCATTTGGATTTCCACAACCATAACAAAAGATATTTCTACGTTCTGTACAGTTAGTGTAATTGTGGTTACCTTTTCGGCAATTCCAACAAGAAAAAGAGCTAATTTCGGTTGCATTAGATATAGGTGAGTAAAAATAAACGTTATATAAAGACTTGTTACTGTAAGATACATTTGGTGACGAAGGTCTCGATGGGGGTTTTGTTGAAGGTCTTTAAGTTGAGTAATTGATTCAATTTTTTGTAAAGCAAGATTTCTGGTTCATTATATTTTGTATCTAGTCTATTAAACAAGGTTTGCATATCGATAATATATAATAAAACATTTTCATCAGTGCCTTGAAAACGAGCACGAATTTGCGATCTAATTTCGTAATCAATGTCGAAGTTCGAAAAATCCTGTTTCAAAAGATTAAGTAATTCAAGCCAAGAGTGAACTTGGTATTTAATATTTCAAAACCAATTTAAAGCATTATCCGAAGAAAGTTCTACCGCACTAAGAAATATTTGTTGGTCTATACAGTTCCGAGAAATTTTTAAATCCTCTATGCGTTCGAGATACGAAGTTAAAGAGATTTTTGAGTTATATCCTGAAAACGTAAGATTCCAGTTATAGATCGAAACCGATTTGGAAACGTCTATGCTTTCTATTGGCAACGGTAAGTTATTTACATTAGAACTTGTAACAGAAAGTTCTGAAATAAAAACGTAACCTTTAATAAGAAATAGGTCGGGCATAAGTTCAGTTCGTATTTTATCAAATTTATCAGAGTTAGTATTTGCAACTAGATTTAACCGCTATTTTACATGAAATAAACGAGATTGAACTCTCACCAATTCTATTTTAGTAGGCAGCGGATTGCTAGAATAAATGATAGTTGTTATATCTTCAATGATATCTCGTATTTCAATCAAATCTTTATCGGGATCTATAGAATAAGCATTAGGATTAAACTGGGTATCTAAATTTTGCGAAACGCAACGGAACTGTTAAGCATCTTTCATTGTGCGTGGGGACAGGAATTATATTACAAGCTAATAGCTCCTAAGTAAGTTCTTTAGATTTTAAATGGACGTGATTTATAGTTATTAGTACTTTAAACGGCACAGTCAGATGTGATTAACCTGTTAAGTTAAGGGTTAAATAAATTTGATATTATTTGAAAAATTGCTAAATAATACCAGTTATTCCAATAGATAAGTATATCTTTACTAAAGCCCAAATATAGTGAGATTAACATAGTTGAAAAGGAAATGTATTCATTTGTATCATAAATGAGATCGTATTTTTTTTTTGCTTTTTAAAGGGGTTTTAATTAAAGAAATATTTATATTTTTTTAATATGACGCGAAATGCAGAAAATAAATTTTTTTTACGGGGAGTTGTAGATTGCACATGGAAATATGTGAGGTTTAGGTAAACTAATTTTTAGTAAATTTCAAAAACACTTACATTAAAGCTAGAAGCGTTCTTTATACACACTTTCTTAACCAAATAGGAAATTAATTTCTAATAAACCACTTTTTTGTAACACAAAGACTCCAAACGGTGACCTACTTATTTTTAAAGTTTAACTGCCATTTCATATTTATTGTGTCTAACCATTCAAGGAAGTGACTGTATCACATATTATATTGAAAAATACAGAAAAATATTATTTATTCAATAGGAAAGGCAATATATTCAAAATGCGGTTACATCAGTTAAGTATATTAATTTTGACAATAAATAGACTAAAAACTTCGGTCAGATAATAATAATTATTTTTTTTTAAATTTTAAAGCAACAAACTCGCTCTTTTCAACAACATTGTCACGTTGGGCGCCAAAATATAACACTCATAATTATAAGCTCATTAATTATAATGCTCAATTCTATTAATAAATCCCCAGAAAATGAATTAAAGTATAACAAACATTTAACGTGGGGTATTATCAGGTGTTGGACTTCTCAGGGAGCACGGTCCATTCTGCTTTTGTCCTGTTGTTGTTAGAGTTGCTGTTGCTACCGGCAGGACTTCACCAACAAGATGATAAAAAGGTAGAAAGGGTGGGAAGGACAACACTTGCGTCAGCACTGCCCGGCAACGATACAATAAGTTTATCGATACGGTAGATGTGGCGGTATGATACTAATCGGTGGTTTTCGCTTTTTATTTCTTCCACCAACCGAATCGGCGCACTTCCGTTTATGTTCATGGGAAGATGAACTCTTCTCACGCCAGAAGCCTGCACCTGCACTTACGTTTGCAATAATAAGCAACTGTCGCCGAGATCCATGTGAACGTTACTAATCCCGGGGTTTCACAACATCTACAGAATTGCATTAATTAAACGGGTTTTTTTTGTAAATATGAAAGTAATGTCCTTAACTCTTAAATTAACAATTCTAATTTATAAAAGCTTTAAAATAAAACGTAACAAACTCACAACACTACGTTTAATTGTATTACCAAAGTAGGTGATGGAATTGCATCATCCCCCAGCAGTAACAAAAGCAAGCAGGAGAAACAAGCTTGTGAAACATATAACACGTTCAGTGAAAAAGTACCATCGACTTAAAGTGGATTATTGCTGAATTGTTAGAATATCCAAACTACAGTGTGAGAAACCTAATACCGTCGATCAAATCAGTACAAAAAAAATTCTATTTTTTTGTGATTATAATCAGAACTTCAGTATGTTTTAAGAAAATTTTAAAAGACTTTAGTAGCAGTTAAAGTGCATTGAGTTATTTCATTTTACAGTTCACAGACACTATATTTCAATAATTTATGTTTGCATAGTGCCACAACTTTGTTGGTCGACTCAAATGAATGATATTTTTGTTTATTTGATTAGTGACATAGCTAAACATTACAGAGGTTCTACAACAATTTAAATCGTTTCATGTGTGTCTGTTTCTAGCTTAACTATTTATTTTAGACCACAAGTTGATTAACATTTTTTGTTTGTTTTATTGGTTCCTACACCCTTTATAAATTAATGATTTAAAACTAATGCCACCCTGTATATGCAAATTTCAATAAAGCATTATTGGTGGTACAACGATAACTTATTGAGGCTCTTGGGTTCTCTGACATACTTTCTTTAACTGCAGCTGTTTTCTTGTAAACGACCAGGAGAACGACGCGTAAATGGAGTATTGTGTTTAAGAGAAGACGAATTGTTAAATTCTTACATTAAATCGCGAAATCGCTTGACAATCAAACGGTGAGATCTACCTGAAATACGAAAATAATTTATGGTCTGCGAGCGTAAATTCTTCCCATGTTGATGATACGTGTTATTAATAATTAATAGACAGTGATCAATACAATAGCGGGTCATTTTGTAAATGGCAATGTATATGACGTTTATTCAATATTGCCGCTTGACGTTTGCAATAGACCGAAAATTGAAGTTGTTTTTGGAACACCCTTATATAAAATTTAAGGAGACTCAAACGCTACCAATTCATCATAAAGAATTTTATTATAGCTTTTTTATACAAAATCATCTCTTAAAATAGTGTGGCTCCTAACTAATTTACAAGGGTTTCACATTTTTTTAAAGTAGAGATAGAATGTATTTGCTAAATAATATGGTACATAATTGATGGTTCAATTATCTACTAGTTTTTAGATACATATTCTAATTTTGCATAAAAGCTGCTAAGGTTAGAAGAAAATTTTAGAACAAGGATTAAGGACCAGAACATCGAACTTTGTTTAGGGAACGTGATGAATTTATCCTTATGGTCGACATTTCTGTTTTTTTTTTATTTATTAAGTTGTTTGCTGATAGTTCCATTCATTTCTGTACAGATGTTCAATAAAGTCATTAAACAAATAAATAGATAAATGTTCATAACAGTCCATTTCTTAATGTTAATCAGCACTGCAAACGCAAACTGGCTTTTTCCTGGTAGTATTTTTAAATATTTGTACCAACTTTCTCTTGAATACGGTCTCCGTGGTTACGTCAATTTTTTATAGTAAGCCAATAAAAACATAATTTGAAATAAGCACTTCGGAATAACTCACTGCCACATATTTTCGGTGTGCAAAGCGGCTTATGGTCGTTATGCTGAATAGTAATGTTATCTAAAGAATAAAAAGCAATTAACTAAATTCTGCGGTCTGAAAAAACCATTTGACCTACTTGTGTATGTGAAACTTACTTTCTGTCTAATGCGGATACATTTCATTATTCAGAATTAGTCCATAACGCAAGGTTTGAATAACCCTTACACGAATGTATCTAGAAAATACCCCTAACATAAACTTGGAAATGGTCAGTTGCCCTCTGTGGAGCTATAATATGATAGTAGTAGGTATTTAAATTCATATAACTAGAGGCCTTATTACTGTACTTAATGCATTTTCCCGGGCCAGATTAGTAAATTATAGATATAATGCTTCATTAGATATAAGTGTATAGTACACAGTTTTCAATATATTTATCGTTTTTGAATGCCCAATGATTAAATACGGTTTAAGCTCTTATAAAGGTACATTCGTATATTAATTCAGTTAATCTGTTGCCGCTTGAGGATTTATTTAGATATCAAGTTTGTCTTCAGTGAACTTGTCTTTGTTTCAGTTTAAAGTAGGACGTTTTAACATACTTTCTATATGGATCTGAAAAGTCCGATATTAATGAATATTTCACCTTTAAAAAAGCGCATTGTACCGTTTAAAATATTTTTATAAAGGTGTTCCGATAACAACTGCATTTTCAGAAATCCTGCCATTTGGTCTTCGATAAACATTAAACGGCTATATATGATGATTGTTGTGTTAAGATAATGCCATTTTCAAAGTACCACGTTATTTTCTTGATCTGCGTTTAGTAATTATTAAAACGCATTACCAAGATAGAGAAAATGTACCATCACAAACCGCGAATTACGTTCTCAGATGAGTAAAAATCATCGTCCTACCGTCAAGTGTATTCGCGATTTGGTGAAGAACCTGAACGTTCATTTCTCATAAACATGGAAACTACTTCTTAATTTTCTTTGGGAATTAAACCACTTATATGTTTTAAAATCAACTTTATTTACGTTTCGATCCATGACCTAGAATCGTTGTCAAAATAATAAAAACTTCAAGTTTGACATTTATGACATAAATTGAAGGTGACTTTGGTATCTGACAAGTGTAAACCCGCCATAGGGTCGCCTCAGAACCATGTTAAAATCTACCAAAGAGGTAACTTAAATCATAATGATTTTTTCCAATTAAAATAAATATAAAAAAACGACTGCTTAAGCCTTACGGTAACACAATCGCACACTTCTTTAATAACCATCCTCTCGATTGTATAAATAGAAACATGTTAAAAAATGTTTTCCAATTTTAAGTTATTGAATTTATATAAAATTCACCAATAAAAATTAATCAGCTGATTTCACGTTAAGCGTATTGGCTACCTAAAGAAAGTCGATCCCAGGTCGCAACACAAATTGAAGGCAATCATTTTTTTAAACTTTAAAAATTTTTGCTTTATGTACTCAAACCAAATATTTCGAACATCAATAAATCAAAGTCACCTTCAATTTATGTCATAAATGTCAAACTTGAAGTTTTTATTATTTTGACAACGATCCTAGGTCATGGATCGAAACGTAAATAAAGTTGATTTTAAAAAATATAAGTGGTTTAATTCCCAAAGAAAATTAAGAAGAATGCTAAACAAAATACAACAAACATACAGGGAGTATTTATGGAAACTACTTACGCGTCGTTGTCGTGGCCGTTTACAAGAAAACATAACTGCGCTTAAGAAAAGTGTCACAGGACCCAAACTCTGCCATATCGCATCATTCTCAACAATTAGACGTGCTAATAATAACTGTGCATCGAATTTTGCCATAAGATCATCACTCCAACGTCTATAAGATCCGTCATCATCATTAGGTATTCAGTCCTGAAACTGGTTACAGGCGTACCATCATTGTTTCCTATTCTGAACTAACTTACATATTTCTCTGAAATTTACACAGTCTGCATCTATCACTTTCTAATATAGGTCTACATCTACGTTCTTTTTCCTATCTTTGCTTGTAATATATCCCATATTATTCTCCAAAAATGCCTTAGAACGTATTCTGTCCTTCTACTTCTCATATTTTTTTCCACAGATACCCCTTTTTCCTACTATTTCTATAACCTATTTGCTTTTAACTTTGTCAGGCCATGCTATTATCCACTTACATCTGAAGCTTAGCATTCGAAAAGGCTGCTACTGTTTTTGTCTGCTTTTCCTACTGCCCGTATTTCATAGGTATTCTGTGCTGTGCTTCACACATACGCTTTTAATAATTTTCTTCTTGTTTCTATGTTTGTTGTCTTTCAACGTAGGTGCTGTTCTTTCTTGTGAGATGCAGTTCAGTTTCCTTCTATTGTTTTACAATTATATACCCTAATTCTCTGATATTCAGTGTTTGTGAAGGGGGTAAGTAGCCTGTGGCTGCCAAGTTCCCCTAGCACTTGAACATTTACTGATTCAATATTTTTTCCAATATATCTTTTCGCACAGTCAACCATAGTTGCAGATATTCCGCAACTGACACCTGTAGTTGTTTATTATGATCATCAGATTTATCTGCGCTTATTTTTTCGTCATTAGGTTTCCGTCTCAAAACTGGTTGAACACGTACCTGCACTTATTTATATTCTGAGCTAGCCTACACAGTTTCCTGAAATTCTCACACAGCATGTATACAGCTCGGTTGCCCTTCTATTGTTTTCTAATTTAATGTCCTATTTCACCGAGATTCAGTGAAGGGGGTTAGGCAGTCTGTGGCTGCCAAGATCCCCCAACACTTAGACATTTGCCGAATTAATAGTTTTCAGGTAAATCCTTTCACACAATTAACATTATTCGAGAATATTGCCTAACAATACTTGTAGTTGCTTATAATAATAATCATGTTTAAGAATTGTTACTTCTTTTGTCATTAATTTATACATATTGAGACTGATTGGATGCGTACCTCCATTGATTTCTATTCTGAGCTAGCCTACACATTCCCTGAAATTGCTACAGCCTAAATCTTTCACTATCTGTATGCAGTAGTCTAACCTAGGTCTACCTCTACTTCTCTTTTTTCCTATCTCTGCTTCTAATATATTTAGTATTCCCTCTTGCCATAGTATATCGCCTATCATTCTATCTCTTCTATTTTTTACTGTTTTCCACATATTTCTTTCTTCCCCTACTTTTTTTAGTACCTCTTCGTTCTTAACTTTGTCTGTCCATAATATCTTCATCATACGTCTGTAGCACTACATTTCAAAGGCTTCTAACTTATTCCTGCCCGCTTCTCCTACTTTCCAGGCTTCACAACCGTACAGTGCTGTGCTCCACACATATGTTTTAAGCAATCTTTTCCCTGTTTTCATGTTTGTTGTTTTTGAACACAGTAGTTGCTTTTGCGTGTTAAATGTAGCACGTCCTTGTGCTAATCTTTGTTTTATATCTTCGGCGTCTTTTCCATTTTGAGTTATTTAGCTTCCTAGGTAGCAGAAATTCTTAACCTCTTGTAAGTTCGTGCTACATACGTGTATTCTTGTTTTTGATTAATTTTCTTCTCCTTTGCATACTAGTACTTTATTTTAAGTTTTGTTAATTTTCATACCGTATTTCTCTGTTAGAACCGTGTCCATTTCATTAAGAGCAGCTTCTAACTTTTTCTTGCTAGATGCTAATACCGCTATATCATCTGCAAGTCTAAGCAAATGAATTTTTGTTTCTGCATAGTAATTTCAAATGTCTTCCTGTATTTGACAGTATTCATTGCCTCTTCAATGTACAAGTTAAAAATTAATCTGAATAGGGCACGTTCCTGTCTTCCCTCTTTCCTGAAGTTTACTTCTTTACGTTCCTGTTCTAACTCTATTACTGCTGTCGAATGCTTTTTCCAGATCTATAAATCCTATATACACGCTTTCCCTTTTTTCTATTGTTTTCTCCATTATCACTCTCAAAGCTAAAATAGCCTCCCGTGTTACCCTGTTTCGCCTAAACCCAAATTGGTCTTCTCCTAGTATTTCCTTAGCTCATTTTTTCATTCGTCTTTGTACAATTCTAGTTAATATTTTTGACACGTGTGCTGTCAAACTTATTGTTCGAAAATTCTATCCGCGCCTTTCTTTTTTGGTATAGTTACTGTGATGTTACGTTTTAAATCTTTGGGTATCTCGCCTGTTTCATACATATAGTTCACAAGTTGGAAAAGACGTTTTGTTACTGCTTATCCAGAGGCATTTAGAGTGTCTGCTGTACCCGGCGCCTTATCATTTTTCAAACCTTTTAATGCTAATTCAAACTCATCTCCAAGTATAGGATATCGCAACTCATCATTTTCAATGTCTGATTCCTGTTCTAATGCAGTTTCCTCTCCTGCATAATAATTCCCTATATATTCTGGCCATCTTTTTCTGCATTTTCTATAATGACGTGTCCTCCCGCGCCGCTTATATTTTTGCTATACGGTTTTATACTCCTAAAATTGATTCCAATTAGTTTGTATGCTTCATCTGCCTTTCCTACTTCCATCATAGTTTGTACTTCTTTGCACTTTTTACCAATCCATTGTTCTTTAGCTTTCCTGCATTTGCGAATAATTTTCCATTTTATGACTTTGTATTTCTGTTTTCCTGTTTCGTCTGATTTATTTTTGTATCTTCGTCTTTTTTCTATTAAATTCAGAATATCCTTTTTCATCCATGTTTTCTTATTTTCTTTTTGTGTATACCCCAGAATATCTCTGGCGGCCATGTCTAGGCTGGATTTAATGTTATACTATTCGGTTTCTACTTCCTTAGTATCAGATATTTTCCCAATATCTTTCAGCAATACATTTGACTTTTTTTCGAATCTTTCTTAAATATCTTTATCTTTTAGTTTTTCTAAGTCAAAGTGCCTTTTTCCGTTTTTTTTTCAAATTTTTAAGTTTAAGTGCGATCTTCATAATTACTATGTTGTGGTCAGTGTTATCTGCTTCTGGGTAGCTTCTACAGTCTTTTACTTGATTCCTAAACCGTTGTCTAACAATATTGTAATATATTTGATATCTTCCTATATCTCCTGGCATCTTCCATGTATATAATCTTCTAGCATGATGTTGAAATAATGTGTTTGCGATGATTAAATTGTTCTTGTTGCAAAATTCTACCAGCCTATTTCCCCTGTCGTTTCTCGTGCCTAAGCCAAATAAACCTACTACTGCTTTTCCCTACCCTCGCTTACCACTGCATTAAAATCTCCCGTAATTATTAAATTTTTATGTCCTTTTACGTATCTTAATATGTCTTCGATATCTTTGTAGATCGCTTCTACCTCTTCGTCACTGTAGCTAGAGGATGGATTAATTTTTAAGCGAGATTTAATTTGAAGCACGTTTATATTTTTCGTGTTTACACCCAATGTAGTACCTTCGGGTGGAGCATTGGGGACGTGACCGCAAGTATAGCGGCCCTTATTTACATTTTAATGTAGCTAGAAGTGGTCATGTATACTTGTATTATTACTTTGTTTACCGGTTTAGATTCTAATCTTTCGTTCTTTTGTAAGTAATTTTCTACACAGTATCCTATCGTTTTCCGCATAACTAAACCCACGCTCAAATTTCCTTCCTCTGCTCCTGTATGAATTACCCTGAAGTCTCCGCTTCGAAAATCCCCTGCCTATGGCCACCGAACTTCCTTGAACCCCACTATGTCTAGTGCTAACCTATTCATTTCTATTTTCTCTAGCTTACCTACTTGCTTCACGCTTCTAACATTTCACGCTCCGACTTTTATTCTAAACTTTCCGATTGCATTCTCCGAAGTAGTTCCCTCCCGGAGATCCGAATGGGGAACTATTTTAACTCTGGAATCTTTTAGCCCAGAGAATGCTACAACGTTTTGCCTTACTAAGGGGTTATTTATTTTACTCCTATATGGTCAGCTGAAAGGCACTAGGATAGATAACGAGGATTTTCTGAAGATGTAAAGAGCCCACGGTTAGTTTCGGTAGAAAATGGCTCGTAGATGAGAAAACCTCCAAAGGCTAAGCGGCTAGTCGAGCGATTTGCTCTGAGTAGAACATGAGCTTTGGGTCGGGGTTGGACTGCGACCAAACTATAGTGAATATGGCGCCACCGAATTTTTGTATACTAAGAAGACCCAACTTGAGTCTTTTGTTTAAGGCGAATGCGGAAACCTATTCTTAAATACCGCTATACAAAAAATATTACGAAAACCCAATCCCTAAAGTTTTCTTGCCTTATGGTTCGATATTGACCTTTAAAGATGCACTGCTACACCTGTAAACAGATTAAAACAAGGCTAGCACAGTTTGTGCATTCATTTCAAAAAATTCATAATTAATAAGAATCAACCCTCATTCATTCCAACTAATAATCATAGTCTTGAACAAAATGAATATCTATTCTTTTAAGTTGCAGTTTAAAATTATTTACAAAACATCATTTTTTAAAATTTGACTAAATTATGATAATGAAAGATATGTACATATGTACTTGGTAATAATCAGCATTTCTCAAAAATAGAATAATGTAGTTTTTACATTAGTAAAGTCTAGCAAGAATTTATTCTTGAAAATATTTAAATTTGAATTTTTGGGTTAATTAAATTTATATTAAAACTTTATTTGGTCTTGGTAGTACTACATAGACTTCACATTAAATGGTAAAATATTCCAATTATTAATTAATGAAAAGCAAAATGAAACAATTTAGTTCTCTAAGATAACCTTAATTTTTGTTAATACTGAAAGTTAACCTTTTCTATTTTTATATCGACATCTACCATTTTTTGTTAGTACTAATACAAAGATTAAAAGTGAAGCTTTATAGATTCCTTTTACCAAAGTTTAAAAATAACTTGTTTGTCAGTCACATAATGAACTAGGAAATTTCCACGTGAACAAACAAAACTTATTTGTCTGTTATACCAAAAGTTACAGCTGACGTATTAAAAAACACTAATTACATACCCAGATGTTAATCCATCAGAAGAATACTTGCAATGTATTAAAGCCATACCCGGAATGATAATTAATAAATTGAACTATTCTTATTTCAGCATTTACAGGTTAGAAATCTCAATACCATACAAATCCAATCAGCTGGATACTGAATATCTAACACCATTAAGGGCGTTCGCATCTAACAAATGAATCACGCTAGATTGATTATTATATAAAGTAAAATTTCACATAAGTTTTACTATTCCTACAAGATGTCAAATAGTTGCCAATAAATTTTCCATTGATAACTAAATAAATTTTATAAATTTTCTTAAAGCTGCATAAGTTATAGTAAGTTGCATAAGTTGCACGGCAAATATCAAATTACTAAGGGCTTTAAACTCGGTACTACTTACTGTTATCCTAAAGCCATTCAAAACAATTTAACGTCCCGTCTTATACGAACTAATACCTACCAAGCATGGATATATAACGAGTTTCGCCGAGACGATTTCATCTTGAAATCGACTTTAATCTTTCGGTGTTTCCAACACGTGGTCTGCAACGCCATGTTCTTTTATTTAAAAACAATTGACCTTCTCTAACAACAGCTCAGGTGGAAGTGTTCTATTGACGTATGCTGCCGTCTGAAAACAGTTATAAGTTTTAGAATTATCAAAAGGAAGGAGCCCTTCCAGTGACGCTAACAAATGGCATTTTCTGTCACCGCTTAATTTATAATTTTATGCTCTCAATTCGAAAGCTTATATTGTATTCAACAATATGTAATATTTATCACGTAGATTGTGTAGAGATATTATATTTAAATCGACTTTTGTGAATTAATTAAATTAGGTATTTGTGAAAATATTGCTAGAAAATAAACTTGTTACAATGCCATCATTTCATTATAATTTAGGCACGCTGTGTAGTTGGAAGGTAATGTGGTGGTTTTCCGTTGCTTTCCATATCGAGGTAGTGTGTCTTAGACTGCCATACCGACCTCTATAGTCTCTGCCAGTCAAGTACCTAAAAAGCCGCTGCCCTCTTTCGGGGACCTGTCTTAGTCTAGTTCCTCACAAACGACCCTAGTACTTTGGTTGGACCTATAGTTTGGCTTTTTAGCTAATTAGAACACGCAAGCCATTTCACCTGTTCTAGTAATCTAGAACTTCGGCAAGGTGCAGGTCCATTCGAAATGGATAAGATCCAATTGACCTGAAAATTGAAGCCTATTGAGTATACTCCCCGCCGATAGTTTTTTAAATGGATGTTGCAGATGAAACGAGCTGACACTGATTTTTATCACAGAATGAACTCCCCCGATAAAACTTATTTCCACTTTAATGGCTATGTTAATAAGCAAAATTGCGGAATTTGAGAAGAAGTAAAAGCACATGCCATTCATGAACTAAGCATGCATCACTGAAGAGTGAGTTTGATAAGGATTTTAGTCCAGAGGTATGATTAAACTATATTTTTTTAAATGATGCTGGCGAGCACTTACGATTAATTGTGTTCGGTATCGTGAAATAATAACCAACATTTTATGGCACCTATTGGAAGATATTTATGTGGAGGTGTTTACTTCCAATAAGATGATGCGACCAGTCATAGACCAGAAATAATATAGAATTGCTGCAAAGAAAATTTCGGGGTTAAACAAATTCTCGGTTTGGAGACCACAAATAACCTGTAGGATTGCAACTTGACTACTTTGGACATTCTTTTTTGCCCGTATTAAAGAGTTCAATCTCAATAATAATCTTTACACGATTCGAGTCCTAAAAAATGATATCCAATGCAATATCACTGAAAAAGAGAGGATCTTATATCAAAAGTATGTTGATATACTTTATGGCAGAAGGTACCTTTACCTATCGGAATTCGCCTATTATAAATAGCTTCAGTAAACAGGGTAACGTAAGAAATCTTTAAAGAAAAAATTTTATTCCCTGAGTTTATGGCAGTTGAGGTCACACTTGTGCTTTATACTGTGAAATTTTATTTTGTAGGCGATTCTTTAAATAATGGGCTTTGCGGTTCACTTTTAATGCGCGATATAAATGATTTGTAATACCTCCGTAAGTTGCAGAATGTTTTCAATATTGTTAGAAAATAAGTCGTCTGATACCTCTTGTGGAGGATATTGTTTACAATAATATTTAGTCCCCTCTACTATACACTCAAGCTTGTGCTGCCTCGTGGTGTGTGCAAAGCGTTCGACGCACACAATCGCAGTGTGACAAATAGGCCTAAAAGATGATTAATTTTTATATAAAAATTAACTACGTGACTTAAGGTTTGTGGCTTCGAGCGGTCCTTTTTAAAAAGACTTTTTGAACTTTAACAAATTTATTTGATTTAAACAGATTTGAACAATGGAATTCTACAATCTTGAATTATTATTCGAAAATTAGTCGAAAATTAATTACTTAATTGTACAATATGAGCTATATACGAACTGCAATGTAAAAGCTGAACGTTTGATGAACTGACTGCGAGTGGAGCTCCCGGGCCTTTTATAATCTCCCTACCCCCCTCACAGTTCTGTGGGAACTTGCAGACCTAATGTCTGCTTACACTTGACTCTATTCATGATACATAGTTGCTATCTTAAATCTATTTATAACTACTTTGTTGCGAGCTTACTTTTGCGTTATCTCGGTACGTGACTTCCTACGACCGTCTGTGACCTGACATCTGCAGTGTCACTTATCCTTGTGCTACTTTGTAGCACTTCCGTTCCCATGAACGTTTATAAACTGAAATAAATTGTAATAAATTGTCTTTTATGACATTGTTGCACATTTCCTAATATTTCCTAATAACTTCTTAAGTATTAGTTTTATATAGATATAATAGATGGGGGGATTACATAACTCGTGTTAATTTAGTAAAAATTTTCTTTGTGGGAAACAACAAATGAATATGTCGTTGGAACAGCGTGGTGTGGGCGCTAATAGGCTTCTTCGTTATATAGCACATACAAAAACGTGGATCCAATTTTTTTCAACACACCTTGTTTTATAAATTTTACTTGAAAGCGCCACGTGACAAGAAGCGTTTGAAAAAACGTTCATCAAAAACGCCGAAAGTTCTATCATCGCTTGACAGACGACGAAAAACGCGTGCATAAAAGAAGCCACTGGGACTGTGCAAGACGGACGGCGTGCGGACCGTGAGGCAGTCAGTTGAAAGTTGGACAGCGTGCAGTAAGGATTGCGTCGCTCGTGATTTACTTGCTAGTTGCGAATTATTACTTTTATTTTTATCGGAAATAGAATTAATTATTTAAAATTTTTGTGTGATTTTAATTTGTTATAGAAGACAAAATAAATTGGAAGCGAAAATTATCTGGTTGGCAAATTAACCAAAAACGAGAAATGAAACTGGAGGAGCAACAAAAATACCAAAAAAAAATTTGTTTTGTCCAAGGTAGCCAAAAAGATAATTATGTTATACGTGCTGAACGAGTAAATACAAGTGAGCTTCATCGTAGTGAGGATATAGTATTCGAGGAAAGGCGTGAAACTGAAACGGACCTCAATATTGAATCAAATATTCATATAAATACAACCAAAGAAGTTGGAGTTTTAATTGTCGTAGACTCTCAAAAAAATAAGTTTGTGGAAACGACTAGCTGTTTTGATTATGACGACATGGCGAATTGGCCAACACATATTCAAAGTTTTCAAATTGAAGAAATAGTTTTACAGGGACTAATATAAACTAATATTATTCAGTTTCCAAAAGACAATGTAGGCCGATCCTTTAGTAAAATATAGTTCCACAGAAAAGCAGCAAATGGTGAATCGTTTGTTAGAACATGGCTTGTGTACTCATTCAGTGTAGATGGAGTGTTCTGCTTTGCTGCAAATTATTTAGTAGCTATGTATCTTTTTTTGGCAAAAGATGGTAAACATAATTGGGAACACATTGCTTTGATTTTAATGCGACATGAACGAAGCACTGACCAATTTATTGTTATGGAAAATTAGGTTGGATTAAAGAAACGACTATCTAGTGATCAAACAGTTGATTTTTTGTGAAACGAGTCATATATGAATGAAGTAAACTTTGGAATGAATTGATCAGAAGAATAATTTCGATGATATTAATAATGACATCAGAAAATATTCCATTTAGAGGGTATTCAGACAACTATTTACCAAAGGTAATGATAAATTTTTGAAAATTGTAAAGCTGATTTCGAAGTTTGGCCTCATTTTAGATAATTCTCTAAAACGAGTTGTACAAAAACCACATAAAACTCATTATTTAGGAAAAGCCATACATCAGGAATAATTTTATTAGTCGCCAAAGAGACTAAACATAAAATTTTGGACATGGTGAAATGCAAAGTATTTTTCAATTCTTGTAGGTTGTACTTCTGATCTTAGTAATAAAAAACAGATATCTGTAGTTGTACGCTGCGGAGGATATTGATGTAAATATTGCTAATGTGGAAATTGAAGAAAACTTTTTGAAATTCATTATTATTATAGGTCTAATCAAGGAAAGCACGACACATGACATTTTTTTTTATTGCACAAAAACGAATTATCTATCGAAAACCTACGTGGTCAAGGCTATGATAGTGAGGCTAATATGCGAGATAAAAATAATGGTGTGCAGGCTCACATTAAGGATGTAAACCCAAGAGCCTACTTCATTCCACGTTTTATCATTCTTTAAATTTGGTCGCTATTGATGCGGAAAAGAAAGTATTGAAATTATCAAACTGTTTTTCATTGTAAACAAAATCTATAATGTTTTTCCGCATCAACAAAACATTGGGACATCTTTTAGTCCATGTGTTATAAATTAATTGTGAAATCATTAAGTGATTCAAGATGGGAATCTCATGTGAATGCAGGTATTGCTTTAAAAATTGGATTGAAAAAATTTATTCAGCATTAAGAGAGGTCGCTGGTTTGGATAAGGATTCGTTTACTCGTATAACTGCCAAAGCAATCGGATCCAAATTAGATAATTTCGAATTTATTTGCGGGTTTATTATATTGTAGAAGGTATCAACGGAAAGTAGTTTTACAAGTAAATTGTTACAATCCGAGACTGCGTTGATAAAAACAGATAAATTTCTCGTTTCACAAAACTGCAAAGATGCTTTTGAGGCCTATATTTTTCAAGCAAAAGTCCTTGCTATAGTTGCAGAAGTAGCAGATGATTTTAGCTTAGAGACAGAAAGAGTTCGAAAAGGAACGAGGTTTTTGACAAAGTTACTTCATCAGATATTTCTGTAAAAGGTGATGCAAAACTTAAGTTTGAAACAAAATTTCTTGACATTTTGTTATCAACGGCAATTGCTTCAATGAAAAATTGATTTGAATCCTTCAGTAGTGTCCCGAAGGCATTCGAAATACTTTACAATATCAAAGGATGTAGTGAGATGACAAGAGGAAAAATAAAAAAAGATGTAAATCTATAGAAAATAACTTAACCGACAAAAAAGAATATTGACGGAGATGAATTGGAAATAGAACTAAAATTATTTTCGATAAAGGTTATTGACACTAGTTTGCCAGAGGCAGTTTTGAAGTGGATATATAACAACATCTTGAAGAACAATTCGCAAATATATTAATTGGTTTGAGAATTCTGCTAACTCTACGTGTAACGGTTGTAGAGAGTGAGAGAACGTTTTCAAAATTAAAATTAATAAAAAATTATCAGCGATTTAGCATGGGCCAAGAGAAGTTGAACATCTTGGCAATGGTATCAATAGAGAATGATATGCCACAGTTAATTAATATGGACAAACTGCGTAAAGCTTTGCAAAAAATAAAACTTGGTGTACCTCTTCTAAGTAATATATCTTTACTGTAAATAATAAAGGATTTTTACTTTCTAACTTCGTCCTCCATGTAAAATTTTACATGTGTATTGATAAACCAGTTCTATTTGTTTTTAAAGGTGCAACATAGCTCCTTTGCACACACAAAAAAAGTACCATAAGCCGGGCCTGACTCAAGTATATTATGCAAATGTTTTATTCTCAATCGTAAAATTGTTCGTTTTAGCTGCGGATAGTTGTCTTGCTGTTTAATGTCTTCTCGTAGTAACTCTATTTTTGGCACTTTTTAGAATGATGTATAGAAATTTCGTGAGTAATCGACATTTTTAAAAGATTTTGGCAATTTGAATACCCTCTAGTAATGAATGTAATAAGTATGGACCTCGAACTAAATAAGTATTGAATGGTCTACAGAAAAACACGTAATCTTTTGTGTATTTAAGTGAAAACTACACATTTTCTGCAGACTAATTCGGATTTTGGCACTTTCTTTCGTAATATCTATTGCTAAACCTTTCTTATTGTCTCCAGGGTATTTAATAGTTGTTTTTACCAACGACCCTATTTCTATCCATAGTTGTCGAATATTATCACTAACATGCGTTAAACATGTAGCAAGATCACTTAACATTTGGTACAATTCGTAATCGTTTGCTCATTTTCCTTTTATAATCATCAACCGATGTTGTTAAATTATTAGATGAATTATTTTCTTAATTATATGTTGTATGAATTTTATGGTATATTTCGGTTATCGTTGCTGCTGGTTATTCCGCTGCTGCTCTTGCTAAATTTTCTCTTAGTTTAATGTTAATTTGTAATCCGTATTCGCAAAACAAAAGACGAATATCAGAAGTACGATCCGACACAATAAATTTTTAAGCTACTATCAAACCATGTTTTCCTTTCTCAGCTACTTTGAAAATTTTTCAGGTGCACAAATTAGAACGATTTTAACCCTTTATTATATTTCCCTTTTACCTATGAATATAATACTGTATAAAGGGGTTTGTTTTACAATGTTTTACCATACAGAGTTGAAATCTAGAATACCTATAACTAGGAAATTCATTAATTAACGCTTTTGTGCTTATTTTTAAAAATATGATAGCAATTTCATTTATTCGAGTCTTTTAAAAGTAAACGCTAAATCTTTAAATTATTAGTTCGATTTGAAATAATTATATAAGTTTTACATAGGAGTCCAAATTATGCTTTTTCATTTACTAATGCGGTAGTATTAAAAATCAACTTGTTCGTTTAAAACAATAAAAATTACACTTTATACAATCCAACAAAATGAGGTTGGAATTACCATGTATAAATAGACTTATATATTCTAACTTGCACATGAAATTATTTCTAATACTTAATGTGGAATGAATAGCTTTAAAATTAGTTATTAAAAATTCGTTAATAAGGTCTGGACGAAATTCGTCGAAATATTGCCAAGTTTAACAAAGTTAACAATTATCCTTCCGGTATCAGGCATTTAATTCCTTTTAGTAAATTACCTTAATAATTCCTGAAAACTTTATAATGAGTTGCGATGATAATTCACTTCTTTTATTGTTATTAACGTGTGAAAATTGTTTTTTTCACATAATGCTCTATAGTATAGGTAATTGATTGTTTATTGATGTTTGAATCCTAGAAGCTATATAAAGAATCGCTAATAGATTCCAGATTCATTCTTTGTTAATGCCTTATTTTGCTTTAGTCCTTTTATTACTGAACGTAATTTATTGCTATTAAAATAGATGAGAATCAAAGACTTACTAAAACGTACTAAGAATGGATGTTCTCAAATCGCATTCATCTAATTAGTTAAAGAGACAAAGAGAGGAAGGGAATGAGTGTGTGGTGTGTGTGTACGTGTGTGTGTGTGTGTGAGAGAGAGAGAGAGAGATAGAGAGAGAGAGAGAGAGAGAGAGGGAAGGGGGAAAGAAAGATTCAGCTACTTTCAACACCGCTAATATTAGGAGACAACGGTAGCCAAATAAAGTGTATGGCTTTCAATTTTACACCCAAGTAGGTTGTTATAGATCGCCAACACCGCTCTCGTATGATTAATTATGCTAAAAGGTGAGCAAAATTTACTGTTAACGAATAAAGTTTACTAGTTTTTTAATCTGAATGCAAGTTGTATCTGTCTTTAAACTATAATAAACTTCTAGAATGTAAAACCGTCACTTTGAATAATTCATTAAGTTAAATTAAAAATTGGGAGAGTGTTGTTTCAGAAAATGGTAAATAAGCATCTGAAAACTACAGCAACCAATTCTGGTAACTAACCAATTGATTTAAAATTGTATCCATAGTGAAACATTGGATGCATTTCTGTACACGCTGATTTACTGAATATAATAATTAAAAGAGTAAAGAGTATAAGGGAACAATATGTTTTGATAATCGGGATTTAATTAAGAACGAGAATGTCATGTGGTTGAGAGATAGCCTTAATCCTTTTATGTTTTAGTTTTTGCTAAAACTTAACCTAACTTGATAATCTCTTAGAATTGTTTAATAAAATGAGACTTCTTGATTCAAATCTATTCTTAAAACTGTTTTCGCGTAAATCAAGTTTAAAATAGTTCGAATCAAATGAAAAATATCAGGTGCATGTGTAAGGAAGACGAAACGTTAAGATATTCAAGTTAAAAGTTATTAACGCTATTTTACAGTGGAGGCTCTGTGAATCAGACATGTTTGTGTATGACTGCTATTCCAAAGGTCTCGAGTTCAATTTGTCCCGTGGTGCGACAAAATTTAAAATTTCCAGGTAAAGACACTTGCTTCCTGGTCAACGTAATACCTTCTGGTGGAATATTGGAACATCAAATGCAGGGGTATCTTATAGCTCTTTGAATATTTAGTTATTTCCAAGTCTACGGAATGTAGTAGTTTTTAATCACAATATAGTCCTTAATGTTGTACCTAACCTTATCTGTTAACACTGCAAGTGTAGCGAGCCTTTCCCAAGATTAGAAACTATCAAAAAGTATCTTAGTAGCTGCACCTCACAAACTAGATCAAATGATGTATCTCTCTTGACAATAGAATATGACACTGCTAACATGAATATCCATCATGCAATAACTACATTTGCAAACAGGCACGAAAAGAGGATTTTTACATTAGATTTCGAGTGTCAGCTATGTAATATGTTTCTGCTGTGTCAAATTTTGAGGTGTATATTAATTTGTGCGTTGCATAAATATATTGTAGTTTTAATGTCAATTAGTTTATAAGTTTGCAATGTACAGAATTTGCTGCTATAATAAACCACTTGATTATTACACAATGCATTAATTTTTCTTTATAGGTACTATAATTAGAAAATACGGAAACACAGACCAACAATATATCTTAAAGAGAACCCACACAAAAATATTAGGAAGGGGAGGGACAAAAATCGTAGTTACGCTAATGAATTTATCCAAACAAAACTCTTCATCAAATGTTATGTTTGGAATTATGGATCGACGTTAAAAGGAAAAGGAATTGTTTAAATTAAAAAATGGCATGACCCACGTAGAGTTCGGTTTTTTAAAAGAGTGGATATATAAAAATGTATTCTGGGAATTACTGAACAATGTCGAGAAACTAGTGTCACAGCTGTTGCGCATGTACTTATGCTTTCCAATTATCTAGAGCATTTTCTACCAAAAACTTCACCATTCCTTTCATACTCAAGGTGTGCACCTTGTCTTATAACTAGCAGCTGCAGAAAGTGCAAACGAGGCAAATTTTTCTAGAGTTATCTACACGAACCACCGATCAGGAATGCGTAGAAGAAATTATAAGTAGTTTACGGGAGTCACATCTCAGCACCAGTCATTGATTAACGTTTGCTCCAGAATTTTCAATTACCAACTAATTGGGCTACCTGTGCTGCTAAATAGAATAATTGGTCAATATTATTATGAACTTTTGAATAATAATTTACCAAATCTATATAATATATTCCCTTAAATGGTCGAGTCTAGATGTGCGGTACATGTATAATAGAGCAACACTCATTACACCTATAAGATATGTCAACGTTTAAATGAAGTATATGGAGATAAGTGAATTGATCACAAAGGTTCTCTTCAATGGCTATCTAAGGCTCCAGATGTCATATTTTTAAATTACTTGATATGAAGTCAATACGAAGAAAAATTTCATTGTATAATCATTGATAGCATTAATCTGTAGCGCGGCATGTAAAGTAATAAAGAAAAATCCAAGCACTTGTGAAGAGTTCGCAAATCGTTACAAGATCGGGCTAAAACGTGCATCAAAATGTATGGAGACCAACTTCTTCGTGCTTTGTGAACTTGTTAATGAAACTGTTGCAATGACCACAATAATTAATAAATGTCTTTTAGGCACAGTACCCGTTCTGAATAGGCCTGCACCTTGAAGACGTTTTTGATTACTAGAACGGGTAGAGCGGCTTGCGTGTTTCAGTGAGCTAACGAGTCAAACTATAGGATTAACCAAATTAGAAAAAGCTTTAGGGAGGAACCAGACTAAGACAGGTCTCCGAAAGACGGCAGCAGCTCTTTCGGTAGTTAGAGTGGCAGAGAGAATAGAAGTTAGTATGGCATTCTAAGACACACTACTGCGATGTGGAAGGCAACGCGAAACCACCACATTACCTCCCAAGTACACATCGTACTTAAATTGTTATTTAAGGTGATGGCATCCTCTGGGGTAAAAGATTCCGGAGTTAAACTAGTCCCCCATTCAGATCCCCGGATGGGGACTTCTTCGGAGGATGTGATCGGAAAATTCAAAAGCAGGGCTGGGAAAATTTTGCGAGTTGGAGTGCGGATTGTCAGAAGTATGAAGCAAGTATACAAACCAGAGAATTTGAATATTGAGACGGAAAGTTAGCATCAGACATAGTAGGAATTAGCGACGTTCGGTGACCAGAGGCGGGAAATTTTTAGAACGGAGACTTTAGGGTACTTCATACAGGATTAGAGGAAGAAAATTCAGGTGTGGGAGTAGTTATGCGAAAAAAGATAGGACACTTTGTACAAAACTACTCACAAAAGAATGAAGGAGGACTCATGGTTAGATTAGAATCTATACCAGTAAATACAGTAAGAATACAAGTACACATGCCCACCTCTAGCTACAGTGACGAAAAGGTAGAAGAGATCTACAAAGATGTCGAAGACATACTAAGATGTGTAAAAGGGCGTGAAAATTTAATAATTACGTGGTATGTTAATGCAGGGGTAGGCGAGGGCAGGGAAGAAGTGGTAGTAGATTTATATTCGGTTTGGGCACGAGAAATGACAGGGGAAATTGCCTGGTAGAATTTTGAGACAAAAACAATTTAACCATCACAAACACATTACTACAACTTCGTGCTATAACACGATACACGTGGAAAATGCCAGGAAACTAGGAATATATCAAATAGAATACATTTTTGTTAGACAACGGTTTAGGAATTAAGCAGAAGGTTATAGAAGTTACCAAAAAGCAGATGTAGACACTGACCGCAACATCGTAATGAAGACTAGAAAAAGGCACGTTGACTTTGGGAAACTCAAAGATAAAGATATCCACAGAAGATGTGAAACAGAGTCAAATACATTGCTAAAAGACAATGGGAAAATCTTTGTTGATAAGGAATTAGAAACAGAAAAAGGTAACATCCAGCTTAGACACACGGGCCAGATATATTTTGGGGTATACATACAGAAAAAAACAAACCATGGCTAACATAAGATATTCTGAATTTAATGGAAGAAAGACGAAAATACAAAAACAGACCAGACAAAGTCATTAAATATAAAATTATTCGCACATGAAAGAAAGCTGAAGAACAATGGATTGATGAAAAGTGTAAAGAAATACAAATTAAGATGAAAATAGAGAAGACGAAGACGAAGCATCAAACGAGAATCAGACATTGAAAAGGATAACTTGGAATATCGTATACTTTGAGATAAGTTTGAATTAGCATCAAAGGATCAGAAAAATACTAAGGCACCGGGTATAGATAAGGTGCAAGCAGAAACGTTAAAACCGCTGGACAAGCAGTAACAGAACGTCTGTTATAACTTGTAAGCAATATGTATGAAACAGGCGAGATACCCAAAGATTTCAAACTCAACATCATAGTCACTATGCCAAAAAAAAAGACGCGCGGATGAGTGTGAAAATTTTCGAAAAAGTTTGACACCACACGTGTCAAAAATATTAACAAGGAATATACAAAGTGGATGGAAAAACGGGTTAAAGAAATACAAGGGGAAGATCAATTTGGCGTTAAGCGAAACAGAAGAACATGGGACACTATTTCATCTTTGAGGGTGATAATGGAGAAAACAATAGAAAAAGAAGAAAGCATGCATATACGGTTTGTAAATCTGGAAAAAGCATTTGACAATGCAAAATGGCAAAAATGTTCGAAATGCTCAAATAGATTAAAATTTGTTTTAGGGATAGACATGTAGTACGTAGCTTATTAGTAGAGCATTTGTACCGGTTTTGGAACCACATTTGCTCCATCATCCACATTTGCTCACACATTTGGACCAAATTTATATGTAAATCCCCATAAAGAGAAAATGAAGGAGATGAATCTCCGCCTTGCTCCGCCTTGCTCTCCGCCTTGCTCGGCCACCCCCACATCAACCATTCTGATTACGTCACACCCGCATTCTTTCCACCCGCGAGATAAATCTTTCTCCACATTTCCACCCACGAGATAAATCTATATTGTTTGGTATCAATTAATATTAGAATTTTCTCAGCTACCCAAATCTCTAGGAATTTTTTAGATTGCATCTTTCCCCGGGGAGCTACCCCAATTTTAAGATTTTTTTACCGCTAACATTCTGAACCAAATAGTTTTCTTCGACTAGTCATTGCATCTTTCGAGATAACCCTATCTTGTTTGGTATCAATTAATATTAGATTTTTCTCAACTACCTAAATTTCTTTGAATTTTTCAGATAGCATCACCCCCCCAGGGAGCTACCCTCATTTTAAGATTTTTTTGCTGGTAGCGATTTCTGACCGTCCTTATAAATTTTCTTAACCATGCGATACATCAAATTAGTCTAGAATTTTACGCAGAATTCGAATCTGCAAACAAATTTAAAATCCGACCATTCCTTACAAAGTTATACTTTTAAAGTCCTGAACCTCTAAATTTTTTTTGCTCATCTATGACATATGCTTTAACCAAACATCTCCGAAAATCTAAAACCGCAGGAGTTTTAGAAATGAGTCCTTTATGGACCATAAGTGTTTAATATTTAAAACCATTTTCAAACGGTGATGTACTGTTTTTTTAGAATATTAAAAAACATGACTTTTAAAATTCTAAACATTATCAATTTCTGGTTTAACATTTTCCTAATTACTAAGCACGTCACAAATAATTATATACTTAATGCTAAATATGTACTTGGAAAATACACTTCGCTTCCAAAACTAATTGCTTTACGATTATGTGAAGTACACGTGAAAGCAGTGTAGACCTTCCTCTTTATTATTGACCATATGTTTGAATACAGTGCATTAGGAATCGATGCATCGTTGCTTATAGATTATTAATAACACATGGTACTTTCTAGTACGTCCTCGACTACGTATTTAGAGAAATACAAACTTAATTTTTATAAGTGTATATCTTCTCCAAACAAATGCGTTAATTACAGAGATAAAGTATGCTGAATGCAAGCCAATTAATAGCAATTTAATACGGTTTACTGACCTATCTTAATTGTTTGTACAAGGAAACACAATAAAATATATACAAATATAGCAACTATCTTATATATTTATGCCCTCCATGCGTAGGTTGCTGTACTATTAGGAAAGGAAAGATTGATAGGTTAGGTCAGCGCCGCGGCGCTGACCTAACCTATCAATTTTTCCTTTTGTCTAACCCAAGTCCACACAAGTCCAACTAACCTAACCTAACTCCAGACAACACTAGCTAACCTAACTCCTGGCAAGTCCACATCCAACCTAGGCTGGAGGCAATTTCACCCTAACCTAATATCCTACATATATCCGACATATATCCGGACATGTCAATGCGCTCCCCTGCCCAGTTCGACCTAGGTCGGATTAAATCCGACCTAGGTCGGATAACAAAACTGTTCCTAAACAAGAGAATGTAAGCGATATGACGGTGTCCAACATATTCGGGTATCTTCGGCAATATTCGCCCCCACTCTGTATGGTACATAAGGGCAATAATCGTATTCAATTTAGTATTCGACAGTAGCTAGAACGGTAAACATGAGCGTCTCCAAGGTGATTAACGTTCCTCAACTTCTTGGGAATAAAATGAAACCAACAAATGAGCGATTTGGATTGTCTGTTGGCAGAAAATATGTGTAACAATAATTTGGTGGTAGATATTGGCAATATTTGTTATGTCGAAGGCGAACAGATGCTGACTACACACACCTATTACAGAACCATTTTGTGACAATATCATGTTGGTTAAAATTTGCGGGCTTTTTGACGCCGAACAAACACCTGCATACAAAAGGACGTTTATCCTAAAAAGAAATTTGCGGTGCATTTAACAGCTATCTACGAAGAAAGTTCGACCGATTTGTTTCCGCTAGGTATGGTGTTAAAGCTAAGCTTCCGTTTTCTCTGGAAAGCACTAACACGATCGACCAGAGAGTAAATGAAATTATCGGAAAAATAGACCTCAAATGCATTAATAAAAATTTCAAAATCCTATATGTGTTCCATACAAAGTGGAACTAGCAGATGTTAAGTTGGATACTTTAGGAGAAACTACCAGATATATTAGACGAACTCGAAAAAACTTATTACTATCTTTTTGAGATGGATGTAACCCAAGATTTTGCTGGCATATTTAGCGGGATGGAGATGTGTAATTATTTAACTACAAACCATAGCTTTTGCTACATGGGCGAATACGAAGAAAAGTGCAATGTTATAGTTGACAACGATAAAACTGTGGGAATCGATTGTTTAACATGGCTAACAACCAATGCAAGAATTAAGATCTACAACAAATTCGTGTGTCAGATAAGCGGGCGGGCGGGCGGGCGGGCGGGCGTAAATAGTCGAAGACATACTAGAAAGTATCTTGTGTTGTTAGCTAACAACCAATGCAAGAATTAAGATATACAACAAATTCGTGTGTCAGATAACAAGTCCTGGTGTTAATAAACAACTTGGCAATCATATACTAGATTTTTACCTTGTCCAGATGTACGTTTAAGGGAGACATTTGCGTCTACTTTAGCCAAAAAACATGATATTACGCGATTGAAAGCGACAATATACAACTGTACAATTGGAATCTATGTCAGTGCGCAACAGATGTATAATCCCTTAAAAGACTGTTTAACCTTATTGGAAGATAGTAAGTTATATTTCCTAAAGGCGCCAATGTATTCGGTACCACTTGCCAAAATGCGGAGTAAGCTATCGGACAAGCTACAAAATAGCTGCTGTTTAGTGTATAATAACCTGCTACAGTACGTGTATTGGGGAAATAGCAATACAAAGAAATTGACGGGTTTGCAAATTAAGATGCCCGAAAAACCAGAGGAAAGGGAAAAATTGATAACGTATGTGCTTTCGGCTTTTAGTTTTAACTATTTACCTGTAAATTATTTGGAGATAGTATGGGGAGGAAGACAGCCAAGATAAAATAAAAATCTTACACAAGTGCTACATTAAAGTAGGTAGTACACATTTTACACAATCTGCTACACCATATTCTACAATTCCAAAAACAATAGTCATTTTGGAATTGGGGTTGATAAACACGCCTAACATTCGCCTAGAGCTTGTACGGCAACGCGTAAATATTGGTAGTAAACTCTATCCGTTTACACTAAAAGAAATTGCCTCATTATGCATGCCATACTCTGTAAGTGAAAGGAATAGACAACTGGAATTAGAAGAAATGGATGCAAGAAAGGCTAAAATTGGACTACATGGAAAACACTGAGACAATACACGAACAATACAAAGATGTGTTAGACAAAGAACATCTTATTAGAGAAAATGAAGAAAAATTAAAAGATTATTTTAGGTGCCGATGGACTGACTTGGATGCGTCCGAGTTCTACAGGCTATATGCATTTGCGGTTAGTAAGAAAGACTCTTTTAGTTGCGAATAAAATTAGATAAAATTAGAACCACTCCAAACAAACATAAAGAAAGGAGTGTCTTCTGTGTATAACTTTTTATTAAAATTAAGTTTAAATGACTTCGTGCTTGGCATTAAATATTTTTAAATTTTGTTATGTATAATGTCAGAATAAACATTTTTTAGAATAGTATTACATTGTTCTTTATTTATAAAACGCTATGACGTCACCACAAAATAGCAGTCGCATAGAGAAGGGTGCGCCTGGGGAGGGGGTGCGCGCGCAGGGGTGCGCAGGGGCAGGGGTACGCATGGGCAGGGGTGCGCATGGTCAGGGGTGTGCATGGGCTGGGGTGTGTTTGGGCGTACACGAGGGAAGCAGAAGGTAACAGTCACCAAGCATCTAATTCTTTATTTGGTATGGAGTACTTGCTGGCGTATGGATGTATCTGAAGTAAAAAACACGATTTGTACACGCAGCTTATTAATAGAATTAGTATATCGAGCGAAGATGACTAGCGTAACGTCATCCTGAAAGCATATCCATCGACGCATGGGGGCGGGTATAAAGATATAGGTCTAAGATAGTTGTATAGATTTTGTAAATCTATTGTATATATTAGTTTTAAATTTCCATAATCTTTAAGTTCCTCTCCCACCTTCCCTTCTTCCGAATCCTTCCTGCTTCTATCCTGGTTGACAGAGTATACGTGTTATCTCCACGTGGTGTTCGCGGAACACAGCGGTTTTAGATTTTTCGGGAAATGGATGGTTAAAGCATATGTCTTGGGTAGAGAAAAAAGTTCTAAGGTTATAGTTAAATAAAGATGGGCAAAAATTAGAGATTTGGGTCTTTAAAAGGCATAACTTTGTATGGGGTGGTCCTATTTAAAATCTATTTACAGGTTTGGGCTCCCTAGAAAAATTTAATATCAGTTGATACCAAACAAGATATAGTTATCTTAAAAGAGTGACTACCCTGCGGACAATAAATACAATATACCGCTTGTCAACAAAAAAAGTTGTAGGGAAATTCAAAGACGAACTTAATGCGGGTCTAGTATTTTAATTTGCTGGTAGTAGAGCTAAGTCCTACTGTATTGTAAGCGAAAAAGACACTATTAAAAAGATTAAAGGGGTCTCACGAAGTGTAGTTAAGTAAAACCGAGGGTCCTACAACCTATAACGAGCATATATTCCTAAAAGAGGTGGGCATACAACTACGCAACAGTGCGTGGGAGAATAAGGATTCTCTCCAATAAGAAATTAAAGTTTCCATGTACGTAGCACCTGTCATACGGAAATGGTAGAAAAGGCGATTATTATTTGTGGTTTAGAAAAATAGTAGTTTTCTTGGACTAAATAAAATGGCTTAGACTGATTAATGTATATGGTTACATATTCTCGTACACATCCTCAAACATCTGCTTACGTCCACATACGGACATGGCGATGCCGGTAGTTTTTGTTTAACAAATAGTAGGAAAGATACGTTAGGTGTTAGTGTGTGGAAGCCCATAGGATCGTTGGATTCAAAAAGAACGATGCGGCGAAATGTATGGTGGTCCCCGTTAAAATAATCGAAAGTGGTTAATCGATCGTATTAGATGTTTAAATATGCGAAAGTGTAAAAGCCTACATGTGCAAAATTTAATTATCAGACAAATAAGTGCGTGATGTGTTATACTTTTAAAGAAAGTATAGAATGGTGCTTTGCAGCGGTCCTAGCAGTAAAGAAGGTGTCTGACTTTTTCAAACAACTACAAGAATAGCAGTAGCGCAGAGAAGGGGTATGCATGTATTATACAGCGCACTGTTACTATAAAATATGTTAGTTTACGGGTAGCTCGAACGTATAATTGATCACGACTTATAGATCCCTCGAAGGTTTAAAACTTTTAAGACCATTGTCGTTTGAAAAATGTTTGAAAATTATCAGAACGAGAGCGGGTCGAAGTATAAGTTAGATGGATGATTGACCGAGTTTTTTTCTACTTTTTACGAGGGAATCGGAAGTTGACAGACATCGAGCATCTAATTCTCTATTTGGGCGATATCAAGTACTTGCCGGTTCTAGAAATAATTACGTGCTACCGACTGCTATGCGGAAGATTTGGTTCTAGGAAATGAGCAACCTACGAAAGTACGGAATACTCGGTATTAATGCTAATTGGTTTAGCGTCCGCGCTTGTGCATTCTTCGAGTGTCTTCGGCAATCTTTGATTGTTTTCAAGGAAAATATTCAAGCCTCCCATTTCCGAAAATATGACGTGGAAGTTATTTAAAATTAAATTGTTTTATTAGTAAGTATTCTGTAGACAACAAGTTTGGTATTCCCTTAGTAAAGGTTTAAAGTGTTTTATTAGGTTTTTGTTTATAGTAGCACTGCATCTTTTACAGCACGACCTGCACCCAATTTGTGTGCGTGTGCTACCACTCTTTTGGATTTTTAATATGCACGCGATGCCATTGTTAATCCGTATATCATGGAAGACGTTTTCGGTGTTTCTACTACTGCATTCGCAGCATCAACGATGCGAACCGGGTGCATGCATTGGTGCTAAATGTACTGGACGAGCAGCAAGGATTGGCAAAAGATAACGTCATTTAGTTCCCCG
The DNA here is from genome assembly GCA_036346225.1 of Platerodrilus igneus. Taxonomy (NCBI): domain Eukaryota; kingdom Metazoa; phylum Arthropoda; class Insecta; order Coleoptera; family Lycidae; genus Platerodrilus; species Platerodrilus igneus. The sequence goes on from JARFIW010001036.1 coordinate 850,674, forward strand.
TTGAATCCTTAATATCGTTCGGCTGTCTTCGGAAACCTTCGGTTTGTATTCTATAGGGAGCATAAAGCAGCTACGCAAGAGTAAACTTTTTAGTTTATAAGTTAGTTCGCTTACAAAATTCACCAAAGTCCTATAATGCGGATTGTGTTTTGTACTAAAATGGTACCTGCAAACGTTTTTAAATGCAACTCTTGCGGTGCTTCCTATACCTGGAAAAACCGCTACTGGCGAAGATAGTGTAGAAATGGTTAGCACAGCGTTTAACAACCGTATGGCTAGCTATCGCATAAAAAACACCAGTGTCGACGATAGAGTGCCCGAGTTTCTTTTAACACAAAAAATATGGTTATAACATCTTTTAGTAATCTGGAAAATATGTACAAAGTCTTAAACGACACTATGTAAACACCGACTTTATACCCAATTAATTAATAAAATTAGTTTGTCGGGCGAGGATGACAAAAGGTACATCATTTCTAATTGTAAAGCAAACTGCGCATGGAGGGCATAAATATATAAGATAGCTGCTATATTTGTATATATTTTATTGTGTTTCCTTGTACAAACAATTAAGGTAGGTCAGTAAACCGTATTAAATTGCTATTAATTGGCTTGCATTCAACATACTATCCCTCTGTAATTAACGCATTTGTTTGGAGAAGATATACACTTTTAAAAATGAAGTTTGAATTTCCCTAAATACGTAGTCGACGTACTAGAAAGTACCATGTGTTATTAATAATCTACAAGAAACGATGCATCGATTTCTAATGCACTGTATTCAAACATATAGTCAATAATAAAGAGAAAGGTCTACACTGCTTTCACGTGTACTTCACATAATCGTAAAGCAATTAGTTTTGGAAGCAAAATGTATTTTCCAAGTACATATTTAGCATTGAGTATATAATTATTTGTGACGTGCTCAGTAATTAGGAAAATGTTAAACCAGATATTGATAACTGTTTAAAATTTTAAAAGTCATGTTTTTTTTAATATTCTAATAAAACAGTACATCACCGTTTGAAAATGGTTTTAAATATTACACACTTATGGTCCATAAAGGACTCATTTCTAAAACTCCCGCGGTTTTAGATATTCTGAGATGTTTGGTTAAAGCATATGTCATAGATGAGCAAAAAAAATTTAGAGGTTCAGGACTTTAAAAGTGTAACTTTGTAAGGGATGGTTGAATTTTAAATCTGTTTGCAGATTCAAATTCTGCGTAAAATTCTAGACTAATTTGATGTATCGCATGGTTAAGAAAATTTATAAGGACGGTCAGAAATCGCTACCAGCAAAAAATATTTTAAAATAGAGGTAGCTCCCTGGGGGTGATGCTATCTGAAAAATTCCAAGTAATTTAGGTAGCTGAGAAAAATCTAATATTAATTGATACCAAACAAGATAGGGTTATCTCGAAAAATGCAATGACTAGTCAAAGAAAACTATTTGGTTCAGAATGTTAGCGGTAAAAAAATCTTAAAATTGGGGTAGCTCCCCGTGGGATGATGCAATCTAAAAAATTCCTAGAGATTTGTGTAGCAGAGAAAATTTTAATATTAATTGATACCAAACAATATAAATTTATCTCGTGGGTGGAAATGTGGAGAAAGATTTAGCTCGCGGGTGGAAAGAATGCGGGTGTAACGTAATCAAAATCGTTGATGTGGGGGTGTCCGAGCAAGGCGGAGAACAAGGCGGAACAAGGCGGGGATTCATCTCCCTCATTTCCTCCTTATGGGAATTTACGTGTAAATTTGGTCCAGATGTGTGAGCAAATGTGGATGCTGGAGCAAATGTGGTTCCAGAACCCGTACAAGTACTCTACTCTTATACAAAGAGCAAACACCGGTAATAGAATTAGAGCAGTAACGTAAAGAAGTAAATATTAGGAATGCGGTGAGACAGGGATTTGCCAAATATCCGTTAAGTTTTAACTTGTACATCGAAGAGACAACGAATACTGTCGAATGTAGGAAGACAATTGGAGTTATTATATAAGAACGAGAGGTTGAAATGCTTAGATTTGCAGATAATACAGCGGTATTAGCATCTAGCAAGGAAGAGTTAAAAGAACACTACATGTGATTTTCCAATTATCTACCCGAAGGTACAACATTGGCCAGGAAGTGAGTTCTTTTTTCCTGGAAAATTTGGAATTTTGTCGAACCCTTGCTGTTCCAAGCAAGGTAGGGATCTTTAACGTGCGTGACAACACTCACACAAGAGACCTTCATTTTACTTCTCATTCGAACGAGGGTGTATTTTTGTGAAAAATGCTCGCCTTACATTTTTCAAGCGGACCGTGTCGGGGTTCGAACCCGGGACCTTGGGAGTAGTAGTCACACACATAGCAACTACGCTACGGAGCCGCCAGTTAAAAACAGCTCTTAATGAAATGTAAATAGTTCTAATAGAGAGATGCGGTGGAAGTTAACAAAAATAAACTAAAGTGCTTGTATGTAATGGAGCGTAAAATAGAAAGACTAGAATGCAAACAGGAAACGGGAACTTATAAGAGGTAAAGAATTTCTGCTACCTATGAAGCAAAACAACGCTAGATGGGCGAAGTACAAAAGATATAAAACAAAGATTAGCATAAGGCAGTGCTGCGTGTAACAAGAAAAAAACTACTATGTTCAAAGGCAACAAACATAGAAATAAGGAAAAGATTGCTGAAAGCATATGTGTGGCGCACAGCACTGTACGGCTGAGAAACTTGGACAGTAGGAGAAGCGGATAGGAAAAAAATAGAAGCTTTTTAAATTAATTTGGTGCTACAGACGTATGACGAAGATATCGTGGACAAACGAAGTTAAGAACAAAGAGTTCTAGAAATGGTACGAGAAAAATGAAATATGTGGAAAACAGTAAAAATATAAGAAATAGGATGATAGGCTACATACTAAGGCATGAGGGAATAGTGCGGTACACATTAGAAGCAGAAACAGGAAAAAAGGGAAGTAGATGTAGACCTAGGTTAAACTATTACACATAGATAATCAAGGCTGTGACAATTTCAGTGAAATGTAAAGGCTAGCTCAGAATAGAAATTAATGGAGGTACGCGTCCTACTAGTTTCAAGACGGAATCCTAATGACGAAAAAAATAATTATACTTAAACCTGATGATTATTATTGGTTTTGCAATATCTCAACTAATGTTATTATGCAAAAGGATTCAGAGGAAAACTATTAATTCGGCGAATGTCTAAGTGTTGAAGTATTTTATTAGCCGTCAGGTTGCTTTACGCCCTCCACATGCCACAGAATAGCGGTCAAATAGGGTATATATTTAGAAAAATAGAAGAGCCGAGCTGTATCTAACAAGAAAGATGAGCTACTATGTTTGAAAACAACAGACATAGGAACAAGGAAACAATTGTTGAAGGCAAATGTGTGGAGCACAGGACTGAACGACTATGAAATGGGGACAGTATGAGAAGAAAGACGAGAAAATGATAGAAGTCGTTCGAAATGCGGTATTTCAGATGCATGATGATGACAGCATGGACAGAAAAAGTGCATAACAAAGAGGTTCTCGAAATAGCAGGGGAAGGAAGATATCTGTGAAAAACAAGAAAAAATTGGAGAAATAGAAGAATGGGACACGTTTTAAGGCATTTGGAAAATAGTGCGAGATATACTATAAACAGAGATAGAAAAAAAGAGAGGTAGAGGTAGACCTTGATTAGACTATTCACGCAGATAGTGAAATATATAGGGTTCGGGAAAATATTCAGATACCAATTTGAACCAAAATGACCTTTTTTTACATATAAATGTTAATGGATTACGAATTTTAGACAGAATGTGGTGAAACCTAAAAACATACGAATTAAAGTACAATATTCAATTCCTTAATATTTTTTACTTAAACATTTTTCTCACCTTTATGTCTCCAATCTTTGATTCAACACCCACAATCTTAGAATTATCTGTTTCCCATACATCATTTTGAATTTCTACTGTAATGATATAGCAAAACTTTGGATATAAGGATTACTACATACTGTGCACACCACATGCTACAAAGAATATTTTTAGTATGGGGTGCCTATAGAAAGATATCGGAACCCTTTAGATTACAAGAAAATAGACTCTATTAACAACAACGTGTAAGTCACAGTTTAAAAAATGCATACATCACACGTGCGCATACACATACACACAACACATATGAGCACGCACACACACACACGCACGCACACACACACACACACACGACACATACGCACATGCAAACACACCTAAATTGGGCTTCATCGAATTGATACGTCACATGACTAGAAGTTCTTCGTAGAGGATTTTTCCGATAATTGCATGAGATAAAAGTGGATTCCACAGTAAAAGAGCCACCAGAATTGAAATTTGGTCTGGAAATTTGAGATGGCGGGATGGGTGACCTTGCTTATTGGGTGTGACAGACGATTTCGATTAAGGTAAAAATCTAATAAATAGAAATTTTCGAACGAAATGGTCCAAAAATCTAATCACGATTAAGTCGTGCAAAGAGTTGCAAGACTGAAAACTTACAGCGCGTTGCAGGAACTTAGTTTTCCTTAAAGATGGCGCAGGTGATACACCTAAAGAGTGCTTTCGCGTTGTAGTCAAAAATCTACTTTTCTAACATACGATTTCCTAAAGAAATCTTCATTAGAAAAATTTCTAATTTAAAACTACCCAAATCACTAGGCAGAAAGCGAAAAGTTTCCAAATAGGTTTTCTGTATCTACCAATATCTAACGTACGTCTAGTCGTTTAGTTATTTTTACATTGAGAAAAATTCGAATCACGACCATGTGGCGAAATAAATCCCACGTTGCGCCGAAAGTATCCCTTTAATAATAATTTTATAATTTGCATTTCATTTACGTTTTCAGGTTATTAAGTTTATTTGAATGCCGGTGAGAGAATGTTACATTTACAACTCTAATGGTTGTAAATTATGCTTCCCCGCATTGTCATGAAAGGTATATATTCACTTCTGATATCCATTCATCAATATTACAGCAGCTTACTCAAAGCAAAACGAAATAGCTATACATTTTTATTTTACGTTATAGGAATGTATTATTACAATTCCCGTAGCAAAGTATCATGTTTTCGCCATGCAGTAACCTAGTTGAGGTATGTCATTACTCAACTGCACAAGTATAAAGTATTGCACGTATCTCTCACGGGACTTTCATATGGCACTTACCTATTCAGACACATTACTGCTACGCAATGTGTAGGATGGATGAGTTTTCTTAAAAGGTTAGCAGCAGTTTTAATGTTATGTGTAAAATGAACATAGTATTTTCTACTACGTGTTTGAACAATGTCATAAATAGTATTTGCTCTAATGTTCTGAATCAAGACAACGTACAGGCACTTTGAATCTAGTTTTACAGTGCAACCCTCGCGAGAGTTTACTCACAATATTTTACGGTGTGTTACAAAATACCGCTTTCACAACCTATTAATTATTGTTATGAAAATCATTTGACTTTTACTTAGCTTACTTAAATTAAATACGAGCGTATAAATTAACATTACTACAAATTATAATAACTTAATAATACATCTGCTTAAAGTTTAAATGCTGTATGAAAGTTAAGACTTTAGACAATTTTTTCCCGAAGATATTTTCATGGTTAATAACAAAGGGAACTAAACCGATGTTTTCCGTAGGGAAACCGATCTTGTTTATTTCAGCGCGAACTCTGCAACCACCTGGTATTTCGTTTATATAAAAATTGTTTATTTATTTTTCGCAAGTAATTTTAATCTGTACAGCCCTTAGTATGTGGTAAGTTTTCCTAAAAATATCTCCCAGGAGAAAAATTCAGGAACGTTGTTGAGAAAACCCTTGGAAGTAGGCGTTCGCGCCAGAACAGTTAACTATAAAGCTGCTCTTCAATTTTCTAATTATCCGCAATGTTTAGTACACGTTTTATTAACCGTGGATTACTGTTATTGCTGACAATTAAATATTCAAAACAAATGTCTAACTCTATAGAAAAAATAGTTACAATAATATTTCAAATCAAGCCCAGTGCAAATATTATCTGAACAGTGTAATGAGTTTGCACATCTAGCACCTTTATGTAGTAAGTCGTTTTCCGGATATTTTGTACTAAAGAAAATCAGTAATGAAGGCGATTACCAACAGCCTTTCGCATTTTACCTTTTTTTTTTACTTTTATTAATTAAACTGTTTTAACATAGATTTCCTCTGCTCACAATTCACAATAGGTAAAATCAGCGCTCGAATATATTTCGTGAATTCAAACTGTATATCCTATAAAATGCCTACAAAACAGAAATGATAAATTTAAGAGATTTATTATTGTTTAATGTTTGGCCAATATAAATAAATACTCGAGAAACAAATCCATATTTCTCGAGTGTACCTATTATACGGCATAATGCCACTGATATGCAGACTTCTGAAACAATAATCAAGTTTGTGCAAATACAAACAAATAATTGGCTTATTGTTTTTTGTCATCATCATTGGGTTTTCAGTTCTGGAACTGGTTAGTCGCGTACCTTTATTGTTTCCTATTCTGAGCTAACCTACATATTTCCCTGAAATTTGCACAGTCTGCATCTATCACTATCTGATCTAGATCTACCTCCTTTTTCCCATCTCTGCTTGTAATATATCCCATACTATTCCCCAAAAATGCTTTAGAACGTATTCTGCCCTTCTATTTCTCCTATTTTTTCTACAGATATTTCTTGTTCCCCTACTATTTCTATAACCTATTTGTTATTAACTTTGTCTGTCCATGCAATCATCCTCATACATCTGAAGCACAGCATTCCAAAAGGCTGCTACTGTTTTTCTGTCTGCTTTTTCTACTGCCCGTATTTCATACGCATACTGTGCTATGCTTTCTACAATTTTCTTCTAGGATCTATGTTTCTTGTCTTTCATCATAGGCGCTGTTCTTTCTTGTTAGATGCAGTTCGGTCCCCTTCTATTGTTTTACAATTATATACCCTATTTCTCCGATATTCAGTGGTTGTGAAGGGGGGTAAGCAGCCTGTAGCTGCCAAGTTCCCCCAGCATTTGAACATTTACCGATTTAATATTTTTTACAATATATCTTTTCGCACAGTCAACACTAGTTGCAGATATTTCACAACCAACATCTGTAGTTGTTTATAACAATCATCATCAGATTTATCTGCGCTTATTTTTTCGTCATTAGATTTTCTGTCTCGAAACTGGTTGGACACGTACCTGCACTTATTTATATTTTGAGCTAGCCTACACAGTTCCCTGAAATTCCAACACAGCCTATATACAACTCGGTTCTTCTTCTATTGTTTTATAATTTTATGCCCTATTTCACCGAGATTCAGTGAAGGGTGGTTAAGCAGCCTGTGTGAAATTGTCAAGTTTTTTGACTTATGTCAGATATAGACAGGAAGCAACGCTTATAGCCATAATTTTGAGCGTTGCTTCCTGTCTATATCTGACATAAGTCAAAAAACTTGACAATTTCAGATATGATGTACAAAAATGCTAATCGTAATTGAAAGTTAGGTTTATATATAGTTCTGTACACGATTTAGATTTGTAATCTTCTCAATTATAGTCATCGGTCTCGGTTGCGTAATTGGTAAACGCACAGTTCCGGCAAAACTGAGATGCCGGTTTAAATCCTGTCCAAGACCTTATATTTTCCTTCTTTCAATTACTAGCTCGATTTGAAATGATCACTTGGACTTTAAATAAAAGTCTAAGTTATTATTTCATCTTACTAATTGCTATATATTTATATATATATATATATATATATATATATATGAAAACGGGCGGATAATAGCATGCTTTTGTATTTATAAATCAAATGTTAAATTTGCATAAGTGTAGAAGCTTTGTAGTACGTGAAAACTCAAGGATACGAATGTAATTAGCTTTAACATTTTAAAAGTTGTAAATCAAGTACATCAAATAATAATGAGAGCTTTTAGATAAATAAAATCAATAATGTAAACGCATAATTTCCATTTAACTAAACAAAGCGTTCGTTAAATACAAATCCTAAGAAATTCTATAAGTAGAACAACTTGGAAAATACGATTTCAAACGGACAGTTGCTTCCTAGAAAAGCCTGACAGAAAAATAAACAGGTTTAATGAAACTAAATGAACGTTGGAATATAATTCTGTAGAAATTTAATTAACGGTTGATACAAAAGCTACGAAAACAACAGATGGTTTGAAAGCAAATTGAGACGGAATATGTATAGCGTAAAGCAGACAAATATCACATATAATAGACGTTGGGTAAAACACTCGTTTAAAGTACGCGACAAGTTTGGAGGTCAACCAAAATATAGATTTTCTGTTCCTTGAGTGGGATTGTAAAAGAGACAACAAATATGTGTTAGACGAAAGTAACATAGTTGAAGACTGGACATAAGAATGGGAGTAATGTGTGTGATTGGCTGAGTGCTAGAAAATATCAAAGAAGCTCGCGACCGTTGTATTTTGTTGGCCAGTTTTCGGGCTAAAGCGACAATGGAGTGTGAGAATTCTCCGTTTTACAAAGTTTGTTACGTACAAAATTTTTAGAATCAATTACAGTAGGAGAGTTTTTCGACTAAAATAGGGGCAGGACGTGTGTATCGACGGATATAAATACACTAGGACATGCAGTAAAACTCTCTCCTACTTCGCTTATCCGTTTGACTTCGCTTAGCTTTTACGGTAACATTCAAATGTAAAATAAAAACAGTGTTAGTACAGTCCGGCTAAAGTTCAATAAAAGTGTGAATTGCACAAGTGGGTGCTATATTGTAGACGACGCTGTACTTACATTCAAAGAACTAACGGAGGGATGTTGCTAAGGTAAGTGTGCTGAAAACTTATTGGAACGAGGATGCTTGGTGTTTGGTAGATGTGGAATGTGATTAACTTGGTTTGGACAATTATCTGGATGGAATATTGAAGCCGTCTGCAAAGATTTGGACATCGAGTGGAAATGGGTTTGATCTACGTATAGCAGAGAGGTGTATGGAAGCAATGACGAGGTTTGGTTGACTACATCTTCAGAGGTGACGACAAAAAACTTAGTCCAGGTAACAAAATTGATTTCTATTATATTGTTTGAACATTTTGTGCTGTTATTTTGTGTTAGAGCGATTTGACACATTGGGTGTGTATTTGATGAACACAAAAGCTCATTTGAAAAGCATATGTAAGGGACAATTTGTATTTATTATTTAAAGGTGTAAATAAATGACATAAAAATTCAATGTAAAGAGTAAACGGGTCTTTAGGGTTATTAAAAACGAAGATGCAATGTATTTAGGCATATTATACTGAGCTTACCATAGACCAGAATAAAAGTCAATTTAGGGTTTCAAGGGGCCCATCTAATCATATAAAACAAAAACTGTCGAAATAAATCAAAGTCACGAAATTTAAAAAGCATTCAATGATTGAGATTGTAATATTTTATAAAGCTCTATATCCGAATGTGTAAATATTTACTTGGTAAAGAAAATTTTTAATTTGTATGAATAAAAGGTTGTATATTTCGTTACATTATTTGAGTGGTAATTTTTATTTGGCCGTATATGTGAGAAAGAGCGAACTTAAGATGGTAAGTATTTATGAGGAAGCAGGTTTTAGAGCTAGCCGTGGTATGCAGAAATAAGGAAGCGTTTCTCAGAGATTGGAATACTTTTTAATTTTTTAGGAGAAAATTTTATGACTTTCCAACGCTGGGGCTCAATTTAAGAGACTTCCACAGCAACTTTTATGGTGTCCAATTCGTGGGGCGAGAAGAAAAAGGGTTTTTTTACAGTAATACACAGCAATTTTATGGTGACCCAAACGTGAGGGCTCGATTTCCAGATAAAATTAAAAATTTTATTCCAGGAAACTGGAGAGCTGAGCGAGTGTGTGTGTGTGTAGTGTAAATTTATAAATATTTTTGAGTGTGTGAGGAAGTGATTTAAACATATGCAGAGAAAGGAGTGGCTTATGAGCAAAGTAGTAGAAATTAGAAGTGACGATAGTGCGTTATTTGAAAAATCAGGAAAAATGGAGGAAGCCGGAGGTAGTAGAGATCAATTATGGACAGTATCGGGAGAGCAAAGTAATGAGCTAATCATGAGAATGTTAGAGGAAATGCGACTAGGTAGAGAGGATTCAAACCGGAAGTTTGAGGAGATTAGGGAAATGAGTACAGAATAAAACCGGAAGTTTTATGAGATTAGGGAAATGGGGGGAAAATCGAGAAGAAAAATGGAGTAGATGAATGAAACCTTAAGTGAAAAAATAGATACGTCAACTAGAAAATTCTCTGATTTTAAGAATAGTTTAACTGTAAAAATGGGGGAAGTAGAAACTAGAGTGGATAAGAATGAAAGGGATAAAATAGGTTTGAGGCAGGAAATGGGACAATTAAGGACGGAGGTTAAAATCTTCTGTGAAGATGAGATCAATGTAAAAATGACGGAGGTGACAAGTTTATGTAGAGATCAGCTAGGAAGAGTTGAGAGAGAGGTAAGCGGCATCAAACAAAATATGTCGACTTTGATGGGGGATGGTCCCAGATTTGTTACAGGGAATATGTCACTGGATCAACAAATGAAATTTTATGGGGATAGTAGAGTAAATCCACAGATTTTTATAAATAATGTTAGAAGCTTAGTAGGAAATTTATTTGACGAACAGGCAAAGTTAAATATAGAAAAGGCGTTATTGAAAGACCATGCTGAGGTCTGGTATAATCTTATAGGACAGGAGATAGAAACGTATAGTGAGTGTGAAGATAAATTTTTGAAACATTACTGGAGCGACCACAGACAGGATCAAGTACGGGACGACTTAATTACAGGTAAATATAAGGGTGAATATGCAGGAAATAGGGAACAGTATGCTATACGGAAGTACAGCATAGCTCAGCAACTAAGCCGTAATTGACAGACAGACAAATTATTAAATACCTTTCACGACACTTTGAGGTTGAGGTTCGGCAACATGTAGCGTTGCAGAACACAATTGATAGAGAAATGTTCTTAGAGTACCTGCAAAGGTATGACGATGTGAGTAGTGGACAACCTCGTGAAAATAGGGAAAGACAAGTGAACACGGTTAGATTTGAAAACAGAAAGTACAATTACCAAAGACGGGGGACAAATTTTAATAGCAAACCGAACTGGGAACCACGACGGACATTCTTTTGTAGCAACAGTGTAGGTAGAGGACCCGCACCAAGACCTAGGGTACAGAGACAGAATAGTTCACCGGGGGGACACATACGATGACACCAAACAGAGAAACTGACAGAACAAACAGGGTAGAGACGCCAAGGACATACGCTGAAGTAGTTGTAGGACAAGGACCGAGTAGGGAAAGTAGACCAGGACAAGATTTTTAGGGAAGGACAAAGCACTAGATTTACTTGCGTATAAGACTAAACATCCTAGGGAATTTTTGAAAATTGAAGAGGAAATTGAGCCAGAAATTAAAGAAAATTTTTGTTTGCCAATAGTAGATGCTAAAATATTTGATCAAAATTTAGGATCGTTGTTGGATTTAGGAGCAGAGGCGAGTATAGTATCCGAGAAATTCGTCAACGAAATTAAAGAAAAGGTGTGTGACAGGATTATGCCTATAAAAAGAAGTCATCTGGTAGCGCTGAATAAAAAGCGATTTGCTGTAGTGAATATCGTGGTAGTATTGAAAGTAGAATTAGCTTTAGTAAGCTGTGAGCTGGAATTTATAATTGTACCAAAACTGAACTTTAAAGGGATATTAGGGGTCGATTGTATGGTGAAGCTAGGAGTAATTATAGATATGGAAAAGAAGGTAGTTAGGATTAGGGATAGGATATTGCCCTGGAAGGCAAACTATGAGGTCACAGAGGATGACACGAGGTTATGTATTAATGTTATGGACGTAGATGAAGAAGAGGTAAAGGAAATCGACACAATTAAATGTCCTGAGGAAAAGTTTGAAGAGCTTACCATGGACCAGAGTAAAAGTTAATTTAGGGTTTCAAGAGGCCCATCCAATCATATAAAACAAAAACTGTCGAAATAAATCAAAGTCATGAAATTTAAAAAGCATTCAATGATTGAGATTGTAATAGTTTATGAAGCTGTATATCCGATTGTGTAAATATTTACTTGGTAATGGAAAATTTTAATTTGTATGAATAAAAGGTTATATGTTTCATTACATTATTTGAGTGGTAATTATATTTGGCAGTATATGTAAGAAAAAGCGCACTTAGAATGGTAAGTATCTATGAAGAGGCAGGTTTTAGAGCTAGCCGTGGTATGCAGAAATAAAGAGGCCTTTCTCAGAGATTGTAAAATTTTTTTATTTTTTAGGAGAAAATGTTATGACTTCTCAACGCTGGGGCTCGATTTAAGAAACTTTCACAACAACTTTTATGGTGCCCAATTCGTGGGGCGAGAAAAACAAAAGTTTTTCTACATTAATACACAGCAATATATATATATATATATATATATATATATATATAATATCACAGCTGTGTTATCGGACGTTATATCTATTAATAATATAAATTTTTAGTTGTTGATTATCTTCTTTGGGAATATGTTCGTCCACTAGTTAATAAGAAAAACGCTCATTTTTAAATTTGTCGACGTTTCGGGTAATTTATTCCCTTAAACATGACCTATGAATATTCGTTATAATACAAAACTTTATAACTGGTGTTACTTACAATCTATGCGAGCTTTATTTGTTAAAAAGCAGTACTTCAGAAAACCATAATAAATTAATGACACTGACATTTAAAAAACAATTTGTAAGATAAAACTCTAGTCATATTTTATTTATATGACTGGGGTTTTATCTTACAAATTGTTTTTAAATGTCAGTGTCATTAATTTATCTAGCTGCTTTTAACAATAAAGCTGCATAGATTGTAACACCAGTTATAAAGTTTATTATAACGAATATTCATAGGTCATGATTGGATAAATCCCGACGTCGACAAATTAAAATGAGCGTTTTTTATTAACTAGTGGACGAACTATTCAAAGAAGATAATCAACAACTAAAATTTATATTATATATATATATATATATATATATATATATATTGAGGTGATAAGGGGTCACAAGAGATTGTTGCAACCCAAATTCTAAAAATAAATCCCACCAAAATATAATATAATTCTGTATCACAGCACTCTTTTAGTGACGCTCTCAGTGCGGCCGTATTACAGCACATTTTTAGTTTCGCTTCAACGTGCAGCCCTTACCACATCACTCTTTTAGCAGATATATATATATATATATATATATATATATATATATACTTTGTCAATTTTCCGAGTGTTATTCTACATAAATGGCTGGTTCTAAAGTGAACTGCTGTCAATCTGGCGACGTTTCGGCCAAATCACATCTGCCAACTTCAGGCCCTGTAGGTTGAGCAGTGAATGATAAAGTGTTCGTTTGTCCTGTTATATATACTAGTTAGAATACATGATCCGTTGCACTTGCTTGATTTCTGGCGCAGCCCCGTGTCATTGGCCCTGGTGCGTGTGGTTTTATTGTTCTGCACGGCCGATTTAACAAAATGACCCTTCCTGATTGTTTAACGATGCATATACTAGTAATTGCTGGTTTCCATGCTTACGGCAGTCTTTGGGAATGACTCCTTGTGTTGAGACTATGCGCGCGTTTCTCTAAATTAATGGCTTCTCGGATTATTCTTGAGGTGAAGTACCTAATCTTAGCTGGCGTTTTAGTATTCTTGAAGTCGATGTCATGACCTGCAGTGCTGAGTTAGCGATGAGGTCTTTTCGTTCTTTTTTATTGTGTTTTATGTTTTTCCTTCCTAACACTAATTCTTCTGTTTGTTTGCCCAATGTAAGATTTGTTGCAGTCTGAGTATGGTATTACATAGGCTCCTTGGTTTGCACCGATTTTTCTGTGAGCGTTGAATGTGGTAGCTATTTTGTATCTCGTAGAACTCTGTTCATTATGTCTGTTGTCTCTTTAGAGATAGTAAGTATACTATAGTTAGTGGTGACTCCGGTTCGGGTGGGTTTCTGTGCTAATAGTGACTTCTGAACGGTTTGGTGTGAATATCCATTCTTCTGGAGTACTTCTCGTAACTTTCGTATTTCCTCTTGTTTATTTGTGTCGTCAGCTAGTCTCTGGGACCGTGTAACTAAGGTTTTCACAACAGAGTACAGTTGCGTCGGGTAATGATGTGACTTGGCGTTTAAATATCTATCCGTGTAAGTTGGTTTTCTGTATACCGTGTGGCTAAGTTGTTCGTTATCCTTCTTCTTCACTAGTACGTCCAGAAACGCTAATTGATTATTCTCTTATACTTCCATGGTAAACTTAATTTTTGGATGTATAGCGTTACGGTGTTATAGGGAACCATTGAGTTGTTCTCTTCCATGTGTCCAAATCACAAACGTGTCGTCAACATGTCTTAGCCATAATTTGGGTTGGTATATAGCTGTTTCTAATGCACGCATCTCAAAATCTTCCATAAATAAATTAGCAATCACTGGTGATAATGATGATTCCATAGTGTTCCTTCAACTTGTCTGTAACGTTGTTTGTTGAAGGTAAAATATGTGTTGCTGAGACAATGCTGAATTAAGTCGATGATATGGTCTTCAATGTTGTACTTTTCTTTCAAAAGTATGAGTGTGTCCTCTATTGCTACGTTGGTAAACAATGATACCACTTCAAAGGTCACTAGTAAATGTTGCGTTTGAACTATTTCGCTACTCAGTAGTTGGATAAAATTTTCAGCATTTTTAACGTACCAAGCTGCTGTTTCAGCAAGTGGCTGTAGCTGTTTAGCTAAGTATTTTGCTAGTGGTTGTAAGACCGATTTAATAGAACTCGCGATTGGACGTAACGATAGTTCTTCTTTGTGAATTTTGGGAAGATCATATAGTTTTCTCGTGGAATTAGTTGTTTTTGTTCCACCTAGTCTATAGAACTTTTCTTGATTTTCATTCTTGTGCTCTTTTCCAGATATGTTGTTAGAACGGTGTTGATAAGCTGGTATGCTTCGGCATTAAGTAGAGCGTTCACTTTGGTGTGGTAATCTTCTGTATTCATTATTACTGTTGTGTTTCCTTTATCCGCTGGTAAAATAAAAATACCTCTATTCTGTGGTATACTATTCAATGTAAGCCATTCTTCCTTTGTAAGGTTCTTCTTTGGAAGATGAGATGTTCTTAAGATATTGGAAACATCTTGGTGTATTGATTCAGCTGTAACGTTGTCGAACTTGTGAGTTGCTCCTTCTATGCCACAGATGATGCCTTCTACAGGTATTCGTTCCGGTGCAATGGCAAAGTTAAATCCTTAGGCAAGAACGCTCACTGTTGCGCTATCTATCGGATGGTTGGATAAATATCTTACTACCTTTGCGTGCTCTATGGTATTGGTCCCTTGAATTGGCGATTGTTGTTGTAGATGTAGACATTTCCTCTTATGCTTCTGTGTTGTCAGATTGGTGTTCGTTTCTGTTCGGAACTCGGCCAGTTGGTTTATAATTCGCCATAAGCCTACATGGATGGTGTTGCTCAGGCGTAGTTGCAACAGTTCTTTACCAACCCGCTTCAGCATTCTACGTGTATCATCGATGGCTTCTTGTAACAGTGCAAGGCTTGTTCTTCGGAGTGTCTTTTCCGTAGAGATGTCTGTTCTGTGGAACGTTATCTCCATACATTTCGATACAATGTTATTGACTCTGCAACGTTGTAAAAAAAGCAAGGTTACATATTAATTTACTTTTTCTTGATTGTTGCTTCTCGAAGATTCTGGTTTGATGGAATATATCTTTCTCGTAGATTTCAATAATGTTAATCTTGGGGTTTCTGCAGACGTTGCCAGCTTTTTCCGGTATTATTCTGCAGAGCTGACTGGTTCTGAAGTGAACTGCTATCAATTTGGAGACGTTTTGGAAAAATCACATCTGCAATCTTCAGGCATTGTAGGTTGAGCAGTAAATAAAGAAGTGTTTCTTTGTCCTGATATATATATATATATATATATATATATATATTGCTGTGGAATTCCCCACGATTGGTGAGCAATTATAATTGCTATGATATCGCCCTTACGTTGGTGTGCCCTTAAGATTGCTATGGCATAGCCTTTTTCAGGATTTAAGCCCCCTACGATGGGTGCCATTAATATTGCTATGAAATACCCACGATTGGGCGTACCATTAAAAATGCTGTGATAAACCCTATTCATCCCCTATATTGGGCGTCGATTAATAATTGTTGTGATATAGCCCCTACTGCACGACAATACAGATTGTTTAATCTCTCTTTATTTCTACTACTTGAATGTAAAATAATTTAAATGAAGCAATCCAAAATATCACAATATAATGATTGCTAATATATACAGTTTTATGTCAATTTAATACTTAGCCCTTGAATAAAAATATTAACATTCAATAAACTTAAATTTCCTGAAAGCCAGCAAAAATATCTTTACAATTACTCCTAAGTACCTTCGCACGTTCTAAGATGCTTTTTCAAATTTTTAAATGACCTTTTTGTTGACCATTACAGATACTTGATATATAGCAGAAATATTAAAATAGAAAGTCTTTAGTTAATAAAAATTTAAGATTTCTAACCGGCGTTTTCTTGCTTGTCACTAGAATTGCCTCAGAGTATCGGTGGTTAGCATCCCTTGCTACACTTGTTTTGCTTATTGGCCAGAATTATGGATTAATGAATGTCTGTAGTTTTCCCTCGGATTCCTGAATTAACTTTGAGTATCTGGAGTATCCTTGCGTTTGTTTATTTAGTCGTATTTTCAGACGTATTTTTATATTTTCCTTTTAGAGGTAAATTTAGAAAAATATTTAGATATTGATTTAGATATGTATTTAGATATTGATTTGGATTTAGATGTCGGTTTAGAGCCCTGAATTGTTAAATATTAGAAAAATATTTAATTAATAGTTTAACTTACGTCTATGTGTAGATCGGCTATTATTCGTCGCACAAATTTGGCACTTTCAATTTTTCACTTATACTAAATTATAAACTTTTCACTAATTGATAAATTTCGGCTACATATTGGCGTGGTTCGCGCCTTGTTAAAGATGAACTAAACGTTTATTCATTCCCCATTGTATTTATAAGCGCTTCTTATCAATGCTTTAATTGGTGCGCGTCGCGTGTTTATTGATAATTTCCGCCTATTTCTGTAGTATCTTGGTAATTCTCAACTTCCCTGGTATTAATTGTTGTTTCTACTATACATCTTGCACGTAGACATTTCAAATAACACAGCATATTATTAGAATTTCTAAATATTGCTTTCATTCTGGTCGCGTATTTTATATTTGTCGTTTAAAAGTCCAAAACTTGTCGTATAATTAACCCTCTAGTATTTATTGTTTGTTACAAAATATGTTAAATTCCAATGAAACAAATGCATTTTGTCACATATTTGATTTTCTAATAATGACGTATTAGAATGCGTTTACTTATTTATGCGTTTGAAATTTTTAATAAAATGATTTAATAGCTAGTATTCCAGATTGTTTATCTTTACCGAGTACGTGTCATTTTGATGGAACTTGATGTATTTGAAACCTTATTTTTTTCTATTCTTTAACTTAAAGTGTATTATGGTACATATACATTCCTATTTTAACTAAATGGTATCTGATTATTGCAAAGTGAGCTTCTTTCTTATGCATTAAATTAAATATACTTTATATACATTGTGCTTGCAATTGACTTTTTGTAAAATAGTCTATTTACTCCTATAAGTGATGGATTTATTTGGTTTTCTTAAAGTTAAAATTGTTTATGTCTATCCTATGACCCCTATGACGTAATCTATCCTTAAACTACTCTCTTATCATAGCAATATATATATATATATATATATATATATATATATATACATTGACGTTGAATTATAGGTTAAATAGGTGTAGACAATAAAATTTTACCAACTGTGTACATAGGAAATAGGAGCAAATTATTTACGCGCCAAATTAATCAGTGTATATAATGAAAACGGACGGTTATTAAAACATTTTTCTATTTTTAAATTGGAATGTTAAAATTGCATAAGGAAAGAAAACTTTAGAGTACATAAAAACTCAAGGATACGCTTAAGTAATTATAAAAATTTTAAGCGCATGGAAGCAGAAACGGAGTTTTCAAACATAGAAAATCAATAAATTTAAACGCATCTTTTCATTTACATAAAAGCAAATGTTCGTTTACAAATACTAAAAAGAGAAGATACTCGGAATTGTTATTTTCAACGGACGGTTGTTTTCAAGAAACACCTGTTGGTTAAATGTCGAGTTCATAGGACTTGATTATACGACAAAATTCTATAGAAGTTTGTTTGCAACTGTCACTGTATAAGCTGCTAAAACAACAAGTGCCTTGAAGACTGAGTGAAATAAATGATCAATAATGTAAGACAGACAGAGAAGCGTATACAGAAATCGTTGATTACAAGTCACGTCTAAATATACGAGGAAATGTGAAGACCAACACGATATCGATTTTCTGTAGTTGAAAGGGGTTTCTAAATGAGACAATAAATATGAGTAGAACAAAGAAAGATAGCTGATAAGTGGAGCGTTGTGACGAGAGAAAACTATATCATTGGTTTAAGGCGAAGCAGTTGTGAGAAGCGCGCGTCCGTTGGAAAATTAAACAAAATTCAGTGTAACATTAAAACGATCTCGGAATTTTTCAGACGTTACGTTCGGAATTTGTAGAAGTAAATTTAAAAATACGTTTTTTAGTAGAACTAGGTTTCATGGGAGTTTAGAAAAGCGTATAAATACACGGACAAAGATATTCAAGCTCTCTTTTCTTTTAGATCTGAGATCGTGCTTAGATCTGTAACGTAATAATAGTATATGCTTTTACGGGTATTAATTATTGTGTATTCGGTAAAGTTGCATACAACATCTTGTTTGAAAATATATATAGCTGTAGTAACGTACCGCAAAAGTTGTAAAAGTGATATTGCACGAGTTGGTGCTGTTGTCTAGATAAAAGGTGCCGTTACTACAACAACTCTATTGAATGAAGGGATGGTGCTTGTGTAAGCGAAACCTAAAGCTTAACCTGTATGCATGAAGTATATTTGGAATAGCATGTTAATTTGGGGACAAGGCAAATATCTGGGTAGAAGAATAGAGGTGGTTGCAGAGATTTGGATGGTGGGGTTCTGTTGGATCCAGGCATCATCGAAGTAGATGGACACAACGACGAGGGTTTCTGATACCCATCTTCAGAGATGTCGGGAATGAAGGCTACTGCAGGTAAAGAAACTTAATTTCCTGTTTTTGTATAAACATTTGTGTTGATATTTTTGTGTTTGAGTGTTTTGACTTATTGGGGGTGTATTTATTACCATTAAAACTCGTTTAAAGGGGTATATCTACAGGACAATTAATTTTGATTATTAAAAAGAGTTTATTGATGGCATGTAAAGGTTTATTCATGCTATAAAATGTTGTTGTAAGGAGTAAACAGGTCTTTAAATTTGTTTTAATAAAAATGCAAAGTGTAAAAGCAATTATAGGAACTGGGTTATAATGAGCTCGAAATAGACCAGAATAAAGTCAAACTAGGGTTGCATGTAGGGCCCATATACTCGTATTAAATAGAAATTGTTGAAATACATTAAAATCAAGGACTTTAAAGTATTTAATGATTGAGGTGGTAACCACTTTAGCAAACTGTCTGTACCAAGGTGTAAATATTTTATTAATAATGGAAACCTGTTAATATGTGTAAATAAAAAGGTTGTATGTTTTGTTGCATTATTTGAGTGGTAATTTCATTTGACTGTGTTAGTGAGAAAGGAAGGTGCTTAAAATGGTAGGTATTCAAGAAAAAGCCGATTGCTGAGCTAACCAGGGTAAGCAGACATAAGGAAGCGTTCAAAAAAGTAGTGTAAGGAAATTTTTTAATTTTTTTATTTTCAGAAAAATTTATGTTAGCCCAATTCGTGGGGAGAGACTTCCAAACAATCCACAGCAATATATATATATATATATATATATATATATATATATATCATATACTAGTTAGAATAAATGATCCGTTGCACGTGCTTGATTTCTGGAGCAAGTTCCGTGTCATTGCTCCTGGTGCATGTTGTTTAGCTGTTCTGCGCGGCCGATTTAACAAAATGCTCTGTTCTGATTGTTTAACGATACATGGACTAGTAGTTGCTGGTTTCCATGCCTATGGCAGTCTCAATCCCTTGTATTGGGACTATGTGGGCGTTTCTGTATCAATCTATCAATCAAGAAGAGGTACGTTACTACGTGACTTAATTTTTTTACAACGTTGCAGAGACAATAACATCGTACCGAACTTTATGGAGATAATGTTCCACAAAACAGGCTACTGTACGAAAAGGGTACTCAAAAAAACATTTCATCCTCTAAAGAACAACCTTACAAAGGAAGAATGGCTTGCGTTGAAATGTATACGAAAAAATGATGGTATTATTATTGTACCGGCAGATAAGAAAGCGCAACAGTAATAATGAATACAGCAGATTACCACACCAAAATGAACGCTCTACTTAATGCCGAATCATATCAGCCTATCAACACCGATCCAACAACATATCTGCGAAAGTCAACAAGAATGAATATCAAAAAGGTTCTATAGGCAAGATGGAACAAGAACAACTAATATCACAAAAAAAATCATTAAGGTGTCCAAAACTATATGGTCCTCCCAAAGTTCACAAAGAAGGAATACCGCTATGACTAATCGTGAATTCTATAGGATCGGCCTTACAGCCACTAGCAAAATAGTTAGGCAAACATCTACAGCCACTTGCTGAAATGGCTGCTTCATACGTTAAGAATGATGAACATTTTATCAAACTACCGAGTACCGAAAAAGTTCCAACACAACATCTACCAGTGAGCTTTGATGTGGTATCATTGTTTACCAACGTATGAAAAGAGAAAACACTCATACTTGTGAAAGAGAAGTGCAACATTGAAAACCATAACATCAACTTAACTCTACATTGTCTCAGCAACACATATTTTACTTTTAACAAACAGCGCCACAGACAAGTCGACAAGTTGAAAGAGCACCTATGAGATCACCATTATCACCAGAGATTGCCTATTTATTCATGAAAGATATTGAGGTGCGTGCATTAGAAACAGCTATATATAAACTGAATTATGGCTAAGGTATGTTGACGACACGTTTGTGTTCTGAACACATGAAAGAGAACAAGTCAATGGTTTCCTAGAACACCTTAACGATATACATCTAAAAGTAAAGTTTACCATGGAAGTAGAAGAGAATAACCAATTAGCGTTTCTGGATGTACTAGTGGAGAAAAGGATAACGAACAACTTAACCAAACGGTCTACAGAAAGCCAACTCACACGTATAGATCCTTGAGTCACCTCATCACCCGACACAACTCTACTCTGTTGTGAAAACCTTAGTTACACGGTCCCAAAGACTAGCTGAAGACACAAATAAACAAGAAGAAATACGAAAGTTACGAGAACCACTCCAAAAGAATAGATACTCACACCAAACCGTTACGAAGTCACTATCAGCCAGGAATCCCAAACCAGAGCCGAAGTCACAACTAACTACAGAATACTTACCATTCATTAAAGGGACAACAGACAGGCAGCAGTCGTTGATGGTATTATGTAAGTCCTTGGAGCAGCAATAGTATCTAGGTAACTTGTTTTGTTTGCATATGTGTATAAACAGATGTTTTGTGTTTTGTGGGTATATTGTTATGAACTAATAACAAACTTGGGAAAAGTTACGAATTAAACTTTTGCTGTTGCATCATTGCACTTTATATTTTGTGAAAATTTAAGTCTAAGAAATAATTGATGATATTAATAATTTTTGGTATATACAAAGTAAAAGGGTACTTTTGGGGGATTGATATGCTATAGTTGCACGAAGGTTTAAGGATTATTATGAGCTCGTACTAAACCGGAGGTAAAGTAGAGACTGTGGGAAAGCCCTATAACTTTTATTTATGGTAGTATAATTGTAGATATTGGGTAATTATTGATTTTTAAATGTATTGTGAAATGTGTTATTTTAACAATGAGAATGTACATAATGTGTAGCTAACGAGCGAACGGAGGGTTTATGTTGATTTTGGCATGTCTTTTCTTATGAATATGTTAGGAAACTTAGACGTTTTTTTACCGGAACAGAATTTTTTTGCAGTTAGTTTGGTTTTTCAAAAAAGCAGTTGAGCAGCCGTGGCATATTTCGTTACGAAGCAGAGTTATTGTAAGTTTTTGTAGGTGTATAAGCAGCATCAAAGGTTTGTAGCATGTTTGTCAATAGGGGAGATATCGCAGTAAAATATATATATATATATATATATATATATATATATATATTGTGTTCCGTTTATATATATATAAGTTTTATTAAAAATAATATTAATAATTAATTTATATCTGTAATTATAGGGTTCTGATGAGATTTTTAAATAAAACGAAACATGTAAACTGTGAATTAAAGCGAATTTAATCACTGTCCAATAGTACCGAAAAACTTCAGCATTATATATATATATATATATATATATATATATATATATATAAAATAATAAAATATTTTAAATAATTACGGACATGTCGAAAAATAAGTAGTAAAAGAATAAACATTTTGTTTAAATTAAATAGCTTAATTGCCACTAGTAGGTTTTAATAAAGAGAAAAGCTTTTTATATCTTAACTTGTAAAATAAGGCAAAGTTTAAATAGTTTGAACGCTTTTAATGATATTTTTCATGCATATAAACGATTTTACTGCAAGTAAAAAAATAGTTTATTGAGCTTTTGTTTAATAGTACTTAAATATTGTAAAGTTGTGTGCCTGTACCTATTTTCGCAGGATTTGGTTGTTTCCTTCTAGACATTTCCTCGGAAAATTTGCAAATCCACTCGCTACTTGAATTTAGTGGCAGTTGTTTCTAAAATCCTATTTAAAATAGTTTTTAGCAAATCCAATTCGCGCTGCCATTCATCGTCAAAGTTGCAGCAAGCTATGTTCCACACACACTACGTAAAAGTCACGAGGATACTGGACAATCAAAGAGACGTATATGAACTTAATGCGCGCGCTTTGTCTCTTGGGTATCTAACGCGCGGTATACGGAATTTAATGCTAACACGTCTATTTTATTTTTATCTGCTACCTGGTACTTGTTTTGCGTATTTATCCACCGTTTTATCTGACTGCTATTAAATACGATTTAAGTCTATTTTGCTAGATATACGGGGAGATACTTTAGGATTCCGACGCTATAATTTTTATTTAAATGCTGCCTTATAAACATTAGTATTTAATGCTCTAAAAGTAGGAAAGCTTCTTTAGAACCCTGGGTACAGAAAGTAATCGCCCTTATTTTAAAGTAAGATTTATAATCTCTGGTGAATATAGTATTACAAACATGGAGGGCCCACTTGCCCTATATTTTTTCAAAAGAAAACAAATCAATCTTAATGAATAATTGGTTTATAGCTGTAAATGTGAGCACAGTTTTCTGTCTATTTTGACAGGTAAAAATTTGACACTGTCAGATATGTTTGTCTAAAGTGCCAAACTTAATTGAACGTTAGGTTGATGGACGGTTGCGTACATGACAAGTTTTTATATCTTTCTGATTGTAATCAACCGTCCGGGTGGTCCAACTAATTAGCGTACCCATCGCGAGAGCCGAAGATACAGGTTCGATATTCAACGTGTGATATTTGTTAGTTAAGAGCTTATCACAGTAGCGGCCATCTTGAAATTTCTAAAGATCCAAATTTCTTTCCTATTAGGCACCCAAATTAAAAACGATTTTAATAAAAGTTACTTATAAAATAATTGTCTATGTAGGAAAATCGTTTAAGTTTTTTTAACTAAAAAAAATTCTTTTGCTGATAATAGAGCGTCTTAAACAAAACCAGTAACTTTCCCAAATGTGTGAATAATTTTATAAATTTTCATCAAAATTGCACACAACAATTCAGTTTATTTATTGAATAAATCAAATATTAGTATTTTTTAGAAAAATGCACCTGCAATGTGTTGCTGTAGAAAATTTAGAACTTCCATGCCACACACTATTGTAAAACAGAAATGGTTTGAATACATGCTACATAAAACAAAACACAACAAACATCTATTGAGATCAAACTATCCTTATGAGAGTTTCCGACTATAGTCGTATTGCTCGCAAATCTATTTATAACTTTCATTATGGATATTATTTAGCGTCTCGGCAATTATAGAAATGAGTTGTTCTTAATAAACCTGGGATTGATATAAATTTTTGTTGGGTTTCCTATTTAGTGAAGTAGGTAATTGGTGTTCCCCCAGTTTGAGTAGTGTAAGACTTGTAAAAAAGAATAAACACAGAATTGTTTAATTTTTATACTCAAGTTCAATTAATGTTTTGGGATACATTTAAAAAGCCACCAATATTATTTTGCTCATATTTAGGCTTGTATAGTAATTAAGATTAATGTGATAAAAATTTTTACGGTTAATTAGAATTTACAAACCATGTTTAGTTAAATTTTTTTACCCTCAAACTTCTCAAATACATGTAAAATGTACTTTTGTTCATTATGGTACAAATTCACCATTCACAAACTCCCATACGCAATTGTGATGGAACAAAATTTGACAAGCTGTAATGAAAACGTAAATAAATAAAAGCAAAATAAACTTTGGACTACTTAAAAATGCAAGACATGCTTTTTATTCTACTAAAGGAATGTTTACTGTGTCCGATTTAGTACAATTTTAAATATGTAATAGCAATGTAAACATATTGAAAATTTGTATTCTATATTTATTTTTAATTGTAAAATATTCACTGAAATAAAACATACTTGGCCGTTGCGCCACTTTGTTTATTATTTCGTCGTTAGAAAATGATAAAGAAAAGGAAGGTGTGATAAGAAAAGAAACCAAACCAACATTTGTAGCTCTTCACAAACTGTAATCAAAATCCACTTGACACTTTATCTAATCATTTTTATTAGAGATACGTTTAAACCATTATTTTGTTTTTTTCCATTTATTGGCCAACTAATTAATGTAACAGATTTGTCAATTGCATATTAGAAATTGTAAAATAACTGTGCGATGCAAATGCAGGAATGTTAAATCATAATTTCTTGTTTCCTAATAATTTTTTTTACATTAGATATCGGAATTTCAAAGGTTTTCACTGATTATAAATGTTAGAGAATATGTATAATTAAAATTTCTGTGAGGTTTATAACAGGACTAATAAGTTCCACAGCACTGCCGTCTATATGTGCTCACTGGTACTTCATAAACCAAGTAGGCGGAGTACTATACTTCATATTCTTTTCTAATAATTATCTGCATCTCGACATTTCGTCCCACCCTACGCTACCTCACCCCAACCCGTGCTTTTACAGCAGATGGTAGGTTACCTGCTGTGATGAGCTCTCAAACAAATAATCTCCACATCGTAAGCACTAATATTTTTAGAAGAGTATATAACTCATACAATTGTTAAGGGAAGGCTGATACAGCACTTGCCGAGTACTAGAGTAGTACATCAGCTTATACAATTGGCCTATATTTCGGTAAAAAATTATTAGTCGTTCTGACGTTCTTCCCACTTCGTGTACACATTTAATAACAATTTCAATAAAATTAAGTACTACAACTCTATATTTAGTAAACGATATGTTGCACGAAATCAAATTCTCGTTACACGAATTTTACAACTGGAGACAGAAAAGGTCGTAGAGGTGGGAGGAGCCTAAGAACCCGCGCATAAAAACTCACGCATCGTACAACATAGTTTCAAGATTTAAGACACCTTTTATTTAAAACGATTTTAAAGCTATTTTATTGTATACCATACGTTTCTAGTATACGTTTTGCCGTTGCCAGTTATACAATCCTGTCTTAATTTCATCGATTTCGAAAGGATGTAAATCACCGTGAGAAACTTTGAAGCTTACAATTCAAATTTGAGATGATTCGTCCCTACAGGGACAGTCATAAATAAAAGAAAACACATTCCCTTATATAGTTGAATTATATTATATACCCAAATAAAATTCTTGTAAAATCATAAAACTTAACGTTTGTGTGACAATCTATATCTTTTGTTTTATCCAATCGCAACAATTATTTTGTTGTTGGTTGTCCACTTTCTTTATTAATAGTGTTAAAATTGCGGGTTCTTTCCTACCAGTATATTCTGAGTCTCTATAGTAATAAATAAAAACTTTTAGTTCTCATTGAACTTTTTACACTTTAACAGCCCTTTTAAGTTTTATTAATTCAAGAAGTTCCACATTCAGTTTACGATACGAATTATGGGCTATTGAAAATAAATTAGATTATTGCTGTGGCAACATAGGAAGTATTCTAAATAGTGTAATTAATTTTAGTAAACTGAATAACAGTTTTGTACGAACAATAATTAAATGTTATGAGCTACCGAGTACAATTTGTAAATATATTATTAGTGTTATAAAAAAATTGAATTGATTAATAAAAAAATACAAGAAAACATTAATTATCTTCCAAAGGGAGTCAAATGTGCAAGTTACAATAACTACTAGAACCTGAATTATAATTTTCTTATGTTTTGAAATTTTGGTTCTACAATCGACGTGTTTGAATTTTTTTTGTAGTAATAATTTATTAATTAAACCAACTTTATATTGTATTAAGTTCTTTATTTAAGCTTTCATCACTGTTGTAACAGGCCTCCCTTAATTTAATACTAAGTATTTTATGTTGAGTGAATGGTTGTGTTAGTCTTAAAAGTGCAAGGTTCCAAGTGTTACTTGATGCGGCTAGACGGAATGGGGTGCGCTAAACGGATGTGTTTAACGAGAGAGTGTCGTCTAGAGTGTGGTGGAAGATAGGTGTGCATACTCGAAGCTGCACGGTTTTGCGAGTATTGCGGTATTAAATTAAGTTGTTTATGTCGATGTACTTGGGGTGAGTTACCCTTTTATTCTGTTTATTAATATTGGCCTTGGGCCCATTTAGTTACGTCTGTAAGAATAATTTCGCTGTTTTTATACTGCGGGATCGAACCCGCCACTTATTGAATTTATAATTAAATGGTTTTACCTGGATGGAACCTTTAATTTTTAATAAGGCGCCCACAAACAAGTCTCTTGCTGCAACGATAGTTCCAAGTAAACAGGTAAGGAACGTCACATCTGGCAGCCCACGTGCGGCGATAGTATACCGTTACGTTGACTATCTCCGAGGAATGAAACAAACACACTTTAAGGTTGTTTAACTACGAAAACATGCAAGCAACATTCACTCCGCAGTGTGTAAAATTAAGTAAGGATAGGAAGTATTAAATTTTAGTTACGATTATTTAGAACTTGCGAAAGGGTGAAATTCGAATACAATAATTATTTAGTCTGTTGTTTGATAAATAATAATCTGCGGTTGATTAATTTGAAGGAAGTATAGACAGTATAATTTATCGTAGGGGCAAAGCGATTACACTATAATAAGGGATTATAAACTATTTTAAAATTAATGCCAAGCACAACGCGTAGCCAAACGAAAAAGATGGAGCAAGAAGGTCAATTAACACCTGTTTTAAATAATTTAAGTACGAACAATCAAACATTGGCGGATTCGATCAAAAATATGAACGTTTCAATGTCCGCAAATATTCATAGATTAAGTGATGATTTAGGCGTGGTTTCACAAAATGTTAAGAAGGATACAGAGGTGATTAATGTACCTAAAATGGGCTTAGATCCGTTTAATGGTTTAATAGAAGGGGGAACAAACACCGGAGTCCCGATTCAAGGTAATTCTAGTACTATTAATATCAACAGAAATTACGTAACCCCTTGGAAGAACTTGGGGGGTAAGAATTTACACTTTGCGCCGGAGGGCTCTGTCCACCCGGTAACTTCTATAAAAAAATTAGAAACAATATTTCAGGAAACGGCTGTTCCTAAAGATTGGAAACCATCCTTTGTGGTGAATTGCTTGCGTAGGTCAGCCCAAGATTGGGTGGTCCTAAAAGAAAGTAGGGTAGAAAATTTTGCTGAATTTAAGAGGTTATTTTGAGAAAGATACTGGGGTATAAAGGAAGAACGAAACCTTTTTCATAAAATCAAATTTGGGTGTTACGAGCGCGGCTCGAAAGCAGATTACGTTCTAAAAATGGTCAGGAATGCGTGTTTTTTAGGGGAAACATTGCGAGAAGAGAATATTGTTGACCAAACATTTTGCAAATGAAATCCAACGAGGAATTTTAAATTGCGGCACTCAAACTTTTGACGAAGTCGAAACATATTTAAGGAAAATTGACAGTACGTATGAAAACAACTCGACAAGTTGGAGAGATAGAAATACAAATGCAGAAACTAACAATACCAGTCGTAATGGAAACGGTAGGTTTACGACGAACAGTAACTATACGGCGGCTTCGCGTCCTACTATTAGACAAAATAATAATTGGCATCAGCAAGCCGGGAATAATCAAAGTTCGAGCGGGGCTTCGATTTCAAATCAAAATTCTTCCAGTGAGTCACCGTCACAAGTTGCGACAGTATTTTATAGTGATGGTTCAGATCTGCTTTTCGGGTTAGAACCAGAACAAAAGCCCGTCAATCTTGTTCCGATGTTAAGCATAAGGGTAAATTCGATCAGTGTTGAGGTTTTGGTTGACTCACGAAGTCAAATAACTTGTGTGTCCAAAATTATTGTAGATAAATTAAGGAAGCTCGGAGAAAGGGTCCCATATTTACCGTGTAAGCCCATCACCTTATTTGGGGGCCTCGGTAATAAGAATTGTGTCGCAAGGGAGCAAGTATTTCTGAA
The DNA here is from genome assembly GCA_036346225.1 of Platerodrilus igneus. Lineage (NCBI taxonomy): Eukaryota > Metazoa > Arthropoda > Insecta > Coleoptera > Lycidae > Platerodrilus > Platerodrilus igneus. The sequence continues at coordinate 879,552 of JARFIW010001036.1, forward strand.
ATTTTGCTTTGAGAATTTTGCAATATCATATTCATGCAATGTGGTGCCAAACCTGATCAGGAACATCATTTTAGGTTGTGATTTCCTAGCAGAAAACCAGATAATTATTGATTTTGCAAAACGTCGGTTAAAGCGAAGGTGAGGAAAGGTTACTAGGACACTAAATTTTGGAATAGAACCAAACCCCGATGGGAACCTAGTCGTGAGTGAAGTAAGGGTTCTGTTTGGAAAAAAATTTTAAAATGGAGGTAATAGTTACCCCCTATCAGGAAGAAGAAATTACCATGGATACTGCTCGGATAGAGGCGAATCAGAAACTTCCCGTCCCACTTCGATAGACGGTTTTGTAGGGATTTAGCTTCTTTAATCACACCGTTGTTACACTTGCTAAAAAAGGGGATTAAATGGAATTGGGGGGTTGAACAACAAAGTTCACTTGAAAGGGTCAAAACAGCTTTTTTATCGGTGGAATTGCTAAGACACCAGGATCCACAAAAGGCATTTTTTATCTAGGCAGACTCTTCAGGCTACGGGTTGGGGGGGGGGTGCCTTTTTCAAAGGGCTAATACAGCAAGTATACTTCGTTGTTTAGAAAACAAATATTTCGAAAATGTGGGAAACCGGAACTGATCTTGTCAGACAATGAGAGTCAGTTTACGAGTTTGAAATAGAGGGTGGCTTTGCAAGCTAAGGGTATTAAGGTATCCCATACGTCCGTGTATTATCCTCAAGAAAACCAAACTGAACGGGTTAACAGGGAAGTGGGGAGACTGCTGAGATCATTATGTCATGCAGTCCATGCTAAATGGGCCATGATTTTAGATAAAGTGGAGTATGATTTAAATCGGGTCGTTCATAGTTCAACCGGGTTCAGTCCCCGAGAATTACATTTCGGTAAGGTTATGGAAAATTCCTTTCGGAGGTCTGTGCCTTTTCTGGAAAATTCAGTCATTATAAAAAGTATACAAGAAATGTGGGTTTTAGCCCATAATAAGTTACAAACCAAGGGCTGAAAATCGCAAGCATCGTCATGACATGGATAAAGGGATTACAGAATTTAAACCGGGAGACCGGGTGTTAATCCGTAATCATCGTCAGTCTTCAGCCGAAGATCGGGAAATTAAGAAGTTTTTCTTTTGTATTCGGGACCAGCTACGGCGGTCGAAAGGAAGGGTCCCAATTCATATGTATTACGGGACGATGTAGATGGCCGTTGTCTGGGACCCCATAATGTGTTTAATTTAAAGCCTTTTAGGGAGCCCTATTCTGGGTCACCCCTGCACCCAATCTAGTATTAAGTTTATCTAGTCTAGTTGAACTTAATAGGGAGGTAATGTAACAGGCCTCCCTTAATTTAATTATAAGTATTTTATGTTCAGTGAATGGTTGTATTAGTCTTAAAAGTGCAAGGTTCTAAGTGTTATTTAATGCGGCTAGAGGGAATAGGGTGCGCTAAGCGAATGTGTTGAACGAGAGAGTGTCATCTAGAGTGTGGTGTAAGATAGGTGTACATACTCGAAGCTGCACGGTTTTGCAAGTATCGCGGTATTAAATTAAGTTGTATATGTCGATGTATTTGGGGTGAGTTACCCTTTTATTCTGATTATTAATATTGGCCTTGAGCCCATTTAGTTATTTTTGTAAGAGTAATTTCACTGTTTTTAACTGCGGGATCGAACCCGCCACTTATTGAATTTATAATTAAATGGATGGAACCTTTAATTTTTAATAAAGCGCCAACAAACAAGAGTCTCTTGCTGCAACGATAGTTCCAAATAAACAGGTAAGGAACGTCACATTGTCTAAAATAATACCTAAAGTGATGTATAATTTTGTTCCATAGGTGGCTTTCACAATTCAAAACATATTTTTTTAAAGTGATGACTTCGCTCGAACGAGACATTGGGATAAAGTATGAATCGGTAAGTTCCAAAAAACAAATATTCGAAGAAAGACAGGAACAAGCCGGGCAACTGAGTGGATCTCGCAAAATGTTTAAGAATAGGAACTTGTTCACGACAAAAGGCAAATTTAACACCTGCTAAAGAATTAGTACTTACTACTGAAATTTCACTAAAACTTGACGGGTCCCCAAATCATTATCTGCGCTTGAACAACATACTATATTGTTATCAGAAAACTCAGAAAATGAATCAACTGAAAATTTAAACCCGTCACTCAATATACATATAGATAACTATCCGCGATATGGCCATCTTATATTACTGGTGCAGTATAGTTTGTTATTGTGCTCAAGGACTTGACTGTGATAGATACTAATTTTTCTACTCATAAAGTGGACGACATTTTAGCAAGTTCTATAATACCCGCGTTTCAAAACACGGCGATGAACAAAACAGAAGTTAGTTGGTATACTCAAACCTGAAAGACATTGTAATTGTTCTGCTTGTCAGCTCTTTGTTAATTGTTTATCATTATTATATTTCAGCCATCCTATAAAAGTCCATATAATTTTGAAGTCACACAAGGAATGACCTCTACATTGATCCAATTTATAAGAAGATTTGAAATGCATAACATACATTGATTAATGATCAATAAAATCTCGAATTACAGCTGAGAAACCATGATGAAAAGATATTTTTAAAAGGCTGTCTGCTGTAGCGCATAGTCTTTCATAATTAAGCATTTGGAGGACACGCTGACAACCAGAAGATACGTACAGCGATAACTTTCTAGATGTCGTTAAATTAATTGGTCGAATTGACTCAATATTCAAAATTCATTTGCCACATGTAATTAAAAAAAATTAGTAATCACTATCTTGCAAAAAACACTCAAAATGAACCTACACACAGGATGCAAATCACATAAAATCTATTTAAAAAAAATACAGAGGTTCACCTAGTTCTCTATCATTTTTGATTGTACTTGAAATATCGCTCGATGATATTAAAATTTTTGAATATAGACAATGGCGACGTTAAAAAGTTTTATAGGTTTATAATAGCAGAATAATCCTTTTGCTCAAAAACTGACTATCTACATTTTAAGTTAACAAGAAAAACGAAAACTACCGTTTAAAAACTGCCGGGGCCAAGGCTACGGCAAATGTGCCAACATCCGTGGAGAAAAGGTTGGTATTCAAAAAATAATTTTGATTGCAAATCCTTTAGCGTTTTTTATACCCTGGGTTATTAGGTGTTGCCGCTTTCTCTTGTGCACAAGGTCAGTTCTTGTTTAGACTCTGGCAAAGGTATTATACGTCTTGATGAATGATTTGTTGCGTACAGTTTTGACACTTAGAATGTCTAGCCATTAATTCACAAAAAATATTCGATGAAGTACTCCCCACGTGTGATTTTCCAATGCTCCACCCGAAGGTACTACATTAGCCAGGAAGCGAGTTTTTTTTTACCTCAAAAATTTTGAATTTTGCCGAACCCTTGCTGCTCCTAGCAAGGTAGGGATCTTTAACTTGCGTGACAACACTCCACATGAGACCTCCATTTTACTTCTCATCCAAACGAGAGTGTATTTTTGTGAAAAATGCGGGCCTATCATTTTTCGAGCGGACCGTGTCGGGATTCAAACCCGGGACCTTAAGCGTGGTAGTCTCACGCATACCTACTATACCACGGAGCCGCCTGATGAAGTACTCCGTTAAAAATCCTGTTCCGCTAAAGTACCGAAAACCTTGACTGTACTAACAAAGTTGGTTGCCGACTAACCCAGTGGGACGGGTGGTGTAAGTGCATGAAGAGAGTTTCAAAATAATATCAGGTATGAAATATAGTCTTGATCGGGAAATATCTTGGACGCCACCTAATCTAGTAAAGTTGCTAGGGAAAAGCCTTGGAAAAAAATTAACAAGAGGGTGCCGAAATCTGAGATCAGAAAAGTAATTTTGGCTTAAAAATATTTCTGAAAAATTATTAAAACGTTATTACTTTAAACCAAAAGCAAACATAAACCATAAAAACGTGTAGACCTATTTAAGACCACTAACTGCAAAGAAGATTCCTGAAAGCAAATGTTAAATGACCTGAATACTCAATCACCCGTCTAGGTAATCACAAACCAATTTATTACAGCAAAACTGTAACTATACCGTTACAATAATGAAAAAAAGAGTATATACATGTCCTTAGACAATTATAAGCGAATTATTTCTAACTATATAGCACACTTACGTTTTCATTACAAATACGTAATACAGTATCAAAAATCAAATATATCCCAAATCGACTTAACTAAAAGCTTAATTTAAATACAGATGTACTGTGAGTAGGTTCCGTCCGTTCATGCATTAAATAATGATTGTTTATTTAGTTACAAACTTTCGCTGTAGTATAGTTTCAGAAGTTATTCTTCTATTTTAGTACCTGACGGGTGATTGACATCGTTCCACAATATGCTGCCATTGACTTCGCCCACTACAACATGGTTACTTTCAACACAAAAGTTCTCGATTTGAGAACCAATGTGCACCTAAAATTGAAACTGGCCCACTTGACAGGGAAATATCCTTACATACTTAGACTACTCAGCTTTGTTCGATAACCTCTAGTCAAAGTAATTGACCTAATAAAGTGTCATATTGATGGTTTGGATGTTATGTACGAAGTGGCTCTATTAAAAAAACCTACCCTCTCTAAATCATTTGAGGCATCCTCGACAAACTTCGGATGGATGAATTAAGCGTATTAAACAAACACACCTCGTGCAGTTTTCTCTTATCTAACCTATATATTTACTTAAAATTACATATCGTGGACCTAGTATCAGAAAGGGCAGTTTTTAATTATTTAAGTCATCACAAAACTGTATCTTTGCCTTCAGACGATGGGATCATCTGGCGCCAGCATAATGCCTTTTTAATAAAAACGGGAATCACGACTGTTCTAATTATATTGATGACATCATTCCTAACTTTAAAAACTGACATGAATTTGACAACCTTTAAATATGAATTATATATGATGCAAATTAATTTTACCTGTGATCAAAATTATAGTAACCTAAAAAATTATATTTCTTAAAGGGACTTAATTTATTCCTATTGGTGGATTTTACTAATACAGAAACTATTAAAATGAAATATGATTATACGTATTTCTAAGAAACGTCACAACCCTTTTAATTAATCGGCTTTTTTTGAAAAATCTTGAGCGAATTAAGATAAATTGGTTTAAATAGTGAAAAAACGGACACCAAGGCATCAACCTAGAAGTATGAAATTAATCTAAAAACTTGTGTGAGTAAATGAATGTATGTGTTTGTGTAAGGATGTAACGTGTTTAATTTCAGTAATAATTATTCGCATTGAATTACGAGGATAATGCGCTAAGCGTGCATTATTCCTTATTAATCTTCTTATATTAAAATATCTGTGTCACATAAAGTTATTTCCACGCGCATCTCTAGTTGTTTCTTTCGTATTCCACGCCTCTAACGTCGCGACGATTCGGTTCTTGTTTCGTTAAGTGAGTCGTCCGCTAGCAACTGCCTTATCAACATGTATTCCCGGCTAAAGGCAGGCGACCTTCGCATCAATTACTAAAGTAAGCAGATCAGGTCGTGCTCGACTTAAAACTATTAAGATACCTTCTACTAACGCGCGTCATGTAAGATTCATCATTTAAAATTCGTTACTTAGGATTTGTCGATTTGAAATTTGTCTACTAAGAAATTTGTTACCTAAGAATTATGGATGTTAGTTTGGATTGCAGTCGTCTCTAGTTAGAAATGGCTGGTAACTTTGTTTGAAGAATATAAATTTCCATCTCAATTTATCGTGGAGCAAGAAAAGCAGTTTGGTTCGTTATTAGATATAAGATATTTCATGCATGTGTTTTGAATGTCATAAAAATTTGATAAACAGACTATCATATAAAGCACGTAGAGTTGCTATTGTGTTTTCAACATGTAATCTGTGTAATTCTCAATTATTGTTGAACTGGTTTTATAGGCCGTAGAACAAAATTTTGTCAGATTAGGTTTTTATAATTACAAGCTTTGTTTCATCTGAACCTTAGATAATTTCAACGTATGTTTCCAACGTCATATTTTTTTGTGTTGCACAATTGACAGATGTTGTCATGAAAACAAATGCTTCGTGCAGCTGTCATTGAGTTTAAACCAAACATTCCTATTTTTGTGATTAGCATTTACTTACATGTAAATCATAAAATTTAAATCTGAAAATTTAAAGACACTCTGTATAAGATTCTAGAAATTGTAATCTACCTGAAAAGATCTGCCCAGGTTAGAACGTAATTCAGTGTTTTATGCTTACAAATTATTTTCACTCAAATGTTTAAAGCAGGTTCATATTTAAAGTGTAGTTGGTTGTTTTAAAAAGTCAAAACCTTGACTTTGATATAGATGTTGAAGATAAATTTTTGTTACTTGTTAAAAAGTTCCGAAATTTTAAAAGAGAGTTTTTTTTAGTAAACAATTAGTTCAACTTTGAAGCTTTTATTTTGGTCAAATGCGATCAAATCTAATTACACAAAGGTAAAATTTTTGAGTAATAATTTGGTGCCAATATCATATTGGATATACATTTTTTTATTTTTTTATACTTTTATAGAACACAAATGGTGTTCTACTTTTCTATTTATTTAATCTTTGCAATTTCTTACAGGAGCTGCGTCTTATTTTGATAAGACAGGTTTTTGTTAACGAAGGCGATCGTTTTATCTTTGGGTTTCCACGTCCGCTCTTAGAACTGTGCTCTGCTATTATCGTAATTATCTCAGGACATGGTGACGCCTATTTAATTTAGCTTAGCTTTGGTTTGCAAACAGAATTCGACTTACCCCCCCCCCCACTTCTTATTGCTCTACCCAGGAATAGACCCCTAGCTATGTCGAAAGATTTTTGTTCACTGGCGCTCATTAAGAAAAATAAGTTACACTAGCGCCTCAACGAAGAAGAAATAACGTTTCAGTGGCGCTCACAACGTCGTCCAAATTTTGGTGCCAATTTAGCATTAAACTATTTTGTTGCGTCTGACAAAACAAAGTTCCTATTCTAAACCGAATCTGCAACTTTAAATTGTACCTCTCGTCTGCATAAGTCATAACTAAGTTTTGCTTTCTGGTGAGCATGGTCTAAATTCTTACCTATGTATTTATAAACTTTGCCAAACTCTGGCACTCTGTCTTTTAATCTATTTCTATTTTCAAAAAATAAGTCTTGTAAATTTTCAGTATCTTACACCTTTCCAAAAAAAGTACCGTCGATGACCGTCTCTCTTCCAAAGTTAGCATATTACGGAGTCATATCAATAACTTTATGCACAGCAGTGCGCACAGCACAATCGACCATCGGTAAATATTTATCCCATAATGTGTGATTCTCAGCTACATAAGAACCAAGCATAGTTTTGAGTACTCGGTTTATCATTTCGACTGACGAAGCTTGTGGATGTTAATGTGCAGTGAAAATAATTTTTGAATTATATTTTGACATAACGTTATTGAAAATATGGCTACGGAATTGAATGTCATTATCTACTATAACATATTGAAGTGCCATAAACAATAAAATCTCAAACTCCTCAATTTTTTAAGCAATTGCCGATGCTGTTGCATTTTAAAGTGAGAAAATCGATGGAAATTTAAAGTATCAACAACAAATATAAGATAGGTATAACCTTGTGTGGACTCTGGCAGGGGCCCTTCTAAATCAAGAAAAATAATCTGGTTTTTATACAACAGGATGACGAAGCATTTTTCCAATTCGTAATTTCTATTCTGGTGCTTGAAACAAACAAGTTCTACATTTGTTAACATATCCAGCAGCATCTGCTCGGAGTTGCGACAAAAAATATTTATGTGTAATTTTTCATAAGTTTTTTTAATTTTACAATGACCTGAAATAGGTTCATCATGAAAACGTTTCAAAATTTCTTTTCGATCAGATCTACGAATAATTTCTTTGCATGCATAGTCTGCTGTTAAATTTGGAAACCCAAATGGAATGTGTTTTAGTTTTTCAATACCCTTAAATTTTTTTATTGCATCTTCATAGGTACAAAGAGATTTTGTTACGTGCTGAATTGACGCTGTGTCGAAATTAATTTTACTATACCGAGGACAAAATAACAGAACAGTTTTATTAGTGTAACGGTTAGCTTTCAGTGATGCAGAGTGGGTTCTATAAAAGCAAATAACACTTTTACTAAATAGTTCTATACCTAACTTGAAAAGTCTTGGACGCTAACCCACTTGGGTTAAAGCCTACCCGGCAGATAAGTGCTCAACGCAACGTTTTAGTGGTGTCCCCTGCAGTTAGAGGTTTGTAGAGTCTTGCTTACACCCTTACCACCTCCTGCTAATAATCTACTATAAACACAAATAAATATTTCACGTTTTGTACTCCTAACTTGATTATTAGAGTAAATAACCATAGTGAAAAGTACTAAGACCTATCCCTAATTGGCCAAGTATGCGCGAAGCCAAAAATAGGAACAACTTAAATTTAACAATGTTTAACATTTAGCAAATTTAAATTTTACCTATAATTTTTCTTTATCATAATGAACTTTTTAATATGTAAATTTATGTGCATCCAATCAATCCGTTTTGAATAAGAGTACACCAGCGTAATAGTCCTTCTTCATAATATGTTTTGCGCATTCTTATTATTACTGCCAATCACCATCATGTGGTACAAAACGGCATGTAATACTTATAAGATGAAAAACAGTAATTCAAAAAACTTGCAGTTTTTGTTTGTACTCAACAAAGCTCAGTCTATCATTCCGGCAAATGAATGGCTGCATGTAGGTTAATTATTCCAACTCCAGGTTAAATAAACGCTCCTAGCGCAAGCCTCTCTTACAGTTAACGTTATTTTTATTTCCGCGCTGTTACTTGCGTTCGGACACCTGTTTAGCAAGATTTCTGTGGTTTTTAATACCGTAACTTTAACTATCGGATTTGGAACCTTGTCTGCACGCAATGGTTGCGTGTCAATCGAATTTTAATCACTGCTTTGTTGTCTGACTCGAATAACTGAATACGGTTTTTCCCTCTTTTATGATCCGTTGCTTTTATAAGTTTTAACGCGCCAAGGCTAATACCTCAAAACGTCGTTCTCGCGGATTGTGCGTCTAAAGGTGTCTTATTGTCGATGTCAGTGGTGTTCTATTGGCATGAATTCTTAATTTCTCCATAGGTTTACCTGTAATACATAAATTTTTATAGCTCGTTTTAGGATTATTGTGGTTGAAAGGTATGTTCATCCAATTCCATGATTCAATAGTTCGTTTTTAAATTTGTGTAAATGTGTACTAATAAGCTTTCCTACGACTGGCGATTTATCAAAATTTATATTATAATCTTTATAAATTAAATACGAAAAGGTAAAATACTGATAGCCATTAACCTTTGTATTTAATATATTGGCTCACTTTTGGCCTATTTCCGGATTCAAATTTAATATTATATTGGAATAACCACACTAGTAATGTAAACTACTGTAGCTTTTATAGCTTTTCCTAGTACTTCTGTGCTAAAAGCTCATTCACTCACTAAATTTCCTAAAGTCTTGTTTTACCTATTGTTTGATTAAAACAACGCACTCGCGTTACAGTTCTCTTACTAAGGCACTCGATTTTACCCACACATTCGCTTGAAAAACACTCATTATTTACAAAATCTAACCAATCATTGTTTTTGAAACTTTAATTTTTTATTTGCTGAAAGTGTGCGTTACTTAAAAATTAAAAATCAGCCACAAATGTATTTCTTACCATGTTAAACTACAGGAAATCAATAGTTATCGCTTGGGATTCAGGGACATTTAAAAAGTTTATGTGATGATGAACTCTCAATTTTATTGTTATTTATATAGCATGCTATATCCAAATTGTTATTCGTCTGATAAAAAGGAATATTAGCAACAGCAATTTTTTTGTACCAGATGATGCCACATTTTCTAACTGTGCATTATCTGACTTCAAGGGCCGCCTTGGTCAGTATGAACCTTTTTAACTTTCTAAGTTAAAATCCAGAACATAGCAGTGTGTAGTTTATTCATATCTTATGACGCTGAATTAAACTAAAAAATGTATTCACTCTCGCTGATTTACTCTACGAAAGTGAACCGAATCTGAAATATCCTACCAAAATTAATGAAATTTGTAAAGAAACCAAGAAGAGCATACCCTATTGTCTTAGTTAAGTTGTAGTTTTAAAATAGTTGGAACTTTACTATAAATCTTTCATTGCGTTTTGAGACAAAAGTCTAACTATTCTATTATGTACGATACAGACACAACAATTCGACAGCCCCAGTCAGTACTTACTGCCTACTGGTACTCGTAATCCCAATAATTAAAATAATAAATAACATTGAATCCTGTTGCACCTGCACCTAAAGCAAGAGATGCATTTTACTCTTTAGTATATCGAGATTAAAATACAGTTTCTTAGGTATTTAGTACCCAGAACATGAAACGTTTATAGAACTTCAATAACACATAAATCATAAACGACACAATAGATTGTGAAAAGCAAACAACTACTGAGTCGAAACTAATCTTGTATATTCCTTTTCGTTCTTCGAATGCAATAATAGGTTTTGAATGTAGTCTGCAAATCTATTCAGAGAATATGTAATCTTAAAGCTTCTGACTATTTATTTATGAAAAGCGTTGAATAAATAATGCTATTGCAAAATGTTTCCTAAGAAAGAATTATTTTATTCATGGCATACCTAACATGCATCAATCTACCAGTTCATACGAGTTTCATGACTCACTGATGATGATATTTTAATATTTAATGTATGTGTAACTGACACCATGTTTTTGTATAAACGACTAAATAATTGGCGCGCAAAGCTTCTGTAAAATACGTGAATGTAATAAATAAAAAAAATATTAAACACCATTGATTTTATTTTCTTGCCCGCATTTGACTTTTTATTTTAAAATTTGAAGTTTCCCCGAGCCTTCATTTTCTCCAAATGGCGTTGCACACAAACCATACTTAATTACAACGCAATTGCGTATCCCCTGTTAACTTTAAGACTTTAATAATCTGAAATGAGGATCTGTACTTATTACCCAGGGTCGATGCGATACTTCAAATGGGGAACCCTGAAGAAATTAGACACAAGCTGAAACTTCGTATATGAGTCTTGTTTGGGGTTCTAAGAGTACCACTAAACCCCACCGATAATCCGCCGTGCCTGTCACACACACACAGCTCCCGGAAGGAGTAAAAATCAGACTTTTAATAGTTTTTAAACATTATCTCATCATCATTGGGTCTTCAGTCCTGGAACTGGTTAGACGCGTACCATCATTGTTTCCTATTCTGAACTAACCTACACATTTCCCTGAAATTTGAACAGTCTGCATCTATCACTATCTGATCTAGGTCTACATCTACCTCCTTTTTCCTATCTCTGCTTGTACATCTCATACTATTCCCAAAAATGCCTTAGAACGTATTCTGCCTTTCTATTTATTTTATTTTTTTCCACATATATTTTTGTTCCCTTACTATTTCTAAAATCTATTTGTTATAAACTTTGTTTGTACATGCTATTATCCTCATACATCTAAACAACAACATTCCAAAAGGCTACTACCGTTTTTCTATCTGCTTTTCTTACTGCCCGTATTTCATAGGAATACTGTGCTGTGCTCCACATAAATGCTTTCATCAATTCTATTCTTGTTTCTATGTTTGTTGTCGTTCATCATAGGCGCTGTTCTTTCTTGTTAAATGCAGTTTGGTCCCCTTCTTTCTTTACAATTCTATAACCTATTTCTCCGACATTCAGTAGTAGTGAAGGGGGGTAAGCAGCCTCTGGCTGCCAAGTTCCCCCAGCACTTGAACATTTGCCGATTTAATATTTTTTCCAATATATCTTTTCGCACAGCCAACATTAGTTGCAGATATTTCACAACAAACACCAGTAGTTGTTTATAATAATCATCAGATTTATCTGCGCTTATTTTTTCGTCATTAGGTTTTCCGTCTCAAAACTGGTTTGACACCTACCTGCACTTATTTATATTCTGAGCTAGCTTACACAGTTCCCTGATTTTCTCACACAGCCTATATACAGCTCGGTTCCCCTTCTATTGTTTTCTAATTTTTTGCTCTACTTCACCGAGATTCAGTGAAAGGAGTTAAGCAGTCTGTGGCTGCCAAGTTTTCCAACACTTAGACATTTGCCAAATTAATAGTTTTCCAGTAAATCCTTTCACACAATTAACATTATTCGAGAATATTGCCCAACCAATACTTATAGTTGCTTATAATAATCATCATGTTTAAGTACAGTTACTCTTTTCGTCATTAGTTTATCAATCTTGGGATTGGTTGGATGCGTACCTCCATTGATTTCTATTCTGAGCTAGTCTACACATTTCCCTGAAATTCCTACAGCCTACATCTTTCACTATCTGTGTGCAGTAGTCTAACATAGGTCTACCTCTACTTCTCTTTTTTCCTATCCCTGCTTCTAATATATTCCGCACTATTTCCTCATGCCGTAGTATGTGGCCTATCATACTATCTCTCCTATTTTTTACCGTTTTCCACATATTTCCTTCTTCCCCTACCATTTTTAGTACCTCTTTGTTCTTAATTTTATCTGTCCATGACATCTTCACCATTCGTCAGTAGCACCACATTTCAAAGGCTTCTACCTTTTTCTTGTCCGCTTCTCCTACTGTCCAGGCTTCACAGCCGTACAATGCTGTGCTCCACACATATGTTTTAAGCAATCTTTTCCTTGTTTCTATGTTTGTTGTCTCTAAACACAGTAGTTGCTTTTTGTCCCTGCATATTATTTCCGAATGTCTTGTTGCATTTGACAGTATTTATTCCCTCTTCAATGTACAAGTTAAAAATTAATGGGGATAGGGCACATTACTGTCTCACCCCTTTCCTAATGTTTACTTCCCTACGTTCCTGCTTTAATTTTATTACCGCTGTTTGCTCTTTGTATAAGCTATACTATTCGTCTATCCCTATAACTCATTCCAATCATTTTGAGTATTTCGAACATATTTTTCCATTTTACATTGTCGAATGCTTTTGCCAGGTCTACAAACCCTATATACACGCTTTCCCCTTTTTGTATTGTTTTCTCCATTATCACTCCAGAGCTAAAATAGCCTCCCGTGTTCCCCTGTTTCATCTAAACTCACATTGGTCTACTCCTAGTATTTTTTCAGCTCGTTTTTCCATTCGTCTTTGTACAATTCTAGTTAATGTTTTTGACACGTGTGCTGTCAAACTTATTGTTCGAAAATTTTCACATCTATCCGCGCCTTTCTTTTTTGGTATAGTTACTATGATGTTACGTTTGAAATCTTTGGGTATCTCGCCTGTCTCATACATATAGCTTACTATCTACTAACCAAAAAATATGAGGGGAAATAAATTAATGAACATAAAGTTTCCTATAAAATATCGTTTACCAGATATATATTGCTTGACCAGTGGCGGAGTGGTATTTTTTAGAAATGGGTATTTTATAAAAAAAAATACATTTTAGTCATTAATAACTGAATTTTTACATTAAATACAGGGTGATTCACTACTTCATAGACATATTTTAACTTATGCTTAAGAAAGGGGCGTAGATTCATATTTACGCAAAAAAAAAATTTCTTAAAAACTGAAAACCCAAAATTTGCGCAGATGTTTTCAAGAAAGAGTGTACATGTAAATGTATAGTTGAGAGACGACATATCACATCAAGTAAGGAGGCGACCCACCACAGTTTCTATCGGAAGTACAATGTACCGTATGAAGTTGTGATTCACGCAGCGTTCTTAACTTTGTAGAAATATGATAACTGATGCTTGAGCTTGGGAATAGTGTTAAGTGAAAAGTTTTTTTTTAAAAAAAACTAATGTTTACAGCAATGTGTTTACAGTACTTTGAAATTAAAGTGGCAACTCACCAAGTTATACTGCTTATAGAAGGTGTTCAAAATGCCCTCCATTTTGTTAAATGCACAAACGTGCTCTTCTGAGCCAGTTTTGCAAAATACTTTGATAGACGTTTGCTTCATGGTTTCGTATTCTTTCCACCGAATCACTAATGCATCGTCATAATTGCTCTACAGTATCAATGTTCACATTAACGGCATACACGATATCTTTTAAAGCACCCCACAGAAAGAAGTCTACCACGTTGCACCGTGTTTATACAGATTTGAATATTTGGAAGCAGTCGTTGAGGTTAACGTACTCTGTACAGCTTGCGCGCGGCTGCAGCATTTTGCCCAACTTCACCATACGTTAGAACGATATCCATTAACTCCACATTAGTAAAGTCATACATAGTTATAAATTAAGAAATGTGCTGAAATTATTGAATATTAATTATGAAATTTACAAAGCTAGGTATTGACTTTAATAACGTTTGTTGTAAGCAACTGCTTTTAACTGACTAAAAACATAATACATAATACAGAATTTAAGTCGTTGTATCATAATGCGTAGAATAATGTTACGCCCTTTGCTACTAAAACTAACCAACATAGTAAATTTTTTGAAAAGATGACACATGCGTATGTTTTAGGTAATTTTGTTTAGAATAGGGATTACGATTTAAAGTTTTATAACCGCAGTGCACGGCAGTTGATTCTTTAATTATAGGCCGTTCAATGCCACCAACCCTTTCAATGTTTACCAAGCGTAGCCTAAGGTCATCAGTAACTTACGAATTCTCACTATTTACAGAAGTGCTACTCTATGCCCCTATTATTACCATCAGTTAACGGATCCCTATACAGTTAAGAAAACCCCAAATCACAACTTCGTACGATACAATGAACTACTGATAGAAACTGTGGTGTGTCGCCTCTCTTCAATACATGTACATGTACACTATTTCTTAAAAACATCAGTTCAAATTTTGGGTTTTTAGTTTTTAAGAAAAAATTTTTTTTTTTCGTAAATATGAATCTACGTCCCCTTCTTAAGCATCAATTAAAGTATTTCTATGAAGTCGTGAATCACTTTCTATATCCATAATTAAGTGTCTCAAAGTTATTTTGGTAAATACATTACGTTGACTGTAATTATTGATACTATTTAATTAATATAATATTTGTGATGTAATATGGATTGCGGATAATTTATTTTTTAATAGTGGCATAAACGTCGCGCCACTTTAAGCTGTAGTACAACGTGTATTAGAAGAAAAATTAAATAACCATTCGCTAATAGGGGTCATCAATGAACAATTTCCTATACATTAATAAAATGTATAAATACACGGTCGACGGAAAAATATATTTAACACACGCTCGAATAATTAATATGAAAAATTAATGCATAAACGTACGTAGCTATTGCAACTGTAATATTTTTCGTATTAAACAACAAAACAATTATTTGAAGTATTGATGTAATATCCGGCACAAGTTGGTTTGTATATCTTTGATGCGACTCGGCGGTATGATGCAACCGGCGAAAATTCAGAAAGTTTCGTGATTTACGCGAGTTACATATCCCCCAAATCAAATATAGGTATAATTAAATAGAATTATTGAATCTTAAGTTAACTTGCAACATTGTATAATTTAAGGATAGATAATAAATGGTTAATGGAAGTCAGACAGAAGACATGAAAACGGATGTAAATACAATGTATTCCAGACGTAACCTGACTCTGCAGGTGCAGGTCACAATAGACTATAAAAAACTTATTGTTAGAATTAAGATTGTTACTTTGTATTAATGAATAAAGAATAAGCAGGCATGAGCTCTGCAGATCCCACGAGTAATGTGAGGGGCAAGAACAACACAAATACCCTAAAGAGTCCAAGGAAGTCAGTCTGTCTTGAGACTCACAACTTTAGCATTGTTGGTTGTTCAGGCTACACGCCATAATTTAGTTCATTTAAATATAATTTCAACTTAGAATAATTTTGATACAGTACTTGTAAATTAAAAATCAATTTGTAATTTCTGTATAAATCAAATTTGTTAGAAGAGTTTTTGGAATAAGACTTTTTAAAAAGGCAGCTCCCAAAGGCCAAAACCTAACTGGCGCAGCGGGTCGGATCCAGAAGGGCACTAAGAAATTCAAATTCGAGGAACTAATGGTCTGGAATATCAATTCTTAATCTGGAAGAACAAAATTTGGACAAGGAACAAAATTGACCCAGCCCAAAGGAACAAAACTTGGACAAGGTACAAAATCGACCAAGCCCAAAGAAGGAAACCAGATGAAATTGGAAATAAAAATTATGTAAGTTTATTTATCCTAACCTTATTCTTTTTCAAATTATTGATATTAGCTAGTAGGAATTTTAGGTACAATATTATCACAATTTATCATTTTACCATTTCTGAAAGAATTTATTCAGAAAACTTATTTTATAAAGACGCATTTATATGCACAATTTACTACAAATTATTAATATAAAAAGAAACGATTTATTCAGCAAGACTAAAGTTACCGTATAAATAGAACGCAATTCTTTTATTACAATAATTATTACTGAAACGATTCTTCACATTTTATAAAGTTCTATAATTAAATACTTTCAGCAAACTAACGAAAGTATATAATTATACACGTTTATGCACTATATTGTAACAAAACGAATTACTCATCACTGAAATTAAAATCACTCAGAAAACCTAAAACTTTATAATTAAACATTTCAAGGCAACGAAGGTGTGTAATTGTAAAAAAGCATTTATCGCTGCAACATTTAATTAATCATTACAAATCAAAATAAAAGCGTATAGATATAGCGCAGTTATTACGAGAAACCATTCAGAAAATAGAAACTCAACTCACAACAACCTGTAACCTTTGTAAAGTTAAAAATATACAATTCAATGCAACAGTAATTGATGAGTCAATTATCAAGCAGAAATTCTTTGTAATTGCATATACATGATTCTTTAAATAACTAGATGCTAACTTTAATTTAATTGCAATACAAACTTGGCTTGTACAATTAATTGATATTAAAAACACGAAACATGGAGAATATTCGGTTGTACCTCGAATCAATCCCCGTATTCAACGGAAATCAAACAATACTAGGAATTTTCATTACCGCTTGTAAAATGTTTATAAAATCTTTTTCTAAAAAAGGCGACATTGACCGTAATGTCATGCTTTTACGCCTAATTCTCAGTAAACTAACAGGAAGAGTTTTAACATTAATCGCAAGTCGCGATGACCTTGAAAAATGGCAGGACTTTAAACGGTTGCTTATACCGTATTTCGGTGACCAGAGAAACATTAAATGCCTAGTCCGCGATTTAATAAACCTTTGAATGGAATCCAACCAATCACCCTACCAATTGGAAATGAGATGCTAAGATGTAAGGAGCTTGATCCTAACGAAACTAAAAATAGAAAAACCCGACCAAAATATCCGTTCATTAAAAACAAAAATGTACAACAAAATGGCACTAGACACCTATATAAACGCATTACCTTGTAACAATTACGATTTTCTGTTATTCAAATATACAATTTTATTCCATACACCTAGTCAATAAATATTAAATTTCTATTGAAACCTTTTATTCTGATTTCATACATAGTACGCCATCTACATTAGAATAGCAAAAATGAACTGTAAGTGAACTTCTAGTTGTTTGTATCTTGATTCAATATCTCCCTTCCCGGCGCATGCTTGTATAGCTAAGATTGCCTCGTGGAATAACCCATTTTGATATCAGATGTAATCCGAATACCAGTATTATCCAGGGCCTGCAGCTTTTTAATTAAACATGCCGTCCCAACAATTAGTTAAGTGGAGTCAACGTGTACCATAAGTTTAGATTTGATGGCAGCATCGACCTAAAAAGGGGTGTAAATATATTTTTACGGTAAGAAAATATTTCGCAAGCTTACCCCAAAATTCTATTCTCTCGTTTGATTTCAGCGTAAGTTCTTTTTTAGTTTAGAGTTTTAAAGATTAAATTACCAATTATTGTATATGAAGATAATTTTAATTCCGAGTTTTAAAATATTAAATTCAAGTCACACGTAATAAAGCAATGGAAATTAAGTATTATAAAAAAACAATCGTTGACCATAAGGCAAGCACGAGACTGAGAGGCAGCTTCAATTGTTGCTAGACAGGAAAGTGGAAACCCCCACATGTGATTGATTTGTATGAAGGTCAAATCCGGACCCCTGCGTCAGCCATGCTCAACTATAAGAGTAAAAACGCAGATGTTTAAAAAAATTTTAAAGAAGGAAAACCGGCCGTGAAACAGATAGCCAGCGGTGAGTCATCCTCCATTTTTATACTTATAGTCATTTCAAGCAACTTTCATTGAAAATGCTCAAATAATTTTTGAAGAAGCTATACATAAGTTTGTTTAAAATTAATTCTCGAAATTTTGCTAAGGTTTATAGATTAATTAATTTGTTTCACGTAAAATTTAGTTTGAAAATTTAGTATTTAGATAAGGCATATTTGACCTTAATATTTTCAAGGTATTTGTGTAAGATTATGTTTGAAGTTGCAAAGTTGTATTAAAAAGTTTGCTTTACTAAACATGTGATATGATAACAATTGTTTGCCGACTTATTGTGTATAACACATTGTGATAATTCACCTGAAGCATAGTTCAATATCGACAATAAGTATTTTTCTTTGAGCTTTGATTTTATTAAAGATAGCTACTAAAATATAAAGCCATAACCAGCGAAATTTTTTTTGAATATGTAATTTGTTTCTTGTACACTGAACAGGATCCTATTCAAGTAGCATGAAGTCACTGTAACATAAAATGAAAGTCTTATATTTCTTAATGAGATTTGAAGTAATTTGTGCAATAAAGAAAAAATATTCCAAGAATGCTTAGAGATTAATATTAAATAGTAATAACGGAACTGTTTCTAAAGTCTCCCTATAGATAAGTTTGTACAAACGATGTATATATACATATTCTTTTAAAAAATCAATAGAAAAATATTAAGTTGTCTCAAAATTTTCTTTCTTTGAAATCAACATTAATTGTCCTACAGAAGCAAACAGTTTACATATATGAAATCTTAGTATTAAAGAAAGGTATCATTGGTGTTAAGTTAAAAGTTTTTTTTGAAAGTATAATTTTGACTTGTGGATTTACTTATAATTTTTTTTGGTGATAAAGTAACTAGGCTCTAACGAAGCCCTAGTTTGAACATGTTTAGGCGTGGTTAAATTTTCAGATAGCACGAGATCGTCGTTCCCATGCCAGATTGCAGAGACCAAAGTAAGTATTTTTGTTTATGTTGCTCGTCTTAAATTTTTCTTTTTTGAAGATTTCCGTATCTGATCTTCGGATAGTTTCTTATCAAACACTCATTAAGATACGGTGGCGTCCAATAAAATTTCTTTTGTTTTATCGTATACCATTCTACGACCCTAGCTCATAGCTCTGCCCTAAGTTGAAGAAGCTTAGCTGGCTGGAAGATATCTTTAGAGGGACCCTTTTTTTTCACAAAGCCATTCAACATCCTTTTTACCCTGGGCTTGACCGTCAAACAGGAACCCCTCGTAATCCATCGAGGCTCTGCCGCCTGTATGGTAGAGCAGATATATTATTTTTCTTTTGAGGAATTCAATAGGTTACAACCTGAACGGTTATCAGACAAAATCAGATTTCAACAACCCCAAAATCTAGAGGAGGCAATGATTATAGAAGAAGAAAACGTTATGTATTACCGAAACAGACTATATAACCCCTAACGCAAACGAAAACTACTCACCCATGAAAACCATACAAGCCGCGAGACAAACATCCACACAACCGAAATATACACCATTTAACACGCAGGTGAATCAACCACGAATTAACAGCTCGAACTCTAATAACACAAATTTTAAAAACCAATTTAGACAATTCCCGAAACCAACATTTAACTCAAATCTTACAAAACCCACAATTCCACCAAGGTTTAACCAACACGAGAACCAGCCAAGGTAAACATTCGGCGCTAACTCCAACAGAAACACACCGATGACAAATAACAATTACAACCCCAATAGTTATTACAAACCATCTCCTATGGACACTTCATCTGGTAACACCAGAGAAAACACAAAATATCGCAAATCAAACGAAATTATAATAAAAAACGAAACTTCACTTCCGAAGAACTATTCCACCAAGAAGTGGAAGAATTTAATAATAATCATCACAAGAATAATTATACAAACTCCAGTAGAGACGATGAACAAAATCATTTAGAAAACTACAAACGTGACGACCCATGTGAAAATTACGAAGAGGACGATAAGGAATATGTATGCTCAAATTTTCAACTAGACCAATTCATATACGACCAAACATAATTAATGTAAATAACATTAATCAACAAATCTTTCCATACATAGAAATACCCCACGCAGAACTTAAATTATTAATTGACACCGGATCCTCAACAACATTAATTATTCCCCGAACCGTACAAAACATTATTTAGATTTTGTAGAAAGAAAACCTTCCAAAATCAAAACAGCCCACAAAACAACGCTACATCAATTTATAGAAACATACCCCTATCGAAAACTTTTAACGTAATAATGAAACAAAAATTTTGCATTTTTGAATTTAACGACAAATACGACGGATTAATAGGCATGGATCTTCTAAGAAAATTAGGAGCAAACACCGATATAAAAAAATCACTTATTAAGAACAAAACACGGACAAATCCCCATTAAATTCCAAAACGGTAATATACGAACCGAACAAAAATACACCATCGAACCCAGGACAGAAAAATGAATAAAAATTTTAGTAAATTCGAAAAACGACGTAGCAATTATAAACCCGGAGTAGAAACACCCACAGTATTAGTACAAATAAAAAACAATTACTACATTACAACAATTTCAAACTCAAATGACTACCCCATAGAACTATCATTGACAAACCCAAAAGACATAGAAGAAGTAAATTTTAACGAGATGGAAATCGACGAATTATATGGAAACGATTCAAACTCTACGAGACACGACAGAATGTTAAAAGAAAACTTAATTAACATCCGTTTTAATGAAAATATTAATAGCAAAGAAGAGAGAGCAATAAAGGAATTATGTTTCGAATACCGAGATATATTCCACTGTGAAGGAATACCTTTAACTTTTACGAACACCGTCAAACACAACATAGAATTAACAGATAACAAGCCTATTTTTACCAAAGCATATAGACTACCTCAAGCAAGTCAACAAGAAGCAGATAGACAGGTAGCAGATTTATTGAAACAGGACATCATACAACATTCAAACTCACAATGGAGCAGCTCCGTATTAATAGTTCCAAAGAAATTAGATGCCTCAGGCAAATGCAAGTACAGAACGGTTATAGACTACAGAAAACTTAACGAGAAAATGGTAGACGACAAATACCCACTACCTAATATTACGGAAATCTAAGACAAACTAGGAAGGTGTCAGTACTTTTCAACGTTAGTCTTCGCCTCAGGATATCACCAAGTAGAGATGGACAAGAAAGACACAACCAAAACAGCCTTTAGTACACCCAGAGGACAATACGAATACAAACGCATGCCGTTTGGATTAAAGAACGCACCCGCTACCTTTCAAAAAGTAATGGACAATATTCTAAGAGGAATACACAATGAAAAATGCCTTGTTTATTTAGACGACATTATGTATACTCAACATCACTGAATGAACACATCGAAAGATTACGAGAAGTCTTCGAGAGACTACGAAAAGCACATTATAAAGTTGAATTAGACAAAGCAAATTTTTACAAGAAGAAGTATCATTTTTAGGACATATAATAACGGCACAAGGAGTTATGCCAAACCTAGACAAG
The DNA here is from genome assembly GCA_036346225.1 of Platerodrilus igneus. Classification (NCBI taxonomy): domain Eukaryota; kingdom Metazoa; phylum Arthropoda; class Insecta; order Coleoptera; family Lycidae; genus Platerodrilus; species Platerodrilus igneus. Next base: position 901,330 of record JARFIW010001036.1, read on the forward strand.
ACGAACGCAGTACTAAATTACCCCCCACCCAAAACTAATAAAGAAATTAAAGGATTTTTAGGACTCGGTGGTTATTACCGAAAATTCATCAAAGGTTACACACAGATAACCAAACCACTAACAAACTGTTTAAAAAAGGGAAATAAGGTTGAACACACCCTAGAATTTATTAAAGCCGTAGAGAAAATTAAATGCATACTTACGAATCACCCTGTATTAGAATATCCAAACTTTTTGAAACCATTTATATTAACAAGCGACGCATCGAACGTAGCATTAGGCGCAGTATTAAGCCAAGAAAAAGTAGGTAGCAATAAACCAATCAACTACGCATATTGAACACTAAACGAGACTGAACAAAAGTACAGCACCATGGAGAAAGAATTATTGGCAATAATTTGGGCAACGAAATATTTTAGACCATACCTTTATGAAAGAAAATTCTATATATATATATATATATATATATATATATATATATATATATACAGACCATAGACCACTAGTATGTTTATGAAAACTTAAAGAACCAAATTCAAAATTACAAAAAGGGAGAATTAGATTAGAAAAATATGATTATGAAATCATATATAAAAAAGGAATTTATAATAATAACGCAAATGCACTAAGCCGTATACAACTGAACGCAATAAAAACAGAGTCAATTACAGGTAACGTAGACGAAACAAAAATAAAGGAAAACCCAGAAGAAAAAGACATAGACACTACTCACTCAACACAAAACAAAGAGCCAATAACCGCGATTAAAATTTTAAATGAAGATATTGACATAAAACCAAATCGATTAATAATTACCGATGTTTTAACCAACCCCAACCCAGTAAAATATACAAAAATAGATAATAAAAAAATATATCAAATTCAAATAACTAAAGACGATAACGAAGAGCAGATAATTAAAATTTTAAAAGAATATACCCCAGAAAAAAAACTTTTTTACCTTTATTTCAACACCGAACATTTATACAAGAAATTCTTAGAATTATATATCAGATTATTCAATAACTCGGGCCCCAAAATTATCAGATGTTCAAGAAAATTAATAACTTTAGATGACCCTGACAAAATAAATGACGTGATTAAAAATCAACACGAAGGCAAAACTAACCATCGTGGAATCAACAAAACCCTAAAGCAACTCATAAGGAGATACTACTTTAAAGATATGAAAGAATTAACCGCAGATTTTATTAACCAATGCGAATTATACGACAAAGCAAAATACGACAGAACACCCCAAAAATACCCTTAGTGTTAACTAAAACACCCGACAAACCTTTTCAAGAATTGCATGCAGACACTCTAGTGGTAGAATAAAACTATTTAACAATTGGAGACGCATTCACCAAAGTAGGCCAATCGATACCCATCACTTCAAAAATAGTATCGACGTAACCCAAGGAATCTTACAATATTTTACACTTTATAGCACACCCGAAACAATAACTTTAGATAATGGTAACGAATTTAGAAACAACCTAGAACTACATAAAATAAAAATTTATTTTATATCCGAAAATCATCCAGAATCAAATAGATTAATTGAAAGATTACACTTAACATTATTAGAGCAGCTCAGATTATTAAGATTAACCTACAAAAAAGTACACATAATTTAATGTTTTACGCACTAATTGCTTACAACAACACAATCCACTCATAGACAAATTTTACACCCCTCGAATTAACATTAGGACATTCAGATTCCCGTAACCCTTACGATATACATTACAACAAAGAAGTATACCAACAATATGCTAAAGACCACAAAGAAAAATTAAAAATAACTTATAAGGTAAAAAATAAATTAGATAACGACAAGGAACGTATTACAGCGACTCGCAATAATAATGCACATATAAATAAATTTTCAGTAGAACAGACCGTATATGAGAAAAACTTTCAAAGTAAAAGACACAAAACGGCCTCCAGAAAATTAGGCCTGTTCAAAATCAAAAAGATATCAGACAAAAACGTAGCCGTAGTAGACAAAGAAAAAATAGTAAAATATATTCATTTGTAAAATCTAAGACATCATGTAATTTAAAATGGACAGCAATCACTTTTGCCGTCATCCTCCACCCAGGTAGAACGGACAACGACATAGAACATAGAACAACCCCGGTGTACTACCAGTAAAATTGGGAAGTATGCAAAACACAACAGATTATTGGACATTCGCTCAGAAATTTGTTTTAACAGAATTAAAACAAGAGTTTCACATAATTAAAGACAACTATTACAGACTGAGACAATCAATGGACTCGACCAAATTCGGAAAAGAATACGGAATCAAAATGCTTAATTACGTCAGTATAATAAAAAACTTTTTAAGGAACATAGAAGATAAATTTAATAGGTTAATACCAACAGATCAAATCACGAAAAAGAGGACTAATCAATGGACTAGGTAACATTGTAAAAGCTATCACAGGCAATTTAGACAACCAAGATGCAGAACAATATAACAACGTCATACAACACTTAACTGAAAACCAAAATGACATAAAAACCATAGTTAGAAATCAAACATCCTTAACCCAGTCAACTATAATAAAATTTAATGATACGTTAAGAAAGCTAGTAAAAACCAATACAGTATAGCCAATAGAATACAAACCCCTGAAAGTAACATGCAAACCACAATGTTAGAAATGCGAGATTTAATTAGATTTACCACGATATTTACTCAAATCATATCAACCCTTACTGTAATCCAACATATTTTAGCTACCTTAGAAAATGCTGTAACATTCGCAGAATTAAACACATTAATTACACTCTAATATTATAGAACCAATTGACTTGTTAAATGAATTAGAAAGAATTAGATCACTTATAACTAACAGTAAACTATTTTGAAATAGTAGAATCTAACATACTCATATTTAAAAAAATAGCCATAGTGAAAGATAATGTAAGGAATAACGAAATCACATTTTTAATAGAAATCCCCATACTAGAGAGTAACACCAAGCCAATATTTATGCCAATCATTAACGACAACAGCCATTCAAGCAGATAGCCCTTGTAAAGTACAATTATTATGATTCTCAAATCAATACAACGATTGTGAAGTAAAACCAGTACAAATCATCAACATGAAAATTTAAAAGGCGACAGAAAACAAATGTATTGCTGTGTTTCCACAGGAAGAAATAGCAACCGCCCATTGCAACCAAGACGAAAACAATTTAGCATTAACTGAAAGTAAAGTAATCATTATTAAAGAAGATTGCTATCTAAAATTGAAACACGAAATTATTCGAGAATACCAAGACCCAACAGTAACAAAGAAATTCGCAAATCTACCGGAACTACAGTTCAAGACTACACAACCCGAAGGCGACAAAATCATCAAGAAACCAAGGCAACTAGAGCACCTAGACGTAGATGATCTCAACCAAGCCATGAAGTTAATGGGCAATTACAAAGAACACCTAAGTGAGTTAAAAGTGCCAAAATTAGATTACGATAATATAAGTGTTTAGACAATTTTATTAACCATTTTAATCATTTTACTAACTATGTATTTATTGTACAAAATGTATCTTAGATATAAGAATAAAGAAACGAAGTTTAGTCATAAGAAACAAGCAACAAAGGTAAATATAAAAATAATAAATGTACCCTTAGGGACAATAAATTTTAAAAATTAAGCAAAACCCTTATTTTCATCTACGTCGGGAATAATTACATATCCCCCAAATCAAATATAGGTATAATTAAATGGAATTATTGAATCTTAAGTTAACTTGCAACATTGTATAATTCAAAGATAGATAATAAATGATTAATAGAAGTCAGACAGAAAACATGAGAACGGATGTGAATACAATGTATTCCAGACGTAACCTGACTCTGCATGTGTAAGTCACAATAGACTGTAAGAAACTAATTGCTAAAATTAAGATTGTTACTTTGTATTAATGAATAAAGAATAAGCAGACATGAGCTCTGCAGATCCCACGAGCAATGTGAGGGGCAGAGACAACATAAATACCCTGGAGAGCCCAAAGAAGTCAGTCAGTCTTGAGCCTCACAACTTTAGCATTGTTGGTTGTTAAGGCTACTCGCCATAATTTAGTTCATCTAAATATAATTTCAACTTAGAATAATTTTAATACAGTACTTGTAAATTAAAAATCAATTTGTAATTTCTGTATACGTAAAATTTGTTAGAAGAGTTTTTGGAAGAAGACTTTTTAAAAGGGCAGCTCCCAAAGTTCAAAACCTAACTCTCGCAGTGTTTTTTGTTACGTTATAATTGATGCAGCTGTATTGCGCGTTTTTTGTAAGGCTTATACTTAAATTTAACTAAAGATTTCTCTGTGCCATTTGTGATCCAGCTTTGGTTGCAAAGGACGAATGTATTGTTTCTCGGGGTAGAAAAACATTAATTGAATAAAGTAGGACACTTGGTGATGCATTGTGGAAGTAAATTAATATCACACCCATCTTAAAAATTCATGAAACCTGTCATAATTTTTATGTGCGAAAAAAGAAAAAGGACGTTATTGAAAGTAGTGTTTCACAAGTGCCTCTCAATGAAACCTATTTACAATCTTCTTTAACATCGAGGAAATTTGATTTTAAAGCAAAATGTTTATATTGTTGCGAAATATGTCATGAATCAGGCAACAAAAGAGGTAACAGGCCTTTAGAACAGTAGCAACTCTACACATTAAAGAAAACTTAGTTAAGCAATGTTCTCTACGAAACGATTACTAGTCAAATGAGATACTTACGAGAATCAGTTCAGTTATTGAAGTGTAGCAGCAGAAGGGCGTTACCACACAATATGCTACAACTTTTTTAAAGAATCGGAGAGGCGTTATCCAAATTGTTCCTCTGATCAAATTTGTGAGACAGCATTTAACAGCTTGTGTGCATATATAAATCAAAATTTATAGTTATATCAATTTATACTGCTGGATTTGTTTAATAAAATGAAAATCTATTTGCCACTAGATATGAATAATTGCATGTGGAGCAAGAAGTATCTAAAAAATATGTTATTAAACCTTTTTGGTAATAGAATCCAAGTAAATCAGGTGTGAATACATATAATCATTACCTTTAAAGAGTACTTAGAAGTTATTGACAGACACCTAAATGAAGAAACAGAACGTGCCAGGGTAACAATTGCTGCAGCAAATATATGGAATGAAAATTTTCGAACTTCAGAAATATCCGTCGGATGCAGAGTTTAAAAATGGACAGGAGAATGATATTCCAGATACTCTCAACATATTTTAGATATTTTGTTTGGGGAAAAGTCGCGTATGGAATATAAAAGACTTCTACTAAAATAAAAGTTATAAGTGTCGCTGAGGTTATTATTTCCACTGTACGTCCAAAATCGTACATATCTCCAGTTTTCTTAGATTTAGGGATTTCACTTTATCGCAAATTTGGATCTAAATATTTGCTTTTAATTTTAGATGCCCTAGGATTCTGTGGTAGCTATGTCTATAATTTTGTTTGAAAACTCCGGAACTGAAGTATTCGTAGACGTAAAGTCCTCATGGTTTATTCAATTTGCCTTGGATAATGTAGATACTAACTTAAGGACTTTGGACGGATTTTGAACGCTTCATGCCATGGGTGGAGTTTTAGTGGTTATACCTGAAAACGCCCTCACCATAAACTTTAAAAAAGAAAAGAAAAAAAAAAGAAATACAACCTGAAAATTTGGAACGGCTCCCATTTATGTTTATTACAAATCTTCGACTCTTCGCTAAAGCAAAATAACAGTTAAAGAGATTTGTCTACCAGAACCCAAAAGTCTACGCCTATCAAGTACTCTCAGTTCTCTCAGTTGTCGTTCAAATTCATCATTTTTATCCGAATTACTCTTGGCAAGGATATATGACTGCGAAAGTACAATGACCTAACAATGTCGATATCAGTAAAGTCTTACCTTTACCTTTTTTTAATTTAGATTCGAGTAATCCCACAACTATTAATTCATGCCTTGGACTTGCTTTTGGAATTATGCAAGAAATATTATATGAATAGTTGCTTTGCTACCATCGACCAGCCGTTATTTTTCAAAGCAACAGAAATTGTGTTAGCCTCAAATTCTTCTGATGAGCTTTCTAAACCTGTTGTACGGCTAGGCATATTTCACCTTCATATGTCATATATGGAAGCAATGGGTATACAATGTCTGGATCTGGACTCGAAGATTTATGTGTACCACACATGATAATTATACTTGCGTATTTAGAGCTTTGCGTGAACATTTACTTATACAATCGGCACTAACTCATCTGCTATTAAATAAAACAGATATTTCCAGTTATTCTGAAACTCATTTAAAGGAACTGTATAATCCGGATAATGATAGTAAATTGGAAACTTTTTAAATTACTTTGAAAAACTATATAAATAACTTAAGTCGAACTGCCAAATTGTGGTGTCAATCTTGGAAGCAAGCGAAGCTTTTAAAATGACTATTAAAGCGGATAGAACTGCTGATTGGGATCTCTATATTGTGCAAGTATCATGCTGCCGTATTTTCATGCAGCAGGTCATTTGCCTTATGCCAAAGATTGTCATTTATATATTCAAAATATGACTGAATATAGAAATACTATGAATAAGTAGGATTACCGTAACTGACATAGAAAGACGGTAATGTGGTACGAAAATCTAATAAATATTGGTCTGGTACACCTCTAGATATGATAATCGAACAATGCGGGGAATAAAATTTTCTTTAAGACTTACTCATGGACATGGCATTACAGAAAACACAAATCCTCGTTGGATAGCCGGTGCCCCTAGGTGCCTTCAAATAACTAACGCTGTAAAACACTTCTCCGGTTGTAACAGCACAACAAGTAGAACTACGAGATTCTTGTATTGAATAATTTAATTAGGTTGCTTAATTGATTAGAAATACACAACCGATTTGATTCAGATATTATGGAACTACTGTCAATTAGTATACAGAAATTTTTGCAACCAAGTGTAGACTGTGATGATTCAGGAGAAATTAGGAAACAGTTTGGAAATAAAATAATTGGTACTAAGTACAGTGAAATTCTCCTTACACGCACAGACCGATTCAAACCACTATCTTTTGGAGCTACTTCGATAAAATTAAGAAATGAAATCCTACATGTAAACCCCACACTTGTCTTTAGTAGAATACTTTGTTCTACCGACCAGATCAAGGAATGGTTGAAACATGAGTTAGCACCATGCCCTCCTTCTTTGTTTGTCAATGGATAATTGCAAATGACAAATATTTGATAAACTGTGCCCAACCCTAAAGCATTTTTCAGAACCCGTACTACAGTAAGTTGTTGATGCAGGTCATTTATTTCATAAAGTTATATGGTAAAAACCAGCAACCTATTTGCATATTTTTTTTCAACACTACAGCTATATTACGTATCATTATGACCATAGTGTAACAGTAGTATTTGATGGCTACCAGCAATTAAGTTCAAAAACATCAGAACAAAATCGAAGGTCGATGGATAGGAAAACGGCACCTACTATAGAAATCTTTAATTCATCAGTTATCAAATTTGTACAAGAAGATTTCTTGTTAAACACAACATACAAGCAAAGTTTTATGCTTCAACTTAGAAGGTCGCTGTCGGAAATATAATATGATTAATATTTGTGTTGCTTTAAGAATTTTATCTGCATTCCTATGACCGTTGATTCACAGAAAGAAACTATTCGAGATTAGAATTAATAAATACCTATTTGCGGAGTACATTGTTCTATGATAAGCTGTCTGCTCCTGAGTTGACCTTATAAACTACTAACATTTATTTGACTGAGGTCTTGCTACAAAATAAAAGCAAAAAATTCTTGTGACAGAAAGTTTTTTAAAAATTACGGGGTTTGTTTTTATTAATCGTAGTCATTTAGTGATGGATGTTTTCTTGTTTTTTATTTTCATACTTTGGATATCTTCGACACTGAAGTTATCCATGGCAAACTAAAAAAATCACTTGAGAATGCGCAAGCTTGCATTGTAATGAACAAAGGTAATCTTAGTTTCAGTGCATATAATGTATTTAAGCTAATAATTTCTAAACATAATTATATACACACAAGTGTTGCTTCGCTGTTTATTATAACGCACTTATTCTTTCAACACTAGAATTTTCTTCATTACTTATCTTAAATATTTTATTACATAAAATTTTGGGAATAATTTCATCTGTTCTAAAAAAAATGCAATATTAGTTTATCAGGGTTTCCTATTCCACTTTTTGATTTACTATATGAATTTGAAATCAGATTTTTAGAATTCCAACATCTTCAAAAACTGAGAGCTATCCAGACATACAGAGTTAGCGAATTCGTATGATGAACATTTATTCATCAAATATATTTTATTATAATGTATTCCCGTAAAAAATTTATTATGTTAACGGTGCAAAATCTACATTCTTATAAATATTATAGTTTTTTGTGCTTTTACTAAAAAACCAAAGTCCTGTAGCAGTCGCATCTGTTTAATACTTGCTGGAAACGCTAAAAAGTAATTCTGTTTTTTTTTTTAAATAAATACAGGACCGACTATTTAAAACGATCATACAACGGCACCGCAACGAGTCTCGAGCACGGGATCATTAAATGGGTTCTTTGTTTGTCGCTCCAGTAGCTACAAAGGGATAAGTTCGATTATAATACCCTAAAATAAATACAGCCTCTCGATAAGTTAAGATCGTTATTTAAAACAGCTGACTGGTTATCACCAAGTTCATTTATGCCAAATAAGAAAAATTAATTTGATAATGACAGTTTTAAAGTTCCACATCAAGGTATAAAGTAACAAAGTATTTACAGTCAGTGCGTAATAAGGCACTTCCTTAAAAATGAAAAAAAATAACTTGACAACCACAGGTTAAAGATCACTTACCAACACCTTAAACTCAAAGTATTGACAACTGTGTTACAATCAATAACAATGCCATAATTTTAATAAATACTCTACAGAAGTGCTTGTTAAGTATCTTAGATGAATGCATAATTTATTCAATAAACTACTTTAAATGTACTGATGTTTTTTGTTCTTGTGAGAAAAATATTAACGAATATAAATACTTCAAGATAAACTAGTTATATTAAAACAATGGCGATTGATAAATACTTTGTCGACGTAAGTAACCTTGATACCTGTTGACCCCAGATCTCGAATGCTCCGGTGCTCAAAGATCTCTAAAGTAAAACTTTTAAAACACCGGACTCAAAAGGAATTCTCACAAACAGTTGCGTATAATATACTATTTCCAGATAGAGTTTCGTCCTAAATGTATCTCTCCAGCTGAAAGGATAATTAATAATGCCAGCCCAAATATATCAGGAGCACCTATTTAGTGTAGAGAATCACGTACATGCGACAATATGGCGATTTTAATACATCAAAATATTTTGTAAATATTTCACATCATTATAAGTGAAATTCAATTAGTAGCAAAAGAAAAATCTTACACCGTACAGGACTTGAATTCCTTCAATTGCCACCTGAATAAATTGGTCACAACCTTGTTGGAATACCAAAAAGAACCAGACATGGTGATGTCAATACATCGTCCAACACAACACGGAGGAAGCAAGTCAACCTGTGGACAGCGTCTTGCAGGCGGCTCCGTGGCGTAGTTGGTATGTGTCTTAAGTCCCCGGGTTCGAATCCCGACACGGTCCGCTTGAAAAATGTTAGGTGACCATTTTTCACAAAAACACACCCTTGTTCGGATGAGAGGTAAAATGGAGGTCCCGTGTGTGAGTGTTGTTACGCACGTTAAAGATCCCTATCTTGCTTGGAACAGCAAGAGTTCGGCAAAATTCCAAATTTTCTAGGTAAAAAAATTCGCTTTCTGGCCAATGTAGTACCTTCGGGTGGAGCATTGGAAAATCACATGTATAGACAGCATCTCGCACCAACACACCTTACTGCACATCCCTTCTCAATCTCACAAGATATAATGACAAAGCAGCTGCTTCTCGCTCATACACACATAGTATAGCATGCGCATGAAGTTGCCTAACTTCCCAGTCGAGTAACATGGTATCATATCATAACAATTCGCAATTACATTGTAGCCTTAAATAATTTTACTTTTTTTTTGGTAAAAAAACCCCAGTCAACAAATATTTGCCCAAGGTCTCGCAGCGTATAAGGCCTTCTTTGTCTGTGAACAAACGTACATCAAAAATATTTGGAATGATGCAAAGGTAAGAATTAGACGATCAATTCCCATCAAGTGCACACCAACTTGTTCTGTGTAATTTACATGGTTCTAATAGTATACAATTATGTGCATCATCATATTTCAGCAGCCGCATAAAGGCAAAATCTGTAGGGTTTTCATGTAAATAATAAATTAGACGCCTATTAATAAAAAGACATTTTTCCAAATTTCTTTGAGGAAACAATATAAATATAGATCAATTTGGGTTACTACCAAAATTTTTATTAAATAAAAATTTTAATTGAAATCGGTAGAGCTTATTTGCAAATATCACAAGTTTGTAATTTTGTGTCTAAAGTAAATTAACATTCTTTCTTAACTAAAAAGGATTATTGCAACATCTCTCAATTACGCACGCACCCCCCACATTCACAATCTATCAAACATACACAGACGCGCGCGCGCGCACACACACACACACACACACACACACACACACATACACACACAACTCCAGGCTTTTACTATAAACCACCTTAAACCCAAAAAACTAAGTTTTATCCTGTATCTAGTAGAAATATTAGCAATAGTAATTTATTGCCCATCATTAATTTATTAGTTGACTATAAAGTGTTTAAAACGTTGAACGATACTGGAGACAAGCTTTATTTGACGTAAAGCTCATTTTTAAATATTAATTAGTATCTATTTTTAAATAACATTGTAGGTGCTTGTAAACACTAGTAATCTGGTTGCGCTACGAAACAAATTGTTTGCAATTATAAGTGGTATAATTATTCCAAAGTTTTTTATACAGAATGCCGTGCAGCAGCACGGGTTTTTGATTGTATTCGACCAAATGGTAGAGTGTACTATGATTTTTAATCTAATAAGTAGGATAAAGATAAAGTTGAAAACTGAAAGCAATACAAATGTGATTCAAAATAAGGTGATGGGGTGGAATGACAAACTAAGTGTCAAACAAAATGTGACTTATAGTAACCTAAATGAACCGGTGCATAGCTACGAAATTTAATATTGTCTTCTTTATTCTACAGGGTCATTGAATATTGATACTTGACACACTGTTTGAAATTTTGTTTTGTTAGAATAATAATGTTTTTAATACGCATATTATGGCATTTCTAAAGCTAATACACTACATTTGATTTTCCAATGCTCCACCCAAAGGTAGTACATTGGGCAGGAAGGGAGTTTTCTTTACCTGGAATATTTTTAATTTTACCGAACCCTTGCTGTTCCAAGCAAGGTAGAGATCTTTAACGTGCGTCTCACACAAAGCACCTCAATTTTACCTCTCATCGGAACGAGGGAGTACTTTTGTGAAAAATGCTCGCCTAACATTTTTCAAACGGACCGTGTCGGGATTCGAGCCCGGGACCTTGGGCATAGTAGTCACACGCAAACCAACTACACCACAGAGCCGCCTTCTGTGGCTAATACAACCGGATTTTATGAAAATAGGTCATTTATCAATCATAAATTAGTGGTGACTTTTAAAGAATTTAGAATAACACAGAAAAATTGTAACAGAAACTATACACCCCCTTTGGAAACTAACCACGAACTTGAAAAACAATAGAAACAAAATTGATTTCCGAGAATTAAAAACATAAGTGACACAAATAACGAAGGCAAAAGAAACCGTTACTAGGGGATTTGGATAAGGGTAAAATTAGAGCAGAAAAGCACGTCGATAAGATGAAAGAGGAGGAAACAGGATAAGGTAAATAGCGAAAGTTTGTTACGTTCTATTTCGTATTTGTAAATTTACTGCCTCCTTAGTTTAAAAGCCATTTTAATTTTTACTTATTTGAATATACGGGTTCGCTACAATTTTATAATTTTAATAAACGTTGCCGGTTCTTTATCTAATTTTTGAGTCCATATATTTGGATTACACTTTCTGGTTTCTTATCTATACACGTGTTTCATAAGAATTGTCTGAATATCGCTAATTTAAAATACAATTCAAAATCATTATTGTTGGCTTTGTTGCTCTGTTGTAACTACAATTTTGTGTTTTTGCTTTTTTTTTGCAATGTAGCGTTTTTCCTAAGACGTTGTTAAAAGTTTATACATTAAGTGTATTCCGCATTTGTCATATATACGGAAAGCGTGGTCAAAATAAAAAAATTTTTTTTCTGTACAATGATATTATTAATTAAATAAATAAACCTTACAAAACTAAAATACAGTTATAACTCGACTTCAAAGATACGTTTTAAGAATTACCAAATCATTCACATCCTGCGTGAAATCATATTATATTATGGTAACCTGCAACTGATTACTTGACTCCTTGTTGGTATGTAGGTTGTCTTCATTCTCGAAATGTTAAGAGAAATACTCTATGCTGTAAGATTTGTAAAAAAATTTAATGATCTGTATTTAAATATACTACTACAAATATGCATCTTTTTGTGCTTTTCAGTAGCCTCTATTCGGGATGGGAACGGTCTACATAAATAAAGTATTGTAATTAGGTCGAGTCAAAGTAGAGTAAGTAGTTAAGATTTTAACGATATGCATGTTTATTCCACTTTGTAAATATAATACCTTGGCTGTTTGCAGGGTCAATACAAATTGTTATTACTTACAGTGGCTAAATGCCACTAGGCTTTGTTATCCCAAATTATGCGGCAATACTTAAAGAGTGTATAATGGAGTAGCTTTTTTATTTACAAAAAACCATTCAATTTGTTTGGTACTTAGATATAATCAATATTTTATGTTAGTACGTGAGAAGTAGAGGGTACAAATATTCGTCTTTAAACCAGTAATTTAATATTGCTCTGCCAATGAAATTTACAAATTAATTAGAATTATATTTTACATGTGTTATGTGTACAATTCTCATTTCAGGTGCAGATGTTAAAAAAAAAGCGAATTTGTTCGTGTGTACTGTTGTTTCGTTTTTTGGACGTCATCTAGTCTGAAAATATGATTGTTCTAAGGGAAAAGGCTTAGAAAGAATAACAAGAAAATGTCAAAACTCGTTAACAGAAAAGTGGTTCTGGCCTAAAGTCCACATGAGAAATAATTTAAAAGTAATAATAAGGACACTAATATAATTATATGAAACTGCCAGCTGAAAGAAAGAGGTTCCCAAAATCAAATACTAAATCATTTGTTTATTTATCACTCTTTTAGGTAATTGCAATATCTTTTATTGTATCAAAACTGGAAACTATCACATTTACGTTAGTTGTGAAAACACCGGTGTATGAAACCCTTTACTCCATTGCAAAATTACGTTTTAAGCACAAGCATATATCAACATTCAACATTTTTAAACAAAAGCCAAATATATATATATATATATATTTACACATATATATTGCCGTAGAACCTTAGAAAAATTCTGGGACGAAGCTGGGACAAAGATTTAACATCAGTCCTTTACCAGTGTCATCAAATAATTTTCAAAAATGCACAAATTTAAAAAAAAAATTGCTTACCCTTTTATTTCTGCTTCAAAAATCTTCAGCAGCTTCCCTGGCTAGCTCAGCTGTGCCTCTTCTCGGATACCTAAATTTACAACCATTCTTCCTTCACACTCGCACGCCATTCAATAAAATCACCAAATAATACAACAATCATACAACCTTTTATTTACCACTATTTACAGACAAATTATTCACATATATAAAAAACAGTGTGATACACTAATTACAAACTCAAAATGTGATATGTATTTAAAGTCCTTGATTTTCTAATTATTTTCAAACAAATTTAATGAGATATGAGTAGATGGGCCCTACATATTACCCTAAAATGACTGCACACTGGAGTATGGTGAGCTCATAATAACCCAGTTTATTTAGTATATACCTTTTACCTTGCATAAATTAATACAAAATTTATAGACCCGTTTACCCTTTACAATCCAATTTATATTCAGAATAAAATTTTGTAAGTTTTAAATACACCCTTTTTCAATATCTACCCTCAATAAATTGTCCAGTACATGTATCTTTTTCAATAAGTTTATATAACCATAGATAAATTCCAAAATTCACTTACACAGCACAAAAATTTCACAAAAGTTTATCAGACAACAGAAATTTCAAATAAATTACCTGGAGAATGCTTCAGGCTTCTATTCCTTTGAAGATGATCGCTAGAACACCTTGACTTCGTGACCATTCGCTGTAATACTCGGCGGATTCACAGACGATAACACCATTTGCGAGCCAAGCGCCTCGTTTCATATCAGCATACAATCCTGGTTATTTGAGATGCTTACCCCACATATATCATGCTTCCATTTATTGATTTTCGAGCTTTGTATAGTAGTAGCCGGACCTCCACTAATTTAATATACACTACACGAATTTCGCGTTTATAAATTTAAAGTTACACGTGCTAGCACTATATTTACTGTATTATCAACACATACAATACTCACAAAAAAGCTCTACTATTATTTTGGTCAGCATTCAGTACTTTATTGAAGTTATTAATATAGAAGCGAAGAGGAGACAAGAGAACGTTAATAATTTAGCGTGAATATTTATATCATTTCAAAATCCTACCCCCGGACGCACTTCACGTAAAAAGCTTATTTTCAAATCTAAATTCTACAAATTTTGAATATAACCGTCTCGAAAATTCCTGAAATTTACTCCGGTGTACGTGCCGTATATCCGAAAGCGCTCTAAACCTTCGTGTTTGTCTACGTTTGAAAAACTGTCTGTTTTTAACCAATGATAATATTCTCTGTCATCACAAACCCCGCCTGTACTATCTTCATCTCTGTCTTATGCATGCATGCCTGCTGTCGCGTTTAAAACACCACTTGAGTTATAGAAAATCGATATTGATGACAGCTCATCTCCACTCCACGTGTATATGGTACGTGCGTTTTCAACATCAACGCTTTTATATCTGTCTCTATCTGTAGTATATAACCGATCGTGCATTTCCCTCGCTTTTTAAGAGGTTTGTTAGCCTTGTGGTTTAAACCAAACTGACGATTGAAAATATTTTTATGAAGTCCTATCTTAATACAAGCTCGAATTCTTTGAATGTAACCTATTAAAACGCAGGTGTTTGTTAATTATCGACCGTTTAGCACAAAAATTCTTAGACTTTATATTTCGTCGTATTTGTATAAAACGAACGATATTTACCTTAGAATTAGTGATTTTGTTACGCAATCGCATTCTCTTATGCTTATATGTGCTGGATTAGAATAAATTAAAATTAATTATGAATTTCTATTTGCTTTAAAACTGTTTTTTCTTCATGTAATTTTTAACATACTATTATTAATTATAAAAATACGTCAATACATGTCCGTTTTCCCTAAATGACTCAAATTAATTTTGCGCGTAAATAATTCGTTCTTTTCTATACACAGAGTGGTAGAAATTTTATTGTTTATCGTAGCTATTTGCTTTTGGGAAACACTTTACATGGCATTTAACCATAAGTATATAAAGAAAACCTTAAAACATTCTTGGTATATTATGCAACTAGAGCATAAACGTACTAAATAATACTAAAGTTTTTCCAACCTTGTCAAACAATGAGACACAGAAACATAGGTATTTATGGCATTATACGCATACTTTGGAGATGTTTCTCACTTACATGCTGAATGTATAGTTTCAAACCCTTGTTCAAACTATGCGTTAAACATAATATGTCTCAAACTGAACATTTTATAGTAAAGTTGCAATAATTTTGGAAATAAGGGCATACAAATAAAAATGACAATTCACCCTTGTTATGCAGCTCCGGATAAACGATTTTCCACTGCAAAAAATCGCAGTCTCAAAATATACGTTTTACATATATATATATATATTTATATATATATATATATATATATATATATATATGTATATATTTTTATATATGTATATATATATATGTATATATATATACATATATACATATATATATATATACATATATATATATATATACTTATATACATATATAATGAAATTGTTTATCTTAGCAGAGAACGTTTTTGACGAACAATATTACTATCTAAATTCTTAAAACTAATAGCAGGACCGTAATATAGGTACATTTATAAGTTAATGCAGTTAAACTAAAATGTTCGTTAATTTACTGCTAGTGTAAGGATAGTTACAGATGATTTATTATAAATGCTTGAAAGAGTAATTTTGTTGTAGATAACCCATTGTAAACGTTCCAATCAATTATCTCCTGGACTTAATTCATTTTAACCAGATCCTACTGGAGTTTCTGGGGCTTTGCTAAAAGCTAGATAATCTTAATTATTATGATTGCTTTAACAGAAATATGTCCACTGAAGGAAATTCCCCTGTTAGTAAAATTCACCAACGTTAGAATTGCGAACGCTATTGACTAATTGCATTGACCATTTCGATACCTCGTTATTCAAAGGTTAACTGTATTTATTCAGGTTTGCATGCCACGTTTTTCAATGGACTTAGTCTCAACAAAAACCTTCCTTCCATAAAACAATTCGAGATTATCTTCGGCAGAATTCGGACAAACGAGTTGTGACTGCAAATTGGAATTACTTTTGTTATTTTTCTCTCTATCTAACATATATAAAATTATTTTACTGAAACATTAACTTAAACAAGAGAACTGTGTTTTTCCATTTCTTGAATCAGCGTAATTCAGTATGTGAATTTTCTTCGTTCCAAAACAATGATTTCATAGGCATCAACGTTATACATTACTAATCAAAACAATTGGCTCATAGAACTGCACTAATTTAGAATACGAAGCAAAGATGGTATTATCCTCAACATATAAAATCGCCATAATGATTTTGAAAACTTTTGAATATCAATAATGTAAAATTACAAATATAATCCTTCCTTAAATCAAGAATGCATGTATCTTGAAAATTATATTTCTCAATAGAAATAATCCCAACCCTATTGTTGAAATTTACTAATACGGAAACTATAAATGAAATATGATTATAAACATTTCAAAGGGAAGCTATAAAGTTGACAACAAAAGCAATAGATTTAAAAATATCCACTGAGACATTAAATAATAATATATGTTTAGATCAGAAAAACAAAATTTCATGCAAACAATGAAATGAACTCTATACCGTTAATAAACGGCTTACGAGTAGCATTGGAATTTATAACCAGCAAAACTTAAAAATTGAATATAGCCAGTTGAACGCTAAAATTAAACTCTGAAATTTGATTTAACTTATGGAAGCTGAGATAGTAACTGATGAGAAATTAGAGATTAGCTTTATGAACTATTGCTGTAACGGTGACCCACGTTCAAGGCTAGAAACAATATAATAATGTGAAAATTTGATTCGAAATGCGAAACAACAATGAAGTTTAATACTATAAAGAATTTGATTTGATAAAGGAGAATCTTGCTCGTTTGGAGAATGTGGTGTACCAGTATGTTACGGTATTCCGTGCGTATAAGAAAAAAATCACGTATGCAATGAAAATAACCCGCAACTAAAATAAAGGAATCAGAAGAATGCCGTGCTAACTGCAAAGTCGTAGAGTGGGGTGGACACAATAAAAGAGGAAACCTCAAGAGAGAAAGTTTATTTACAAAACCTTTAATAAAAGATATGTTACAGAAAGAAACTCCAACCTGCGGAGAAAACAATATTTATCCAATATATTTCGGAGAATTTACATACAAAATCTTTGGAAAAATAATTAATACACCCCTTAGTCACCGCAACCTAATTTTTAACTTCAATTCTAGTATTCACATAAATCAAAATTAAAAAAAATAGTTTATGGATTGTTCTGTCACTTGTTTAATACAATTACATAAATACTTTATGTTCATATATAACAAAAGTTAAAAAAAAAACAGATAATTGCAGTGTCCACAATTACTTCTTAAGAGCAACTTTTGATAAGTAACGACCAAGAAAATAGGCAAGAGTAACAAAGGAAGAAAAATTCTCTAACGCACGCAATGTATTGCGCAGCAGCGGTAAAGAGTTAAGTAATAACACCTTATCTAAACAATAATGTAACTCTAAAGTTTTATACCGAAGATTTTATGGACAGCTAAATTTAATCTTATTTTATAATTAATACCCAAACAATAAAAGCTGCCGTCATTAGCACATTCATAACATTAAACCAAAGCAATTAAAATTTACAGGATTGTTTTTACACAAATTTTGTTTATCTCAGTGTGTCTTGAAACAATCACGTAACCATATTTTATATACATAAACTATATTTTATAATATAATCTGATTAAGTAGAATTTCTCACACAATGAAACCAAATATAAACAACATGTTTCTACCTAATTTTCTTTAAAAAAGGTATGATTGCATGGTTATAAATTAATTTTTATCTCAAATTATGAACGTTACTTAAATGAAGCCAAGTATGTGTGCTGACTTACAGAAAACTAAAATACTAATACACAAAAGGAAAATCTGATATATATACACTCTTGGGATTGATGCCTTTAAGAGGCACACTTTCCGACTTCCTATTTTCATCCCTTGAAAATTCTACGACACTTAAACCATCTTCAAAGGAATTCAGCAAAAGAAACACTGCCGCTTCTATCATACGATCGCTTAGATCCCACCATGTTTCGACCCTATTTTATAATGTTGATATTTCAAAGCAGTTACGACTTGTTTTACCAAACTTTCAGCTTACAGATGGAAATCCCTTGGCTATGTTTTGACACTTTCGCACAAAATAATAATGCAATTCTTCAAAATAGTTTTAATTGTTCGGTATTAGAATACGCTTGTAAAAATGGCAGAAGTTCGGAACGTATTTCCTTTGATTCATCAATAATTTCTATTGTTCCAATACGTTTCACCAAAATAGTAAAAATGTTTGTTGACTAATAATCATTTTTAGTCAACTTTTCTAACAAAAGAAATTCCTAAACTTAATGGCTTGACTTCGTACGACTTCTGTCGTGACAAGTCATAAGATGGAATTTCATTTTGAAAAGCAAAAGAAAACTTTTTAATATTTGACATGGCGTGAACTGCTTTACTTGTATCACCTAAAATAACAGTCAGACAGCAATAATCCGAATTGTACCACTTGGAAACTCAGAACGCATTTCAACATATATCGCGTACCGGACTTCGAAACAACGCTCATTTTTATAACGAAAAACTATTATATTCCGTTTCAGTAAGGAATGCCGATGCAGTAATAATAAATCCATTCAAATCGTAACCTCACTTGAAAGCATCTAAGTGTAAGTAATTAAATCACACGAATGGTATTTTTTCCTCGAAACATTCATCTGTCAATCAGAGAACCAAAACAACAAACTAAAATGCACTTGTCTTGAAAAGTCTTTCGGTAAATTCGTACATCAAAACTTATTATATTATTTTAACAAGCAAAACTACGACCAATAAATGGGAAACCCAGTTCAATTTTTAAACAACAACGTGACTAAATACGAGATAAGAAATATATACAACCAAAATTATAAAAATAATGAAGGACGTGTATGATGACTTGCCTATCTTCCCGCATTGAAACTATAGAAACGTAACACAAACCAAATAATAATTTATATTAACTAATGTATAGAGATAAGCGAACCAGACATTTTTAATGGATCAGAGTTTGTGACTAAAAATAACTCGATGAAGCACGTACATAAACTCAATATAAATATTTAAGAAGGCAAACGTTGTTCATAGCAGAAACCTCACATTGTTAATTCCACAACAAAATAGGATAGATTTAAGTATTTAAATTAATTTGAAGTAATTAAATAGCAGCCGTTTAAACTGAAAAGGCAGTCGAATTCGTTAATAAATATTCAAATAACTGTAAATAAACTAGGGGAGGCGAAAATTTAACTAAGTAGGAACGTAAATATTCTAATGTAAGAACTGTACGTAACTAGTATGATCTTTTGATTCTTTTGCAGTAGAAGGTGGCATGCAAACAGGTGTTTCAAAAGGACAGTAACCCGTTTTTTGATGATATTTATGCAGTCTATCGTACTGTATAGTGTATTTTCACTCGTACTTCACAGAAGAGAATTTCCTTTTAGACGTTTTGTGTACCAACTTATATGATTTTTAGACATGGGATTTGTGGAATATCTAATGCATTAAAACCTTTCCCAGTATTTGGAGTATTTGAAATTACGTAATACATAAGAAAATTTAACTAAGCTTTTAAAGACCACTGTTGAATATAGTATCTCATAGTTTCCACCTATAAGCCATGTATTACAATAACAAGGTTACAGCAGACTTGCAGTACACAAAGCTTGAAAATATCAGAATGCTTGAACTTTTGCCTTGAATATTGAGATCAAACGCAATGTGTGTTACATTAAATATAAAACAACATAAAAACAAACTATTTTGTACAACTATTTAAATAGATTAAAATGTTTCTTTTTGTTTCCCAATTGCAACAAAATTATTGGAATTGAATTAGAAGCGTTGCTTATAAAATAAATTATCGTTTATATAGTAAGTGCTTTAAATCATGTAAAAGTGCTTTAAAAAGATTCTATTTATGTTATATTTACAAATTGATGATGCTGAAAGCATGACTAAACTCAAACATTACAACATTAATTACCTTAACTTAATATATTGGTTTCTAATGACAGAAATTTAAGTCAGAGATGCAATTCAAGCGACATTTTCGGAATAACAATGCTAAAATATTCCTAAGCGTTAAACATCACGACGTTATTCTGCTAAACCTAATTAATTAAATTGTAATGACGAAAATAAGTATTAACGATGCTATTTGTCAACTGTTCAAAAACTGGTGATGCTAAAACCATTAAATACTAAATTTCACAACAATATATACACATATGTATACATACATATATATATATATATATATATATATTGCTGTGAAAAAAGGTTGTTTAAGGATGTATTTTATAGCAATGGTCGTTTAGTAACTATAAATTACGATAGGAAGCAGAAAACTGCCTTTATTTAGTAGAAAATTAAGTAATTGGGATAGTTTGTAAATAGTAAGCATTTAACACCCTGTATATAGAGTATAATTAGTTTTAAGTGACGCAAATAAACACACCTTATAACAATAGGACGCATAGTTAGCATAGAAATAGGTAATTCATACATTAGGTAAATAACAAATATTTAACAACCGGTATATAGAACTTCATTAATTTTAAGTAATGCAAACAACGATATTTTTCAGTAGAAGCGCGCGTATTTAGAAAAGAATGATAATAAATGTAATTAAACACGCATTCAAAAGGATTCTAATTAGTTATGATATAATACGGAGATAAGAGATAAAACTTAACAAAGCCTTGTGTAAGTGCGTAGAAACAATTAACATCTTTGATAAAAAAATGCAGTTCAAAGATGCGTAAATAAATAAACATACACGAAAACAGAAATTAAAATTACATCATGTATTTTTGTATAATATGGAAAACGCAATTATTTACTCAAAACAACGTATGGTAGATAACGAAGCATCTGCAGCAAACAACCATTACCAGAAAAGTCAAGTATATTACATCAGAAAACTACTTCAAGTGTAGGAAATACAAAGACCTCATTGGTTAAGATTAGCGACCGACTTGTAAGCCAAACCCACATCCAAGTGGGATCAACCCATATATTATCAGCGAGCAATGATAACAGTGCTCAGTTTTAACTCAACAAGGCTAAGCTACGATACTCTGAATCGAAAAGTCACGGGTAATAATATTTTAATAGTGAATTGTATAGTAACAGATAAGTGATACAAATATGAAGAATTCTTTTGCCGATTAACGGCTTCGAGGGTGACGACAATAATTTGAGGCTGAGATGATAATAGATTCGAGTTGATAAAAAATACAAATGGGTGTATAATAAATTCAAATATAAAATTCGAGGGTGATGACCATAATTCGAGGCTGATGACAATAATTTAAATGTGTGGATAGATGTAATAATTTGAGGCTGATGACAATAATTCGAGATAGATGTAATCATTTTGAGGCTGATGACAATAATTTCGAAATTCAAATGGGTGTATAATAAATCCGAGTGTATGGATAATCTTAGTTGGTTGATAATATTTCAAATGTGTTGATGACAATAATTCTGAATTGATGTTGGTTGATAATAGATGGTATAATGATTTAAATGCATGGAAAATTCTAATTGATGGTATAATATTTTAAAGCGTCGATAATTTTGGTACAATTTTGAGTTGCGAGAATCGATAAAGAAGCACAAAGTAAGCAGAGCAGGTTAGATCTTATTAGTTTTAAGACATTTTTTCTATTTGAATTTGAATATTGAATTTGCTTAATTAATATAAAAGTGTAACAGAGTCAGCAACAAACTTTGCATACGTTAAAAGTATGTAATATTATAAAGGGGTTTAGAACGTTCCAGGCTTATTTGGTAAAAAGAGTAGTTTTTGGTGACTTTAGATTGATTGCAAAGCAGATAAATTTTGGGATAAATAAGACTTATAATATTGATTGATTGAAACGTGTATTTTAATATTTTTCAAAACCTGTACATAATATTTCTTTTCATTATATGGAATTAATTAACTTCATTTTATAATTCAAACAAAGAGGTATTCGTAAAGGGGTAAAAGAGAGAAAAATTGATCATCGTATCGTTGTGCACTCTGTGTAGAATAATAAAAGCTAGCCGTGGCAAAAAAATAAAATTAGTGGGAGTGAAATTTGATTAGGAAAACACAGAAAGGTGGAGTTAAGTAAGAAAACGCCATTGACACCAAGTACGGCGTTATCATATCAATATATATATATATATATATATATATATATATATATACATAAATTGCTGTAAATATGTACTTATATGCGTCGAGACGTTGGGAGCCAACAAAAGATGCTTTATATAAAAACAAGATCTGCTGTGAATTATCACCTGAAGATGTCCGTATTGTCTTCCTAGCAAACAACGAAACTCTAAAATCAAAATTAGAATATTATCAAATATTCAGTAATAAGCAAATAATAATAGTAGCTACATCTACAAACATCTTTCTTCGACACTTATTATCCAAAAAGCTTACATACACACAAGCATTAAAATCTAGAAATGCAGTTTACAATTTAAGTCTAAAAACAACATATTAGTATGGGGTTCACACAGTTCTTGCTTATAATTAGTAATTCCAAAGCTTTTCTTATGTGACTCACCATGTAAAAAAAATTTTTTTTTGAGAGGGGCTGGATAATTGGAATACTTTTGTTTAACTCGTTTAATAAATGTAACTAATCAGTGGCCGTTAAATAAAAAAAGAAAACCTTTTGTAATGGACAAATTAACTCGAAATATGACCTCTAAAAGTCTTAAATTATCCATTCACAAAAAACATCTATATGCCAAAATGCGATACAAATTTAACCTACTTAAAATAACTATGGAGCGCGATTGTCTTTCTAAAGATTTAAAGGAAGATATATTGCATTCTTTGTCAAAATTGGTTGATTAAATTTCCATGCCGTTTCATTTTTAAATGCATTTTACCAATGACAACAATGAAAACTATACCACGCTTTTCCACTACGTATTTTCCTATTCAAATACATTTGAAAATCATACACTGTTTTTTCATGTTGTATTTTTCTGTTTAAGTCTATCGTACTGGCATATACTTCCTTAAAACTAACTGTGGTGTTTTACCTCCGATCAGAGTTCTTGCAATTTTAATACAATTTTACTTTAGATGTCGTTGATTATATTGTATAACTTTTAAATATATCATTCTTGTCAAACATTTTAAACGTCTAGAGTCACTAACGTGAACTTGAACATAATTCGCAGTTGACCAATAAACGGACAGTCGATTATTGATCGTCGTTTTCGATTATTTACCGCTGTTATAGTATAATCTTTACTACGTCACAATCTCTTGAAAAATCGTTAAGCTACTGGTTGACCTGATTCATGCAGGCTGACGCAATTTTATTGAAAATGTTGTCAATTGATGCTTCATGCTACCTAAATAGCTGTCAGTTTTAATTTATTAGGTTGTAAAAGCAGTTCCTTAATTGGTATCCTTACTGAATAAATGTGAAATACTTATCTGTAAGCCGGTTATCACGTGCTATGTTATCTAATTTATTAGGTCGTTAAAAGTCTTGTCGTTCTTACAATCTGGTTAACTAAGGTGTTAATTTATATTATCTGTCACCTGTTCATGTACAGTTGCTAATTTATGGGTTTATTCTCGGTACCGATAAATTAACTAAAATTTAGAAAAATCTGAAAAATGAAATGCAGAAAATATACGATCTATTCGTATTAAAGATGCTTTTAATGAAAAGAAGCTTTAGAAATGATCTCGGCGTGATTTTAAATAACGCTTTCGGGAAGCGTATCTTGATGTTTATCTTACGCAACGCGTTTTGAATTGCATTTCCATTGCTACTATTTAGTGGAGGACGTAGGACGTACTTATTTAGAACGCGTTTTAAATGGGATTTATTATCAAGGGATGATTTGTATTTACGCCAATTTTACTTACACACTATTTGTAGATACCATTAAAAAAATTTGCCCGTTTTTTTTTTAGTTTTGTTGTTTCATGTACAGAATATGGTTCTCAGTGACCTTTATATGGCATCTTATCACATTATCAGTATATATATACGTAAAAAGTAATTTTGACATAAAAGGTCTAAACGTCAACTTACAATAATTAATTATAAAGTTGCAAACTTATATTAAGAGCGCTTGGTGTTTGATAATGCGTTTTATATTAGTGAAACTGATGAACATTTTATGCACATTTTCTATTCGTTTAGCATCGGAAGTTATTAATAGACTAGACGCATTTGTTCAAACTGTAAATCACATTAATGTAAAAAGAGCCACAGAAATGTTAACATTATGTAAAGGTTCAAATTCATATTAACAATGTGCTAATACTAAATAGTCACGTAGGCTAATTAAGTTGGTCGTATAAAACCAACTGCTGTGATATGGCGTCATCGAAACAAATTTGTTATTTACACACTGTGATATTACCAATTAATAGAAAATTAAAATTACTGGAATGTACCTATAATGACGTCGAATTAAGAATAATCAAAGAGTTTAACGAATAGAACCCTCGCGCATCGGTCAGGGCGTAGTACGTGCCTTTTATCAAGTTTACCACGAAGTGTGGAATGAGATTGATGTGTAAATAAACCAAATACTATAAGTAAGAGTAGACTTACCTTGAGAGGAATAATTTTTGCATTTTAGTTAAACCAGTTAAGATTTAAAAAAATTAAATGCTACAAAAATAAGTAAGAATGAAAATATTTTATTTGAAAAGTGTAGTTTAAGTGAGTTTGTCTTGGCCGATTTAAAAACGTAAGTGAATCTACATGTTTGAATTTTTTGGCAATGGGATTGTTAGGGCTCTAAGTATTACTGTATGCATCTAAGTATCACGGTTGTAAGCATTCTAAGCGCAACTCTAATATTTCAAAATAGCTTTCAGTTGAAAATTTTAAATATTACTGCAAATATTTCTTCAAGTACTAATGTTTTCATAACTTTTCTGGATCATTTCTAACTTTTCTGCGAATATAAGTTTTAACTTATTATTTTGGTACTGCTGAAAATGAATTTGCTTTGAAGTGGGTTTCGGATTTGAATTTGGTGTCTGTTTTGAGTAATTTTGTTTGAAAATCAATCCTTGGGAGTTGATTATCTGAAAATAATTTAAAACTACCGTAATTATATAATTTTAATTATAATTATAATGTGAAATCATGTAGTTGTAATATTTAAGTAATTCAAATATTTATTCAGGAAATTATTTATACGAAAGAGCAACTACGCATTTTTGTTCTAAGGTATATTATTATGAAGAAATAAACTCGGGGATGAAAGTACAAATGTCAGTGTATGTCAAGTGTAAGTTGATAATTTTGTGAAGTTCTTGTATTTTTTTGTGATTTGTTTTGCAGTCTGGTTTTAGTTTACTATTAATATGATTTGCAAGTACTTGTAATCTCGAAATTTTTTGTAAGGCTTAATATACCAATTTATTCAAGTCGAAAAGAATTGATGTTCTACGAACTGAAGTAGTAGAATTGGTTTTCTTGATTTAATTAGGAAATTTTGAGACTCCTAGATAGGGACGTTACTACGAGGACAGTAGAAAAGAAAATTGGCGCACAACGTAAAGGCTGGACAAATAATCGTTAGACTTCCAACATCACAGCAGAGAATTAACAGCATAACCTAGGGGCTCTACAACATCCAATATCGTCATAATATATATAGCTGTGCTCTGTGGCTGATTCTAAATGACACCGACGTTGGACCTCGAAAAAAGTGCTGTGGTCTGAAGCTGCTCAACTTTGGCAGCTAAAAAATTCTGTGGACTGAAGTGGTTAATAAAAACGTTGCCCTATTTATTTTTGCTAGCTCAATTTATATGGAACCACTAGAATCTGACATCAGACTTACAATGACGCAAAATTTTTAACAAACAATATCTTACACATAATCTCTAAAAGAAAACTGTCATACAAATCTAAAAAATCTAAAGGTAGAGTCCAAAAATTTGCAACAACGGTTTTAATTTACAAATATTATTTTCAATCTAGCAAAATACAGTTTCTGAGTGATTACTCAAAGTGCTAATCACGATGAACACACTCAAATTTTAAATTTATTTTACTAGCAACTCCTTAATTATCTTTTTGTATGTACAAAATTTGTTCAAGTAAGACAGATAACTCAATGTCCACTGTTTAGAATAGGATTCTAAATGTATCCGATCAGTTAGGTTTAATAAAGTTTCGTATATAATGTCTCACCTTGTTACATTCCAAATTTTGAGATGTACAGTTTTAATTATGTGAATAAATTCCCGCCATTATTTCAAATAAACTTGTTAAATTTCCGTCATTTCGGACAGTTGCGTCGGAGCACAGGAATGCGCAGGCGCGGAGTGGGTAAGTGCGCGGTTTGGACAGGTCATGAGAGGATTAGCCAACGAGACGTCGAAGAGACACGTTTACCTGTGTCGTTCCTTTGTTTTTCTCTTTCAGAATGTAGGTTTCCCTTTATCCCTACTTTCTATCGTTGCCTTCATTTTATTCCTTCGTCCTGCCTACAAACAGAAGAAGAGGGAAAACGTTAAATTTGGTTTCAACGAGGGCATGAGGTAATCCACACCCAAACGAGATACATGGAAATCAACATGGCCCCTGAGCAAGGATGACCGCAAAATCGTGAAAAGTTCCACATTTTTGGGTGAGTGCTTTTTATCTTTTTTAGGGTGCATCTTGTATCATTGTAAACATATTTGGCATGCGATACAATTTGACACGTAGTTATGTCGTAATATCTTTGTTGGGCAACAATGTGAATGTGGATAGTATCCGTGTTGCCAACTTTGGAAGTGGCTCTGAACGCGTGACGCCGGGGTTGTAACAGTTGCGTCGGAATTATAACAACCTCACCGACGGTTTGCGACTCTTTTTTAAATCGCGCTATCAACTTGTACACACTCTACTCTAATTTCAAATATTAGCCAAAAATACTCTTATCATAGACCTTAACTAATAAATAGAAATGTCTCATTCTTGTCAGACAATATAATTTTTTTATTCTTTGTAAATCGTGTAGGTCGTTAATCTTGTCTCTGTTTGGCTCATAATCATCCATCCATGTCTAAATCGTTTAAATTGTTAAAATTTTTCCACTAAATACCATTCAACATCAAAATTGCATTCCCAATGTGTACGCTTATATTCAAATTAAAATTTTATCATGCAGCAGTCGATCACTATTTGTTCATTTTGCGTACTTCCAATTACTCCTTTTACCTCTTGAACATTTGAAACACTTTCCCGTCGCTCTTTCAATAAGTTCACTACTATAATTGTAGAATTCTACTACGTGATATATTATCACTGTTTCAATGGCGTCGTGACATTTTAATAGCAACTCATAAATTGCTTATTAATAACCTCCTTGATCCGCTTCTAATTGGTTATATAGTCGAGCCTTCGTGTTATGTGATGCATCTAGAATAATCTACCGAAATTTAGACGTTATTTCAAAGTTCTCAAGGTGCTAGAAATGAGCTAGTCTTTTTACGTCAGCATCGAGAAGATAATGAATGATGTCAACTTCAGAAATCTGTCGTTCTAATAGCCTTAAGCTGCTAACCAATTCCATTCACTACGCGTAATCTTATCAACCTTCAAGACTTATGGTTCCTAATTGGGAATATGTTGTTTATCTTCTTCCATGCTACTATTGGATTTTTCTAGAAGTTTAATGCACGCGTTTTTCAATTAAAATACACTTTCCGTATTTCTTTGAATATCGTCGGGCATTTTAAATGAATATGTCTATATACTAACGCAATTAAATATTATTCGCACTTTTTATATAATACGAAATTTAATACGCTTTAAAAACGTTTGTTTTCCTCTGAACATAAACACAATTAAGTCAAATTTTTAATAATATTTATGCATTTACGCAATTGAGTACCTATTGAATAGTCCTCTTTAAAAAAACGTCCTTCGGTGCGGGAAATATAGCATTATTCTTATCTAAGACAAATTTTTTCGTCACTAAGAATGCATTTAAAGTTTAATATACTGAGCGCTTAACCAATATGTTTTGCTATACAAACAAATAAATATTTACATAATTTGAGCTTTTTTACATTTTTAGGGTTCCGTACTTTATAAGGTATAACGGAACCTTTATAAGATCACTTTCGTGTCCGTCCGTCCGTCTGTTACAGAGGTTTTTCTCGAAAACTATGTAACGTAGGAATTTGAAATTTGGCACAATGCTAGGTCTTTATGGCACGCACATATATCGACAGTCAGAAAATAAAAAAATATACTTTTAGATTAAAATGGCGAGGGTTAATTCGGTCAAAAGAAAAAAGTTTTAATAAATATATCGTATGAGGTATCATTTGAAAGAGGATTCTAAAAGGCTTCTAAAATATTTTTTTTATAATTTTCGGTCCAGTAGTCTTCATGATATAGCTCAAAATGTGCCAGAAAGACAGTTCCCCCCACGTTCTTCTACATTTCCAAAGCTAAAATTTTGATTTTAATAGGGATAGTAGCTATTGAGTCATAGATTATCATAAAACTGCAGGTTTTTTTGACAGTGTAATAGTTGATGGGAAAAATTTTTTTAAACACAGTAATAGACAACGTATTTACTAATGTACCAGTACAATGTGGGACAATATATTCATTTTTTAAATATCACAATCAAATTTGAATATACATAAAAAATAAAAACAGCTTAATTTGGTTTATTGGTGCGGAACCTAATAATGCGAGCTCGGCTCGGTCTTGGCTAACTTTTCTTAATCCGTTCGGGTTTGCGGCGTTGTATGTTTATAAAATGATGCTAGATGACTTTTGATGATTCTAATCAGTTCAGTGTAAATATATTTACGTGTGTGTGTGTATATATATATATATATATATATATATATATATACATATATATTGATGTGATAGGGAGATCACAAGAAGTCATTGAACGACAAATTCTACAAAAACCATCCCAAAAAGAAGAAAAACGCAAATAGGAAAGTTTCCCTATATTTAATTTTCTTTTCTGTATAAACTTAAGCGTATTCCATTAGCACATAAAATAAGATTCCCATGCAAAAACATACCATTTAAAAAAAACAAAACGCTGTCTTAAAGAATACTTTAGTATTACTTCATTAATCCGTCTGTAAATATTCCCTAGAACTTCATTTCGTTTACCGTAAAATAAATCTTATTGCATTTATAAAGCATAAGATTAAACCCTCAATAACTACATAATTAAATTACGTGTATTGCATTTATTTTAGAACGAAAGGATTGTGAAACGGATATAAAATGCAAACACAAAAGCTATTCATTTCAGCCGTGTAAATATAGAAATACTTTGTAATAAGTTATCATTGTATCTTCGTTAAAGCAAAGCATATTTTCCGTATGTAGATATATCGTTTAAAACAAAAATAAAATATTCATTCTTGTTAAAACTGCCACTTCATGAGTTTTCAATAAAACGTTTTTTTTTCAATAAATTTAAATCTAATTAATCCTAGAATTTTTGAGTGTCTACTAGAAATGTTTTAAAAGCCATTAAATAAACTATTTAATTTTGTATCATTAAATAAACGCTCCAATTCAAAAAACGCGCTTCTACCGAAAAGCTATAAAAGATATAATAAGTGTTTTATTAACTCTACGTATTACAGAAAGAAAGAGATATCAGCAGTTCGGTTCGCTTATTAGCAAATTTTACGACCACAATAACTTTACACAAACAGCTCATTAAAATGCAAAATCAGCGTAATTGTTACACCATCCATGATTTATCCTCGGAAACATAATCTAGAATAGAATGGAAAAATGACTTATTTAGAATTTTAGTGTATAAGACGGAATGAGTTAATATTTGGTCATTCAGTAATTCGTTTATCATAACGACATGCAACATATACGTTGGCGTTCCACGAGCACCATAGAACTTTGCATAATTATGTAATTTAATTATATTGAAAAATACTAAGAAAACTCAAAAATCCTTGACATAAATCATCTTGATACAAGAGCAACTGCTAATTTTAATGTATTAAAATTAAATACACTTTGCAAGCTGATATTTCTACGTTAACACTAATTGGAAATGAAGATTCGAAATGGAACCAGGAAGTATTCAATGCCGTTAATTACAATGGAATATATTTTATAAGCGTTATAAAGCAGTATTTGACAATACCAATTGCAAGTATAATGTTGTTTCCTTTTTGAAACCTAATAGTAAATTAAGCTAGAATGAAATTTTAATTTTATAAAAATTAGTTGTCAAGGAAATAATTTTCAGCAATTTTTAAAGTCAGAGTTTGAAGCAATTTAATTTTTACTATTCCCGTCCATGACAGAGATTTACGAGAGAGACGAACTTTTCACTCTTGACAACTAAGCCTGATTTACATATCTTACATGAATTGGTCTTACACTGTTCACATTGGAATTGATTATTGCGATCGACAGTGTACGTAATCAAATTGATAGTCGTTTTTTAAAATTCCTGTGTTTCATTTCTTTGATAAAATTTACAACATATTTTCTGCTGTACTAGCCAGGCAAGGAAAAGGACACGGTAAAATAGTAATTTCATATTTGCTTTTGCATATATATATATATATATATATATATATATATATATATATTATTACTGTGATATTTGGGGGTTGAGAGGGTGTTATTTTTCATTTTAAAACTTACTTGGCATTCAGCATGTAAAAATACATCAAATAACTCTTTTAAAGTAAATAGTTTAGAATGTATTAATTTTTCAATAAATTTCAGGAAGGTAAAATTTAAATTTCATAATCTTTCAGATAATTATTCAAAAAATATAACGCATAATATACTAGAAACATCCAGTGCATAATACGGCATTTAAATTTCAGATTTTCAAACACAAATTTAACTTTCGTATTGAATTACAGACAAGTTGGTAGCAATATTTCGAAAACCTTTCAGCTCGATTTTTCTTGTATTATTAGGGGAGATTAGACTTAAACAAAACAACCGCAAATCCAGGTAGTTTAGTTACAGACGTCAATTAGTGGGACGAAAAACAGATTTATGACTTCCAAAAAGGGCGTAAAACATGAGTATAAGCAGAATTGGATGGGGTTAGCGATCGTTTGTTATACAAATATTGCAAACTAGGTAACAGAAAAAGGTGATTTGAGTGCGTAAGTAAAAGTGAAATGGAGATAACACGTGTTCGTTAGAGGTGTAGATTAGATGTTAGTTGTTGTTAACTTGGTGTAAATACGGAGGCTGTTTTGAGTATCGATTTTTAGAAATACTACGAAAACTTTAGTACACGTGCGGGTTGTTGTTCGTTACCAGTAATTTTCGGCGAAGTGTTTTTAAAATTATGTAACTAAAAGTGGCAGAATTGTTGTGAACGTTTGTTGTAAGTGTGAGGCGGTTTGTGAAAGGCAAGAATTAGGCCCGAGTGATTTCAGAAATTGTAGCAGTCGTTGGAGGTGGGGAACTTAAATATAAACAGCTGCAGTTTGATTAGAAATTCTCATAATTTTCAACGTTCTTGCGCTTTTAGTCTATTAGTATACTACGACTTTCAGACACGGATATGCTTATACGATTGCATAATCCTTTGAACTACGATAAACGCTTTTAAGTAAAAGCAATTTGATTTTATTTTGCACTTATCGCAAAAATAATGCAAGAGTTAGATTAAGAAGTGTGTTGAAGCCTTATTACTTTTTCTTTTGTTAATTGGATATTATATGGTGTACATATTGAGCTCGAAATGTACTGTTAAAGGCGCATATTAAAGGGGATGTATGTAATTTGTAAATGAGGTGAGAGAAAGAGAGAAAGAGGAGACTAATTTTGTTTTGTGTTATATATTCAATTTAGTTGGAGTGTAAATAATTGTTGTCTATTTCCATAAGCAGAATTTTTTGGGTAGATAGTTTATTTTCTGAAAAATGAGCAAAAAGCCGTGGCACATTTTATAAGCAAAGGTCTCAGTACGGAGCGAAGAAGATCGCAGTAATGACGCCCAGTTTAAGGGCTTTTTGAATCTAGGAGCCGTAGTAATTAATGGCGCCCAAGTCGTGGGGCGGACGTAGTAATACATATACAAAGTAAAAAAGAATTAATGACAAGTGACTCAAATTCAACTACGAGGGCATCCTGTCGACACGTTTCGCCCCAATTGGGGCTCATCAGGACAAGAGTAGCAAAGTTGTAATATTTAATACAGACACATTATGGGAAGTACAGCATCATCTAGCTCACAATTTGTGTCTTCGTGTCGTTTCACCTAACATCGCAGGTTTTAGCAACAGTAGGCACGGAGAAGCCGGCTATTAATTTAAGACTCATTAAACTTACTTCTCTTTTAAATTATTACTTTTGGCTAAGGAAAAAGGCAGTTGAGCCGGATCTCATCCGTGCCGACTGTTGCTAAAACCTGCGATGTCAGGTAAAACGGCGCGAAGACTCAAATTGTGAGCTAGGTGATGCCGTATTCCCTATAATGTGTTTGTATTAAATATTACAAATTTGCTACTCCTGTCCTGATGAGTCCCAATTAGGGCGAAACGCGTCGACAGGATTCCTCGTGGCTGAATTTGAGTCATTTGCCATTAATTCTTTTTACTTTGTATTAATTTAAGACTTATTAAACTTACTTCTCTATTAAATTATAACTTTTGGCTATGGATTTTCTAATTATTTTCAAACAAATTTAATGAGATATGAGTAAACGGGCTCCACATATTACCCTACATTGACTGTACACTGGAGTATGGTGAGCTCATAATAACCCAGTTTATTTTGTATATGCCTTTTACCTTGCATAAATTAATACAAAAGTTATAGACCCGTTTACCCCTTACAATCCAATTTATATTCAGAATAAAATCTAGTAAGTTTTAAATACACCCCTTTTCAATATTTAAACCCCAATAAATTGTCCAGTACATGTATCTTTTCCAATAAGTTTATATAACCATAAATAAACCCCAATATTCACTCACACAGCACCAAAATTTCACAAAAGTTTATCAGACAACAGAAATTTGAAATAAATTACCTGGAGAATGCTTCAGGCTCCCATTCCTTCGACGACGATCACCAGAACCCCTTGGCTTCGTGACCATGCGCAGTGATACTCAGCTATTCACAGACAATAACCCCAATTGCGAGCAAAGCGCCTCGTTTCAAAGTTCCATTGCATATCAGCCTACACTCCTGGTTGCTTGTGATGCTTAAGCACATATATTCTGCTTCCATTTATTGATTTTCTAGCTTAGTGTAGTAGTAGCCAGACCTCTATTAATTTAATATACACTACACGTATTTCGCGTTAATAAATAGAAAGCCACTACTAATAATTTACACGTGCTAGCACAATATTTACTGTATTATGAACATATCTAATACTCACATAACAAAAACTCTACTATAATGTTGGTCTATCGTAGTAAAGTAGTATAAAAGCGACGAGAAGACAAAGAGAAACCCTTAATAATTTCCGTTCAGTATTTATATTAGTTCAAAATGCTACCCCCGTACACACTTCACGTGAAAAGCTTATTTTCAAATTTAGATTCTACAAATTTTGATACAACCGTGTTGAAAATTCCTGAAATTTACTCCGTCTACGTGCCGTACGGATCCGAAATCGCTCCTACCTGTC
This sequence comes from Platerodrilus igneus, assembly GCA_036346225.1. Taxonomy (NCBI): domain Eukaryota; kingdom Metazoa; phylum Arthropoda; class Insecta; order Coleoptera; family Lycidae; genus Platerodrilus; species Platerodrilus igneus. The sequence continues at coordinate 935,746 of JARFIW010001036.1, forward strand.
GCGTTTGTCTACGTTTGGAAAACTGTCGGTTCTTAATCAATAATAATATTTTCTGTCGTCATAGAACTCCGCCTGTACTATCTTTATCTCTGTCTGATTCATGTCTGCTGTCATGTTCAAAACCCCATTTGAGTTATAGAAAATCGATATTGCTGACAGCTCATCTCCACTCCACTTGTATTAGTACGTGCGTTTTCAATTTAAACGCTTTTATTTCTGTCTCTATCTGTAGTATATAACTGATCGTGCATCTCCCTTGCTCTTTAAGAACTTTGTTAGCTTGTTATTCAAACCAAACTGACGGTTGAAAATATTTTCTATGAAGTCCTGTCTTAATATGCTCATAATTTCGACAAATGTAACCTTTTTTAAAAACGCAGGTGTTCGTTAATTATCGACCGTTTACCACAACAATTCTTAGATTTTATATTTTGTCCTATCAGATGCAACTGACGTTTGCTTGTTACAACGAACTTTTGCCTTGGAATTATAGATTTCCTTCCCCTAGTGGGGTTTCTTATGCTTTTACGTGTTGGAAAAATAAATTATAGTTAATTATGCGTATTCTATTTGTTTTAAAACTGTTTTTCTTTATGTACTTTTAACCTTTCAATCATTAATTATAAAAATACGTCAATGCTTGTCCGTTCTCCTTAAATGAATTAAATAAATTTTGCGCGAAAATGATTTGTCCTTTTCTCTATACAGGGTGGTTGAAATTTTATTGTTTACCCTAAATTTAGCCCTTTGAATCCACAACATATATATATATATATATATATATATATTTATATACAGTTATATATACAGTTTGATTGTATAACGACCTTGCTTGTTATAATTTATTTAAACGTTAGCAGGCTCTAGGTCAGTTGGTTAAAAAAGCCTACTTCTTTTTATTACCTAAGCTTTTGATTTATTTCAAACTTTTATCAAAGATATTACAAAAATTATAAAAACGTTATTACGGGTGTTAAATATAGTAGATACTAACTAAATTGAGGTTATATATAAATTGGAATCATTAATAAATATAAAATAAATAAAACGTGGAAAATTTGAAAATTAAGTTTTTGGTTTATATGCTCTTTTATAATTTTGAGAAGTGTCATGTATTTAATTTATTTGTTTTTCATCATTTGATACAATCGACCTTATTATAATGAATTAAAGTTTAAACATTCCTTGCGTGTGTGGGAGTGTGTGATTTTGTTTATAAGGGTGTGTGAGTGTATAAACGTATGTGTGGTTGGATGTGTATATGTTTGTGTATTTAATGTCTCGTTATGTGTATGTCGGTAGTCAAAATAAATTTATTTTTGTTTAAAATAAATCAGAAAAGTATATATATATATATATTTTATATATATATATATATATATATATATATATATATATATATATATAGAGCGTAGTTTTTCAATATCTGTTCTTTATTGATAGTATCAGTACTTTTAAATATATGACGCATTTCTACAAATTCTGTTTTGGATCGTTTATTTTCAATTCGTAGTATTTTTGGTTATCAATATCTGTTTGATGCTTTTTTTAAATCAAAAACAAATTTATTTTCACTATTGACATACACATAACCGGACAGTAAATAAACACATACACACCCATCCTCACATGAGCGTATATATACACACGCGTATATACACACTCACGCACACCCACACATGCAAGCAATGTTTAAACTTTAATTGGCTATAAGAAGGCCGATTGTATCAAACAATGAGAAACAAATAAATAAAGTATATATGACATTTGTCAAAATTATGAAAGAATTAAATGATATAGCACATAATTCAAAAATCATAATTTTTAAATTTTATTTATGTTCTACATTTTATTTATTTTATATTTATAGATGACTTCAATTTATATATAGTTCCAATTTTGCAAGTATTTACAATATTTAATGCCCCTTATAACGTTTTTATAATTTATGTAGTATCTTTGATGAAGTTTGAAATAAACCGAAAGCTTAGATAATAAAAAAAAGTACGCTTTAGTAACCAGCTGAATTATTATCTGCTAACGTTTAAATAAATTATAATGAGCAAAGTCGTTATACAGTCAAACTACTAAGAAAATATGGGTTTTCATCAACCAACAACCAAAACTAATGGAGTCAATACTACCATACTCCTAAAACGTTGGGTTATACGTACCCTAAAATTGACATAATAATAAAAAAATTTTTGCAATGCAGAGAAAAAAGCATCTTTTCACAATATAATCCAGAAACACTGATGAATCTGTAGCGCAACTAGGGTCGGTTAGATGGGTCACCAGGCCCAATTATTTAAATTATCGTCGAAAAAAACGCCGTTTTGTTGAGAACACTGCGTTTGAAGAGCTTAGTTTGTTTACATCAAGAATTCACATTGCAGAATACATCAAGAAACAGGCAGATAATACAAGACAGTAAATAATCTTCTTGCTTTAGAAATAAAATTCAATACTTCTAAGAGGTTGTGGGTTCCTGTAAAGCTTTACTATCTGCATCACCTCATAAGATCGTTCCTTCTTGGAAAATCATAGTAAAACCTATTGTCCCCAATGTCGAATCTCTTGCGTATGTAGAATATACTTATCCTTTTTAGAGCTTAGAGGTTGCTATTCCGTGCATCTATTGTAGAAAGATAATGTTTACGTATCTTGTAACGCTAAATACTGTGAGAATTTCATTCAACGCTGACACCTGCTTTTTTAAAAGTAGCAGATTACAGATAACAAATTCCTTGAATCGAATGAAAAGAAAGTGCTTTAAAAATGAGTGTTCAGTAAAATGATTGCAAACAACAATGCCATAAACTCTGGAATAATCACAAACAAACAAACCCTTATTAGATTTTCGTAGGATCAATCTCAAAATTTCTAAAGCTGAGGTTTCGCAGTGTGTAATAAGTATGATACTTATGGAGATAAGAAATACGACAAACTTCTAATCTGTTTAAATCCGAATCAAAAGACAGCAATAAATCAATAAGGTAGTAGGTACCCTGGAAAATTTGGTTTTAACAAAGAATAAAATATTTCATAAAATTGAACAATGCACAAAATTCGTTTTAGCAAATTTATCACCATCACCCACAATAACAGACTACAAACTGTTACAAATCTTAAAACTGACCAATACCTTATGATCGTTTTAATAAATTTACCTCCACCATTTGGGTTATACCGGGATAGGTTAAATTATATTTTGTATTTTTATTTATATTTTCTCCTACCACTTAGATACTCGACATTTCATGTATGTATATCTAATATCGAAAGGAAAAATATTTTGTGTTTTGTTTATCGTTTAAAGGTACTAGTGCTGGTATGAATTTAAATTCTAAGAAGCTATCTGGATGGCAACGCAAAAAGAATAAGGCATTTAAACCGGCAACCCTAGGCCTCACTTCCTTAATAACATTTTTTCGAAGGAAAGAACTATATATTATATTAATATCTTATTTCGTGTCATTTCTTGATTATAATAGCCGAGTGTGTTTCGATCACATTAACATCATTGTCCGATGGTAAAATATACTTGTTTAAATGTTAGTAGCCTAATATTTTTAATGTATATTGATGCAATACATTGAATTTTTAAATAAAAATAGTTGTTGATAACTTATATAACAATTTTGAGCTAAAATTTCAACAGTTCAATGTAAAAATTATGTTTGTGATATTTCGTATTTAATAATTGTGTGAAAGTGAATGCATACCAATTTTTTCACAAAAAAATAACTATATTTTTACAATGTTCCAGGCGAAAAGTCATTTTTAAAAAGTTAGTTTGAAAAACGGTTTTGGTTGGTGTATTTTCTTCGGTGTAGTGACATGTTTTGCCATATTTATTTTTTTTTTTTAATAAAACGCCCAGTACTGATAGTGAGTCTCATAAAAATTGATCCAACCCAAAACTAAGTATTGACAATTTCCACGAAGGTACTGAAAAATAAAGTCACATGAAAATTCTCCCACGCATGTCCTAATTGTTTTTTTTATTTATATACAAAATTTAGACTTCAAAACGACAAAACGGTTGTAAAAAATTCTCTATAAGCTGTTGAAATTGAACAAAAGGGAAATAAACACATTTAATCGCAATTTTAAACATAGTTCTTTTTAGCAAAGCAGGGTTTGCTTTTCGCGGTCGTCGGGAACCATTAGTTTATACTTAAAATCACGAAAATGTTTTAGAATTGTTGCGTTTTTCATCGAAATATGATCTAACATTGGCAGAATACTTTCCAATAAAAGTGAAGGTACCGCAAATTATCTGAGTTGGAATATTCAAAGGGAAATTTAGTATGACTCCGAAATTATTGCTTAAACTAAATTAGCAGTGCTATCAAAGATGTGCGATACTTTACAGTAATTGTTGATTCTACTATTGACCTTAGTAAAATCGACCAATTTCTTTTTTTGTTAGTCGTGTTGAAAGAAATGGATTTGCAATAGAAGAGCTTTTGCTATTTGATGATATAAAGAGTTCATTATCTGAAGTGTTTTTAACCAATTATTTAAAAATTTTAAAAACTAGGTTTGGACATTAAAAATTGACGTGGTCAGGCGTATGATACCGCGGCAAATGTGCCAGGTCATTTGTCTGGCTTACAACAAAAAGTTAAAGAAATGCCCCCTAATGTATATCCACTGTGTTGCTCGCCGATTAAATTTAATTTTAGTAGATGCGATATCAGAGTCATTAAGCCCCAAAAAATTTTCGTTTGCTTAGAAAGTATATATACATTTATATCTAGTAGTTTACCGCGATTACATGTCTTTGAGGATGCTCAAATGAAACTACATAAACAAATAAAAACCGGATTAAAAAGACTAAGTGACACTACATGGTACAGTCACCATAACGCTGTTTGTGCATTGAAGAAAAGTCTTAAAACTGTTATAATCGCTCTGGAACAAATTTAAGAAGTCCAATTCTTTACTACACAAAAATTATATCAGAATGTAATAAACTTTTGACTCAAATTAATACGTTTGAATTTATTTTAATGTTAATAATTTGGGAAAATCTATTAAACAAATTAATTACTACTTTGTCGATATATCTTCAAAAAGCAAATATCAATTTAAGCATTGCTTCAAATATGATTAAACTTAGTATAACCAATATTAAATAATTGGGAACTATGTTAACTTTAATATTTATGAAATTGAAACAAGTACGTTTGCCCGATCATGTGAAATTGACGAATCATATCAAGAAACTCCAGTTTGTTCACGAAAACGTTTTTATGACAAACAATCTTATGATGAATCCCACTCAAGCAGCAGACAAAATGTCAAAATTAGGAATTATTTTATGATAATAGACAAAATTATTGTAACTTTTGATGTACGGTTTAGAGACTTTATTGAGAAAGCTATACTATTTTCATCTTTAGAACCTAGTAATTTTACAGATGAAGATAACCAAATTAAAATCCTAAAGGTCTTAATCTTGTTTTATGAAACTGACTTGGTCGATCCGCGGAGTATTATAGAGGAATATGTATACTTGAAAACATTATATCTAGAGCTATACTCTAATACCAATAACGCGGATAGCAGCAACAGTCAACCAAAAATTACAGATATTTCGTCATTTATATCATCATCATCTTTATCATTAGGTCTTCAGTCCTGTAACTGGTTAGACACATAACCCCATTGTTTCCTATTCTAGCTATCCTACACATTTCTCTAAAACTTTCACATCCTACATCTTTCACTATATGCGTGCAATTGTCTGATCTAGGTCTAATTCTACCTTTCATTTTTCCTATCTTTGCTTGTAGTATATCCCGCACTATTCCCCAAATGCCTTAGAACGTGTCCTGTCCTTCTATTTCTCCCATTTTTTTGTTTTCCACAGATATCTTTCTTCGCCTACTATTTCTAGAACTTCTTTGCTATTAACTTTGTCTGTCCATGCTATCATCATCATATATCTGAAGCACACCCGCTAATAAGCTTCTATCTTCTTCCTGTCTGCTTTTCCTACTATCCCTATTTCATAGCCGTACAGTGGTGTGCTTCGCATATACGCTTTCAACAATTTTTTCCGTGTTTCTGCTTGTTGTCTTCGAACATAGCAGTTGCTAATTCTATTAGATTCAGTTCGGTTCCCCTTCTATTGTTTTCAAAATATATACCCCATTTCACCAATATTTAGTGTTATGTGAAGGGGGTTACGCAACTTATGGTCACCAAGATACCCCAACACTTAGACATTTGCCGAATGAATAGTTTTCCAATAAATCCTTTCTCACAATCAACATTAGTTGAGAATATTGTAAAACCAACATCTGTAGTTGTATATAATAACCATCAGGTTTAAGTGCACTTATTTTTTTGTCATTAGGTTTCCGACTTGCTACTGGTTGGACGTGTATTTCAATTGATTTCTATTCTGAGCTAGCCTACATATTTTCCTGAAATTCTCACAGCTTAGGTACAGCTCAGTTCCCCTTCTATTGTTTTTTAGATTTATACCCTATTTCACCAATATTCAGTGTTATGTGTAGCAGGTTAAGTAACCTGTGGCTACCAATATCTTCCAACACCTAGACATTTGCCGAATGAATAGTTTTGCAATAAATCCTTTCGTACAATCAACATTAGTTAAGACTATTGCAAAACATACACCTGTAATTATTTATTATAATCATCAGGTTTAAGTACAATTACTTTTTTTTCTTGGAACTGGTTGGACGTGTACCTCCATTGATTTCTGTTCTGAGCTAACCTACATATTTCCCTGAAATTCTCACAGCCTATCTCTGTGCAATAGTTTAACATTTACCTCTCTTTTTCTTTTCTCTGCTTGTAATACATTCCACAGTGTTCCCTCGTGCCTTAGTATGTGTCCTATCATCTTATTTCTACTATCGTTACTGTTTTCCACATATTTTCTTCTACCCCTACCATTTCTAGAACCTCTTTGTTCTTAACTCTGTCTGTCCATGAGACCTTCATCATACGTCTGTAGCACCACATTTCAACCACTTCTATCTTTTTCTGTCCGCCCTTCCTACTATCCAAGTTTCACAACCGTACAGTACTGTGCTCTACACATATGTTTTCAGCAATCTTTTCCTTGTTTCTGTTTGTTGTTTTTGAACATAGCAGTCGTTTTTTCTTGTTAAATGCAGCACGACCTTTTACTAATCTTTGTTTTATATTTTTTGCACTTTTCACATTTTGCGATATTTGGTTTTCTAGTTAGCAGCAATCCGTAACCTCCTATAAGTTCTTGTTTCATATTTGTATTATAGTTTTTGATTTCTTTTTTCTTTTTTTAAATACTAGTACTTTAGTTTTATTTTTGTTAATTTTCATGTCATATCTCCCTGTTAGAACTGTTTCCATTACATTATGGGCTGCTTCTAACTCTTTCTTGCTAGATGCTAACACCTGTATATCATCTGCAAAACTAAGAATATCAATTTTTTTTATGCCTGCGTTTATTGCCTTTTTGATGTGCAAGTTAAAAATTAACGGTGATGGAGCATACTCCTGTCTCATTCTTTTCCTAATATTTACTTCTCTACGTTCTTGCTTTAATTCTATTACCGTTGTTTATTCTGTATATGAGCTATGTACTATAGGTCTCTAGAACACATTCCAATCTCTTTGATTATTTTAAACATTTCTTCCATTTTATATTGTCGAATGCTTTTTCCAGATCTACAAACTGTATATATACACGCTTTCTCCTTTTCTATTTTCTTTTCCATTATCACCATCAGATCTAAAATAGCCTTTCATGTTCCCCTGTTTTGTCTCAACTCAAATTGATCGTCTAGTATTTCATCAGCGAGTATATTCATCCGTTTTTGTACAATTCTAGTTAATGTTTTTGACACGTGACTGTCAAATTTATTGTTCGAAAATTTTCATATCTGCGTCTCCCTTTTTTGGTATAGTTACTATGATGTTACGCTTGAAATCTTTGGGTATCTCGCCTGTCTCACACATATACCTTACAAGTTGGTAGAGACGTTCTGCTGCTGCTTGTCCAGCGGCCGTTAGAGTTTCTGCTTACACCTTATCTATACCCGGCGCCTTACCCTTTTTCGACAATTTAATACTAATTCAAACCCATCTCTAAGTATAGGATATTCTAAGTCATCCTTTTCAATGTCTATTCCTGTTCTAGTGCTGTTAGTTCCTGTTTTGCATATATATTCCCTATATATTGTTGACATCTAACCACTTTCTCTACATTTTCTATAATGATTCTCTTTCCGCGACCCTTATATTTTTGCTATACGGTTTTATATTCCTAAAATTCATTCTAATTAATTTGAATGCTTCTCTGTCTTTCCTATTTCCATCTTAGTTTGTACCTCTTTACACTTTTCATCAATCCATTATTCTCTAGCTCTCCTGCATTTGCAAATAATTTCCCATTTTATTGTTTTGTATCTCTGTTTTCCTGCTTCGCCTGGTCTGTTTTTGCATTTTCGTCTTTTTTCTATGAAATTCGGGATACCCTTAGTTATGCATGGTTTCTTATTTTTTTTTTGTGTATACCCCAGAATATTCCTGGCACCCATGTGTAAGCCGGATTTAATGCTATTCCATTTTGTTTCTACTTCCTTGGCATCCGAAATTTTCCCGATGTCTTTCAGCAATTCACTCGACATTTTTCCAAATCTTTCGTGGAAATCTCTATCTTTTAGTTTCTTAAGGTCAAAGTGCCTTTTCCGTAACTTTTTTCAAATTTTTTAATTCAAAAGCGACTTTTATAATTACTATATGTCGTGATCAGTGTCTATATCTGCTTCTGGGTAACTTCTACAATCTTTTACTTGATTTTTAAACTGTTGTCTAACAAGAATATAATCTACATAATATCTTCCAAATCTTCTGGTATCTTCCATTTGCATCGTCTTCTAGCATGATGTTGAAACAATGTGTTGGTAATGATTAAATTGTTTTTGTCGCAAAATTCTACCCGCCTATTTCTTCCGTCGCTTCTCGTGCCTACGCCAAATAAAGCTGCTACCGCTCCTTCCCCATCCTCGCCTACCACTGCATTAAAATCTCTCGTAATTATTAAATTTACACATTACTTTGCGCATTTTTATGTCTTCGATATCTTTGTAGATCACTTCTACCTCTTCCTCAATAATTTAAATATGAGTACTCTTTCGTTCTTTTGTAAGTAGTTTTTACACAGTGTCTTATCTTTTTTTCGCATAACTTCCTCACGCCCAAATTTTCTTCTTTTGATCTTTAATAAATTATCCTAAAGTTGCTTCTTCAAAAATCCCCCGCATCTGGTCACCGACCTTCGCTAATCTTTACTATTTCTAATGCTAACCTATCCATTTCAATTTTCAAGTTCTCTAGCTTACTTATTTGCTTCATACTTTTGATATTTACGCTCTAACTCGCAAAATGATCCTGGTTCTTTCTTTCAACTTTTTGATCATATCCTCCAAAGTAGTCCCCTCCCGTAGACCTGAATGGGGGACCATTTTAACTAGGCGGCTCCGTGCGTAATTGGTATGTGTGTGACTACTATGCCCAAGATCGTGGGTTCAAATCCCCGCGTCGCCGTAGGTCAATGTAGTAAGCGTAAGACTACGGATCCCAAGGTACTGGGTTCGAATCCCGATACGGCCGACTGCTTGAAAAATGGCAGGTGAGCAATTTTCACAAAAATTACGCCCTCGTTCGGGTGAGAGGTTAAATGAAGGTCCCGTGTGTGAGTGTTGTCGCGCACGTTAAAGATCCCTACCTTGTCTGGAACGGCAAGGGTTCGGCAAAATTTAAAATTTCCAGGCAACAAAAAACTTGCCTCCTGGCTTATGTAGTACCTTCAGGTGGAGCATTGGAAATGTAAATCCACAGGTTCAAATCCCGACACGGTCCGCTTGAAAAATGTTAAGCGAGCATTTTTCACAAAAATACACCTTCGTTAGGATGAGAGGTAAAATGGAGGTCCCGTGTGTGAGTGTGTTCATGCACATTAAAGATGCCTACTTTGCTTAGAACAGCAAGGGTTCGGCAAAATTCAAAATTTTTCAGATAAAGAAAAAACTCGCTTTCTGGCCAATGTAGTATCTTCGGGTGGAGCATTGGAAAATCAAATGTAAGGACTATTTTAACTCCGGAATCTTTTACCCCAGAGAATATCATCATCTTAAATAAAAATTTAAGTACGCTGTGTACTTGGGAGTTAATATGGCGGTTTTCCGTTGCCTTCTACATCGTGGTAGTGTGTCTTAGAATAATATACCGACCCTTATAGTCTCTGCCACTCTAAGTACCGAAAGAGCGGCTGCCCTTTTTCGATGAGCTGTCTTAGTCTGGTTCCTTACTAAAGATCCCACTACTTTGGTTAGACCTTTAATTCGGTTGTTTAGCTCACTGAAACCCGCAAGCCAGTCCACCCGTTTCAGTAATCTAGAACTTTGTCCAGGTTCAGGTCCATTCAGAACGGGTTATTTATATATTCAAGTAATATAATAGACTGCTACCCCAATATTGCCGCATTTTGTAAATTGTTTTTAACACCACCTGTTAGTTTTGCTTCAGCTGAACAAAGTTTCAGTCGGCTGCGGTTGATTAAAAACTAGTTAAGATCGACAATGGGCGAAGATAGGTCTTAGCACTTTAGCTACATTGTAAATAGATCGAGATTTATGAGAAAGTATTGATTTTAATGTAGTTTTAGAACAATTTAGGCAAACTAAAAATAGAAACATAAATTTTTGATACTTACAAGTAACTGTATTAATCGAATGTTTAATAAATATCTGTAAAAACCTTAATACCATTTTTTTTTGTCCTAAACAATGGCATGTACGTGTTTTATAAGTATTACAATGACTAACTTTTAACTATTAGTGCAGATTTATAACAGATATGTGTAATTATATTAAAATAAATTTAAGACAAAAAATGTTTATTGCGGTTTTTATTTTATTGTAAATTATTTAATTTTAAGTAAAAGACGTACTTATGACTTTTTCCCCTATCTTTTATAATTTTGAAAAATGTTTCCCAAGATGCTATTATTTTACACACAAACAAACCGAAACCTTTTGGGCAATGGCGCCTTTTTGTAAATCCGAGACCTGTCTGTATTGCTATGCTAGTTGCGTCTCTGTGAGAATCTATATACTCTGTAGGGATAGTATATTTCTTGCTCCTATTATTAAACTATTCAATGACACACTAAAGCATAAAATTCTACACATCGAAATCAAATTGACTCGTTACTTAGCCAATAATACAGATAAAGAATTAACCAATGTTAAGCCTAAAGTATCTGACATTTTACTGCATTACATGTACAATGAATACAAACGTCGTCAGAATATTCTCAATAATAAACCGTTTTATAAAATCAAAACTGTTAATCTAAAAAAGATTGACAATCCGTTAATTTCAAGTAATTGCAACTTTTGCAATTTTGACAAATAGTCTAAGAGTATCAGTAGTTTTGACATTCCAAATGATATTAAAATAATTTTGTTTTTAGGTCCTAAATTCAGTGTTCAACCAACAATTAATGACAAAACTATCATAAACATTTTAGCAGATTTGGAAGATATTATGGAAAACATAAATGATGAAAAGAGAAATTTTGTACACAAAAATTCAAAACTTAGATAAAATTTACTATGGAATTTAATAAATGCAAAAAATTTTTAAAAGAAAAACAAGATTTACCTACAATTAGAGCTGATAAAGGAAACATCGGTGTAACTATGTCTAAAGTGAATATACAGAGAAGATTTATGCATTACTAAGCGATGTAACTATTTATAAAAATCTTACGTCACGCCTTCAGAACCTAACATTAAATATTAAATAATTACAGTTTCACCTGTTCTAAATTATAAGGCTTACAAAATCCATAGAGTAAAATATCTCCTAAGACGTATAGTTGCGTCGAATAAAAGTCCTACAGAAAATTTGTCAAAATTTAGAGCAGCTTTTTTACAGAAATCGACTAAAGATAATAATTATAATGTGGACGATGCTTTGGAGTTTACTAACTTTATTAACAAAGTATACAAACCAAATGCTTATGTGACAATAAGTCTAAATGCTGTTTCTCTTTTCACTAACATTTTAAAACTTTTAGTTCTAAAAAATATTTAAAAAAATATTACAGAACTCCTCCTTACAGAAATAATTAATTTGATTTTCACACTAGTTATTTTAGCTTTAATAATAAATTTTATTTACAAACTTGTGGTTGCCCAATGCAATCTAATTTAAGTCTTATAATGACAGAAAATGTTACGAACAATATATTGGACGAAGTGATCCCTAAACTCAGTGATATATTGCCTTTTAGTAAAAAATTTGCTGACGATATTATAACATCCGTTTCAATATAGAGATTGACGAAACTAACAATTTTTAACAGTTATGGTGACAAAATTAAATTTACCGTGGAATTAGAAAGTGGCAGGTCGGCACCACTTCTGAACACTATTGATTCTAACAAATGCCAATATTGTTAATTTAGATTGTAACCAAATACCGACCCCTTCCGGTAGATATCAAAATTATCATTCATATCATCCAGTCCATATAAAAATTTACTTTACTTTAGGACTAAAAAATACGATTAAAGAAAATATGTCGTCTCTTACTATACCAAAAGATTTTAGACAGATTATTTATAATTTCAAAAACAAAAGCTATCCACCAATGCTATTAAAAGGTCTTGTATACAACCACAAGAATTCTTTGATTTCTAATAGAAACCCAAATACTAATATTGATTGTACCACAAGTATACAAAACAATTCTTTACATTGAAAATATAGATTCATAGTTTGAACATGTATTCAAAAAGTACAACTTCAGAATTGCTAAAAACCTAACCTAACTTTAAACACCTACTTTTTAAAATTAAAAATGGAACACATCCTCTTGAACAGCGAAATACTGTATAGAAAACTAATTGTTTGGACTGCAATCTAGTGTACATTGGTCAAACCTCGGAAAACTTAAAACAACGTTTAATGCACCATAAAAGTGACGTGCTTGTTAAGCTAAATAAAAAACATTTTGATAACTTAAAAATACTACCAATTAAAAATAAAAGGTTCAAAGAGAATTTTTAGAAAAGTATCATATATTTAAAAACACTAATAATATAAATAAAAAACAGATATTAATAAACTAATATATATATATATATATATATATATATATATATATATATTACTCATATTTAGACCAGGGTAGAAAATTAAATAATCAAATCAAATAATTTTAATTACCGTGTATAAGGAATTTCATTAAATAATACGCTTTATTAAAACCTTGAAGCATAAATAAACACGGTCGTTTCAGTAAAAATAAGAAATTTAAATTATCTATAAGACGCTTTACATCAAAAGAAGCAGTATTGAAAAGCGCAGTGGATAATTTAATTATTCCTAAACAAATGGAAATTACGTGCAAAATGTATATTAATTAACCCTATTTTAAGTAACCGGTATTAAAACGTACAGATAATAATTAATAGTTAGTTGGAGTTAATTGAACCATTATTAATAATAAGCATAAAACTTGTAAAACCCAATAATAGTCAAATCGTAGGAAGGTTATTTAAAATGTTACGTTTGAACACCCTGCGTGTTTTTAAAAGGCAATTTCAAGTTAATTTGTTTGGATAAACATGTTGATTCTAAGGATATTGGAAACGATCAGATGCTTTAGCAGGAAATACAGAACACCTGCGTATTTTTAAAAAGCTCATTCTGCGTAAATTTGGCAAATAATTAATGTTTCAAAGAATCTTGGAGAAACCGGGACTTAGTATTCACGAGAATGTGCGATACGGGTTTATTAAACCCAGATAACAGTCCGCGTGGACTAAAATATAATCGATAATAAAGAATATAAATTTGCACCAATACGAACAGGTTAGAAAAGGAAAGAGAAAATGCGTCAAGCAAAGACACATATTGTAAAGGGCGGGATTTAAGCAACGTCAAGGGGTTGCGATTGGTTAAAAATAGGATGCATATATCAGAGGTAGAACAACAATTTCTGTATAAAAGTAATTAGTTTTCTCGGACAACTTTGCGGGCCGTGTTGAAATTTTCTGAGATCTCAATGGGGTGAGTACTAAATTCATAAAAATCGACGTGCAGGCTACAGACTGGGAACGTAGAATGAGGAATTCGTTGGAATTACCCGTTTTAGGAACAAAGCGACGTGTCGGCTATTCGCTATATATACAGGCGGGAATATGTGTTTCTCTCTTAGACTCTTAGACTTTCGACGATTCGATGCGTTAAAAGCTCGTGCATCCGCGACTTGATATTAAACAATGCATTTTAGTTTGATTAAATAATTTAAAGTGTGCTAGTATATTTTAGTGACTCAAAATAGTTGGTTATTTTACGTGCTAACATGAATGTACTTCAGTGCACTTAGATACAAGGTAATAAAAGTTTATTATCACGGTACCAATTAGTAAAATTTACAACGACAAATGTATACCCAAAAGTAGGCAGTTTTGGCGTATATTGGTAATATTGGTAAAAGGAAGTATGAATTTCTTTGCTATTTTGCGGGGTGTTAATGACTAAATGGTTCGTAAATGTGTCTGCATCCACTGAACCAGAGGCAGATATACACAGATGAGTTTCGGAAAAGCCTAGAAACAACTTTAAATTAATGGTGATGAAGAACATTTTTAAAGCGTTGACAACTTGAAGCTGTAAATAGAATCCGGTTGGAATGGTGTGATTTACAAAAGGGATGATTACATGAAGCTACGAGGACAATAACCTTCAGGTAAATTGTACTATTTTGTTTGACATTTTTTGTGTGTATTGAATGACTTTATAATTGATTTACTTTAAATGGACATTAGTGGAATTTTTCTAACCATAAAAATTTAATTTTAAGATGAAATTTGCTTGTTTAAGTAAAAAGGGGTATTTTGTTTTGCATATCGGGAATAGGATGAAACTTTGGGTAGGTCTTTGAGCTCAATTAGACAAACCTGGTTAATTAACGTAAAGGGGTGGTAGATGCTCCCTTTATACTCAGACTCCGGTCTGCTTATCTTGTTATATTAATTAGTAGGCATCCAACAAGGACTTTAATTTTGGATGCACAGTAAAATGATAATAAAATTAATCCGGAAATTCTTTTTAAAACTGAATTTTATGTTCAAATTTAATTGAAAATTTAATGTATTCTGAATATTGATGTAAATAGAGTTAACGTTGATGTTTGTGGTAGGAATGTGTTGTTTAATTTTTATGATTGAGAATGGAAGTTATCTAGAAGAGCAGCCGAGGCGATTAACAGAAGGAATCAACGGACCAGGTGATTTAAAAGGTTTCACAGCATTCTTGACGCCCAAACTGTGGGGCTCGAATGTTTTTTTTTTAAAGGGCCAGTACCTAGAGATATGAGAGGATTCACAGCAATATATATATATATATATTATAGTGGTTTTAAAAAGATTAAAAATAAATATAAACGAAGCAATTTTAATACACCCTGTATAAAGGAACAAACAGAATTTACGGGCGAAATGTATTCTAGTTAGTTCATTTTTAAGTATCAGGTATTAACGAAATTTTACAAATAATGATGAATATTTAGTAGGTTTGCAAAGAAATTAAATGGTAGAAACCAATGCCATTAATTTGTTAATTTAATTTAATTTAATTAAACGATTATTGATGTATAATATGCATAAAAGCGGGCAAAAACCCAATAATACCAAGGTGAAACGCGTTGCTAACAAACAAATATATCAGTAGGGTTGAAATACGTGGAAAATCCAACTCGTAGAAGTGTTATTTAAAACGTCAGTTAATTAAACACCTGCAGAATTCGTAATGTCAAGTTGTAACGTATTTTTTTTCTTGTTACACCAAGCCTAATAAATTAATAATAAAACAGATAAATTTTAAAGCATTTAATTCGTAAATATTCAGCCAATAAAAATTAAAGTATAATGTTCATAATAACACATAGATTCTAGAAGATATATATTCTGAGGCTTGTTACCAAGCGTTGTCCGGTTAATTATCAGCACTTTTGTTTCCAACGTCCAAGAGTGAAGTCGCTTTTTGTAGACTAGAGATAAAAGTCAAGATGGCCCGACTAAAACACGAGGCGTCTAATAGAGTCAAGAAGAAGAACTTGAGTTGAGAACATGGAACGATAATATACATCATTTAAGACAGTTGGTATAGATTAATACAATAAATTAAACTAATATATTTCACTTTAGTGCAATATCTTATGGACATATCTACAACAACAATTTTCAATGTTAAATTATAATAAATTTTCGTCGCAATAATTTAAAGCAGGCAGTTATGGTTTCGTTCTATCTATTTAACTACGCCGTATAGCAATGGTTTATTCAACAAAGAATCTTGGTACTTCAAACTCACTGATGATTAATACGCTGGAAAAATACAACAGCTGACGTCATGATTTTGCACCTGCAATTTATTTGGATACACGTGAGTGTTTGAAACTTTCCGTAACTTTGAAAGTATAGTAAATTATTATGAGATTTCCTACGTTGAATATTAGAGTAACACAAATAAAAAGTAGTTTTTTAAAGTCAATAACACACCGAATAAATATCTAGTTTGTCAGTTGCTTGTACACGCACCCAATGTGTTTTAAGATATTTAAAATGACAACTTATGTCAGATAAAAAAAATAGTATAGATTCTGTTTCCTAATCTAGACGCCAGATGCAGTCTTGATTTAATTTTCACATTTTGCTTAAAAACATTCAGGTCATGTAAAAGCTTTTATTGGTGCTGAAATTCGCGTATATTTTTGTGTAGACTACAGTTAAATTTGAGTAGTTGCATTTTATGATCGCTATTTTTCTGATGATCAATCTTTGTTGTAAATGGTCAAGGAAGCGCTTCAATGATTATAGTAAAATAAATTCATATGTTATGAACTAATAAATTATGACATGTTTGCTTAAACTAAATTTTATAGAAACGATCAATTTATACATATTTATTTTAAAGGTTAAACTTCTAAAATTCTTTTATAAAAATTTTTATGACAAGATAGTAAATATATATTGCAGTCACATGTATATAATCAGATTTCTACATATAAATAGAATTCATTTTGTTTCCTTTGAAGAAGTTTTATTATACAACATTTAAATTAGGAAAGAGAAAACTAGAGCAAATCCTCCTTAAGTAAAAAGACAGAGTAATGAAAATGAATCCTTTAGTATTTCACAGATGTTTAAATTCATTTATTCTATTTTTGGCATATGCTTTTGAAGACACAAATAGTGTCCATGTGGTGTTTTTGTTTGTTCACAGGTAAAGCTGAGACAACTGTTTCACATCTGGTGGTTGAGGTTTTGGTAAGTGTGTGATAAAGAGTGAAATTCAAATTTTATGGCTATGATAGTGGTGTTAAGATAAGGTTTCCGCATTCCCCTTATACAAACACAGTTAAATTTTGTTGGCACTTGTATTAAAAAATACGGTGGCGCCTATTAAAAATATTTTTGGTCGATTATCCACCCATGACCCATGCTCATGATCTACCCAGAGCTAACACTCTACTAGCCGTTTAACCCCTAAGAGTTTTCTTTGTCTAAAGCCGTTTTCCATCTGACATTACCCTGGGCTTGGAGTATAAAGAAGAAAATCTCGACCTAGTGATATCAGATTAAAAATAGAGAGTTTTAGTATATAGCTGATAGTCACGAGGATAAAGGGTAATAAACTTACAAAAGTTTTAATTACCCCCGTTTTTTAAAACTAAAACTATTACAATTACACTTGCGCTCGCAACGTGGGGCTCGAATTTCATTTAGAGGCTGGAAATTCATTTAGAGGCTGGAACATTTAGTAGTTATTTTCATCACACTTATATTCACCGACTGAGGTTTGCTTTGATATCAGTAACGTCTTCTTTTAGTTTCATTTTTGTTAAAGTTTGTTACAGTTTATAGTGAGTTCTTCTTTATATAGTTAGGACATTCGTTTGTTTGAGATTTCATCTTCAAAAATTTTATAATTGAGTTACGTTAGAGGTATTCAGATATTTAATTATGGCAGAAACTTATAGCATCGTACATTTACTTAAAATGAGTTAGAATATGAATTGAACATTAGAGGCATTGAAAATTCAAGACCAGTTTCAGATAAAAGGAAAATTTTAGCAAGGTTGTTGGCCAAAGAAACAGATAAACCCGGTTGTTTGATAGATCCTTCAAGTTATAAAGTAGATTTCAAAGTAGAGAAAGAAGAGATTGAGTCTAGTATAGAGTCAGTTAAAACGTTTTGTTAGAATTTATGGATGATCCCGCTGAGTCAATTTTTAAAAGGATAAGGTCAAGATTAGTGCATCTTACAGGTAGAATTCAACGGTTAAAGCTCTAAAGAAAATTTTGAGGAAATTGTGTTATTTAAAAATGAAAGTTTGGCTACTATTCTTGTTGTGGAAGCAGATCTGCATGAGAAATTAAATAAGGATACGAGTTCAAATCATAAAGATATTAATATAAATCCTATTGCTGCATCTAATGTGCCCATTCCAACGGTTACATATGTCACACAGTCAGTCCCTATTGGATCTTGGTCGATAAAATATTCAGGAAACCCATCTCTTATATCAATTTTAGAAAACATTAGTGACATTGCACAGTCCCGAAAGGTATCTGAAATGGAATTGTTTAATTCTGCAGTTGAATTGTTTACTGGTGATGCCTTAGTATGGTATCGTTGCGTTCGTAGTTCATTAACAGATTGGAGTTCGTTGGTTAGTAGACTAAAGGAAGATTTCTTGCCAGCACATCCTGAAGACGATATTTGGGAAAAATCAAAAATAGATTACAGAGGAATGGTGAATCAGTTGTATTGTTCATTGCTAATATGGAAAATTTGTTTAACCGATTACCTATTATTCCTGCAGAACACACTAAAGTTAGAATAGTCAAGAAAAATTTATTGCCATATTTCATTCAGCATCTTGCTCTTACAGAGATAGAGGATATTAGTACGTTAGTTAAACTGTGTAAGAAGTTAGAAGAAGCTTCTTTAAGTAAACATAAGTCTGTTTCAGTTGCACCATATAGTCACAAGCAGCCTATTAATTATTTTAATCCACGTTTTAGAAACAAAACCCCTAGTTCATTTCAGAATGCTTCAAGTCGTGTTTATACCCCTACATCTTCACATTCCCCAGTACAAGTTCTTAATTCTGCTACCCCAATGACAGAAAAGAGTGGAGTAGGTAACTCATTTATTAAGCATAAATTGGTATGTTGGAATTGTTCACGTTATGGACATACTTTCAGTGTCTGTAGATCTTTCGGGAGATTGTTTTGTTATGGTTGTGGTCGTGAGGGAGTGACTGGTATCGCTTGTCCGTCGTATCCAACTCAACGAGTAAAGGAACAGAATTTGAGTAGTGAAATTCCTGTTTCTAGATAAAGTGTTAAAGTTGTTTGATATGGATATTGCAGGTTTATTTGATTTTGTATGTATTTCATCGATAATAAATTCATCTTTCAGTCTTATTAGTTATATTAGTTGTTCGATTAATGGTACACTAGTTTTTACTGTTGAAATATAGTTTGAAGATTGCTCTTGTGCATGAGCACGTTTTGGTTTAGTTTGATTGGTTTTGAGTAGCAATTTTTATGGTCGCGTTACAACGTAGTATGTTGAGTTAAGTTAGATCTGTGCGAGACTTGTTGTGGTTCATCGTAGCGTTATGTTAGTCTAGACGAAACTCCGGAAGGGTTGGTCGCTCAGCGTTATGTCAGTCTATGCGAGGGTCGTGGTAAGTTTGTCGCTTTAGCAGTTTTGGCATCGTCACTTGAGATTATTTGAAGTCGGTTATGATGTGATTCGTTTTGCTTATTTAGTTTGTCAGTCTAGATGAGACTCAGAGAAGAGTTTGTCATTCTAGCAATTTGATTTATAAGTCTAGGTGAGGCTCATAGAGGAGCTTGTCATTCTAGCAAATTTATGCGTTGTGAAGCATTTTAGTTTATATCGACAGTTTGATTATGGGTAGAGTAAGCGTGTACCAGAACATTTATTAATAGTTATCATGAAGTAAAGTAGAAAATAATTTCGTATTCAAATTCCCCCTTTTTCATTTATCCGTATCTTCAAATTTAAGTCTAAGAAAATGTTTAGTATCGATAATTCTGCGAAAGATGAAGGTGAAAATGAAGATGTTAAGAATGTTTCTGATCCTTAAGTACTTCTAATTATAGTTGATGTCAGTAGTAATTCCTTTTGGTCCATGTTTTCAACTCTTAAGTAGGACAAGATTAAAGTTAGTGAAATTTTTTTTGGTTTGTTTAAAGTAATTTTTGTTTTAGTAGTAATAGAGCTTAATATGTTTGTTGATTTAGATGTTGCATGTGTTAAATGACGACAAAGATGTGTTAAATGATAATTTTTGATGACGACAAGGATATGTTTATGGATTTTGAATGATGATATTTTTTTTGAGGTGTTTGAGAGTGCAGCATATGCTTAGAGATGTTGCAGGTATATAGAGAAGAATATGTATTCGGTGAAGAGGTGCGTATTCAGTAATGAGGCACATGATGGAGATTATAGAGAGTGTTTAGTAAAGTGTTGAGTATAGTTATATAGTTAGAGTGTGATAGAGTATTAAGCATTAAAGGAATGCTTGAGTTTTGGTTTAGTAGTTTGAGACTAGGCCCGATGTGCTTATTTTTTTATTGAGAGTGTACATGAGCTAAGAGAGTTCATGAAGAGTTTTTTTTGTGAGTTGCTGGTGGATGTCTCCCAGTAGGCTCAAAGTATGATTTATTAGTGGTTTTGGAGTTCTTTGGTGATGAATCACTGATGTTGTAGGATTTTTGAGAGATATAGTTGAGTCTGTAGCATAGTAGTCGTACAGATAATGTTGTGAGGTGCTCACTCAAAGATCAAAGGTATCTTGTTGATGAATAAGTATTGTTAATACTTTGTCTGTTTCTCGAGTATTAGAGATTTGTTTCGTGAATGGACTTCGTAAATAACAGCTTTTGGTACTTGTTAAATTCATCGATTAGTTTGAATGTAATTAGCACTTGGAAAGTTATGTACATAAATCCTTAAGACAGATATAGTAAATTAGAGAAGAGTATTCGTTGTACAGATTTTTGTTTAATAGTAATTTTGTTATACATTCGATTTTGTTTATTACAGTTCTAATTTATAGAAAAATATTTTTCGCTTCAGGTAAAATTTTTTTATTTTGATATGGTTGTTGCGTTTGTAACTATAGATGACATGCATCCACTGAGTGTTAGATTCCCTAAATATTCGTAAATGATTGACGTAAATACTGATTATGACTTCGAATTTGTCCCTTTATAGGCGTGTAGTACGCGCAGTTACTAATCACTCAATCCCATGCATTAATATTCCCCATATCAATTAGTGAATGATTCTGATTTTTTGTTAAACTCATCGTTAGTTATAGTTAAAGTTTGTGCTGTTTTGTTGTGAGTTGTAAGAGGTTTATACAGTTAATAAGAGTAATTTTGAAGTTTCAGTCGAAAATTTTTTAGAAAAATTCTTCCATACCTCGAATTTTTCTCTTGGGAAGAGGCTGTGTAACGTATTTTTTTCTTGTTACACCAAGCCTAATAAATTAATAATAAAACAGATAAATTTTAAAGCATTTAATTCGTAAATATTCAGCCAATAAAAATTAAAGTATAATGTTCATAATAACACATAGATTCTAGAAGATATATATTCTGAGGCTTGTTACCAAGCGTTGTCCGGTTAATTATCAGCACTTTTGTTTCCAACGTCCAAGAGTGAAGTCGCTTTTTGTAGACTAGAGATAAAAGTCAAGATGGCCCGACTAAAACACGAGGCGTCTAATAGAGTCAAGAAGAAGAACTTGAGTTGAGAACATGGAACGATAATATACATCATTTAAGACAGTTGGTATAGATTAATACAATAAATTAAACTAATATATTTCACTTTAGTGCAATATCTTATGGACATATCTACAACAACAATTTTCAATGTTAAATTATAATAAATTTTCGTCGCAATAATTTAAAGCAGGCAGTTATGGTTTCGTTCTATCTATTTAACTACGCCGTATAGCAATGGTTTATTCAACAAAGAATCTTGGTACTTCAAACTCACTGATGATTAATACGCTGGAAAAATACAACAGCTGACGTCATGATTTTGCACCTGCAATTTATTTGGATACACGTGAGTGTTTGAAACTTTCCGTAACTTTGAAAGTATAGTAAATTATTATGAGATTTCCTACGTTGAATATTAGAGTAACACAAATAAAAAGTAGTTTTTTAAAGTCAATAACACACCGAATAAATATCTAGTTTGTCAGTTGCTTGTACACGCACCCAATGTGTTTTAAGATATTTAAAATGACAACTTATGTCAGATAAAAAAAATAGTATAGATTCTGTTTCCTAATCTAGACGCCAGATGCAGTCTTGATTTAATTTTCACATTTTGCTTAAAAACATTCAGGTCATGTAAAAGCTTTTTATTGGTGCTGAAATTCGCGTATATTTTTTGTGTAGACTACAGTTAAATTTGAGTAGTTGCATTTTATGATCGCTATTTTTCTGATGATCAATCTTTGTTGTAAATGGTCAAGGAAGCGCTTCAATGATTATAGTAAAAATAAATTAATATGTTATGAACTAATAAATTATGACATGTTTGCTTAAACTAAATTTTATAGAAACGATCAATTTATACATATTTATTTTAAAGGTTAAACTTCTCTAAAATTCTTTTTATAAAAAATTTTTTATGACAAGATAGTAAATATATATTGCAGTCACATGTATATAATCAGATTTCTACATATAAATAGAATTCATTTTGTTTCCTTTGGAAGAAGTTTTATTATACAACATTTAAATTAGGAAAGAGAAAACTAGAGCAAATCCTCCTTAAGTAAAAAGACAGAGTAATGAAAATGAATCCCTTTAGTATTTCACAGATGTTTAAATTCATTTATTCTATTTTTGGCATATGCTTTTGAAGACACAAATAGTGTCCATGTGGTGTTTTTGTTTGTTCACAGGTAAAGCTGAGACAACTGTTTCACATCTGGTGGTTGAGGTTTTGGTAAGTGTGTGATAAAGAGTGAAATTCAAATTTTATGGCTATGATAGTGGTGTTAAGATAAGGTTTCCGCATTCCCTTATACAAACACAGTTAAATTTTGTTGGCACTTGTATTAAAAAATACGGTGGCGCCTATTAAAAATATTTTTGGTCGATTATCCACCCATGACCCATGCTCATGATCTACCCAGAGCTAACACTCTACTAGCCGTTTAACCCCTAAGAGTTTTCTTTGTCTAAAGCCGTTTTCCATCTGACATTACCCTGGGCTTGGAGTATAAAGAAGAAAATCTCGACCTAGTGATATCAGATTAAAAATAGAGAGTTTTAGTATATAGCTGATAGTCACGAGGATAAAGGGTAATAAACTTACAAAAAGTTTTTAATTACCCCGATTTTTATTACACTTACAAAGTTCTACTTAATTTTTGTAGATAATAAACAATTACAGAGAATATCGGGTAAACCGTCGCTTATATTCTCTGGAAATGCTAATGAGCGGTTAGTTAAATCACGTAGTAAGTCCAAGCGTGGTAGACAGCGCACAAACAAGAATACCGATTTTCTACCACTCAAGCAAGGTTAGAAGGAGACGTAGAAAACGTATAAGCATGAGACAACGGTAGTATAGGAGGGATTTGAGAAACGTCAGTGGATCTACGATTGGTCGATATGTTTAGTTTGACTTGATATAAACACGAGGATAGTGTAGCGTAATTTTCTGAAAATATTGTAACGACGTACTGAAATTCGCGGATTTGAAAGTCGTGGTGAGTGCAAAATTGTGGAAATGTGTTGTTGTGAGCAGGAGATTTTGAATAAACGTGGCCAGGAGGTGGCAGTCTAAAGATATAAATAGTTTACGAGAACATTATTAAAGCTTTTAATATTTCGATCGTCCCAAACGACGTATGAAAGTTAACACGAGTTGTAAGTATGATAAAATCATTTAAATTATATTGCATAGTGGTAGCCTCTTAATTAGTACGCGGTTAGTGTGCCGAGATTACAATTTTTTTATTGAGGTATCACCTATAATTTTAACCAACTCGTGTCGGGACTTTAAGTAACGTAGATTACAGTAAATATTTGTGAAAGACGTATAATTGAAATAGAATTTGGAATTTGGTTACACCGTGAAGGCAGCGTTAGCAGTTCAACTTAGATGGAGTTGGTCTAGTAACAGCAAGAAACGGCTTGCAGACCAGATAGAAAAAATACATGGCATCGTCTACAGAGCGGAGATCTTCTAGAAATTTCTAGGTAACGATTTGAAATTGTGATTCCTATAAACTGTAAATATTGGGTGACGTATGAGAGTGTTTTTCAAGGTAGTGTGAATTATTTACGTATTGAACATAATACGTGTAAATAATTTTATTATGGTATTCAACTAGAAATTTGAAGGGGTCTATAAAGCTTTTAAACGTTCCATCAGAACGTGAAATTTTTGTGAAGAGTACATGGCTGTTTTTTTAGTGCAAAGTAGAAAGGCATACATTATGCATAATTAGCTTTGTTATCATGAGCTCACCCTACCCCAGAGTTACTTAGATTAAAAAAATAAATAAATAAATTATAAAGAAGGAATTTTAGAGAAGGTATTATTCAACGCCCATTTACTCCAGGTACATTTTATGTGTTTGATGATTCTAAAATAAAATACAGGACATTACAAAATAAAATTTACTGAAGCGTAACGTGAACAATGAAATATGGAATATCGAATTTCTTTTGTAAATAGTAATAAATAAAAGATTGTATGTTTGTTGTATTTTGTGGTTTTATTGGGAGTGTGCGTGAATGATAGAATATGAGAGTGAATATAGATATCCAAAAGGAGGTCCAAATGAGCTAGCCGGAAGCAGTTGAAGAAGGCCATTCAACCGAGGAAGAGAGGAAAACGGGTAAGAAATTTTTTTTTGTATTATTTAATTTTGAATTTTCGAGTTTTAAAAATTTTATAAAATTTTCGAATCTATTTTTGTTGGTGAGGATTTTACCCGAGTTCCACGGCAATTTTTGGCGCCCCAAAAGTGAGGCTCGAATTCCACATAAAATTTTAGTGATTTTACTCCAGGAAACTAGCGATCTGAGAGAGAGAGAGTTTGTGTTTTTATAAATTTAAGAGTATTTTAGTGTGTGTGAGAGTGATTTGAACGTATGCAGAGAAAAGAGTGGTTAAGAAGTCAAGAGTGGAAATTGGAAGTGACGATAGTGCCTTGTGTGATAAAAATTCGAAAATGGAGGAAGCTGGAGGTTGTAAGGATTAGTCGATGACGGAATCCGAAGATTAAGGAAATGAGATGATAATGAGGATGCTTGAAAAAATGAATGAGACATTAAGTGGGGTGAAAGAAATGGGAGAAGAATCAAAAAAAAAGTGGAGCAAATGAGTGAGGAATCAAATCGGAAATTTGAGGAGATTAGGGAAATGAGTGTTGAATCGAATCGTAAGTTTGAGCAAATTAGTGAGAAAATAGATAAGACGAATAAAGAAGTTTCGGAATTTAAAAATAGCTTGACGGTAAAGATGGGGGAAGTTGAGAATAGGGTTGATAAAAATGAGCGTGATATTAGAGGTTTAAATTTGGAAATGGGACAATTAAGGACTGATGTAAGGATTTTCTGTGAGGACGAGATTAATGCGAAAATGACTGAGGTAACGGACTCGTGTAAGGATCAGTTAGGTCAAGTTGAGAGAGAAGTAACCGGGATTAAGCATAATGTAGCGACTTTAATGGGGGATGGTCCAAGGTTTGTAACAGGGAATGTGTCTTTAGAGCAGCAAATGAAATTTTATGGGGATAGTAGAGTTAACCCACAAATATTTATTAATAACGTTCGAGGTTTAATAAATAACGTATACGATGAACAGGCAAAATTATATATTGTAAAAGCTTTACTAAAAGACCATGCTGAAGCGTGGTATAATTTAATAGGACAGGAAATTGACACCTACACGGATTTTGAAGACAGATTTTTAAAGCACTATTGGAGTGACCACAGACAAGACCAGGCACGAGACGACTTAATTACGGGGAAATTTAAGGGAGAGTTTTTAGGCAGTAGGGAGCAATATGCTATACGAAAGTATAGCATAGCAAAGCAACTGAACCCACCACTGACGGATCGACAAATTATAAAATATTTATCGCGACACTTCGAGGTTGAGGTAAGACAACACGTTGCACTACAGAACATAGTGGACAGAGAGATGTTTCTGGAGTACCTGCAGAGGTACGATGACGTAAGTAGTGGACGACCTCGGGAACATAGGGAACGGCAGATCAACACGGTTAGATTCGACAACAGACGGGACAATTACGCTAGACGGGTGAATTATCAATATCAGCGACAACATTGGGAACCGCGACGACCATATTTTAGAAGTAACAGTTTAGGAAGGGGACCTGCACCGAGACCGGAACCTACAAGACAAAACAGTTGACTGGGCATAAGGGGGACTGCTAATACAAACACGGAACGAGTGGAAACGCCTAGGACATACGCGGAAGTGATGGCTAGACCTGGACCTTGTAGGGAAAACAGACCTGGACAAGATTTTTAAAGACGGACAAACCACTAGACATCACTGTGTACAAGGATGAACATCCTAGGGAATTTTTAAAAATTGAAGAAGAAATTGAGCCAGAAATAGTAGAAAAATTTTGTTTGCCCATAATTGAAATTAAAATTTTTGAGAAAAATTTAGGAGCATTATTAGATTCAGGAGCTAAGACGAGTTTGGTATCGGAGGACCTGCACCGAGACCGGGACCTACAAGACAAAACAGTTGACCGGACATACGGGGGACTGCTAATACAAACACGGAACGAGTGGAAACGCCTAGGATATACGCGGAAGTGACGGCTAGACCAGGACCTTGTAGGGAAAACAGACCTGGACAGGATTTTTAAAGACGGACAAACCACTAGACATCACTGTGTACAAGTATGAACATCCTAGGGAATTTTTGAAAATTGAAGAAGAAATTGAGCCAGAAATAGCAGAAAAATTTTGTTTGCCCATAATTGAAATTAAAATTTTTGAGAAAAATTTAGGAGCATTATTAGATTCAGGAGCTGAGACGAGTTTGGTATCGGAGGAATTCGTCAATAAAATTAAAAATAAAGTGTGTGATAGGAAAATGCCAATAAAAAGAAGTCACCTGGTTGCGCCGAATAAAAAACGATTTGCTGTTGTGAATAGCGTAGTTATTTTAAAAGTAGAGTTAGGTTCAGTAAGCTGTGAACAAAAATTTATCATTGTACCTGGGTTAAAGTTTAAAGGGATATTAGGGGTCGATTGCATGATGAAGTTAGGGGTTATAATAGATATGGAGAGGAAAATAGTTAGGATTGGAGATAGGATATTGCCCTGGAAGGCAAGTTATGATGTTACAGAAGATGACATGGGGTTATGTATTAATAGTATAGACGGAAATGATGAAGAAGTGAAAGAGATCGACTCAGGGGAATATAGTGAGGAAAAGTTAGTTGAGGTACAAATAATAGAGAAGAAAGAGGCTGAACAAGTAGAGGTAGAGTCAGGCGCAAAATTAATAGTGGATAACAAGTTAGAATTAAAAGGGTTAGAAGTAAAGACAGCAGTTTATGACACACAAGTAGCAAATATAGGCATAAGTGAGTTAAGGGGTTGATAATTTTGGTAATTTGGATTTGAATTTAAATGATTTTTATAAAATGAGTATTGTACATGAAGGGTCTAGAAGAGATGAAAAGTTTTGTATAGAGGGGAAAGATAAAGATGGTGAAGTAGTATCGTTTGGTTTGTCCACAGAAAAGCAAAGTATAATAAATGAGAAACAGACAAGTATAGGGAATGAAGAAGAAATATTTAAGAGTCAGGATAATAGGGATAAGTTGATTTTATGTGAAGTAACAAAGATGATAAGTATAGAAATACGTTGGAAATACGTGCTCGTCGTGTTTACTAGTTATTCGTTGAAAAGATTAAATACTCTAGTGGTCTGTTATATGCTCGTGTTCTGTTAAATTCTATTTTGTTTTCCACACTGGCTCGGTCACTCAACTTTTATGGGCGATAAAACTCGCCGTCCTTATTAAGCTATTTCGTGGCAGTGTGGATTGATAATCATACAAACCTCAATCCTTTACTAAAAGCCAAACAACCTACTTGCTTAGCCGTATTTCTAGCTGCCTAACCTGCAGAACTATTTTATTATGTAGGTTGCTTTCCCACAGCGGCAACGAAATTCAATGGAATTAATTATCGTATTTTACTTTCTTTAATAGCTTGCATTCTATAAAGAATTCTGCCGTTGAATATATATTTTCGCTTGTCTTCTCAGAATTTTCTACACCAATATGGGTGAAAATGGTTTTATATTTTCTTTCCATGTTTTCAAGGCAGTATAAGTACAAATCCAACTTTGAAAAATGTATCTTACCTATTTAACTGTTCTGTAGTATTTGATTTCGATGTTACTTGTTCGTCGTTCTACTACTGTTACACAACGTTCTGTGAGAGTTGTAAGTTGCGCTTTTAAAATGCGTTTCTAGTAGTACAGTATAAAGTTGTTCCAGCCCCCAATCGCATTTCCTCAGATGGTACCAAAAAGAATATAGCTCCAGGTACAAGGCATTTTTTGTTTGATTTATTTTGTGCTGCTGTTTTAGCAGATAGACATTCTGTTGATTAATTCCGCAATACATTGCAGACGACGTTAACGCACGCTTACTATTCGATCAATTATATATTTATTTTTAGGAATTGATATTTAAAATTTTTAATGCGTTTAGAGCGATTTTCTACTGGTTGTTTTTTATTGTATAAATAAAGGTGAACGTCAACAACAAACTGTTTAAAATTTTAATGTAACGATATGCGTTTTCTACAGCTAAATTTTAGTTATTATATTATTACTTTGATATTTATTGTACATATTTAGGGTTGGAACATGTTGTAAATATGCTTGTGTTTAGCTAGTAAGATTTTATGCTTGACATTTCTAAATGTTTAGGTTATACGGTATTATATGTAAATTGTCTCTTTATGTTCATCACGTTGTAACGAATGATTATGCAAATATGTATTTTTGATGTTTGTAAATATTCTTTTGGAACGTATGTTTTTCTACATGTGCGTAATATAAATTACTTTGTTACTGAGGTTTCCAATTTTCTTTTTATAGGTCACCCACTCCACTCTACGGCGTTTTTTTTAGATAGCCTGAACTCTAATTCTTTTAGAGTTTGATTCTGTCCGTGTTTTTTGTTGCGGTATTCGGTGTTAGGGATTTCTTCTACTACTTACTGTGCTGCGTTCTTTTTTGTCTGCATGGAATATCGTAAAATATAACATCTTACGTAACTTAACTAACTAATATGTCCTTTTAAAATATAAAACAATACAATTTTTGTTTTATTATGTAAATTATGCTTGTCGTCATTTTCTATATCATAGAAATTTTTCCATTAAATGAATTTTTACTTAATATATCAAGATTATCCAAATCGTTCAAAATTTATGATTAAATATAATCAACTTTCATATGTTTTCGTTTGATTTAAAACTGTTTTAATTTTTAAAACCATGGTGATTGTCCGCTATCTTCAGAAGAGCAATACACTTTCAAGGTCGTCAATTAAAGTAGTCTGTTTACTATACTACATTACTACTAGATATCATTTCATGTATTAGACTCGCAAGATGACGTTTAAAATGAGTAATCAACAGCTGTCTCTTTATAGGTTATATTGCATCAAACCTTACATCGTCATACGTCTATAAGTTTCAAGAAAAGTCTGGTTGTTACTCCAACGTTTTGATTGATTTTAAACATAGTCTGCCTACGTAGGATCTAGAAGCGTCCTAAATGATGCAACATTTAAAGAACGTGGCGTGCAGAAAGCTACGACTATCGTTAATAAATACATTTAACGACGCGCTATCTTATCTTCATGACTTATTGTTATAGTTTGCCTTAATTGTTACGACTTTAAGATTTATGGCTTTCGTTAATTGTTTTATCTTATAATTTTAGGTTCCAATATTAACGTTCATCTGCTTTACAATTAATGTAATTTCTCAAAATTCAATGAACACGTTTTACATTTCAATTGAATATTATTTACGCGCTTACGTGGTGCGGGTATACTGAGACGCTGTAAGGGCAACGTAAAAATTGCTTTTGGTGTAAATTAAAACTTTGATGTTTGCTTTTCATTTAATTTAATACTGTAAAAATATCTATTATCCTATATTTTTTATATTATTTGTGAATATTTGTACTTTAGAATATTAGTAAAGGTTTAATGCATAAATCTGTTAAAGCTGGAGGTAATTTTTAATGTTCTTCTAACTGAGATAGTCGAGGAAGTGAAATCTTGAATTGAGTTTAAAATTCTGCATCTGTTGAGAAGTGGGCTATATAGCTTTACAGCATTGACGTTCAACGAACAGGGTTTCAACTACACAGCACAAATTTGTCATCCATCTAAAAAAGTTTTAATATCACAGCAGTATATTATTGCTGCGAATTTGTAGCTACTTGCGCCTAGCCTTTGGGAGCCAATAAAAGGTACTTATAAAAAATACGATCCGGAATGAATTATTACATGGAGATGCCCGCATTACCTAGTTAGCTCAAATCAAATGAAACAACGAAACTCCAACATCGAAATTACAATTTTACAAATATTTATTAACAAGCAAAATAGTAATAATAATAGCTACATCCAAAAACATCTTCCTTCAACACTCATAATTTAAAAGTTTACTTACACACACGCATTACAACCTACAAATGCAATTTACAACTTAAATTGAAAAAAACAAAATTGCATAACTACTGAACATTGATATAGGATTTACCCCGCCCTAGCTTATAAGTAGTTTTCCCAAAACACTTCTCATGTAAGTGACAAAATTTCCTTTTAGAGAGGGTAGAGATAATTAACCAGTCCAATGGTAACTGATGAGTGACCTTTCGGAAACCCTTTTTTATGAACAAATTAACTCAACATCTTACCTCAAAAAACTATGAAAACTATCAGTTCACAAAAAGCATCTATACATCAACACTCTTTTGCAAACTTAATCTACTAAATTAATTATATCACGAAATGAATATATAAAGATTTAAACAATGAAACACTTGCGGTTTTGACTATTAAATCATGCAGGATTCATATTTCTTCAAACCAAGTCGATCAAATTTCAATCTCCATTTTGCATCATAACACCTGCATTGGAAAATCAATTTTTGATTTTTACGTTTATGTTTCTATTAATATGTTAATTAACTCCATAATTGTCCTTCCTATTTAGAATTTACTTTTGTACATGTAATTTTACTCCATATGTTTTAAAGATAATATCGTTTTAACTAATATCTTAAATGTCGAACGTAATCTTGATCGCAATTTAAATTACAAATGTTAGTTGATCGTTATACACATTATCGGCAAGTGCCTTTATAAACAGAACATTTGTACTGCTTGACCAACCGTTTGTAAAATGGCTTGTTTTATTTATTTTCACGCTTTATTTACTAAAGAGATTTTTACGTCATTAACTTCCCGAAATTTCTGTACTTCTTTAGTTGACATGACTTATAAAGCTAGTGTAATTTCGTCAAAAATGTGGTTTCCTTACGTTATTTAAAATGGCTAATTTATGAGTAGCAAAAATTTTACTGTCCTCGTTAATTGGCGTGGTTACAAGAACGAATAGAAATGTTTACTTGTTATTGTAGATCTCTTCACTTGTAAAGCAAATAGATCAATCTAGACATTTGAAGTATTTTTGTTTTTAAAAATGCAAAATTATTTGCATTAAAACACTTTAAATGAACAGAAATTCCTAGGTACTGTATATGTTTTAAGTAGAAAAATTCAGACATTTAGGTTACGCACCGTGTTTTTTAAATGGTATTTGGTCCTTGTTTAAAAGGACGAATATATACATATTAAAATTCGCTTTATAGTTAAAAACACGGAGTTTTTAACCTACAGAGTATGTATTTAAAACGTGTTCTAAATGGTATTTTGTAACGGGGTTATCATCCTACAGAATATGTGTTTAAAACGTATTTTAAATAGTATTTTGTAAAAGAAATAATTTGTATTCTCGCAGATATCACACACGTACTAAAAAATACTATTATACTAAGCCAATTGCACTACGGAATATAACACAGGGTGTTTCTTAACAGAAATTAAGTATTGGAAAATTTTATTTTCTCTGGTTTTGGGTTGTTTTATGTACAGAACATAATGCTCAATGACCCTATATAACCTCTTTATCACATCAGCATGTATACACACACACACACATCACACACACGCACACGCAGGCGCACACGCACACACACGCACATGCACACGTACGCACGCACGCACGCACACATAGTTATTAAATTTCAGCTATTTAAACTGAAGTCCCATAGCACGCAGTGCTTCTGATGAATCTTGTAGTAAATTATAGCAACACTAACCAAGAATCTGACAGTGTTAAGTTTTTGACTTATATTAGATATAGACAGGAAGCGACGCTTAAAATTGCTGCAGTAAGCCAAGTATTAGATACACATATTAGGTAATTGCACAAGGTATAATTGGAAAGCGCATCAGCCGCTAAAGCTAAAGGAAGTTTCGAATTTCGTCTGGGGCTTTATATTCCTCATTTTTCAATTACTAGTTCGATTTGAAACGATCATTATATATATATATATATATATATATATATATATATATATATGTATCTTTGACATTAAGAAATTCATGCATTCAGTTTACTTAAATATTATAGAAAATTTTTTTTGGTTACCTATTCTTGCGGGGTTTGCCTGCTTTCTTCTTGATCTTTGTTTCGTGTCAATTGGATTTTTTATATTATTAATAGCAGACATTTCTCACGAAAAAAGTTTTTAAAAAATTTATATATACTTCATCTTTATACACGCTTTCATAGCTATATAAGTTAAATGTAAACCGCATCGAATGAGGGATAGATCGCGACTAACGCGACTAACGGAGCTGTAACACAGATGCTTGCACCTTTTAGTGCGCGCGTTTGGTTTCATTTATGCGCAAGGTTCAGAATTCAGAATTCGTAATATGTAAGCTGAGATTTTCGCTCGTTACATATTGGTCATCTGCGATAATTGATATATTTCCTTATGATTGAGTATTGTCAACTAAAATAACGTAACTTTGTGGTAAGGTGAGTTGAGCAAGATGATGAAACCATTTAGAAGCTTGATAGCTTAAAGCACAACAGTAATTAAACCCCTTTTGGATGAAATTCGCTAAAAGGTGAGTTTTGCTGAAAACTATATGATTCAACTTCAACAAACCCTTAGTCTTAAGATAAATGCTTTGTATCAATTATTTAAAAGATTTAATAGGTGCGGCAGAATAGCTTTTAGAATATTGTGGCGGTACAAACGAAAATACACTTTAGCAATGTTGAATATAACTTTTATTCCCACAGCTGAGGCCAGAATGGCTTATTAATTGAAAGCATTCAAAGACTTTTCTAAGAAATGTATGCTAACTTATTATAAAATTATTAATCTGCCATTTCTATATGACTCCAATTTTTACACCAGTTAAAGCTGACAAATTGTTTGGAATTTTGAAAGCTAACTTTTCAATAGTTATCATATTTTAACTTAATAGCAATAGAAAAATATAAGTAATTTGAATAACATTTGCTGTAAATAGATCTTTAAGCATTAAGAAGTTAGTGCATTCAAAGTTTACTTAGATATTATCAAAATAAATCGTTATTGGCAAATCTATGCTTGTTGGATTTGCCCGATTTCTTTTTGGATTTTTATATAGTAGCAGACATTTAAAAAAAATGTTTTTCTTACGTTCATTTTTACAATATTTTTATGCACCTTTTCATAGAAAATCTAAGTTAAACGTATACCGCATAAAATAAGAGTTATAATTATTTATGGTTAAGTTACTTCGCCACAAGACACCTTTTAGCTATGAATGGGCTAGTGAATCTGCTAGTTCAGGAGTAACTCTTCTCTTTACATATTAACTTGTCTATTTAATATTATCATTCTTATCTTTATTACTTTTATATTTTTATTTTATTTTATTGTCCTGATGAAGCCCCTTACAAAAGTGGGCAAAACGTCTACTTTAATTTATAAAATGACACGGTCCCAACCCGAACCCATAAATAATTATCATGACTCCGGCCGTGAAAGCCTCCGACAATATCACAAAATAAGAGTTAGTTTGCGACTAACGGAATTGCAACATGTGTACCAGAACCGTTTAGTGCACGCGTTTAGTTTCATTTATGCAAACGGTTCAACATTCATAATATAGAAACTAAGATTTTAGCTACTGTCATAACGCTTGCTACGATTGGGTATTGTTTACTGAAATATCGTAATTTTGTTGCACTAGGTGAGGAAACTATTTAAAAGCTCGACAGCGTAAAGCCCAAAGAGGTAAGTTAAACCCCTTTTGGACGGTGTCCGCTAGAAATGTGAATTCAGCTGAAAACTGCATGATTGAATTTCAACACACTCTTTCTCTTAAGATAAATATTTGTAATAATTATTTACAAAATTCAATAATTGCAACGAAATAGGTTTTAAGATGTTGTGGTGGTATATGCAAAAATAAACTTATAGCAATGCTAAATAAACGCTCTATCCCCAGAGCTGAGACCACAATCTATGGTTTATTAATTGAAAGCATTCAAATATTTTTCAAAGAAATGTGTTATTATAAAATTTAAAAAATTTCACTTTATATCGTCTCCGATTTTTATACCGATTAAACCTGACACATTCTTTGGAAATTTGAATGATTACATTTAAAAACTTTTCATATTTTAATTTATAGAAACAAAAAAATATTAATAATTTCATATACATTTGCTGTGAATAAATATTTACGATTCAGAAGTTTTTGCATTTAAAGTTTACTTAAATATTATAAAAATAAAACATCTGTGACTTACCTATTTTTGCTGGATTTGGCTGCTTCTTTGGAGATCTCTGTTTCGTGTCAATTGGCTTCTTATATTATTAACGGCAGACCTTTCTAAAAAAAATTGTTTTTTTAAGTTTACTTTTACAACATTTTTATGCAAGTTTTTATAGAAATCAAAGTTACATGTTACCACATCAGATAGCGGTTTGTTCGAGACTAACGGAATTGTCACATATATATGCTAGAACCTATGCGCGCGTTTAGTTTTATTTATGCGCTCGGTTCAAAATCCATAAGATATAAACTAAGATTTTCACTACTGTCATATCAGTCATTAGCAATAATTGATATATTTCGTTACGATTGAGTATTGTTTACTAAGATAACGTAATTTTATCGAACAAGGCCACAAAGCTTATTAAAAGCTCTATAACGTAAAAGTCAAAGCTAAATTAAACATCCTACGGCTGTCTGCTACAAGGATGAGTTTTGTTAAAACTATGTGATACAATTTCAACGAATCTTTTGTTGAGTAACACAATGAAACTATTTAGAAGCTCGGCAGCGTAAAGCCTAAGCGTTAAATGAAGCCGATTTTGGATGATGTCCGCTAAAAAGGTAAGTTTTGCTTGAATATCAGAAAACTCCTTTTTCTTAAGATAAATGTTCGTAACAACTATTTATAAATTTTATTAATTGCAGCAGAATAATTTTTAGAATGTTGT
The DNA here is from genome assembly GCA_036346225.1 of Platerodrilus igneus. Taxonomy (NCBI): domain Eukaryota; kingdom Metazoa; phylum Arthropoda; class Insecta; order Coleoptera; family Lycidae; genus Platerodrilus; species Platerodrilus igneus. Next base: position 971,556 of record JARFIW010001036.1, read on the forward strand.
GGTGAAAAGTTTTGCTAAAACTATGTAGTGGAATATCAGAAAACCCCTTTCTCTTAAGATAAATGTTGGTCACAACTATTTACAAATTTTATTAATTGCAGCGGAATAACTTTTAGAATGTTGTGGTGGAATAAGCAGAAGTAAAGCTTTAACAATGTTAAATAAACGTTGTATTCCCAGAGCTGAAGCCATAATCTTTGGTATGTTAATTGAAAAAATTTAAAGATTTTTTTAAAGAATGTGTGTCAAGTTATTGTAAAATTGAAAAACTGCCGCTTTAAATTGTCTCCAATTTATACATCGGTTAAACCAAACAAATTGTTTGGAATTTTGAATGATTAGAATACAGAAAAAAGAAAAGATTAATAATTTGATAAACATATGCTATTAATATACCGTACACATTAAGAAGTTCGCGCTTTTAAAGTTAACTTAAATATTTTAAAAATAATATAATTTTGGCTTACCTATTCTTACTGGATTTGACTGCTTTCTTCGTGATCTTTGTTTCGTGTCAATTGACTTTCTTATATTAATAACGGCAGGCCTTTCTAAAAAAAATAATTCTTTTAAGTTTACTTTTACAAAATTTTTATGCAGGCTTTTATAGAAATCTAAGTTAATTGTATACCGCATCTGATATAGTCGAAACCATGAAAGAAGTCGTCTGCGTCATCACTTGTATTCGTACGAATTAAGTTGAAAATGTAGCTTCACATCAAACACTTAATTTTCATTAATTCTTTTAAAACTTTAAAAAGTATATTCCATTTACAAAAAAACTAAGAAAGATATCCTATTTTAAAGAAAAGGTATAATTTTACCAAAGGTTAACCTGCTAAGTATATAAAGTTCAAACATACGGACGCATACTACTCTCTGTCGTTTTCCCAGATGAACGTGCTCACGTATGTCTTTACTTAAAACACATACAAATCGTATTACTATCTTTATCATATATATTAGTTAAGCTTTTAAATAATCTTAAACTTGTTTTGAATTGAGTGAGACACCTATGACGTAGAGGACTTCTTTTGTGGTTCTTACTATAGCAGCTTGTTCGCGACCGACGGAACTGCAACATAATGCTAGAACCTAGTGCGCGCTTAGTTTCATTTATGCACACGGTTCAAATCCTTGATATATATACTAATATTTTCGCTACTGTCATTTCGATCATTTGCAATAATTGATATATTTGCTTAGAATTGAGTATTGTTTGCTAAGATAACGTAATTTTGTTGAACAAGGCTACGAAGTTATTTAGAAGCTCGCGTAAAATCCAAGAGTTAAATGAAACCCCCTACGGATGGTGTCCGGTAAAAGGATGAGTTTTATTAAAACTGTGTTGTAATTTCAAAGAATTTTTTTCTTAAGATAAATGTTTGTAACTATTATTTAGAAAATTTATTAATTACAGAGGAATAACTTCTGAATGTTGTGGCGGTATAAACAAAAGTAACTTTTAGAATGTTAAATAATCGTTGAATTCCCGGAGTTGAAGTCAGAATCTATAGTTTATTAATAGAAGTCATTCAATGACTTTTCTAGAAAATGCATGTAGCTTATTATAAAATCAAAAAAGTGCCACTTTAAATCGCCTTCGATATTTAAACCGAATAAATCTGTCAAATTGTTTGCAATTTTGAATGGTTACGTGTTTAAATACCTTTCATATTTTAACTTGTAGAAACAGAAAAGATGAATAATTTGATAAACGTATGCAAATAAACCTTCAACATTCAGAAGTTTGCGCATACAAAGTTAAGTTAAATATTATAAAAATAAAAAGTTCTTGGCTTACCTGTTCTTGCTGGATATGGCTGCTTTCTTCGTGTTCCTTGTTTCGTGTCAAGTGACTTTCCTATATAATTAAAGGCAGAGTTTTCTAAAAAAAAATTGTTTCTTTAAGTTTACTTTTACAATATTTTTATGCACGTCTCTCTAGTGATCTAAGTTAAATGTATACCTTACCCAACGACAGTCTGTTCGCGACTAAAGGAATTGTAACATATTGCTAGTACCTTTTAGTGCGCACGTTTAGTTCTATTTATGCACACGGTTCAAAATTCATGATATATAAAGTAAGATTATTGCTACTGTCATATCGGTCGTTTGCAATATATGATATATTTACTTGCGATTAAGTATTGTTTATTAAGATAACGTAATTTTATTGAACAAGTCCACGAACCTAATTAAAAATTCGATAACGTAAAACCCAAGAGTTAAATTAAACACCCTATGGACGATGTTCGCTACAAGGATGAGTTATGTTAAAACTATGTGATAGAATTTCAACGAATCTTTTTCTGAAGATAAACGTTTGTAAAAATTATTTACAAAATTTATTAAGTGAAGAATGTTGTGGTGGAATAAGCAAAAGTAAAGCTTTAACAATGTTAAATAGACGTTGTATTCCCAGAGCTGAAGCCAGAATCTATGGTCTATTAATTAAAAGCATGTAAAGATGTGTTAAAGAAATGCGCGTTAATTTATTACAAATATGAAAAACTGCCGCTTTAAATTGCCTCCAATTTTTACACCGGTTAAACCAGACAAATTGTTTGGAATTTTGAACGATTACATTTAAATAGTTTTTATATTTTAACTTACAGAAATATGAAAAGATTTATAATTTGATAAACATCACTATCATCCTCATTAGGTCTTCAGTCCTGGAACTGGTTAGACGCGTACCCTCATTGTTTCACATTCTAAACTAACCTATAAATTCTCTGAAATTTGCAGTCTACATCTATATCTGATCTAGGTCTACATCTACCTCCTTTTTCCTATCTCTGCTAGTAATATATTTCATACTACTCTTCAAAAATGCCCTAGAACGTTTTCTGCCCTTCTCTTTCTCGTCTTTTTTTCCACAGATATCTTTAGTCCCCTACTATTTCTATAACCTATTTGTTAATAATTTGTCTGTCCACGCTGTCTGTCATCCTCATATATCTGAAGCACAACCTTCCAGAAGGCTGCTACCGTTTTTTGTCTGCTTTTCCTACTGCTTGAATTTCATAGGTATATTGTGCTGTGCTCCACACATGTGCTTTCAATAATTTTCTTCTTGTTTCTATGTTTGTTGTTTTCGATCATAGGCGCTGTTCTTTCTTGTTAGGTACAGTTCGGTCCCATTCTATTGTTTTAGAACTATAAACCTATTTCTCCGACTTTCAGTGGTTGTGAAGGGGGTAAGCAGCCTGTGGCTGCCAAGTTTCCCCAGCACTTAACCATTTGCCGATTTAATATTTTTTCGAATATATTTTTTCGCACAGTTAACAACCAACACCTGTAGTTGTTTATAATATTCATCAGATTTATCTGCGCTTATTTTTTCGTCATTAGGTTTTCCGTCTCAAAACTGGTTAGACACGTACCTCCACTTACTTATATTCTGAGCTAGCCTACACAGTTCCCTAAAATTCCCACACAGCCTATATACAGCTCGGTTCCCCTTCTATTGTTTTCTAGTTATATGCCCTATTGCACCGAAATTCATTGGCATGTGTCTGCCAAAGATACCCCAACACTTAGACATTTGCCGAATTAATAGTTTTCTAGTAAACCCTTTTACACAATTAACAATTAATAATTTAATGTTCTTCCATTCTGTTTCTACTTCCTTAGTATCAGATATTTTCCCGATATCTTTCGGCAGTTTATTTGACTTTTCTTTGAATCTTTCTTAAATATCTTTATTTTTCAGTTTCTCAAAGTCAAAGTGTCCTTTTTTTTCGTCTTTTTCAAATTTTTAAATTTAAGTGCGGCCTTCATAATTACAATATTGTGGTCAGTGTCTATATCTGCTTCTGGGTAGCTTTTACAGTATTTTACTTGATTCCTAAACTGTTGTCTAAGAAGAATCTATTTGATATCTTTTTATATCGTTTGGCATCTTCCACGTATATCGTCTGCTAGCATGATGTTGAAATAATGTGTTTGTAATGATTATAATATCCATGTCGAAAAATTCTACTAGCCTATTTTCCCTGTCGTTTCTCATGCCTAAACTAAATAAACCTACTACTGCTCCTTCCCTACCCTCACCTACCACTGCATTTAAATCCTTCGTAATTATTAAATTTGCATGTCCTTTTACGTATCTTAGTATGTTTTCGATATCTTTGTAGATCGCTGCTACCTCTACGTCACTGTAGCTAGAGGTGAGCATCTACACTTGTATTATTTCTGTGTTTACCGGTTTAGATTTCAATTTAACCATGAGTATTCTTTTGTTCTTCTGTAAGTATTTTTTTACACAGTGTCCTATCTTTTGTCGCATAAAAATTCCCACACCTCAATTTCCTTCCCCTGCTCCTGAATAAATTACCCTAAAGTCTCCAATCCAAAAATCCCCCGCCTCTGGCTACCGAACTTTGCTGATTTTTACTATGTCTGGTGCTACCTATTCATTTTAATTTTCAGGTTCTTTAGCTTACATAATTGCTTCATATTTCTAACATTCCACGCTCCAACTCGCAAAATGTTCGCGACTGTTATTCTGAACTTTCTGATCGCATCCTCCGAAGTAGTCCCTTACCGGAGATCCGAATGGGGGACTATTTTAACTTCAGAATCTTTTACTTAGAGAATGCCATCATGTTTATTACAATTTAAGTACGCTGTGTACTTACGAGGTAATGTGATGGTCTGTTGCCTTTCACATCGCGTTAGTGTGTCATAGACTGCCATACCGATCTCTATGGTCTCGGTCAATCTAAGTACCGAAAGAGCCGCTGCCCTCTTTCGGGAACCCGTCTTAGTCTGGTTTCTCACTAACAACCCTTCTACTTTGGTTGGACCTGTAGTTTGGCTCTTTAGCTCATTAGAACACGCAAGCCATTTCACCTGTTTTATAGTATTCTACAACTTCGGCAAGGTGCAGGTCCATTCGAAATGGTTGAGAAACATATGTTATTAATATATCGTCAACATTAAGAAGATCGCGCTTTCAAAGTTAATTTAAATATTATAAAAATAAAACATATTTTGGCTTACCTATTCTTACTGGGTTTGGCTGCTTTCTGCGTGACGTCTGTTTGGTATCAAGTGAGTTTCTTATATTATTAACGGCAGGCCTTTCTAAAAAAAATTCTTGCTTTAAGTTTACTTTCACAATATTTTTATGCACGTCTTTATTTTAATCTAAGTAAAATATATACCGTATACAATGCCGTTCTATTCGCGACTAAGGAACTGTAACATATCCTAGAAACTTTTAGTGCAAGCATTTAGTTTCATTTATGCTCACGGATTAAAATTCATAATAATATTTAAACTAAGATTTTCGCTACTGTCATATCGGTCATTTGCAATAGTTGCTATACAGGGAGTTTATAAAAGAATTCCTTGATTTAAAAAATCATAATTAAAAACGAAAACAGTAATAAACTTTCGGGTTTTGAACTTGAGTTCAGTATATTGTCAAGTTTGTTTTGCTAATATTCGATCGCAGTGCCTGGCCTTGGAGCGAGCATGTTGGGGAAAGAGTGCTACTGCTTCCGCCGGCCAGCATTCGCCAATCAGCATTCATGACTACGCCACAGCAGAAAGCTCAGTGTTTGATTTGGTTTATGCAATAGAGTTTAGTGATCACAGTTTAGAGTAATTATTGACATGAATATGGCGGTGATGCACCTACTAACAAAACTATTCTGCAGTGGTATTCATTTTCGGGAAACAGGTAGTGTCTTAAAAATTAAGTCACCGGGTAGGTCTACAGTTTCTAAACAGAACGTGGAACGAATTCGTATATCTTGTATTCGTAGTCCTAAAAAGTCATTGGCAAGGCGAAGTTTGGAATTGGGAGTACCTAAGTCTACCGTGTACAAAGTGATGTGAAAGGGGCTTTAATTACGTGGGTATAAGATTCAACTTCTTGCATGAAATCAACCCCAATGACAAAGTGAAAATATTCGATTTAGCAGGATTGAGGGAAATGAGAACTTCCTAGAAAGTGTTGTGTTTTTAGATGAGGCAACTTTTCACGTAAGTGGGTCTGTCAACCGACTCAACTGTAGGATTTGGGAGTCTGAGTCACCGCATGAATTCATAGAACATCAGCGAGACTCTCCCAAGGTCAATATTTGGTGTGGATTGATGCATGGTCGTATCGTAGGACCTTTCATCTTCGCAGAAAAGAAAATAAATGGGGATATTTATTGTGGAATGCTTGAACTATACGTTTTCCCACAGATAAATGATATCGAACTAGGAAAGGGACTAATTGTTTTCTGATAAGATGGTGCGCCACCTCACTATAGCAACCGTGTCCGTGATGCGTTGAACTTGTGTTTCCCTGACAGGTGGATTGGTAGACGTGGGCCGATTGCATGGCCACCAAGGAGCCCAGATTTATTTTCACTGGATTTCTTTTCTTGAGGTCATGTAAAACATTGTTTATACCGAGAGGATCCGAGACATTGCTCATTTGACGGAGAGGATTGTTGCAGCTGTAGCATCCGTCATGCTTTATATGCTGCTAAATACCTGGGAAGAAACTGATTATCGTTTAGATGTGGCCAGGGCAACAAATGGTGCACATATAGAACTTTATTAGGTATCGGAAGAAAGTTGAGAAGATTCTCTTTAATACTATATAGGTTTAATAACTACTATTTTAGCTTTACTGTGTACAAATAAAACTTTAAATCAAGGAGTTTTTTATAAACTCCATATATTTCCGTACGATTGAGTATCGTTTACTAACATACCGTAATTCTATTGAACAAAATTATGAAGTTATTTTGAAGCTCGATAGCGTAAAGGCAAGGATTAAATAAACTCCTTTTGGATGGTGTCAGTTAAAAAGGCGAGTTTTGCTAAAACTATATTGATGGAATTGCAGCAAACCCTTTCTCTTAAGATAAATGTTTCTAACAATTATTTACAAAATTTAATAATTGCAACAGAATAATTTTAAGAATGTTGTGGTTGTATAAGCAAAAATAAACTTCAAACTATGCTAAATAAGTATTGTTTTTCCAGAGATAAAACCAAACTCTTTAGTATATTAATATATTAATTAACTTATTATAAATTTTAAAAACTGCCGGGTTAAATCGTCTTCGATTTTTACACCAGTTAAATCTTTAGCTTACATAATTGCTTCATATTTCTAACATTCCACGCTCCAACTCGCAAAATGTTCGCGACTGTTATTCTGAACTTTCTGATCGCATCCTCCGAAGTAGTCCCTTACCGGAGATCCGAAGTGGGGCCTATTTTAACTTCAGAATCTTTTACTTAGAGAATGCCATCATGTTTATTACAATTTAAGTACGCTGTGTACTTACGAGGTAATGTGATGGTCTGTTGCCTTTCACATCGCGTTAGTGTGTCATAGACTGCCATACCGATCTCTATGGTCTCGGTCAATCTAAGTACCGAAAGAGCCGCTGCCCTCTTTCGGGAACCCGTCTTAGTCTGGTTTCTCACTAACAACCCTTCTACTTTGGTTGGACCTGTAGTTTGGCTCTTTAGCTCATTAGAACACGCAAGCCATTTCACCTGTTTTATAGTATTCTACAACTTCGGCAAGGTGCAGGTCCATTCGAAATGGTTGAGAAACATATGTTATTAATATATCGTCAACATTAAGAAGATCGCGCTTTCAAAGTTAATTTAAATATTATAAAAATAAAACATATTTTTGGCTTACCTATTCTTACTGGGTTTGGCTGCTTTCTGCGTGACGTCTGTTTGGTATCAAGTGAGTTTCTTATATTATTAACGGCAGGCCTTTCTAAAAAAAATTCTTGCTTTAAGTTTACTTTCACAATATTTTTATGCACGTCTTTATTTTAATCTAAGTAAAATATATACCGTATACAATGCCGTTCTATTCGCGACTAAGGGAACTGTAACATATCCTAGAAACTTTTAGTGCAAGCATTTAGTTTCATTTATGCTCACGGATTAAAATTCATAATAATATTTAAACTAAGATTTTCGCTACTGTCATATCGGTCATTTGCAATAGTTGCTATACAGGGAGTTTATAAAAGAATTCCTTGATTTAAAAAATCATAATTAAAAACGAAAACAGTAATAAACTTTCGGGTTTTGAACTTGAGTTCAGTATATTGTCAAGTTTGTTTTGCTAATATTCGATCGCAGTGCCTGGCCTTGGAGCGAGCATGTTGGGGAAAGAGTGCTACTGCTTCCGCCGGCCAGCATTCGCCAATCAGCATTCATGACTACGCCACAGCAGAAAGCTCAGTGTTTGATTTGGTTTATGCAATAGAGTTTAGTGATCACAGTTTAGAGTAATTATTGACATGAATATGGCGGTGATGCACCTACTAACAAAACTATTCTGCAGTGGTATTCATTTTCGGGAAACAGGTAGTGTCTTAAAAATTAAGTCACCGGGTAGGTCTACAGTTTCTAAACAGAACGTGGAACGAATTCGTATATCTTGTATTCGTAGTCCTAAAAGTCATTGGCAAGGCGAAGTTTGGAATTGGGAGTACCTAAGTCTACCGTGTACAAAGTGATGTGAAAGGGGCTTTAATTACGTGGGTATAAGATTCAACTTCTTGCATGAAATCAACCCCAATGACAAAGTGAAAATATTCGATTTAGCAGGATTGAGGAAATGAGAACTTCCTAGAAAGTGTTGTGTTTTAGATGAGGCAACTTTTCACGTAAGTGGGTCTGTCAACCGACTCAACTGTAGGATTTGGGAGTCTGAGTCACCGCATGAATTCATAGAACATCAGAGAGACTATCACAAGGTCAATAATTGGTGTGGATTGATGCATGGTCGTATCGTAGGACCTTTCATCTTCGCAGAAAAGAAAATAAATGGGGATATTTATTGTGGAATGCTTGAACTATACGTTTTCCCACAGATAAATGATATCGAACTAGGAAAGGGACTAATTGTTTTCTGATAAGATGGTGCGCCACCTCACTATAGCAACCGTGTCCGTGATGCGTTGAACTTGTGTTTCCCTGACAGGTGGATTGGTAGACGTGGGCCGATTGCATGGCCACCAAGGAGCCCAGATTTATTTTCACTGGATTTCTTTTCTTGAGGTCATGTAAAAACATTGTTTATACCGAGAGGATCCGAGACATTGCTCATTTGACGGAGAGGATTGTTGCAGCTGTAGCATCCGTCATGCTTTATATGCTGCTAAATACCTGGGAAGAAACTGATTATCGTTTAGATGTGGCCAGGGCAACAAATGGTGCACATATAGAACTTTATTAGGTATCGGAAGAAAGTTGAGAAGATTCTCTTTAATACTATATAGGTTTAATAACTACTATTTTAGCTTTACTGTGTACAAATAAAACTTTAAATCAAGGAGTTTTTTATAAACTCCATATATTTCCGTACGATTGAGTATCGTTTACTAACATACCGTAATTCTATTGAACAAAATTATGAAGTTATTTTGAAGCTCGATAGCGTAAAGGCAAGGATTAAATAAACTCCTTTTGGATGGTGTCAGTTAAAAAGGCGAGTTTTGCTAAAACTATATTGATGGAATTGCAGCAAACCCTTTCTCTTAAGATAAATGTTTCTAACAATTATTTACAAAATTTAATAATTGCAACAGAATAATTTTAAGAATGTTGTGGTTGTATAAGCAAAAATAAACTTCAAACTATGCTAAATAAGTATTGTTTTTCCAGAGATAAAGCCAAACTCTTTAGTATATTAATTGAAAGAATTTAATGACTTTTCTAAGAAATGTAATTTAACTTATTATAAATTTTAAAAACTGCCGGGTTAAATCGTCTTCGATTTTTACACCAGTTAAATCTGACAAATTTTTTAGAATTTTGAATGGTTACATTTAAATAGTTTTTATATTTTAACTATAGAAACAGAAAATTATTAATAATTATATAAACATTACCTATAAATATATCTTCAACATTCAGAAATTTGTGTATTCAAAGTTTACTTAAATATTATAAAAACAGAATATGCTTCGCTTACCTATTTTTACTGGATTTGGCTGTTTCCTTTCTGACTTTTGTTTCGTGTTAATTGACTTTCTTATATTATTAGCAGCAGACTTTTCTAAAAAAAATGATTTTTTTTTTAGTTTTCTTTTACAACACTTTTATGCATGGTTTTATAGAAAACTAATTTATATGTACACCGCAACTAATGCTGGTTTGTTCGCAACTAACAGAACTGTAACATATATGCTAGAAACTTTTAGTACGCGCGTTTAGTTTCATTTATGCGCAAGCTTCAAAGACTATAATATATAAACTAAGATTTTCGCTACTGTCCTACCGATCAATTGCTATAACTGATATATTTCCTAACAATTGAATATTGTTCACGAATATAACGTAATTTTGTTGAACAAGGCTACAAAGCTATTTAGAAGCTCGATAACGTAAAGCTTGAGAGGTAAAATAAATTCACTATCAATTGTATCCCCTAAAAGAATGAGTTTTGCTAAAACTATGTGGTAGAATATCAACATGCTTTTTCGTAAGATAAATGCTTGTAACAATTAGTTACAAAATTTAATAAGTGCAGCAGGATAACTTTTAGAATGTTGTGGTGATATAAACAGAAGTAAGCTATTAGTAAACGATGTAATTCCAAGTTGAAGCCAGAATCTATGGTTTGTTCAATGACTTTCTTAAGTAATGAATATTAACTTATTATAGAATTAAAAATCAACCACTTTAGATCGCTTCCAATTTTTACATCGGTCAAACCTGATAAATTGTTTGAAATTTTCAATGATTATATTTAAATAGTGTTAATATTTTAAGTTATACAAATAGGAAAGGTTAATAGTGTGAAAGATATATGCTATTAATATATCTTTAACCTAACAAGTTCCCGCTTTTAAAGTTTGCTTAAATATTATAAAAGTAAAACATTTTTGGCTTAACTATTTTTAATGAATTTGCCTGCTCTCTAATTGACTTTTGTTTTGCGTCAATTGGATTTCTTATATTATTAACAAAAGACATTTCTCAAAAAAATTGTTTTTGAAAGTTTACTTTTACAACATTCTTAGGCAGGCTTTTATAGAAATCTAGGTAAAATGTATATGGCATCGAATAAAAATTAGCACGTTAATAATGGAACTGTAAAATAAGTCAATTTCCACACCCCCCGCAATCGAAATCTGAACGTGTTTCTACTTCGTTTGTTGATCGTAGGTGCACAAATGTGCACAGTGAACGAACGTTTATACACCTCTCTATACACAGATACAAAGAAAACAAAAATGGGGGGCTGCGGAAATGGCAGCCCCCTGCGAAGCCAATCGTTTGTGCATCGTAGGTGCAGAAATGTGCGCGAAATACGAACGTTTGTGCATATCTCTATACGGAGATACAAAGAAAATAGAGTGGAGGGGCTGTAGAAACGGCAGCCCCCCCCACTAACGAAATTCCGGATTTTTCTATAGCCAATTGTTTGTGCATCGTAGGTGCATAAATGTGCACAGTATACGAACGTTTATGCACATCTATATACGGAGATACGACGAGAAAAAAGTGAAGGGGCTGTTGAAACGGCAGCCCCCCACCAAAGAAATTCCGGATTTTTTTATAGCCAATCGTTTGTGCATCGTAGGTGCACAAATGTGCACAGTATACGAACGTTTATGCACTTCCTCATTCATAGATGCAAAGAAAATAAAATGAAAATGTTAGAGGTTTCATGTTGATCTTGGAGATCAAAATATTTTACTTGTATGCCTAAACCAAATAAACCTACTACCGCTCCATCCCTACCCTCACCTACCCCTGCATTAAAATCCCCTGTAATTATTAAATTTACATGTCTTTTTACGTATCTTAATACGTTTTCGATATCTTTGTAGATCGTTTCTACGTCTTCGTCACTGTAGCTAGAGGTGGGCATGTATACTTGTATTATTACTGCGATTAGCGGTTTAGATTCTAATCTAACCATGAGTACTCTTTCTTTCTTTTGTAAGTAATTTTCTAATAATGTCCTCTTTTATTCGCATAACTATCCCTACACCCAAATTTCCTTCCTCTGCTCCTGTATGAATTACCCTGAAGTCTCCACTTCAAAAATCCTCCGCCTCTGGCAAGCAAACTTTACTGGTCCCTACTTTGTCTAGTGCTAACCTATTCATTTCGATTTTCAGGTTCTTTAGTTTACCTACTTGCTTCATACTTCTACATTTCACGCAATTTTCCCGACTCTTATTCTGAACTTTCCGATCGCATTCTCCGAAGTAGTTCCCTCCCGCAAATCCGAATAGGGACTATTTTAATTACGGAATCTTTTACCTCAAAGAATGCCATCATGTTTATTACAATTTAAGTACGCTGTGTTCTTGGGAGGTAATGTGGTTGTCCGTTGCCTTCCACATTGCGATAGTGTGTCTTAGACTGCCATACCGATCCCTATGGTTTCGGGACCTGTCTTAATATGGTTTTTCACTGACGACCCTACTACTTTTAGTTCATTGGAACACGCAAGCCATTTTACCTGTTCTAGTAATCTAGAACTTCGGCAAGGCGCAGCTCCATTCGTAATGGCGTAGCAATATATATATATATATATATATATATATATATATATTGCTGTGCTACTGGAATTATCGTGCCCCTACGTTGGGCTGTTATATTAATTATGCTATGCTACTGGTGGAATTATCGTGCCCCTATCGTTTGAGCGGTTATATTATTTATGCTATGCTCCTCTAAATTATTCGCGCTCCATCATTTGGGCGACCATATTGTATAAACAAGATTGTAATTATCTCCGACGTTGGGCTGTCTTATTAATATTGCTATCAATTCCCTCCAGAAACTTAACTGGATTTTATCTTGAACCAACCTTGTCTACCAATAACAAAATTTGATACGTTACCGCCTTCCTCGTTCTCAATTTTCTATTCAACTCGTAGCTCCTCCTTGAACTATTTAAATTATCAAATCACTCTCTTATTAACTTTATCTTATGACCTTGACTAGCATTTATTTGGAACTATAAAATTCAGTTAATTCGATTTTATATAATGAAACCAATATTATGTACAGCTTTTGTAAATTATTTGAAATACACTTTTCAATTAGTTAGTGTTGTAAATTTTATTTATTAAACATCATACTATTTACTCAAAACCCAAAGTCACCAAAAAAACCCTATTATCTTTATAAACGAAGTGTAGAACGTTCCAAACCTGTTCTCATATCACGCACTTTATACGTATTCAAATCCTTTGTTGACTTTTTCACATTCATTTACATTAAGCAAATTCAATATTCAAAATAAAAAATATAGAAAAATAAAATGTCTTATAACTAAAATCTGACCTTGTCTATTTTTTTGGCATCGACGCATCCATTTGAATAAAATTATCTTCCCCCAATTCAGGATTAATACATGCCCATTCTAAATATTGTCTATCCACACGCTTGAACCATTGCATTTAAATTATTGCCATTACCCTCTGGACTACCATTATTAACTTATGCACCCCAATCTATAGTCGTTTCATTTCAGACTTATTACTTCTTATTCTCGTCAATTTTCCCAAATTTAGAATTGTATTATCATCATTTATTTTCCTATTGCATTTATTCTCCACGTACTCGAATATCGTAGTTTATTTTCTCCTCTTACTCGTAGTCTGTTTCCTCCCGGACTTAGAAATTGTAGTTTGTTTCCCCGGACTTAGAAATTGTAGTCTATTTTCCCGGACTTAGAAATTGTAGTCTATTTTCCCCGGACTTAGAAGCCGTTTAATCGGCAATTATTGTTTTCATCTTGGCACTTATTTTATCTTTCACTTTTAAAATTATTACGTATCACTTTATTTCATAGTGGCGCACCTCGGCCTTTGTTGAGTTGTAAACTGACTCCGTTATTACTGTACCTGCTAATATATTATCAAGTTCCTACTCCGTCAGTCGGTATAGTCTAGAAACTCGTCGCTCATTTATAACCAATCAAATAATTACATTCAAAGTAGTTTCTAATGTAATTTTCTATGCTTCCCACTAATTGTAACCTGCTTGCAGCTGTCTTCGTTATCATTCGGTCTAACCAACAGCGACCGCTGTGAATGCGGTGAGGGCGCGGAAAGCGCAGAGCACGTGCTCTTCGACTGCCCGCTTGAAGCGGCAAATCGAGGGTTAGCTGATAGCAAATTAGCTATCCTAGGTCTGGCATGGCCAAAGAGCCTAGAGGAAGTCGGGGAAGTGGTCAACCAGAAGGCGTTCTGGACAGCCTTAAAAGAATTTGCGGGAAGGGTCGCGAGATTAGACAATCAATGATAACCGCGTGTAAAATTCGGTGGGGTTGGTGGGAGGATTGAAAATTTTTTAGATTGACTTGGCGTGAGTAAGGATACGAGCATAGATATAACCAAAACCTGATAAAAAAAAAAAAAAAAAAAAAAATAAATAAAATAAAATAAAATAACTTGATAATTATACCCAAATGTCCAATATGCACGAGAAACCCCCACACCATTAATACAATCACTGCATATCTTCATAATTATGCGCGTAAAATCGGGAAATCGGGAATAAATAACAACAAATAAACAATAACAAATAAATCAGAAACCCTCATTAAATTAAATCAATAAAATAAACAAATATATTAAAATAGAGTGAAACCGCGCATCCCCCCCAGGACTTAAAAGTGAAGTGATAGTGATTGTGATCCCCCCAAGAACATTTAGTGCATATCCACCAGGACTTTAGCAGTGCACCCCATCTTCCCCTTAGAAGTAAGTTACAGTTAGATGTAAGCAGACGACCAGATCTTCGGATGCTGGAGAATTTTATTATCGAGGTAAGGCGTAAATTGTGGCGGCTGCACTCGCACAAGCATTGATTTACATTAATTAGTAGTTTTTGAAACAATTTAACAAGCACGTTTGGTGTGTAAAGACGCTAGCCGACATAATGCTTGTGCGAGTACACCTGATAAATGGGGTGATGCTTTTGCTATTTTGTGCACTGCTATATGCTTAACGCTTATTAAACATTTATTTACATATTTATATAATTATATTTATTTATATATATATATATATATATATGCTGTGCTACTGGAATTATCGTGCCCCTACGTTGGGCTGTTATATTAATTATGCTATGCTACTGGTGGAATTATCGTGCCCCTATCGTTTGAGCGGTTATATTATTTATGCTATGCTCCTCTAAATTATTCGCGCTCCATCATTTGGGCGACCATATTGTATAAACAAGATTGTAATTATCTCCGACGTTGGGCTGTCTTATTAATATTGCTATCAATTCCCTCCAGAAACTTAACTGGATTTTATCTTGAACCAACCTTGTCTACCAATAACAAAATTTGATACGTTACCGCCTTCCTCGTTCTCAATTTTCTATTCAACTCGTAGCTCCTCCTTGAACTATTTAAATTATCAAATCACTCTCTTATTAACTTTATCTTATGACCTTGACTAGCATTTATTTGGAACTATAAAATTCAGTTAATTCGATTTTATATAATGAAACCAATATTATGTACAGCTTTTGTAAATTATTTGAAATACACTTTTCAATTAGTTAGTGTTGTAAATTTTATTTATTAAACATCATACTATTTACTCAAAACCCAAAGTCACCAAAAAAACCCTATTATCTTTATAAACGAAGTGTAGAACGTTCCAAACCTGTTCTCATATCACGCACTTTATACGTATTCAAATCCTTTGTTGACTTTTTCACATTCATTTACATTAAGCAAATTCAATATTCAAAATAAAAAATATAGAAAAATAAAATGTCTTATAACTAAAATCTGACCTTGTCTATTTTTTTTTTTTTTGGCATCGACGCATCCATTTGAATAAAATTATCTTCCCCCAATTCAGGATTAATACATTCCCATTCTAAATATTGTCTATCCACACGCTTGAACCATTGCATTTAAATTATTGCCATTACCCTCTGGACTACCATTATTAACTTATGCACCCCAATCTATAGTCGTTTCATTTCAGACTTATTACTTCTTATTCTCGTCAATTTTCCCAAATTTAGAATTGTATTATCATCATTTATTTTCCCTATTGCATTTATTCTCCACGTACTCGAATATCGTAGTTTATTTTCTCCTCTTACTCGTAGTCTGTTTCCTCCCGGACTTAGAAATTGTAGTTTGTTTCCCCCGGACTTAGAAATTGTAGTCTATTTTCCCCGGGACTTAGAAATTGTAGTCTATTTTCCCCGGACTTAGAAGCCGTTTAATCGGCAATTATTGTTTTCATCTTGGCACTTATTTTATCTTTCACTTTTAAAATTATTACGTATCACTTTATTTCATAGTGGCGCACCTCGGCCTTTGTTGAGTTGTAAACTGACTCCGTTATTACTGTACCTGCTAATATATTATCAAGTTCCTACTCCGTCAGTCGGTATAGTCTAGAAACTCGTCGCTCATTTATAACCAATCAAATAATTACATTCAAAGTAGTTTCTAATGTAATTTTCTATGCTTCCCACTAATTGTAACCTGCTTGCAGCTGTCTTCGTTATCAGGCGTCGCCGTGGATCAATGTAGTAAGCGTAAGACTACGGATCCCAAGGTCCCGGGTTCAAATCCCGACACGGCCGACTGCTTGAAAAATGGCAGGTGAGCATTTTTCACAAAAATTACGCCCTCGTTCGGATGAGAGGTTAAATGGAGGTCCCGTGTGTGAGTGTTGTCATGCACGTTAAAGATCCCTACCTTGCCTGGAACGGCAAGGGTTCGGCAAAATTCTAAATTTCCAGGCAACAAAAAAACTCGCCTCCTGGCCAATGTAGTACCTACAGGTGGAGCATTGGAAATGTAAATGAACTGTCTTCGTTATCAACATGCGGTGTTTTGATAAATCTAATTGCTTTTCCATAAACAACTGATGCAATTCGACTTTTAATTTTAATATCTGCATGTTATTCACGCAATTTTTAATCTGCTTTCTTATCAAAAATGGTTGACTATTTGCACGCATTTATATTATGCTTCCTGTAGCTCTATTTCTATCTCCGTATTAATCTAATTGTTTGGAACTCTTTTGAATGCGTGTCTGATTACACTTTATTATGTTTACATATAAATATACGCGTGCTTCCACTGAAAAATATTATTACTTGCTTTACCTAAATTAACTAAAACTTTATTTACAGGGTATTAAATATTTTCTATTTACCTAATGAATGTCTTCCTTGTTTCTACGCTAACTATGCGTTTTCCTATGTTTATTTGCGTCACTTAAAATTACTTATACTTTATATACAGGGTGTTGACTGCTTACTATTTACAAACTATCTCCATTTCTTAATTCTTTACTAAATAAATGCAGTTTTCTGCTGCCTATGGTAATTTCTCCTTTCTAAACGACCTTTACTATAAAGTACACCCTTAAACAACCCCTTATCATAGCATAATATATATATATATATATATATATATATATATATATATTGCCGTGGAAGCTAGGACAGTCTCTGGATTACTCGCTACAGCTCCTAAAAATCATTCAAGCCCCACGAATTGGGCACCATAAAATTGCCGTTGAACTTCAATAAAATTCGTGCCCCTCCTTGAGCCAACATAAAATTTTCAAAAAAATTTTCAAAAATTTAAAAAATTTTACCCTTTTATTAAGTCGTCATATTTCACTGCATCCTTGGCCTCTTCTTGAATACGTAAATTTACATTCATACCTCATTCACACTCACACCATCAAATAAAATTAGCAAATAATACAACAACCATACAACCTTTTATTTACACCTATTAACAGATAAATTATATTTATACATGTGTCCAAACAGTTGGATACAATAATTACCATCTCAATTTATGGTATGTTTTAAGTCCTTGATTTTTATAATCATTTTAAACAAATTCGATTAGATATTAGTAGATGGGACCCACATGTAATCCTAAATTGACTTCACACTGGAGTATTGTGAATTCATTATAGCCCAGTTTTGTTTGTATATGCTTTTTAAAACCTTGCATTAATTAAAACAAATTTACAGACCCGTTTACCCTTTACAACTCAATTTATATCCTAAATAAATTTTTTAAATATTCTAACTACACTCTTTTCAATACTCAAAATTAGTAAATTTTCCTGTACATTTACTTTTAAAATAAGTTTTTAAAACCATAAATATGCCACCAAAAAATCAATTACACAACACAAAATTTCCACAAACGTTTATATAACAGCAGAAATTTCAAAGTAATTACCTGGAGAATTCTTCATTCTTCATTCCCGTCGGAGATGATTACCAGAAAACCCTTCGGCGTTGTTTCCATTTACTATGCTGTTTGTCGGATCCACAGGCCTCCATCATCTGATATCTCTGCAAGCTATATACCCATATATCATGCATACAAACTTGATTACCAGTTCTGCTTACCCCCATATATCATGCATCCATTTAATAATTTTTGTCGTAGTAACCGGACCTTATTAAATACGCACTAACTCGTACGTCACGTTAATAACTTGAGGTCCGCTACTACAGTTTTATACTTTCAACTACGATATTAAAGGTAACTTTACTACACACACAAACTACTACCAAAAGCTTTATTATTACGGTGGTCTGAATGAGTATTCAGCTTTGCTCTATACATTTTCTCTGTCTCCTTTAAAACCCCACTTGAGTTACAAAAAATCGATATTGTCGACGTCTTACATCAACTCCACGTGTATACCTTACGTGACTTTCAATCCAACGCTGCTCTATATTTGTCACTATCTGTTGTATATTATCAATCGTTTATTTTACTCGCTGCTTAAGATATTTGTTACCCCAGCTGTTTGTACAAATTGACGGTTGAAAACAATTTCTATGAAATTTTATATTAACCTACGTTCAAATTCTTTGAACGTAACCTTTTAACAAGCAGGTGTTCCTGATAATTATCGACCGTTTGAACATAACAATTGCTCGATTTTCTGCTTTTCCCTATCTGTGTAAATGCACGTTGGCTTTTAAAACGAATATATTTGCGTTAGGAATTATTGATTTTCTTATGCAAGCACGCTCTCTTTTGCTTTCGTGCGTAGGGATGGATTCGGGCCGGGCCGGGCCGCATCTAAAAGCCCGGCCCGGCCCGGCCCGGTGGCCCGGCCCGAACCAAAATGCATCGACCCGGCTTGAGGCCAGGCTTGAATTTCGGGTCGGGCTTCGGGCCGGGCCGGGCCGATTCGGGCCGCAATGTAACTAAAACCTTAAGTGATGTATAAATTTTTTAACATCCAAATGTAAAGTATCATTTGTTAATATATGTATTTTCGGTTGTATAAAAATACTTCTTTACTATTATTATGCATTTTTACAAAAGTTGAATATATCAACTTTAATAAATTATAGTTTATAGTAACATTTTAACCTCGAAGAATTTCAAAGGTATTTAGAGATGATGCACACTTGCACAGGCAATCCAAAATAGAAGGTGGTTTGCGTCAAACTTCAACCTTAAGTAACAAAACGCATTTTAGACCTCATGTATTACTACTAGTATATAGTAACATATTTAAAGGAAAGTATTCAAAATTTGACTGAATATTGTTTCCCCATATTCTAAACAAAGACCGTTGCCAATTTCTATTTTACAGATTGCTTGTGTATAGGTCTACATTTCGAGAATGTGCTAGCATCCGTTCAGAGAACTGACTATTCAAGTCTCTCGTATCAGGTAGACATTACTTTGTTGTCTATGAATATCTTCTTGTCGCATGCTTTACTAGAAATTTTAATTATTATGAAAGAAAGGCCGACAATATTATCTATAAAAATGTTCAATATTAATATATGCAGGGTTTTTCAAAATTATGGAAACGCTGCTTTCGCCATATATAGAGAATCTGCTACATATTGAGTAAAACAATTACATATAATTACAAAGAATCTAGCTCTTTAATATGAAAAAAGACATGTATACAGGATGTCCCACACCGAGCTTCCATTAAAAGTATTTTAAAAACTACAATTTTGCTGGCAAATTAAAACCTTGCGTAGAAGTTACCGAACAAGGCGAAACTATAACTAAAATAGTTTTGAAGTCTTGCAAATATCTGTCACATTAATTATTTTAAATAGCAACATTCTGTATTTTATTCCATATATGAATGATGCTTTAGCAGATGTGTAACAATTTTATTTTCGATAATAAATCCTTCCATATAATTTTAAGAATAGTGTAACAATTTTATTTTCGATAATAAATCCTTCCATATAATTTCAAGAATAATGTAACAATTTTATTAATAACAACAATAATTTGCATTCAACTTCAAAAGTAATACGTTAAGCCTGCATCGTCCTTTGATAATCTATTTATATTCAGATATCTGTGTCGTATACAGCTATTTACAAGCACATCTCTGTTTGATTGTTCCCCTCCTGACGGCGCGACCGCCCGAGCTGGTTATAAGATAGTCGGCCACAAGTGATAGAAATATCAACATGTATCCTAGACTGCAGGCCGGCAATCTGCGAATCCATTTCAATTAGTGAGGATATCTTCGAATAACGGTCGGTAATGTATATATTGTGCGAACTTGTATAATTTGAGATAATTTATTTAGCGCGACTTTTAAAGACACACAAGGACACAGTAAAACACATGTAAGATGCTACCTTTAGAAGGTGACGTAATTCAACTTCGAGATTACGACTGCTGCAGAATGTAAGGCAACAGGATATGATTCGACACGTGAACGAAGTCATTATAGATGTTGGTTTGGATGAATTTGTTTCAAATTACAAACGCTGTTATCGTTGCTTGAAAAAACGGGGATCCCGTCTTTCTTTGTTACAATGCGACAATTGCAGTTTTGGTTCGTAGATAGCTATAAGTTCTTTTTATGTGTTTCAAAACTAGGAACACGTTAACTTGCTTTGATGCGTAATACATGTACGTTGTAAAAGTTTCAACTAACTGCTGAGCTGGATTTACCAGTAGTGGAACGAAAGTTCATTAATTTAATGTTTTAAAAACAACACGCTTTGCTCAATATGAATCGTCGGTAATATCAACAGGTGTTACTGACGTCATATTTTTCTGCTTTGTACTGCTGACAGATGTTATTTTAAAAAGCAAATGCTTTGAACAGCTTTAGTACAATATATGTAAACATGTCTATTTTTGTGATCAGCTTTATCTACATTAAAATTTGTATACGTAATTTTGAAAGCTCAAATGCTAATATCGTTAAGAGCTATTAATTTGTTATCTGCCTGAACAGATCTGCACAGGTTAGAACCCTATTTGTACAACTAGTTCATGTTTTAAAGTAAAGTGTTTGATTGAAAATAATAAAGACAAACATGAAAGTTAAAAGTTTAAGATTGATGCAGTTAATGATTAAATTTTTTGTTACAAGTCACATTATTTTAAAAGAGATTTTTTAGTAAACAATTGGTTCAAGATTAAAGACTTTTTATTTTGATCAAGTGTGATCAAATCTAATAACATAAAGCTAAAACCCTTATGAGTAAGAAATTGATGCCAATTTTATATTGGAAATACCTTTTTACTACTTCTTTATGTATTTTTGCTGGACACAAATGGTGTTCCACTTTTTTATTTATTTAACTATTACAATTTCTTACAGGAGCTGCGTCTTATTTTATTAAGACAGGTTTTTGTCAGCGAAGGCGATCCTTTTTTCTTTGGGTCTCCACGTCCGCCCTTAGAAATATGCTATGCTATTATCATAATTACATCAGGACTTAGTGGCGCCTATTTGATTTAGCTTAGGTTTGATCTGCAAACAGATTTCGACTTACCCCCCCACTTCTCATAGCTCTACCCAAGGAATAGACCCCTAGTTGTGTCGGAAGATTTTTGGAACAATAAGTATCACAGAGGCCAGCTATAAATATAAAAAAATTAGTTTCACTGACGCCACGCTTATAAAATATTTAAGAAATAAAAAATTAGTTACAGATGATTATTCTGATTTAAGCATGTGTATCTTCAATTGTTGTGCATCCAGGAATTATTGATCTAAAAAATCGTGTTAATAAACATTTAATCAAAACGGATTGCAGGTTGTGTTTCCATTACACCTTAAGAAATGTTTTTCAATAAAAACAATAAAATACTTTTTACAATTTTACGAGGAGAAAAATTCTGATTTGAAAAATGTAATTTTTATAATTGAACCCCCATTGTTTTATATCTCGACATGAACGAGCATAAAAGTATAATCAGTTATTTGGAAAATTTCGGTTTGT
Source organism: Platerodrilus igneus (assembly GCA_036346225.1). NCBI lineage: Eukaryota > Metazoa > Arthropoda > Insecta > Coleoptera > Lycidae > Platerodrilus > Platerodrilus igneus. The sequence continues at coordinate 993,783 of JARFIW010001036.1, forward strand.
GCCTAATTTTCTTTAATTTTACTGTCGTTTATGGTATTGCGGAAATTAGGGTTATACATAATTTTTTTTATTAAATTGAGCTCAAGCAAAGTACAAATATTTGTTAAAGAATTTCATTGCTTATTCTAACTTATTAGTTTTTAAATTCGCGTTATTAAATTGTAAAAACTATGTTATTGTTCCATTTCGAATGGACCTGCACCTTGCCGAAGTTCTAAATTACTAGAACAGGTGAAATGGCTTGCGTGTTCTAATGAGCTAAAGAGCCAAACTACAGGTCCAACCAAAGTAGTAGGGTCGTTAGTGAGGAACCAGACTAAGACAGGTCCCCGAAAGAGGGCAGCGGCTCTTTCGGTACTTAGATTGGCAGAGACCATAGGGGTCGGTATGGCAGTCTAAGACACACTACCGCGATGTGGAAGGCAACGGAAACCACCACATTAATCTCCCAAGTACACAGCGTACTTAAATTGATACAAACATTATGGCATTCTCTGGGGTAAAAGATTCCGGAGTTAAAATAGTCCCCATTCGGATCTCCGGGAGGGACTACTTTGGAGGATGCGATCGGAAAGTTAAAAATAAGAGTAGGGAACATTCTGCGAGTCGGAGCGTGGAATGTTAGAAGTATGAACAAGTAGGTAAGCTAGAGAACCTAAAATCGAAATGAATAGGTTATCACTAGACATAGTAGGGATCAGCGAAGTTCGGTGGCCAGAGGCGGGGATTTTTGGAGTGGAGACTTCAGGGTAATTCATACAGGAGCAGAGGAAGGAAATTTGGGTGTGGGGATAGTTATGCGGAAAAGATAGGATACTGTGTAGAAAATTACTTACAAAAGAACGAAAGAGTACTCATGGTTAGATTAGAATCTAAACCGGTAAACACAGTAATAATACAAGTTTACATGCCCACCTCTAGCTACAGTGACGAAGAGGTAGAAGCCATCTACAGAGATATCGAAGACATATTAAGATACGTAAAGGACATGAAAATTTAATAATTACGGGGATTTTAATGCCGTGGTAGGTGAGGGTAGGGAAGGAGCGGTAGTAGGATTATTTGGTTTAGGCACGAGAAACGACAGGGAAATAGGCTGGTAGAATTTTGCGACAAGAACAATTTAATCATCACAAACACATTATTTCAACATCATGCTAGAAGACGATATACGTGGAAGATGCCAGGAGATATAGGAAGATATCAAATAGATTACATTCTTGTTAGACAACGGTTTAGGAATCAAGTAAAAGACTGTAGAAGCTACCCAGAAGCAGATATAGATACTGACCACAACATCGTAATTATGAAGGCCGCACTTAAATTTAAAAATCTGAAAAAGGAACGGAAAAAGGCACTTGGACTTAGAGAAACTAAAGATAAAGATATTCAATTAAGATTCGAAAAAGTCAAATGAATTGCTGAATGATATCGGGAAAATATCTGAAACTAAGGAAGTAGAAATAGAATAGAATAACATTAAATCCAGCCTAGACATGGCGGCCAGAGATATTCTGGGGTATACACAAAAGAAAATAAGAAACCATGGATAACAAAGGATATCGTGAATTTAATAGAAGAAAGACGAAAATACAAAAATAAATCAGACGAAACAGGAAAACAAAGATACAAAGCCATAAAATGGGAAATTATTCGAAAATGCAGGAAAGCTAAAAACAATGGATTGATGAAAAGTGCAAAGAGGTACAAACTAAGATGGAAATAGGAAAGACAGACGAAGCATACAAATTAATTAGAATGAATTTTAGGGATATAAAACCGTATAGTAAAAATATAAGGGACGCACAAGGAAACGTCATTATAGAAAACGTAGAGAAAGTGAGTAGATGGCAAGAATATATAGAGAATTTATATGCAGGAGAGGAACTAACTGCATTAGAACAGGAATCAGACATTGAAAATGATGACTTGGGATATCCTATACTTCGAGACGAGTTTGAATTAGCATTAAAGAGTCTGAAAAATGGTAAGGCGCCGGGTACAGATAAGGTGCAAGCAGAAACTCTAAAGGCCGCTGGACAAGCAGTAACAGAACGTCTCTTCCAACTTGTAAGCTATATGTATGAGACAGGCGAGATACCCAAAGATTTCAAACGTAGCATCATAGTAACTATACCAAAAAAGAAAGGCGCGGATAGATGTGAAAATTTTCGAACAATAAGTTTGACAGCACACGTGTCAAAAATATTAACTAGAATTGTGCAAAGACGAATGGAAAAACGAGCTGAAGAAATACTAGGAGAAGACCAATTTGGGTTTAGGCGAAACAGGGGAACGCGGGAGGCTATTTTAGCTCTGAGAGTGATAATGGAGAAAACAATAGAAAAGGGAAAGCATGTATATAGGGTTTGTAGATCTGGAAAAAGCATTCGACAATGTAAATTGGAAAAAATGTTTGAAATACTCAAAAGATTGGAATGAGTTATAGGGATAGACGAATAGTACATAGCTTATACAAAGAGCAAACAGCAGTAATAGAATTAGAGCAGGAACGTCGAGAAGTAAACATTAGGAAAGGGGTGAGACAGGGATGTGCCCTATCCCCATTGATCTTTAACTTGTACATAGAAGAGGCAATGAATACTGTCAAATGCAGGAAGACATTTGGAATTACTATGCAGGGACAAAAATTGATATGCTTAGATTTGCAGATGATATAGCGGTATTAGCGTCTAGCAAGGAAGAGTTAGAAGCTGCTCTTAATGAAATGGAAACGGTTCTGACAGAGAGATACGGTATGAAAATTAACAAAACTAAAACTAAAGTTCTAGTTTGCAAAGGTGGGGAAAATAAATCAAAACAAGAATACAAGTATCTAACACGAACTTACAAGAGGTTAAGGATTTCTGCTACCTAGGAAGCCAAATAACGCAAGATGGGAAAAGCACAAAGATATAAAACAAAGATTAGCACAAGGTCGTGCTACATTTAACAAGAAAAGCAACTACTGTGCTCAAAGACCACAAACATAGAAACAAGGAAAAGATTGCTTAAAACATATGTGTGGAGCACAGCACTGTACGGCTGTGAAGCCTGGACAATAGGAGAAGCGGACAAGAAAAGGTAGAAGCCTTTGAAATGTGGTGCTACAGGCGTATGATGAAGATATCATGGACAGACAAAGTTAAGAACGAAGAGGTACTAAAATGGTAGGGAAGAAAGAAATATGTGGAAAACGGTAAAAATAGGAGAGATAGGATGATAGGCCACATACTACGGCATGAGGGAATAGTGCGGAATATATTAGAAGCAGAGATAGGAAAAAGAGAAGAAGAGGCAGACCTAGATTAGACTACTGCACACAGATAGTAAAAGATGTAGGCTGTAGAGGTTTCAGGGAGATGTGTAGGCTAGCCCAGAATAGAAATCAATGGAGGTACGCATCCAACCAATCCCAAGATGGATAAACTAATGACGAAAAGATAACTGTGCTTAAACATGATGATTATTATAAGTAACTACAAGAATTGGTTGGGCAATATTCTCGAATAATGTTAAGTGTGTGAAAGGATTTACTGGAAAACCATTATATCGGCAAATGTCTAAGTGTTGGGGATCTTGGTAGCCACAGGTTGCTTAACCTCCTTCACTGAATCTCGGTAAAATAGGGTATAAAATTAGAAAACAATAGAAAGGAACGAGCTGAATACACATGCTGTGTGAGAATTTTAGGAACTATGTAGGCTAGCTCAGAATATAAATAAGTGCAGGTGCGTGTCCAACCAGTTTTGAGACGGAAAACCTAATGACGAAAAAATAAGCGCAGATAAATCTGATGATTAGTATAAACAACTAGTTGTTGGTTGCGAAATACCTGCAACTAATGTTGACTGTGCGAAAAGATAAATTGAAAATATATTAAATCGCCAAATGGTTAAGTGTTGGGGAACTTGGCAGCCACAGGCTGCTTACCTCCTTCACAACCATTGAAGGTCGGAGAAATAGGGCATGTAACTGTAAAACAATAGAAAGTGATCGAACTGCATCTAACAAGAAAGAACAGCGCCTATGAGGAAAGACAACAAACATAGAATAAGAATAAAATTGTTGAAAGCATATGTGTGGAGCACAGCACAGTATGCCTAGGAAATACGGGCAGTCTGAAACGCAGACAGAAAAACGGTAGCAGCCTTTTGAAATGCTGTGCTTCTGATGTATGAGGACGATAGCATGGACAGACAAAGATAATAACAAATAAGTTACAGAAATAGTAGGGGAACAAGGATATCTGGGGAAAAAGAGAAATAGTAGGGCGGAATACGTTCTAAGGCATTTTTGGGGAATAGTATGTGATATATTACAAGCAGAGATAGGAAAAAAGAGGTAGATGTAGACCTAGATCAGACAGTTATAGATGCAAACTGTGCATATTTCAGGGAAATCTGTAGGTTAGTTCAGAATAGGGAACAATGATGGTACGCGTCTAACCAGTTCTAGGACTGAAGACCTAATGATGATGATGGATGTGGCTTGAAAATTAAATGGTTCACATTTCTGTACTGGAAATTAACAAATCACAAAAGTAATTATTTTGTTGAACTAAATTAAGGATGGAATTGGTATATATCGATTTTAAAAGCGAGTGAAATTATTGTTGGTAAAAGAGTAAGAATTTAGTATTTTTTAATGGACTTTGGAACGGCTAATGAAGAAGTTCGCATTGCACTGTTTTTCGATGTATTCAAATAACGAGCATTTTCATAAATTGGAATTTAAAATGTAGTACAGAATATTAAAAACTAGACCAATGGCATGGTAGGATCAGTTATGAATTAATGTTGTATTTTGGACTTTATATTAATAATACCTGGCCAGTTGAATGTTACATTAGGTTTGTTTGTCTTTAAGGTTAATGATTTCAAGAATTTATTGTTAACAGAATTTAAGTTTAGGTGGTATTTTATGGATGGAAATAGGAAAGACAGACGAAGCATACAAATTAATTAGAATGAATTTTAGGGATATAAAACCGTATAGTAAAAATATAAGGGACGCACAAGGAAACGTCATTATAGAAAACGTAGAGAAAGTGAGTAGATGGCAAGAATATATAGAGAATTTATATGCAGGAGAGGAACTAGCTGCATTAGAACAGGAATCAGACATTGAAAATGATGACTTGGGATATCCTATACTTCGAGACGAGTTTGAATTAGCATTAAAGAGTCTGAAAAATGGTAAGGCGCCGGGTACAGATAAGGTGCAAGCAGAAACTCTAAAGGCCGCTGGACAAGCAGTAACAGAACGTCTCTTCCAACTTGTAAGCTATATGTATGAGACAGGCGAGATGCCCAAAGATTTCAAACGTAGCATCATAGTAACTATACCAAAAAAGAAAGGCGCGGATAGATGTGAAAATTTTCGTACAATAAGTTTGACAGCACACGTGTCAAAAATATTAACTAGAATTGTGCAAAGACGAATGGAAAAACGAGCTGAAGAAATACTAGGAGAAGACCAATTTGGGTTTAGGCGAAACAGGGGAACGCGGGAGGCTATTTTAGCTCTGAGAGTGATAATGGAGAAAACAATAGAAAAAGGGGAAAGCATGTATATAGGGTTTGTAGATCTGGAAAAAGCATTCGACAATGTAAATTGGAAAAAAATGTTTGAAATACTCAAAAAGATTGGAATGAGTTATAGGGATAGACGAATAGTACATAGCTTATACAAAGAGCAAACAGCAGTAATAGAATTAGAGCAGGAACGTAGAGAAGTAAACATTAGGAAAGGGGTGAGACAGGGATGTGCCCTATCCCCATTGATTTTTAACTTGTACATAGAAGAGGCAATGAATACTGTGAAATGCAGGAAGACATTTGGAATTACTATGCAGGGACAAAAAATTGATATGGCTAGATTTGCAGATGATATAGCGGTATTAGCATCTAGCAAGAAAGAGTTAGAAGCTGCTCTTAATGAAATGGAAACGGTTCTGACAGAGAGATACGGTATGAAAATTAACAAAACTAAAACTAAAGTTCTAGTTTGCAAAGGTGGGGAAAATAAATCAAAAACAAGAATACAAGTATATAACACGAACTTACAAGAGGTTAAGGATTTCTGCTACCTAGGAAGCCAAATAACGCAAGATGGGAAAAGCACAAAAGATATCAAACAAAGATTAGCACAAGGTCGTGCTACATTTAACAAGAAAAACCAACTACTGTGCTCAAAGACCACAAACATAGTAACAAGGAAAAGATTGCTTAAAACATATGTGTGGAGCACAGCACTGTACGGCTGTGAAGCCTGGACAGTAGGAGAAGCGGACAAGAAAAGGTAGAAGCCTTTGAAATGTGGTGCTACAGGCGTATGATGAAGATATCATGGACAGACAAAGTTAAGAACGAAGAGGTACTAAAAATGGTAGGGGACGAAAGAAATATGTGGAAAACGGTAAAAAATAGGAGAGATATGATGATAGGCCACATACTACGGCATGAGGGAATAGTGCGGAATATATTAGAAGCAGAGATAGAAAAAAAGAGAAGAAGAGGCAGACATAGATTAGACTACTGCACACAGATAGTAAAAGATGTAGGCTGTAGAGGTTTCAGGGAGATGTGTAGGCTAGCCCAGAATAGAAATTAATGGAGGTACGCATCCAACCAATCCCAAGATGGATAAACTAATGACGAAAAGATAACTGTGCTTAAACATGATGATTATTATAAGTAACTACAAGAATTGGTTGGGCAATATTCTCGAATAATGTTAAGTGTGTGAAAGGATTTACTGGAAAACCATTATTTCGGCAAATGTCTAAGTGTTGGGGGATCTTGGTAGCCACAGGTTGCTTAACCTCCTTCACTGAATCTCGGTAAAATAGGGTATAAAATTAGAAAACAATAGAAAGGGAACGAGCTGAATACACATGCTGTGTGAGAATTTCAGGGAACTATGTAGGCTAGCTCAGAATATAAATAAGTGCAGGTGCGTGTCCAACCAGTTTTGAGACGGAAAACCTAATGACGAAAAAATAAGCGCAGATAAATCTGATGATTAGTATAAACAACTAGTTGTTGGTTGCGAAATACCTGCAACTAATGTTGACTGTGCGAAAAGATAAATTGGAAAATATATTAAATCGTCAAATGGTTAAGTGTTGGGGGAACTTGGCAGCCACAGGCTGCTTACCTCCCTTCACAACCATTGAAGGTCGGAGAAATAGGGCATGTAACTGTAAAACAATAGAAAGTGATCAAACTGCATCTAACAAGAAAGAACAGCGCCTATGAGGAAAGACAACAAACATAGAATAAGAAGAAAATTGTTGAAAGCATATGTGTGAGCACAGCACAGTATGCCTAGGAAATACGGGCAGTCTGAAACGCAGACAGAAAAACGGTAGCAGCCTTTTGAAATGCTGTGCTTCAGATGTATGAGGACGATAGCGTGGACAGACAAAAATAATAACAAATAAGTTACAGAAATAGTAGGGGAACAAGGATATCTGGGGAAAAAGAGAAATAGTAGGGCGGAATACGTTCTAAGGCATTTTTGGGGAATAGTATGTGATATATTACAAGCAGAGATAGGAAAAAAGAGGTAGATGTAGACCTAGATCAGACAGTTATAGATGCAAACTGTGCATATTTCAGGGAAATCTGTAGGTTAGCTCAGAATAGGGAACAATGATGGTACGCGTCTAACCAGTTCTAGGACTGAAGACCTAATGATGATGATGTTATTGTTCTTATTGAGATTGAGAAACATTTGTTACGGTGTTATGCAAACACAACGTATAAACCGTTTTAATAAAATGTTTATTAATACCATTTCTCTGATCCTCTAAAGTGCACTTTTTAGGAGAAAAAATTCCTGGTAGCAAAACAATTGAAAATAGTTTTACAAACCCTAATATCAAAATAATAATCTACTCGCGTACTATTCAAATAAGCAATAAAATGTGGAGTATGCCATTTAAAATAATGAAATTGACAGTCGTTACTTTCGATATAATCGGAAATTTCACAACGTTGAAAATATCTTAGCTAAATTTGCCTTATTGGGTAACACCTACATGCAAAATTTCAATTTTTGAGCAATTGTAAGTTTTGAGATTTCTTTAATGAAAGTTTGTCGATACATTCAAATAATTAAATATAATTGAGCTGTTTTTTTGTAATCATGAGTTTTAAATATCTTTTCATATACAGAGTGGTTTTGATTTATTCATAAATAATCTTCAGTGCGGGCCACAATATTAAGTTAATTAATAAGTATAATAAAATAAACCAGCTCAATTAACATACGTTGCAATACTCCTTCAAATTAATTAAATATAATACGGACAATTTTTATTTCAAATTTCTTGAAAAGTGAAAAGAAGTGAATATTACTTATCGAAAAAAATCGAAATTCACAAATCGGTTTAAATCAAATCATTTTCGTTTTCGATTTACTTCCATTATCACACTTACCAATATGTGTGTAACTGTACCTAGGTGATATATTAAGAGGAGCGTTAATTATAATTTTGCTTAAGAGGCAACTAAAGAAATCACTAAATGGAATCTTTACTAAATCAATAAATTTTATATTTCGTTACATAAACTTCGGGCCGGCCCCGGGCTTTGGCCCGGCCCGACCCGAAGCCCGGCTCGAATATCAAGCCGGGCTTCGGGCCGTGCCGCCATAATTTTTTTCGGACCCAAGCCGGGCCAAGCACGTGTCGAGCTTGGGCCGGGCCGGGCCAGACTCCTTAAGCTTTTCGGGCTTTTCGGGCTATTTCGGGCCGTGGCCATCCCTATTCATGCGTTTGATTAAAATAAATTATGATTAATTATGCGTATCCATGAACTTCTATATGCTTTAAAGCTTTCTTCCTTCATGTAATTCTAACATTCTAATTATTAAATATAAAAATACCCTAATACTTGTCCGTTTTCACTAAATGAATTAAATTAATTTGGCGCGTAAATAATTTGCTCTTTTCTATATACATGGTTGCTAAAATTTTATTGTATATACCTCTTTACCCCTTTTAATCCACAACACAATCTCCCTATTTCAATTCAAAGAAAACTTACCTACGTTTTCTTGAATTTAAATATAACCTACTACCTAATCTTACATGATATTTCTAAACGCCTATCTACTCACCTAACACTACCTATACCTATCTATCCAACCTATCACTACTTATCTACCTATTTCTACCTATCTCTATCTATCTCTAATTATTTCTATCTATTTACACCTATCTTTATTTATAACTAAATATTCCCACCTATTACTACTTATCTACCTATTTCTACTTATCTCTATCTATCTCTAATTATTTCTATCTATCTACACCTATCCTTATTTATAACTAGCTATTTCCACCTATCACTACTTATTACCTAACTATTCCTGTCTATCACTAAGCTTTTCACCTTCTATTTGTATTTATTTCCTTTTACTTTTTGTCGACTATTGACTTTTTAAGTACCTCACTTGTATACTTTCTACCTATCTTCACCTTTATTTAAGTTTCTACTGCTTATGTCTCACTGTTTTATATTTAATATTACCTATTACTATCACTATATATTTATTATACTAACTATACCCACCTAACTCTACTTATTTCTAACTATCTTCCTTATTTATCCTATACCTAATTCTATTTTTCTATATACACCTATCTCTATCTTTATCTATTTAAATCATCTCTTTATTTAAATCTGACTCTTTTCTTGATCTTCCATGTCTTTCTTCTTACAATCTTAATACACTTCATCCTATCTTTTCTTCTTCTACCTCTATACTTATTTCACATAAAATAAAATCATCCTTATTATCCTGACTCTTCAATATTTCTTTCTCGGCCCTATACTTGTCTCTTTCTCACTCACTACTATTCCCTTTGATGCGGACAAACCAAACGATACCGCATTAACACTTTCATTTTTTCCCTCTATAGAAAATTCTTTACCTATTCTAGACTGTTTATGTACAATATTCACCCCGTAAGAATTTCTTAACTCAAAATTACCAAAATTATCTTTGCCGCTTATCTCACTTATGCCTACTTTTACCTGTTGTGTGTAACATAACGCTGTTTTAGCCTCTACTCTTATTAATTCTGACTCTTTATTCCCTAAAATTGCTGCACTTGACTCTACCTCTATTTGTTCAGGCTCTTCACTTACTACTAATTGTACCTCTTCTACCTATTCCTCATTATAATCAATTGTGTCGATCTCTTACACCTCTAGCTCATCTATCTCTATAACATTAACACATAACCCCATGTCATCTTCTGTGACATCATAACTTGTCTTCCAGGGCAATATCCTATCTCCAATCCTAACTAACTTCCTCTCCATATCTATTACAATTCCTAACTTCATCATACAATGGACCCCTAATATCCCTTTGAACTTTAACCCAGGTACAATTAGAAATTCCTGCTCACAGCTTACTGAATCTAACTCTACTTTTAAAATAACTACACTATTCACATCCGCAAATCGCTTTTTATTCGGCGCAACCAGGTGACTTCTTTTTATTGGCATTATCCTGTCACACACTTTATCCTTAATTTCATTGACGAATTCCTCCGATACTAACTCGCCTCAGCTCTTGAATCTAATAACGCTCCTAAATTTTTTCAAAAATTTTAATATCAATTATAGGCAAACAATAATTTTCTCTTATTTTTGGCTCAACTTCTTCCTCTACCTTTAAAAATTTCTTCAGATGTTCATATTTATACACAGTGATGTCTAGTGGTTTGTCCTCGTCTAAAAATCCTGTCCAGGTCTGGTCTCCCTACTTGGTCCAGGTCTCGATACTACCTCAGCATATATCCGCGGCGACTCCGCTCTGTTTGTGTTGTTCTCTCGGTTATACGTCGTCGTCTGTGGCCCCCTGATGTATGGCAAACTTTTCTGTCTTGTCGCCCCCTGTCTAGGTGCAGGTCCCCTACCTGCACCGTTACTCCTGAAAAATGTCCGTCTAGGTTCCCAATTCTGTCGGTTATATCCAAAATTAGTCCCCCGTCTTGTATAGTTGTCGCTTCTGTTGTCGAATCGTACCGTGTTTACTTGTCGTTCCCTTGGTTCCAGAGGTCGTCCACTGCTTACATCGTCATACCTTTGCAGGTACTCCAAAAACATATCCCCGGCTACAATGTTTTGCAACGCTACATGTTGGCTACCTCAACCTCGAAATGTCGTGAAAGATATTTGATTATTTGTCTGTCCGTCAATGGTGGATTCAACTGTTTCGCTATGCTATACTTGCGTATAGCGTATTGCTCCCTACTTCCTGCAAACTCCCCTTTAAATTTTCCTGTTATTAAATCGTCACGTACTTGGTCACTCCAGTAGTGTTTTAGAAATCGGTCCTCAAAGTCATTGTATGTGTCAATTTCCTGTCCTATCAAGTTATACCAGGCTTCAGCATGGTCTTTCAGCAACGCTTTTACAATGTTGAGTTTTGCCTGTTCATCAAACAAATTACAAACCAAACCTCTAATGTTATTTATAAATATTTAAGGATTCACCCTACTATCCCCATAAAATTTCATTTGTTGATCCAGCGACATATTCCCTGTTACGAATCTGGGACCATACCCCATCAAAATCGATACATTTTGTTTAATTCCGCTCACCTCTCTCTCGCCCTACCTAACTGATCTCTACAAGAGTCCGTTACCTCGGCCATCTAAACATTAATTTCGTCTTCACAGAAGATCCTTACCTCCGTCCGTAATTGTCCCATTTCCTGACTCAAACCTCTTATATCACGTTCATCTTTATCTACCCTATTCTTTACAACCCCCATTTTTACGGTTAATCTATTTTTAAAATCCGAAAATTCTTTGTTTGTCTTATCTATTTTTTCACTTAGTCTCTCCCTAACTCCCGTTAATGTCTCATTCATTTGATCAAATTTCCTATTCGATTTAGCACTCATCTGCTCCACTCTTTTTTTAATTTTTCACCCATTTCTCTAATCTCCTCAAACTTCCTGTTCGATTCTGCATTCATCCTCTCTAGCACTCTCAAAATTAGTTCATTACCTTGTTCCTCCGATTCCGTCCTCGACTGATCTCTACTACCTCCAGCTTCCTCCATTTTTCCTGCTTACTCAAATAATGCACTATCGTCTTCTCAACTCCTTGACTTCTTAACCACTCCTTTCTCTGCATACGTTCAAATAACTTCCACACACACTCAAAATTCTTTATAAATTTATACAAGACAGACTCTCTCTCTCTCTCAGCTTGCCAGTTTCCTGGAATAAAATGCTTAAATTTTACTTGGAACTCGAGCCTCACGTTCGGGTCGCCATAAAATTGCCGTGGAAGTTGGGACAGTCTCTGGATTACTCGCTTCAGCTCCTAAAAATCATTTAAACCTTACGAATTGGGCGTCATAAAATTGCCGTAGAACCTCAATAAAATTCGTGCCCTCGTTGGGCCAACATAAAATTTTCAAAAAAAATTTCAAAACTTTAAAAAATGTTTACCCTTTTATTAAGTCTTCAAATTCCACTGCATCCCTGTCTAGCTCAGCAATCGGCCTCTTCTTGAATACCTAAATTTACATTCATACCTCTTGTATCTTTTAAAACAAGTTTCTAAAACCATAAATATGCCACCAAAAAGTCAATCACACAACACAAAAATTTCCACAAATGTTTATATAACAACAGAAATTTCAAAGTATTTACCTGGAGAATTCTTCATTCTTCATTCCCGTCAGAGATGATTACCAAAAAACCCCTCGGCGTTGTTTCCATTTACTGTGCTGCTCGACGGATCCACAGGCCTCTACCATCTGATATCTCTGAAAGCTATTCGCTTCGTCTCACCGTACCATTCCATACCCATATATCATGCATACAAACTTGATTACCAGTTTTGCTTACCCCCATATATCATGCATCCATTTAATAATTTTTGTAGTAGTAGCCGGACCTTATTAAATACGCACTAACTCGTACGTCACGTTAATAACTTGAGGTCCGCTACTACAGTTTTATACTTTCAACTACGATATTAAAGGTAACTTTACTACACACACAAACTACTACCAAAAGTTTTATTATTATGGTGGTCTGAATCAGTATTCAGCACTTTATCGAAGTAGAAGAGAAAAGGAGCTTTAATAACTTCGCTTGGGTATTTATATTCTTATTCCTACTTCCTACTGGACCCGTTTCATTTGAAAAGCTTATTTTCCAAAGCGGTTTTTAAAAATTTTGAGCGTAACCGTCCCTAAATTCCGAAAATTTCTTTCGTCCTACGTACTGCTTATACCGAATTCGTTTTCTACCTTCGGCTGTGCTTTCGTTTTGAAAACTGATAACTTTCAACCAATGATAAAGTTTTCTGTCGTCACCAAACCCCGCCTAAAGCGCTATTCATCTTTGTTCTATACATTTTCGCTGTCTCCTTCAAAACCCCACTTGAGTTACAGAAAATCGATATAGTCGACGTCTTACATCAACTCCACGTTGTGGTGTTGTTTTTTAAAAGAAAATATTAGTGGCAGGGAAATATAACAACAACGCATCTTGCCGGCTAACTGCTGGTGTTCGTTGGAGAGCACTATAGGCGTGGGTTTATGTATGAATAAAATTAAGGCCACTTAAGGGCAGAAAATTTAATGAGAATATAAATCTCAAACGAATAACTTGACTAAATCGGAAATATTTTGGGTAATGGACGCAGTGACACATTCAACTGGAAACAGGAAAATTGAGTGTAAATCAAGCGTATGTAAAAGATATCAATTATTATAAATAAAGTAGTAGAGAGGTTAATTTTTAGCGTATCGGATATAATGTCATGTCAAATAATATTGAATACAAGCTCTCATGCTCGAGTAATTCAAATAAATAAATATGTAAATCATAAAAAGTGATTATTATAAACTTCAAGAGTGTGCGACGATCAACGCAGTTACCATGGTTACGTCGTTGTTACAAACAAAACATAAACGTTTACGTATATGTGGATTTCAGTTGTTAAAAATTATGGTAACAATAATTTAAGCAATAGAGTAGAATAATACATTTCCAGCTGATAATAATATTAGGTACGCTATTTTAATCTTGTAAATATTTAAATATAACATCAAAGAACTTTAATAAGATTACTAGCAACGTAATTGGGAATTAGATCTCTCAAGTACTAGTGAGAACCAGGATAAAATAATTTTCCTATATATCGTTTATACACACAAATACATGTTATAGGAATCTACCAACACCTGATTTTTCTGACAGGCTGATAGTAGCATCAAAACAAACTAAATAAAATAAGAAAGAGATATACGACCTTGTAATCCGTTAGCTTCGTATGCTGAACACGACCCTCGACGGTGTATAACAGATGTGCATCCGGGCGTGTAATGTTACAATACAGATGGCCAGGGCTTCCAAGATCGACGGTAAGTGTTTGAAAATAGATTCAGAACTTGTTTTAACAGGTGACGATACGGGAATGTTACTTCCGCAATATTTGTTGTGCTGTATCAAATCTTCTGTCCAGATTTATCTGGGCTTCCAAACTTCTAAGTTCCAAACTTCAAAAATTTCAAACTCCCAAAAGTTTCCTAAGATAACCAATACAAAGGGAATTACAATAGAGCAAGGTAAACGTATAATAAGATATTATTACTAAATACTTACCCCTGTATTAGGGGAACACGATAAATAAGTACTCGCAGGTACTTGATGAGATAAATGTGGTTTATTAGCCACGAGTGCCCACGGCACCGTCAAATCCCAAAAATGTTATATCAATTCACCTTATGTGAACTAGTTTGAAAGATAGCGCGTCCGCTCTTATCAAATCTTTACGTGTTTAACAACTATATAACTGTTAATCAATATTCAAAATTAAATTTATACTGGGCGATACGGAATTGTAGGCCGATATAATAAGATATTAAAGAATTAAATAAAAGGAGCATTGTAAATGCTACAACGTGTATACCTTACGTGACTTTCAATCCAACGCTGCTCTATATTTGTCTCTATCTGTTGTATATTATCAATCGCTTATTTCACTCGCTCCTTAAGATATTTGTTATCCCAGCTGTTTGTACAAATTGACGGTTGAAAACAATTTCTATGAAACCTTATATTAAGGTACGTTCAAATTCTTTAAACGTAACCTTTTAACAAGCAGGTGTTCCTGTTAATTATCGGCCGTTTGAACATAACAATTCCTCGATTTTCTGCTTCTCCGTATCTGTGTAAATGCACGTTGGCTTTTAAAACGAATATATTTGCGTTAGAAATTATTGATTTTCTTATGCAAGCACGCTCCCCTTTGCTTTCGTGCGTTTGATTAAAATAAATTATGATTAATTATGCGTATCCTTGAACTTCTATATATTTTGAAGCTTTTTTCCTTTATGTAATTCTAACATTCCAATTATTAAATATAAAAATACCCTAATACTCATCCGTTTAAATATAATAAAATGCTTTAAATTTCTATTACAATAGATGCCTGAATTGTCTACCGCCTACCAAAATGCAAACTCTACATCATCCCATAAATGATCTTTGAATCATTCGCGAGTGTTTGCGCTCACAAATTTCACGAGCAGCAACCTGTATACGAACTTGCAACTCTTGCAAGAGCGCTATTGATTTACAGTACACCATTTTCTTTTAGACAGCCTCAATAAAAGTTTAGCGGATTCAAGTCTGACGATCGTGGTAGGCACCACTACAGTTTAATGTCCATAGTTTTGCAACCACATCGTCTTTCTCAACACGACAGGCAGGTCTTCTGTTAAAGGTGAAAGTTCATTTTCAAGAAATTCCAAATGACGTTGGCCACTAAAATTTCTGGTAGTCTATATGGGCCTATTACCTCGCCATTTATAATCCCAGACCACAAATTAATTTTAATACGGTATTGGGATCTGTCTTCTTGCATTAGGTGGGAATTTTTTGACTCCCACAAATGTACATTATGAAGGTTAAAAACCCATCTCCTCCGCACGACGATTCATCAGTAAACAGAATTTTATGGAAAAATTTCTGGATCATCGTCCGACTTACCAAGAATTCATCGACAAGAAACCACTCTAGACAGATAGTCCCTATGTGGAAAAGCTTCCACGCGTGTGATGTGAAATGGATGCAATTGATTTTTTGTAGGACTTTGTGGACACTTGAGTATCTTATTCATATACGTCATGCTTTCGACCGTGTGGAAATTGATGGATCGGTTTCAATTTCATCCAGTACAATTTCGTCATATTCATGCGTGGACCTTCCTTCGCGAACACCATCCACACCCCGACTGGGAATTCGACCTTCGCGATACGCATTGTACACTTTAATAAAAACCCGAAAATTGAGATGTTGTACATTCGGATACCTTTTTTAGTAAAGTGCAGCACATGCGTTTGCGCTACCTCTGCATTCGCCGTAAATTAAATGCATGTTAGTGTTATCTCTTGCTGAATACTGTAAGCGAATCTGAAAATCATGAACACGTTTGTCGTCGCGCCTAATCGTTGTCAGTCAACAATTCCAAATTGTATTGCAGAAATAGTCAGACTTCACAGTACAATATCAAAAATCATTATCAATAAACCAGAACGCATGTATCGCACCCGAAGAAGCACATAAATGCATTGATAATAACTTGTTTTAAAATAAAGTAGCGTCATCATCTATCCTTTCTACTGACTCAAACGATGCTATTCCCTCACATAGTACACGCCGCATACTGTGTGCTATCTCACTCCTTAAGTTTTGGAATAAAGAAATCGCGAGTAGTTAACAAGTCTATTAGCTGACAATCGATAAAAGAGCGGGCTTAAGAATATGAATAAGTCAGTCGTGAGCACGCATCGAGTATTGTCCTACGGATATTTAAAATTTCTATTGTCAAAGGTAACACAACTTTATGTGTTTTGGTCAAGCAAGTTATTTGCAATGAATGCAGTAGATACACTAGACAATTCCGACACTTATAAATACGAAAATTTGAAGTTATTTTACTTTATTTTTACTTTTCTTTTATACTTAATCCTACACAAGTAGGTGTTTATGAGCGAGTGTGGCGCGCCACCTGCACCTTCTCTCTATATACTTGCATTGAATCTCGCACATTTAACTACCTATTCAGTGAATCTGGCAATCGAACCATTTAACTGTGTTGGAATGTCGGGTCATTTTGTCTGTGAATTCTCTTCGTGCTTTACGGGGCACCAATAGGATATCTAACGTTTTGAGGCTAATTATTCAACTCTTTCAGTAATTACTATTTAAATCAAGTAATATCATCGCAGTTATGCTACAATTGTAACTGCACATTTCCCCTTAACACAGAGAGGAAAATAGTGCATCTGATGCACGATTACCTCCTCCCGCCACTTTTTTCTCATAAGGGCCCGTGTAAATAGGATCCGCTTTTTCTCATAAGCACGTTCAAAAAACCTCTGATTATCTACTCCCGCTGCTTGGCCTATAAATCACGTCCTAATGTATCATACGCAACCGGACAGCCATTGGTAATGCGGGAACGGCTTAGTGTACGACATCTACGTTATATGGGGATTCAATTGGAATCGAAGAACCCCTAAAGCATAATTATTTGACATTTCTACTAATGCTATTTACAAAGCGTCACACAATTGTAATAGAAAAAAACGCGGTATTTCGGGGATTTACACCTAGAATCTTGTGAATGGTAGCTCCATGCTTTAGCGTTGTGCTATTGAAGACATAAAAACACCATGTGTATATTGTGCTACTTTTACCAAATCGTATAAAATTTTATTCAATTATTTAGAAAAAAGGCTTTCGAATGAGGTTGCATAATAAATTACTTTATATGTTACGCACATACGAAAATTACTAGCTTATAACATTAACGATGAGATATTTAAATCTGAATCGTTATTTATTTTGAGAGCATTTGGATGACAATAAAAGCAATTTATATTTACAGTATCTTCTTGGAGTAAATATATATAAAGAGTTAACATTTATGAACCTTTGAGTTGCGCATAACTGAAAGAGAAACCTGAAACCTGGGTCTTCTTCGGGCAAATATAAAAACGTTCTCAGTAGGTTACTTTACGTGCCACTGAAAGGCAAATCCGAGAATGAATGTACTTGTAGATTATGTCGATACCTGCATTTGTTTAAGCTTACAATTTACTGGACCTGAAAGGTAAATATTCCAGCACTGTGTTGGAAAAAAGTATAGCGGTTTTTATGTGATTTGTATACTCAAAAAAACCGTTGCAAAATTTACACCAACTAATTCAAAGATATTTAAACCTGAAAACCTTTTTATTTTCGTAGCTTTGTAAACTGATATTTTATATTATAGCTGCCCCTTATCCTGATCAAGTAGAAACTGAATTATAATGTAACAATTACATATATATCTTCCACAAGCGCTATTGTTTAACGCAAGCGTTTCTTTACCATAAAATATAGTACCGTTTATTTAAGTATTGCTATAATTTTTATTAAAAAAATATATTACCAATTCTTAATATATCTTTATATAGGCCAAACTTTCGCTTTTTTTGTATTAGAAAAACCAACTGCGTGTCGTTATCCAATAATTTGCATTCAAAATATTCGGCTGTCCAGCGAGCAGAACGAAAATGTAAAACTTTGCTCGCCGGAGTAAAAGATGTCTAAACATTGGTGTTTTCAATTTTGCACACCCAGTAAAACTTTTACGTGTTTTTTTTAATACGTTACATAACCACACTCCCCTCCCCCAGCGATATGTTTGTTGGCGTGAGTGACGACATTTTAAACGTCATTTTTCAAGTAATTTTTTACCTGCCTTGTATATTTCCAATACTTTCAATTTAACCACTCAGTACAACTTTTAAGTGCCATATTTAACTATGTCACATAACCATGCCCTCTAGCACCATGTTTGTTGACGTCATTTGAACGCTATCTTTAACGTAATTTTTTTTCGACTTACCCTGTATATTCCAATATTTTTAATTTCGCGCACACGGTGCAACATTTACTTGTTATTTTTTAACTATGTCACATAACCATGTTCTTTAACATGTTTGTTGACGACATCGACGCCATTATTAACGCCATCTTTAAAGTAATTTCTTTTTGACTTACCCTGTTTATTTCCAAAACTTCCAATTTTGCATACCCGGTACAACTTTTACGTGCCAGTTTTTAACTAGGTCACATAACCACTCCTCCTAGCAACATGTTTGTTAACGTAATCGACGCCATTTTGATCGCCATCTTTAAAGTGACAGAGATTTTAAGACGTGAGAAGTAGTAGAATTAGCTTATCGGATGAAAAATTGACATGAGGCACGTCATACTTAGAAATACATCAACATTGGGTATAATAATATAGATTTAACGTAGTGGTAGATATTTCTTATATTAATTTAGGTTAGTGTGTATTGTATGAACTTAATCTTTTATTAAATTTGTTTATTTTTGTTAATTTTTACGATGGCATGTCTGACTGATGCTCGAACGTTTATAAAATGTCGGAAATGGCGCGTTCGATACGGCGGACAGCCGCTCGGTATATTACCTGTGAATACATAATCTTATATAGGGAGTATTTCGGCGTCCAAAAAGAAGAGCATCATCAGGGAGTGAATTGCAGCATTTATGTCAACTTTAGTGGAGCTTTGGTCCAGGTAAGCTTTGAAATATAAAATATATATATATATATATATATATATATATATATATATATATATATATATATATATATATATATATTATAACTTTAATGGTTTCTTGGGATAATAGGTCTTTATAATATTACGTTAGTCACTTGCTTGTGCCATATTTGTATTAATTAAATACATCTTTTATAATAATATTATATCCAAACGTTTTGACTTCCACTTTTAAGCCTTTATCAAAGGTGATTTTAAAGTATTTGTTACAAATATTTACACTAATTCATTTTATCACTTACCTTGAAACAAAGATTATCTTCAAATTACTTTTAATTTCAACGTGTTATAAAGTAGGCATAATCAAAATTAAATAAAACAACCCTAAATTACACATTAAAATAATTTTTTTAAAACACTACATTTAAAATTTCGGAATCAAATGTTCAGTGCACTTTCACTGTCTGTCAAATAAGTTAAAGGCAATTACTAATAAATTTTATTGATTTTGTGACACATGGATATTCGTGTTCTACTACATACAATATCGTATGTGGTAGAACACAAATATCTTTTATTGAATTTCATTTATTATAAATATTCACCTCCCGTGCATAAAACATTCGCTTTATTTAGCGTAAGAACCATATTAATCTTTTACATTTACAAAGGTTAAATAAAGCCGTTAAAACTTTAATTAATCATATAAATTGACTTCCATGTGTGTACAATATAAATTCATTTTTAAGTAAAGGGTTTTTCTCCAATTTTCAGGATTATGAAAGAGAATACGTCAATTAAAAAGAAACATAATTAAAACTTAAACGCGTTATCATTAAACATGTAACAAATATCAATATGCGCTATTTATTATCTTTCCATTATAAGAAAGAAGAAAACGACAAAATTAACTGCGTGAATCAGACAAGAATCGGCAACCAACACCTTGCCGTGCTCGTAAATTATTCGATCGCAGCGATTTGACACTAATTAGGTTATTAAAACTTTCCATTCCCAGAAATATTACATCACCCTGGAGAACTGTGGCGCAATTAGTTAATTTGTGTATAAGCGGGAACTTTATTAGAAGACACTCATTAAATTCATTGATTAATTTGCGTCAACCAAGTACTATGTAACGATTTTATTCGAAGCAAAACATGGCGAGTTGCAGATAGCTTACACGTTTAAATGGTTTTAAGCATAGACGTTGTTAAATGCAATCACTTGTTTTGTAATATATAATGAAGTGGAAAAGTTCTTCGATACAAAACGCTTTTTTAAAGCTAATTAATTAAAAATTGAAAATGCACTTTCAAAATTAAGATTTTAAATGGAAAATTAAAATTATATGAACAAAACTGGTAAACTGAGCCTTTAACGTCAATTTATATTGAAACAAAAGGTATTTACTACCGTTAATTACGAAAAGCGCTTCTCGATTTCGGAAGTATTAATTTTAGATTGCTTTGCTTGTAACGGAGATTTTAGTATTTTGTCATTTGAAATTAAGGTAAAATAAGTCTTAATCATATACGAGGGTTTTTTTTTTCAACCTCCGATCGCTCCGTGCAGACGCTACGCGGGTAGCAGAAAGCGGGCATGCGCTGTAGGCAACTGCACAGCTCTTGCACTACACACTCCGCCATTGTTGACATTCAGGTGTCAGTCGGCGTTGTGCTACAGCTACGTAAAAATGTCCGCTATTATTGATGCTCTCGCCAAGTGTGAAGTGCGAAGTGTGATACGTTTTCTACCGGCTGAAGGCTATAGTGCTGCAGAAACCCATTAAAGAATGAGTCGTGTGTATGGGGAAACTTTATGAGTGATGGTGTTGTGCGTGAATGGTGTTGAAAGTTTAAAGATTGCCGTAATGATGTGCATGATAAAGGGGGCCAAGGGCGGAAATCTGTCGTTTCAGAAGACCTGGTTCAACATGTTGACAGAATGGTTAAAGAAAACCGCAGATTCACCATTACTGCTTTGTCTACGGAATTTCCAGAAGTTTCAAGGTTTGTTTTGTACTTTATTGTTGCTGAAGGGTTAGGCTACAAAAAACTTTGTGCACGTTGGGTCCCAAAAATGCTAACGGACGGCCATAAAACTCGACAAATGGCGTCAGCGTTGGAGTTCCTTGAGCATTATCATGATGAAGGAGACAACTTTTTAAAATCAATCGTGACTGGGGATGAAACCTGGATTCAATACGACACACCGAAAACAAAACTACAATCACAATAATGAATGCATTCAACTTCACCAAACAAACCAAAGAAATTCAAACAAACCTTCCACAACAGAAAGACCATAGCTACTGTGTTTTGGGACCAACAAGGTGTGTTGCTTGTGGAGTTTATGGAGCCCGGAACCACAATCACTGCAGCTGTTAATTGTGAAACTTTACGACGATTGCGTATAGCCATTCAGAACAAACGAAGAGGAAAGCTGATCGCTGGAGTTGTTCTGAACCACGACAATGCCCGTCCACACACTGCTGGAGCAATTCAACGGCGTCTCAAATAATTTAGATGGAACATTTTTGATCATCCGCCTTACAGTCCTGACCAAGCGATTTTCATTTTTTTCCTGACCTGAAGACGTGGCTTGGTGGGAAGCGTTTTCAAATTAATGAGGACCTTCAAACCAACGTCAAGAACTACTTGAATTCATTGGCGGCAACTTTTTTTTAACAGGGTATTGAAAAGCTTGTCCACAGATATGACAAATGTCTTAATCTCTTCGGTGATTATTTCGAAAAGTAACCGTAAGTGTACCAATCTTTTGGTAATAAAATTATTGTTTTATATGAACTTGTCTTTTATTTATAGCCTATCGGAGGTTGAAAAAAAATGGCTCTTGTAATATCTTTTGTAAAGATATTTACCAGAAAGTTTTGTGCTCAGGGTTTGAAACACTTTGACTTTTAAATAGACTATTTGTCAAGGATTTTTGTCCAAACAACCTTACAAGCGTGGGAGTAAAAGTAAATTATCCATAAGAGCAGAGATTTGGGTTCTGTAAATTTTAACAATAATTATGTGAAAAACACTTCAATAATTAAGTAAATAAGTACTTGATAGGAATAATTTTATGTTTAAAAATTATGCCGTAAATGTTCAATATTCTTTTGTATGAGAGAAAATTGTTTTTGAATATATAGATGCTTTTTGATATTGCTCTGTTTGGTTTCATTTTGCAAATTCCATTACTTCCGTTGAGCTAGTCAGGCAAAAAGAAGTTAGAAAGGAAGGTAAGTCAGTAATTTCAAATTTTCAATTTTTGTACCTGTGTCACGGCACTCTTTTAGCAACGTTCCGACTAACAGATCTTATCACAACTATATATGTATATATATATATATATATTGACGTGATAAGGGGTCACGACGGGTGATTAAAATTCAAATTCTACAAATAAATTCCACTAAAATATAAAAGAATCCAAAAAAAATAGAAATTTTTGTAAATTCAGGGATACGCCCTGTATAATACAAGCGTATTTTTATTCATTAAAGTGCCAAGCGAAAACGCAAGTTCTGCGTGTATAAATGATCACCCTGTATGATATAAGTGTATTGTAAATGCATAGCAAATAACGTAAGCTGTATATGTAAATTTAATTAATTTTAAAATACCTTAAAAACGCATTAAATGCAAACGCAAATCGATCATTTTAAGATAAATACAAAAGCTATTCGTTTGTAGTAAAAATGCTCCTTTGCATGTATAAAAATAAATAATTTTGTCACGTAATTTTGAGTATTAAAAACATTTCTATAAAAATGAAAGTGTGTATTACATAAATTCATTTTAAATGAAGAATTTTCAAGAATATTAGGAATATAGGATGAATCATCTGTACTTAGAAAAACGTTGATTTCGTTTGACCTAATTAATAAAGAAACGTTTATTTCAAAAAGAGACCGGAACGTTAAACTCCCCATAATATGTAATTAAAATTATTTGTTAACTTTCGCAATTACTAGATTAGTATGCAATGCCACAATAACCTTGGATGTTAAACAAGGACGTTACTAATAAATGAAACGCGATAACGTGGTAATAAAACGCGACTACTTAAACGCTAATGAAAAATTCTCAAAATATTACGTCAGGTAGGCGTGTATTATTGAGAATGGAATCAGGTAAACACTAATACGTTCTAAAAACCAGCGTTTATTAAATAGATCCATTCATAAATTCAATCGCAAAAATGTCACATTAAGAAAAGTATTTCGAAACTATTGATTTATTATATGAAACACGCATACTGTAATTAATATTACCATGGAACAGTGAATAAAAAAGTAAAGTTAAACATGACCTGCCTAGAAATATGAAAATTGATAAATGCAATTATTTAATCTTGTGATATACCATGAAGATGGAAAATGTTTCGATATAAAAAGCTATTTATAATTTTATTGAATAATCAAACCGAGGATGCACATTGGTTTATAGATGGAGATGTAAATATTATGAAATTCTTGTAAGCTGATTTGGGCGTCAATTTAAAATAGGAAAATATTTAATTGGATAAAAAAGCGTTTTATGAATTTTGTAAGGATAATTTTTTTTAAAAACGTTGTTTTCAACTCATATTTAAGTATTTGTCATTTAGTTTAAGATAGAGTAAGTCTTAATCATTTTATTTTGTAAGGGTCTTTACCAACAAAGTTTGTAGTCAGAGTTCGAAACACTCTGATATTTTTAATAGACTATCTGTTAAGGATATTTTTGGCCAAAACAAACCTTACAAGCGTGGGAATAAAAATTCAGGTAAAATATCCTTAAGAGAAGAGATTTAGTTATGTAAATTTAAATAAATTAAAGAACATTTTTTAATAATTAAGTAAATAGGGTACTTGTTATAAATAATTTGATGTTTGAAAGAAACATGCTGTAAATGTTCTACATGCTTTTGTATGAAAGAAAATATTCTATACTGAATAAATACTTTTTAAAAACTCCAATATTAGAAAAGAAGATAAGTCAACAATTTCAAATTTTAATATTTGCTGTATCTGTATCACGGCGCTCTTTTAGCGGCGCATCAAATTGCGGCGTCGTCGTAGCACTCTTTCAGCGGCGCCTCAACATGCGGCAATATTCATATCACTTTTTTATGTCGCATCAAGGCAAGGTGCACGCCCCCACGCACGCACACCCGCACGCACGCACGCACGCACACACGCACGCGCGCACGCACGTACGCACGCACACACGCACGCATTATGCACACACACGCACGCGCGCACGCACGCACACACACACCACACACACACACACACACACACACACACAAACACACTTTACCAATATGTACAAAATAAGTTTTGGGTCGGGTATCGAAGCATCCATTCCAAAAAATTTTGCTACCGCATATAACTATAACCTGACATTTATATTTTACATTTATAGCTTTGTTCTACATACTAAAACCCTATAAATACTCTAGTAGATGTTTTTACTGACACGACAGCACAATATAGCAGCAGGTGGCTATTCAATGTATAGGACAAGAAACTAGCTGTAAATGAGATTTTCAATGTAGATTTTTCTCTATATGGAATATATGTGAGTGGATAAATGATAGGTATACATTAACCTAATCATCTTGCTAGTTAGGTGCAGTTTTTATTCATTGTTTGTCGTTTACGTAACCAAGTCATCACTAATGTTAACAACTCTTTTGCCAGACTTGTTTGTCATGCGAGCACATCTAGTAACATTGGAAATTTCTAATAGAGTAGGTACAAAATGTTTTGCAATTTATAAGTGACGTCAAATTATCTGCAAACCATAAGTGTTAACTCTTTAACCCTTTCGCTGGACCTGTTTGCCTTATTTATAAAAGCTTCAAAATTTTAGATAGTAAAACGAGGGAGTTTAATTTAGTACATTAATAACACACTTATTATTATTAGTGAATGTACTTGTTAACTTTCGAACAGGCGCAGTTAATTTAGAAGCGAATCTACCCCTGACATGACATGACATTATTAAAAGTTTGTATTACAGAGTTAGTTAAAAGATTTCACATGTGCATTGGTGCAGATGGAAATAATTTTGAACATCCTGTTTCGATGGAACGAAAAATGTAACTCTCTTTACCACAAAATATTTTGTGGTAAAGATTTATAATTCTTTTATTTTCCGATATTTAGATCTAATCCAATAACGTTTGTTATACATTATTTATATCCATATTTAGAAATTAAATTGTGTTTAAATACGATTATCTTAAAAACGGTGGGAATTAGAAAATTGTTGCATATGACAAAATTTGCTACAAAGTTATAGCGTTCTCTTAAATATGCTCCATCAGAAATTTCCCGTGATCAAAAATTTCTTTTGACGGCAGAATCATTTCCATTCTTAGATTTAAAAGAACATAATGACTCTCTACATAAACAAATACTAAGCTTGAGTAAATGGTTGTTACAGAATTCAGGTATCTCGTTCAGTTTTCAAAATATAAACTCTGAGAGTCTTAAGTGAAATACCCTGTACAGTGTCAGGCAAAAAAGAATCCTGTGCTAAATCCGACAAAAATTGCTTTAGAAAAGAGTTCATTAACTTTAAGAAAACAAAATTTGGAAGATGTCAGATTTCCATTTTTTTTATCAACCATAAGTCTTCGGGGACGCTGATGTGGGGCATAGAATTTTGATAGAGAATAAAGAATAGTAATATTTGTTTTTATGATTGACATACGTCCAGGTATTTCATATAATTGTAGAAGGTGATACATAAAAGCTACATTCTTTATATGAACGAAATAAAAATAGTTTATTTCGGTAGTTTAAGGGTAGGTTATACAAAAAAAGTAATATAGATATAACAATATATTAGTTATGGATATGAGATTATTTTCGATATTTTATGACTGTGAACTTAGTGACCCCCAACGTGGGAGTCTCTATAAGCATTCGGAATAACATATACTAGCTTATTAAATATTTAAAAGCTTTCTTACTTGTATTCATGGTGTTTTGCTTCCTTTGCAGGAACTCTTTTGACAGCTGTAAATGAATTAAATCACAAGTTAACCATTATTGGTACTACATAACATTACTCTAAATTTAAGTTGCTTGCTTGAAGGCATGCTGAGACTGACTAAACACAAATATGATGCCGTCTACGTATTCATATTCCAAGAAGAAATTCGCAATTAATACTAAAAACATTTGTGAACAGCTTTTTGATTCCTTTTATTTGAATGTACTTTTGGAACTTTATCAAAAGCTTTGAAGTATAGAAAAATTTAACGATGTATTGACAGAGCTTCAAATAAAGTTCAACTCATTTAAAAACGGAAATGTATATGTTTTTATTAAATTCCGTGCACAGTGGAAACTAACGATGCAAACTCAGGTAGATCATTACTGGTGTTGAATACTTTTTATTGAAATCGATTTTGATTCAACTTTTGTGGTAAATACATGTCAGAAATATTATAAGGGTGAAAAGCGATAGGATGCCTTTTAAATTAGCAAAGCTGTAATACACATGTTAAATGCTTTCATACTTAATGTTATTCAAAGCTATAATTATGGCTATCGCAATAAAAGGTTTTAAAAATGCGAAATTTTAAAGCCCTTTCAGAATTTTACAGTCTTAGCAAAACAACTTTAATCATTCGTATGATATAACGGCATACCGGAGTTTTTGCCCACTTTAAAATACAGACATTTAGTTTTCATAATATTCAAATTCTTTTCTATTTTCTTGCAACAATAAACCGGATTTGGACCAAATTCAATTTCTTTAGTCTATACATCTACCAAAATAGGCATATTTAGGTCTAGTTAGAATATTATTTTGCTGTTTGGATCTTCTCGTAGTTTTAGGCACTTAAATACATTTTAGTCGCCCTGAGTGCTCGTTTGTATTCTTATCGAATTACTATTAACTTGTTTGTAATTTGACTATAGTGAATACGAAGAACACTATTTATGTATTGAGAATAGATAAACAAATGAATTTGATGAAAAATACTTTTATTGCTTTTCAAAATAATCGTCTTTAAGATCTATACACTTTTGCATGCGATTGAACCACCCTTCAAAGCACTTTGTCCAGTCAGAAGATGGTAGCTCTAAAACATACGTTTTGAAGGTTTTAACCGCTTCTTCTGGCGATGAAAATCGTTGTCCACGCAATTTATCTTTAATTACTGGAAACAGGAAGTCATTGGGTGTCAAGTCGGGGCTGTAAGACGGATGATCCATCAATTCGATCTTTTGTGCGTCCAAATACTCGTTTGTTGCATGTGATGTGTGTGAGCTGGCATTGTCATGATGCAAAATGATTTGTCGTTTTGGGTTGGTTTCTCCCAATTTACCGAAAACTTCAGGCAAACAAATGGTCGTATACTATGCTGGATTAACGGTCTTATGACTTTCGAGAGCCACAGTTGCCACAGGACTGGTTTTCGTAAAGAAAAATGCCATCATTTGCTTCTTAACGCTTCGAGAACGAACAACTTTTGTTGGCTTTGTTTCACACCGAAACACCCAAACTGCCGACAGGCCTTTTCTTTCTGGCTCATACGCATAAATCTACGACTCGTCACCTGTGACGACGTTGTATACCGCTTTGGATACACCACAGTTGTATTATCAAAGCATTTTACGGCACCAATCGACACCGGCAGTTTTTTGAGCATTTGTCAACTAATGTAGAATCCAACGCGCACACAGCTTCCGAACACACAAATGTTCGTGCAAAATCTGATGTATGCTGGTCATACTAATGGTTAAACATCTCTCGATTTCTTAATATGTCATATGACGATCTTCTTCAATTATTTTTCACACAGCATCGATATTTTCCGACACAACGACCGATTTTGGACGACCTTCTTTAACTTCGTCCGTGAGCGAACTACGTCCACGTTTGAATTCAGTGTACCAGCGATATATTGTGGCTGTGGATGACGCTTTATCGCCAAAAATCGAATTAAGTAAATTGATGCAATGTTATTAATTCGACCACGTCAAAAGCGATAATAAATCATAGCTCGAAAATTTTCGCGAGTTAATTCCATATTTTGGTTGAGATGAAATTTTAAACACTGCAAAAAACATACATAGTGCTCGCACGCCAAAACGTTCTGAGTACCTATAACCTCAAAATTTTCAAACCTTACGGTGACAATTTCAGATTTCACCTGGTAATACCGGAGTTGCCAGTTCTCAATACATAAATAGTATCCCTCGTATACACCACCTTGTTTTGGTTGAAAACAGCGAAATGAAGTGCTAGTTGCAATGACAAAGGCTGTTCAAAATGAAATGTTAAATCGAATACGGAAGTCAAATATATTCGAGCATTTTAAATTGTACGCCACATATGTCACACAGTGAACAAATTACCGTTACGTGTTTCAATCAGTGAGTAATTACAAATATTTGAACACTCTTCGGAATTTTGCCTTGATACGCACATTGAAAAACGGAAGATGTAAAGCTAGACTTAAATAACCTAAGAGGGTAAAAATACGACAATGGAGCAAACATGTGCGGTAAAGATATTGGTTTGCGAAAAGATATTATCCCTTGTTCCGTTCATAATTTGATTCTTTTATGAACGTTAGTTTTGAAAAAATGAAATTTTTGATCCTGTACAATAATTTTTTTTCAATGTCAAATATCAGATATAACAACACCTTATTAAAATATATTCCAAAATTAACCTTAAAACTTCTATCTTATACTAGATGAGAAAGCGCGTTCAAACCTTAACACCACTTAAAATTCAAATTGTAGAAGTTTATGACGCTTTATAAAAACTTCAAGAAGATTGCACCAGAGATATGAACACAAGAACATTAGTCAACACACTTCTGCAAGAAATTAATAATTTGACGTAAAATTTTAAATAAGATTAATGCCGTAAACAAAATCTTTTAAAATTTTAAATTAAACATAAAATCATCGATTGATGCACTAAATAATTTAAAGATCTACTTTATTAGCAGAAGATCCGATGATCAGTTATATATTTGTGATACAGGTCAAAGAAATAGTTGCAGCTACCGACATCAAAGACTCGTTTTCTAAAAAGTCAGTTTGTTACATGCCTCCACCAAAGGCGTAATCGGCGGTACAGTACTTTATTCAAATATCTGTTTGTATAGATTTCGCTCTTTATATTCAAATACGACCTCGTATATGATACGTTACTATAGAGATTGTATACTTCAACTAGTTATTCAAACCATCTTCGTCGCGAATTTAAAAGTTTGTTACAATTTATTAGAGTCCGTATCTTGTTTAATAAAAGGCCGTATTAGTATACTTTGTATTGGTTTACTTACGTTACGTGATTGCATTCAGCTTTTCGAAATATTAATTGGCTTTATCAATTGATAAAGACTTGCTACGAATTCAACACCCACCTGTTTTGATAACGTGTTGAATTAGACTTTGCTTGTGATAAAAGAATATTCTGATTCATTTGCAAAAGCTATATTACGAACAATATTCATGTTTCTATAAAAGCAAATTCCTTGTTCGTCATGGTCTTACTACAGATGTTTGCACATGGGGAAGTTGACGCTGTAAGTGTTTTTGGAGCGATAATCTTCTCATGTGCTTCTTGCGTAGGCGTAATGCCTGAGATACCGTAAGGATGTATCACCACCGTATAGATAGTTGATATTCTCTGGGTCCAGCTGTCCGTCCTACCGATGCGTGCAACGAAGCCACCTTATAAGTACATCTGGTGAGTCCTACCCATATTACCATATTTTAATCTTGTAGTCTACGCGACAGGCTTTTGCCTATTTATAGTCCCTGCAGGGAGATTCTATTTATCTTGCTACCTCATAGATTAAGGGGTAAATATAATTAAACCTATTTCAAGGGAATCGTCTTATAGCACGACGCCACGAAACGAGTAGCCTATCTAGGATTGGTCCACAAATTTTAGTGTATTGGAACAAATTTGTATTTGAACAAATTTTATACCGTTCGTTCTAGTGATACTTACCAAGTCTGCGGTTATCTTCTTGGTTCAATTTTCCATTAGCGCTGGTAAAATATTACCAAGAGGGACATTATATTCTAAATAAATATTTCATATGTTTATTCTACACATGCGTATTCCTATATGTACATAGTTAGTATTAGTTTTAACTTTTAGTTACGGCCCTTTGGGCTTGAAGAGAACGTTTTTCTCGGTCACCAAAAATTACCATATATTTTGATTACTTTAATTGTACTATTCTCTTGTGACTTATTATATATATATATATATATATATATATATATATATTGCTATGATAATAGGGTCATTTAGGGGTATATAGGGTCACTAGTATAGTGCGCTTTATATAGACATCGTGAGAGTTCAGAAAACTAGACATTTTACCAACGAAAATGCAAAATTCGACGATTAGACAAAAAGGCAAAAAATAAAAACGCCTTGTATATAAACTATAATTATAGTTATATTTAAAGAAAGGAAGAGTATTCGTAAAAATTCAACTAAATAAACAACCTTGCAAGTCATAAAACCACATGGACAGAAGCTATAAAACAATACGCGCGAGTAGTGCATCATTATTATACAACGAATTCCATTTAAACGAACAGGTTTGTCAATGCGTAAAACAGATAAACGCATATAATTTCGAACATCAATAAATATATAGCTACGTGACCAAAAAGTATAAAAATCCAATACCTTGATAACTTGGAAATAATAATAGCATGAGGATAAAGCAAAGAACAACAAATTTGCTGTACAAAGTGTACGTGATTTAAAAGACAATGGAAGATGAAAAACTCTAACAAATTTGTACAAATAACCTGAAATCCTACGTGCAATGAAGAGCGTCTCGACTTTGTTATACATAGAATTTTCATAGAAATACCCAAACCTGCATGTGAAAAACAAGGTGCAAGGCGGTAATCAACTAACTATGCGCTTGACCGACGAATCACAAACAGATAGGCGTTTTTTTAAAACGCACAGGATTTCGTAAACAAATCAGTTTGACTCTAATAAGGGCAAGATCTACATCACCTGATATAAAATAATTACGTGAAATAATTGCAATTGATTTTATAATTAATAATTTAAATGGGGTGATAGTGAATAATTAAACAGGGTTCGTCGTTTAATCCTTAAAAACGTAAGTTAAAAATGGTTGCTTCAGATAGGTTTCAAGATTTATATTAACAAAGGACTCCAAACAATTTCTGGATCCAACCGGGGAAAGTTCAATAAGTATATCCAAGTAATTTCTGGATTCGACCTGGAAAAGTCGGACAAAGGACTCCAAATAATTTCTGAATCCGACCGGAAGTATTTAAATAAATACCTGAGGAATCCACCTGGTGCAGAATTTCTAAATCCTATTTGGGTAACTCAAGCAGTACCTATAAACTGAAGCTGAAACAGCGAATAATTGAAGCAGAAACTGGTCTAAATTGGGGGAACGAGACATTTTAAAAAGGGATAACAGGTTAGCCATTATAAATATTTTGTTGCATTGATGATTTTAATTATGAATATTTAAAAATATTACATTCACGTAAATTTATGTGAGGGTCAGTAAAAATCGTTTTGGCATGCGTTATAATTTAGCCAAAAATTTAAACAAGACTGATAATCGTTCATAGGGCTTCAAGTATAATAAAAAGTGTGATTTTTGCTGGCTTTATGATCAATTAAGAGGAATTATAATTTTTGGGAAAAATTAATCCAATTATATAAAAGAGGTTCTATTCAACAACATTTTAGACGCTTTGTACATTGTATATATTGAGAACATTATATAAATTATGGTTAATTGTGTTTAGCTTAAATACATAGGAAGTAGAGATAAAAAGAAAGATTAAGAATTCTTCGTTGTCGTATCATCGTAAGCTCTGTGCGTGGTTAAAACTGAGCTAGCCGAGGCATTACAACTAAAATTAATCTTTTTGAGATAAAAAGTAGGGCACCGGGTCATTGCAATGATATTATAGCAATATATATATATATATATATATATATATATATACGAGAGCTATTTTTTTTCAAGGTCCGATCGGTCGCGAAATAAAAATTCCCTTAAAAATCGGATGAACCAGTGCGTAGATGTGTTGCGCAGCGTCACTAGTATGGCTGTCAATCGCGTCGCGTCACTTCCGTTTAGTTGTGTTCACGTAGGTGGCACGTAAACATGTCTACAACAATAGCATCTCCCGCCAAGTGTGAAGTTAGTGCGGTAATTCGATTCCTTCAGGCTGAGGGATGTAATGCAGCCGAAATTCATCGACAAATAAGTACTGTGTACGGTGAAACTTCAATGAGTGACAGCAAAGTGCGACACTAGTGCAGAAACTTTAAAGCAGGACGTACAGATGTTCATGATGCAGTCGGTCAGGCAAGGAAGTCGGTGTCAACCAATGATCTCGTTCAGCGAGTGGATGTGGCAGTTCGAGAAAATCGTCGGTTCAAAATTTTTGAATTGAGCGATTCATTTCCTGAAATTTCAAAGTCAGCTCTCTACGTTATTGTGAGCTGCAGCTTCAACAAAGACACTCCTACAGTCTTTTCAATGGGAAGTGTTTGGTCATCCACCATACAGCCCGAACTTGGCTCCATCTGATTTTCACCTGTTTACTCACATGAAACGCTGGTTAGGAGGACAACATTTTATTGAGCTGCAAACCAGCGTACAAACATGGCTGAAAACACAGGCGGCTACGTTCAACAACGAGGGTATTGGGAAGTTGGTACCACGCTACGACAAATGTCTAAATCTGAATGGCGACTATGTAGAAAAATAGAGTAATTATGTAAGTACTTGTTACAAATAAATAATTTTTGATTTGTACTGTGGTTTTTATTTTGCGACCGATCGGACCTTGGAAAAAATAGCCTTCGTATATATATATATATATATATATATATATATATATATTGTAGTGGATTTAAAGGGTTAAATTTGGGTATAAACAATGCAATTTTAAACACCCTGTATAGAGGAAGGAACATAATATTTACGTGCAAAATTTATTTCATCTATTTAATTTAAAGTATTAAGCATTCACATAATTTTATAATTAGGTTTTAAAAGTTAATAGGTTCATAAAGAAAATCAATGGTATAAGCCAATAGAAATTATTCATTAATTTAATTTAGTTTAGTTCAACGGGTTATAACGTCAGAAAACGCATCAGAGTATGAAAAATCGATAATCCCAAGGCGAAGAGCTTTCTTAACAAACAAACAGACGTCGATTGTATAAAATACTGTGAAATGTAAGCTCCGAGAACTGTTATTTTAAACGATCATTAATTAGGCACACCTGCATGTTGGAAAGGTCATCTTCCGTTTATTTGTGAAGATAACGAGGCGAGCTTCAAGGAAATATTGTTCAACCGTTGGTGGTTTCGCATAAACGCTAACAAAAGTTTTTAAAGAGCAGAAAGGATAAACAATCAATAATATGCTTTAGAATGAGACGGGCATAAAAGCATTCACTTGAGTAGGCACGTATTCGATCCACGTGGAGTCCATAAAGACGCGGGCAGCAATATCGATTTTCCACACCTCAAGCAAGGTCAGAATGCGACATCAAATATGCATAACACAGGAATAGAGGTATTACAGGCGGAGTTTTAAGACGTCACTGAAATGTATCATTGGTCGAAATAGATAGGTTTAGAAAAAACGAACACGCGACAGGTGGATGTGATAGTTTGTCGGATATAGCGTGTTGACGAGGGAATATTTTTGGAAGTTTATAACGGTTATACAAAATTTGGAGAAATATTAATTTTGGTTAAGTATTTCGCGTAAAGTGTGGCCAAAGGGGCCTAGTTTTATGATATAAATACTCTGGGAGAATTAGGAGGGCTCTCTTTAATTTTGCATCGCTTAACGATGTATTATAATCAACTGACAAAGCTTGTGAGTATTAAAAATTTGTACCATTCAGTGAAATAGTATTAGATTATTTGTGGCCGTATAGTTAGTAACGCGAGTATAATAGAGTGTAATTGAAATTTAACCGAGGTCCACGAATACTTTAACAAGCTCGTAAATTAATAGTGCAATAATAAACAAGTGTAATATACATGGATTTGGATGTTGAAAATGGTGTTAATTAGTAGCACGAAGCTCAGCTTAAACTGAGTTGTCATCTATAAATAGCTGAAGGCAGCAGCGCGCATAATCACGAAGCCGACGTTTTTCAGGAATATAGAGCTTCTTCAACGGCGATGGACTTTTGACACTTTTTCCAGGTAACGCATTTGAATTTGCTGTTTGTTTTTTTTATATAAACTGTTGAAATTATTTGTGATGTGTGAGTGAACTTTGATGGTTAATTTTGGTAATTTAATGTATTGACAAGATACGTATAACTGACTATTACCATGGTATTTTGAATATAAAGCAAAAGGTGTACGTAAAGCTTATTAAACTGCTTGATGAATTTATATTTAATGGTTAAGAGTACATGGGTTTATTAAGTTTGTAGTCATAGTATGCAAAGTGGAAAGCATACATTAATAAATTTGGTTATCATGAGCTCACCATACTCCAGTGTGCGGTAATAAATAAAGATAAGGTATTATTTGGGGCCCATTTACTCTTGTTGCATTAAATGTGTTTGAAATTTCAATTTTAAAAACAAGGACTTTACAAAGATAGCATTTATTGAGGTGTAACTTTAGCACCGAACTGTACATAACCATGAATTATTATTTGTAAATAGTGGTAAATAAATATTGTATGATTGTTGTATTATTTTGTAATTTTATTGAATGGTGTGAACGGTAAAGAGAATGATAGTAAATTTAGGTATCCGAGAGGAGGCACAGCTGAGCTAGCCAGGGAAGCTGCTGAAGAAATTAATTTGATAAAGCAGAATCCGGGTAAGAAAATTTTTGTGAAATTTTATAATTTTTGAAAATTAATTTTTTTTTGAAAACTGGTGAGGTACGTAGCTAAGCTGAGTTCCACGGAAATATATATATATATATATATATATATATATATATATATATATTATATATATATATATATATATAATAAAGGGTTGTTAGTTATTTTTGGCATGTTATTTGTTAAAAACATACAAAGTTACTTGATCATTTGTTTTAATAATTGACGTTTCGGCTGATCTTTGCAACCTTAATCATAATTTTAAAACATGCCACATGTAAACAGTCAATTATATATAAATTGCATACCTACTTAAAACTTGATCGTGTCTAGTATCATAAAAGTGTTGAAACATGGAGCACATTTAAATATAACCAACACAAATTTACATATTAAAAAATTAAAATAACATAGTACGAGCACATTGTAATGCAGTTGTATTACTAATCAAGTCGTTATGTTTAAAATAAAAGAATAAACTCAGCATGTCAACAAATTGCATTAATAATTTTAGGTGAGTGTTTAAACCAATAGAAAGCAAATTAGTGATCTAATCGCTTTAAGGCGGTGTTTATATATTGTTGAGGAATAATATAGAAATATATAAAGTCCTTCACTTACTACTGAACTGTGGTGTGAGGCTTGTAGCTGTATAGGTAAGAATAAACTATGTTAAG
Organism: Platerodrilus igneus; assembly: GCA_036346225.1. NCBI lineage: Eukaryota > Metazoa > Arthropoda > Insecta > Coleoptera > Lycidae > Platerodrilus > Platerodrilus igneus. Next base: position 1,029,993 of record JARFIW010001036.1, read on the forward strand.
ATTCTTAATATCATGTTTGCTGCTAATACAATTTTCTTCCTTTTGTATGTGACACGATTCTAGCCAAAGTCTTTTTCGTAAATTGTCTTCTTTCTCCAAGATTTTAAATGTATTATAATATGGAGTGTGTTTAGTTTCAGAAACATGAATAGCTAACGCACAGTTATTCTTTTTTAACTTTGCATTGCTTTTATGTTGTGTAATCCGGTTGCGAAGCCACTGTTTCGTTTGGCCTATGTAGTGGCGTAGACAACTGCACTGGATCTTGTAAACTATATTATTACACATAAGGCTTGCTGTTCTGTTTTTTAGTTTTATAAATAAATTGTTGACTGACTCTTCATAGTTATAGGTTATCATAAGATTAGGTTGTTGCAACATTATTTTTAGTAAAGGAGTTAATTTTTGAACATAGGACATGCTTCTGTAAGTAATCTGTACAGATTTGTCTCTTGGTTCAAGATGTAAGATGTTAGTAAAAATCAGTTTTTTTAATAATTCTTTTAGATAGCCATTGTTGACTAAGGCAATTTCCAAATCTTCGAGGTTTTTCTTAGAAAACATGGATACCTAATTGTTTCAATTCTGTGTTTAAGTATTAGCACTGTATTTATTTTATGACTGTAGAAATGATTTGAATGGAAATTGATATATCTACCTGAATTGTTTGGTTTCGTATATAATTTAAAAGTAAGGTGTTGTTATCAGATCGAATTAACAATGTGTCCAAAAAGGGTATCTTTCTGTCTAATTCACGTTCTACTGTAAAATAAAGGTGTGAGTTAAACTTATTAAAACAGTCCTGTGTAAGAGATATGCTATTATGGGGAACAAAGTAGATTTTATCATCTACATAATTGACAAGAAAAACCATACCATAAGGTAAGGTTGGTAAAACATTTTCCAATAAGGTATCCATTACAATCTGAGCAACTACAGGAAACAGTGGCAATCCCATGGGTGTACCGAATTTTTGTAGATAGTAGCTGTCTTTGAATAGAAAATAGATATTATGAAAATTAAGTTTACAGTAGCAATAAAAAAAGTTTTTGAAAAGTTACAGTTTGGATCGATTTTTTCCAATTTTTCATCAATAATTTTAATTACTAGATCTGTGGGTATATTAGTAAATAGGGAGGTCACATTCAGAGATATCAGAACGTGTCCAGGTGGCAATTAAAAACCTCTATATCTTTTAACAAAATTGAATGTATCAGGTGTGTTATAGTCTTTAAGCGGAAAGGATTTTTGTAATATGTCTGAACAAAATTCGGCTATTATATATGTTGGGGTATTTACAGATAAAATAATTGGTCTAAGGGAAAGATTTGGCTTATTAACTTTAGGTACTCCATAATATTTACCAGATACAGAGTTGGTAATTGTTAATTCCTTTTTTTGGAGTAACATTATGTGTTCATTTACTTTTTTCTGAATAGTAAATGTAGGGTGTCAAGGTAAGTTTTTATAAGTAGCAATATCTGTAAGCAACTCACAAGATTTTTGTATATATTCTTGCCTGTCCATGATAACCGTCACTGATCCTTTATCTGCTTTTAATACCATTATATTTGTGTTATCTTTTAAGAATTTATTTACAAAAGACCTTGTTGGCGTTTGTAAGACTGTTGTTGTTTTTTGAATCATGTAAAAAATTTGTCACTAGGTTAGCTACACGTGCACGCATAATATTTGTTTGCTGCGTTGAGGATTTCGACTGTTCAAGAATTGATTCAACACTTGCCAAAAGTTTACCTATATGTATGTCCTTACTGTTAAGTTCTAGAATAAACTTCGGTCCTAGTAATAAGAAATTATTGATATCTTCCGGCAATGTTGTACTACTTATGTTTACTAGCCATTCTTTATTATCATTAAATAGTATTTTGTTTTGTAACTGGTTGTTTTTTAGAGTTCCAAATTTCTTAAAATTAATTTTCTTGATTTGTAAAAAGCGCTTATTGTAAAAATGAGTTTGTCTAATTTCAAAATCATGTATTATATGTGGTGGTAAGAACTCACTGAGAGAAACCTTCAAGTGATTGATTTTGTTTTGCCAAAAATCTATCTTAGAATGTGTTACACGAATTTCAAAATTTAAAATACTTTTCTTCAACCTGTAGCTGTATCTGATGATTTTGTTGTTGATCCTTTCACTGAGATTGCTTAATAATTGCATCATGGGGTTAGTAGTTGATATGATGTGCTTTGAAATTCGTATAACACATTCTAAAATAAATTTTTGGCAAAACAAAATTAATCACTTGAAGGTTTCTCTCAGTGAGTTCTTACCACCACATATAATACATGATTTTGAAATTAGACAAACTCATTTTTACAATAAGCGCTTTTTACAAATCAAGAAAATTAATTTTAAGAAATTTGGAACTCTAAAAAACAACCAGTTACAAAACAAAATACTATTTAATGATAATAAAGAATGGCTAGTAAACATAAGTAGTACAACATTACCGGAAGATATCAGTAATTTCTTATTACTAGGACCGAAGTTTATTCTAGAACTTAACAGTAAGGACATACATATAGGTAAACTTTTGGCAAGTGTTGAATCAATTCTTGAACAGTCGAAATCCTCAACGCAGCAAACAAATATTATGCGTGCACGTGTAGCTAACGTAGTGACAAATTTTTTACATGATTCAAAAAACAACAACAGTCTTACAAACGCCAACAAGGTCTTTTGTAAATAAATTCTTAAAAGATAACACAAATATAATGGTATTAAAAGCAGATAAAGGATCAGTGACGGTTATCATGGACAGGCAAGAGTATATACAAAAATTTTGTGAGTTACTTACAGATATTGCTACTTATAAAAACTTACCTTGACACCCTACATTTACTATTCAGAAAAAATAAATGAAGACATAATGTTACCACAAAAAAAAGGTTTTATTTCTGATATCCAAAAAAAAGAATTAACAATTACCAACTCTGTACCTGGTAAATATTATGGACTACCTAAAGTTCACTCGCGTTCGAATAAGAGGTAAACTGTAGGTCTCGTGTATGAGTGTTGCCACGCTCATTAAAGATCCTTACATAGCGAAGATTCGGCAAAATTCAAAACCTCCAGATAAAAAAAAACACGCTTCCTGATCAATGTAGTACCTTCGGGCGAAGCCTTGGAAAGTCAATGTAGGGTTTTCTCGAGGTAAGAAAGGCTCTCAGTTCGATCTGATTTACCAATAGAACACAAACTGTATGGGACACTTAATTTGCAAAACATTATTAAAAAGTTTTCCGAAACAAAAGAGTGAAAGTGATTTTATAAAATGTGTGGATTACTGTGCTGTAAATATCGTGAAATAAAAATAGTGTTAGTGATGACTATATTGTATTTTTAACCTATTATGTGTGTTAAAAGGTGGTTGCTATAATAGTCGACTCACGTAACTAGTTGCATTTAAAGTTTGCTCGAATCACATCACATTTTACAAAATATTGGTCCACTTGTTAAGAAACAAGTTTATAAAAACAGGAACGAAAAATGACCCATTGGCGGTCCTTTAAACTAGCTACAATTGTTAATTCTTTTGATATGTTTAGTTGCTATATATAGAACACCCTAATTACTAAAGTTTTACAAATCAATAGTTTTGCACGGCTATCATTCTTCAGTAAATTCGCTTAAGGATAATTGTTTAAGCAAAGTTCAGACCAATCTGTGTAATTAAAGTTTGTTTCTCCTATCATGACTTTCTGTACAGCTGCACTACACCATAAAATTTCGTTATAAATTTTACTGAGCCTTTTATCATTCACAGGGTAGTACGAACAGAAAAAATCTGCAAATCAAAATATTTATAATAAGGAGAGTAGATATGCTACCTCAGTACGGGCGCAATGAACCGATTTTCTTATGAGATTTAAGATGGGAAATTCTAAGGTCCAAAAAGACGATTTTTGCCAGACACAAAGATCATTCACCTCGGGTGACCCTACATATATGTTATTTAATTAATAAATATAAACTGGAATTCCATTGCAAAAAGCAAGAGGCGGATGTGATGTGTGTACGTGGAGGTAGGGGTAGAGGCGGAGGTGAAAGTTGAGGTGGTGTGTAAAGGAGAAGGAGGGGGAGTGTAGGTCGAAGTTGTGTGAGGAGTTGGAGGTGGTATATGTTGATGTATATACGAAAACAAGATGAGCTGGCACTTGGACACATAACAGGTAGGGTTGGGTCTGGATAAACGAGTGTCCTTATACTATGCAGCTAACTCGTTCCGCCTTTGTAGTAAGTAATCCAACTGGCAGCCCATTCTCAAGCTATCAAGCCTACGCATTTGTTTAAAAAGAAGCCTAATAAACATTCATTATTTTATACTATGTAATAAATTTCTTTGCTTATCCATATACAGCTCTATTATTTACTTACCTGACCAGAAATATTTAGATATATCCATAATGGTTGATGATTAATCATTTTGCAGGAGAGACGGTTGTCAATTTATAAAAACTGTAGAGACCTTCAAATCCGATGATATAACCTTGTCAACCAAAATAAAAACAAATCATTAGAATAAAAACAGGGTCAACTATTACAAATGGTGTTCTTTAATTGGTCAATGTTTGTAAAAGCTCTTAGAGCTTACGCCATTTTCTAAAACAAAGGTTATTACAAAATTACTTGTTACTCAATTATACACAAGTAGATGTCCTAACTGAAGTAGAAACCTTACACATGACACTATATAAATAGCTCGACTCGTTTTCAGGTTGTAAAGAAAGGGACTGTCTTTGTAAAATTTTATTATGTATACCTGTTTTCAAGTTATAAGTGAAAATGTCGATAGGCACTGGATAGAAGTTTTAAAATCGTTACATTGGCTGCACCGTCCTCCAATTAGAAAATAAATGTCTTTACAAGTTAGCATATCTGCGGCCGTTCGCAAATTATACGCTAAAAATCAAAAGAGCGTTAGATATTATTTTAAAAAGCATCATAATATCACCAACTAACACATCACACGAAATATTTACAAAAAACTTATAGAGCTGAAGTATATCACGTACATCTCAAGATATTAATAAAAGTTCATTCACATCAAATATCAACTAAGCACTGACAATATCTCGCTCAATTAACCCAAAGGATGTCCTTCGGCAAAATAACAAACATCATTAAGCATGTTCAATACACGAAAGACTTTGTTATATACATAAAAATACTCTATTTACCTGAGGCAACTTTTAATCACTTCAAAATCACGAAATCCGTAAAACCTCTCGCATTAATCAAAGCATATAAATAAAAATACAGATAAATTTGAAACATCGAAAAACTTCTTGTGGGATTACAAGCAGGTCAAATCCAACTTGCTAAACTTCTGTGCATATATTAAATTATTATACATACCTGACGCGCGCTATTAATATGAATACTTAATGGATGTACTCGTTAACGGATAAAGTGCAACTGAGCAAAATGGACACTTTTATGTATGTTTTCAGAAGTAAAAGTACGTTAAGATGAATCTCCTCTATCTAGTATTAACCAACGCATTCTAAAATAGATACCTTTCTAAAATTCTTCGGTTAACTCGGCGTTGCATTACCTGTTAGCCATGTTAATGAGTCGATTTCGCAGTTTCATTGCTGTCAACTATAATATCACAGTCCTTTCGTATTCGCTATTGTAGCAAAAGTTATGGTGTGTAATTAAATAATTACACATCTCCGTCATACTAAAAATGCCTGCAAAATCTTGGGTTATATCCTTGCCAAGAGAAGGGAATCATCAACGGTCACAGATATGCAAAGTTGTAAAAGTATTTATTTTTTAATTGGAGGACGGTGCACCTTGTTATATTCCAAATTTGGACATGTACACTTTTAAATTTGTGAGGGAATTCCCGCCATTATTTTTAAAAATAGACTTGTGAATTTCCGTCATTTCTGACAGTTGCGTCCGCACAACAGGAATGCGCAGACGCGGAGTGATGGCGCAAGTGCGCGGTGGGTGACACGACATTATTAGCCAACAAGACGTCAAACAGTGACGTTTACCTGTGTCGTTCCTTTGTCTTTTCTCTTTCAGAATGTAGGTTTTCCTTTACCTCTACCGTCTATCGTTGCCTTCACCTTATTCCTTCGTCCTGCCTACAAACAGAAGAAGAGGGAAGACGTTAAATCTGGATTCAACGAGGGCATGACGTAACCCACGCCCAAACAACGCCCAAACAACGCCCAACAAGATACATGGAAATCAACATGGCCCCTACGCAAGGATGACCGCAAAATCGTGAAGAGTTCTACATTTTTAAGTGAGTACATTTTATCTTTTTTAAGGTGCATTTTGTATCACTGTAAACATATTTGGTATGTGATACAATTTGAGACGTAATTATGTCGTAATATCTTTGTTGTGCAATAATTTGAACGTGGATAATATCAGTGTTGCAAACTGCAGAAGTGGCTCTGAACACACGCGCGCGGGGTTATAACAGTTGCGCCGGCAGTATAACAACCTAATGCAGTAATTTCAAAACTGCTATCTAGTGCCTTTTGATATTTATACGTGTAACTTGAAAACAGTTAAAGGTAACAAAATTTTGCAAATACAGTTTCTTTGTTTTCCACTTGAAAACGAATCGAACTATTTATATATTGTCATGTGTAAAGTTTCTACTTCAGTTAGGACACCTATTTGTGTAAAATTGAGTACTAAGTAATTATGTAATAACCTTTGGTTTAAAAAGGGGCGTAAGTTCTAAGAATTTCTACTAACATTGACCAACTAAAGATAGTTAACCATGTTCCTAGTCTAGTGATTGGTTTTATTTAGTTGACAAGCTTATATCATCCGACTTAAATGTCTATACAGTTTTTATACATAGACAACCATCTCCTGCAAACTAATTAATCATCAACTATTTGGATATTTCTGTGTACCTTAGGTCAGCTAAGAATTGGAGCTGTATATGAGTAAGCAAAAAAATTTATTACATAATATGAAAAAATTAATGTCTATTAGGCTTTTTTTATACAATTGCGTGGGTTTGATAGCTTGAGAACGGCCGCAAGTTGGTTTAGTTACTACGAAGGCGGAGCGAGTTATCTGCTTACTACGAGGACATTCGTTTATACTGACCCAGTTCCACCTTTGTGTGTCCAAGTGCCAGCTCATGTTATTTTTGTAATCACCCCATGTTGCTACACTGTTTCTGGGTTTGCCATGTTGTAGTGGTGCAGTTGTCATAAAACTTAGCCAGTGGCATCCATTTATGTAATGGATATAACTTACTTAAGGATTGTAGTTAAGCCCAGTTTAGTGATATTGCAATACTATTAAGCTATTCTCTGTTTTGAGTTATTGGATTTGTATTTGACTGCGATCGTTCTAATGGCAAAGTTCCTTTGACGACAGATACCACGTAGGAGGTCTACAAATGAGAGATAGATTATTATTGTATAAAAAATGCTCACATGACTACTTTAAACTGTTTGATTTGTTAATATCAACTTAATAGCTATGATTCACCTATAGAAGTATTAAATGATATTTACTATGTTGTTTTGGCCTTTATGGGTATGATAGTCCATTGTGTGCCTCTGACGAATGCTGGGTCTATGGCGATCGCGGCATAGTTCTAGCTCGTCGTCTAAAGCCGCCAAGTAGGCTATGAGGTAAATGTAAACGCACTGTTAGTATTATATTATTTATAAAGTTTATAGGAATTGATAAATAAACACAATGTTTTTATATCCCCATTCTACTCTACAGGTGGAAGGTATGTTACAACGATTACTCAAGTGTGTTGAGAAATCTTTATCGCCGTGGCGTTCGGTCCATAGCGACATTCGATGCCTAAATATTTTCTTGGAAACTATCAATACCGGGGAGCTTAGCTTTAATACCCATTGCCGTAAAATTCATCTACCTTGTGCCATATGAATTGTGCCTTTGACTTCCAAGGGGCAGTAATAGCTATAAATTACTCGACGGTTGACCTTCGTCTTTTACCATTATTAATATATAGTGGTAAGAGTCTAAACTTTGTAGAGTTGGAATTTATTTACGCATATAGAGAAAACTATCTATTTGTCAGTACGTGTAAACATGACGATTAGTTATCAATAACGTTATCTTGCACCTAAATAATATACTAATAATATCTAAACGGAATATGAGCTTTAAAAATTCTTTTTTGGGAATATTTTCAGTCCAATCCAATTATTCTATATTGATTTCTAATAGTCGGAAATAACTCCAATTGCTTATTGAGCCTTTAACTGCCACGTCCACTCCATCACTTAGTCGCGCGCCAGAGTACGTCCGGGGCGTATCGGGTTGCGTCTGGTCGCGTGTAGGGCGCTTCGGGGCACGAGCGAAACACTACCATATATCGCCGCCAACTCCACACACAACCTCCACCTACACACCCCCATCTACCACCTCCACGTACTACCTCAACCTTCGCCTCCACACTACACCTACACACACTACCTCCATCTCTTGCTCTTTGCAAAGGAATTCCAGTTTATATTTATTAATTGAGTAACATATATGTAGGGTCACCCGAGCTGAATGACCTTTGTGTCTGGCAAAAATTTGTCTTTTCGTTCCTTAGAATTTCCCATAAAAAAACCGTTTTTTGCGCTCGTACAAAGGCAGCATGTCTACTAAAAAGGAACATAAACATATTATGACACACTTAGGCAGCAACAATTTTCACTAATAAAAAAGAAAAGTGCCCTTCCTAACTAAAAAGAAAATGAAAATCAAATCTATTTAAAAGTAATTGACGGAAATTTTTCGGTTTAGTAGAGAATAAAGAGCACGGATCGATTGCTCTTAAGTGCATGCGAAACAGTTACTGACTAATTGACTTAGTTTGAAAGTCGGTTGTGATGGCATGCATTTGTTTCTTTACTATATTCTTTCAAAAATATTGCTTGTTTAGAAGTGTATGGCAAATTTGATTTACCTCTCAACCGTCTATATGATGTATTTTAAGTAACAATGTGTTCTTGAATAATAATAATAGTAATTATTTAATACAAAAATTATAATATGCAAAAAGTGTTTACTGCAAGAGAATTGGTATCTTAATTTTAAAACTAATTACAATATAATTATGACAAATATACAAATAATGATTAAGTGGTAGAATCTCATTTTAATGAAATACCACATCATCCATAAATTACAGTTCAGCGTTGCTAAGGATGTCATCATGATGTATTAATATTTTTAGTTAGTGTGTTCAATACAACTTCACTTTGCATAAAAATATCCAGTAGGCCATAAAAAGAAAGTATATGCTGTTATTTATAGGCAACTTTCTATCTATCATTTGACATTTGGTTGTTGTTATTTTAAAGAAACAGTGATTCTGAAAACGTTTTTTTGCAGAGGGGAAGTTTCAGCTAGACCCTGAATAAATAATAAATAATCAAATGGCCGATTACCTACCCAATGCTAATTGAGAATGTTGGCCAACTAAAATTGGAATTTTCTCTTTACAAAGTAACCAACAATTTATATTAATTTTCGCCCACAATGCTTGAATTCCTTTACTAAAGTCAGACAAAATTATTCATTACCTGAATAAATAACCGTCAAAAGGTGATTATAAGGTTCCATGACGTTCGAGAACTGTTACTGCGGCCTTTGATTTTTAGGAAGGAATTCTAAATTTCGATAACTATACACGGAAGGTTCAGAGCAATAGCAATAACCGTAAATGTGTTTATTTCAATATTTTCTTAAACAAGTACAAATTTTAAAAATGTTTGACCAACACATAAAAATTATTAACCTATAATAGCATAAGTAAAATTCTGCTGGACGGTTTTCCTCTTGTCACAAATAAGTCGATCACTCCGTTATTAATATTTTCAGTAGATTTAATAAACGCTTTCTTACACAATACACTGCGAACGTTCTAAGTTATCTTCTCATCATCATCATCATCATTAAATCTTCAGTCCTGGAACTGGCTAGACGCGTACCTCCTTGGTTCCTATTCTGAGTTAACCTACACATTTTTCTGAAATTCCCACAGTCTGCATCTTTCACAATCTGCATGCAATAGTTTGATCTAGGTCTACATCTACCTCTTTTTTTCCCTGCATCTGCTTGTAATATAGCTAGCACAATTCCCCAAAAATGCCTTAGAACGTATCCTGTCCTTCTATTTCTCCTACTTTTTGTTTTTTAAAGATATCTTTACTTCCCTATTATTACTATAACTTCCTTGGTATTAACCTTACCTGTCCATGCTATCATCATTATACATCTAAAGCATAACATTCCAAAAGAGCTTCTTCCTTTCCTGCCTGTTTCTCCTACTGTCCCTATTTCATAGGCGTAGAGTGCCGTGCCCCACACATATATGCTGCCAACATCTTTGTCCTTGTTTCTATGTTTGTTGTTTTAGAACATAGCCGCAGCTCTTTCTTGTTAGATACGGTTCAGTTTCCCTTCTATTGTTTTGTAAATATATACCCTATTTCACCGATATTTACTGGTATGTAAAGGGAGTTAAGCAGCTTGTAGCTACCAAAATCCCCCAACACTTGAACATTTGGCGAATTCATAGTCTTCCTACATAGTTCCCTGACATTCCTACAGCCTAGATACAGCTAGGTTCCCCTTCTATAGTTTTCTAAATATATGCTCAATTTTACCGATATTCAGTGGTATGTAAAGGCGCTTAAACAGCTTGCGGCTACCAAGATCACCCAACACAAACAGCCTAATTAATAGTTTTCACACAATTAGCATTGGTTGAGGATATTGTAAAATCAACACTTGTAGTTGCTTGTAATAATCATCAGGTTTAAGTATAATTATTTTGTTTTTTTGTCATAAAGTTTTCCTGGAACTGAATACACGCATACCTTGATTGATTTCTATTCTGAGCTGGCCTACACATTTCCCTGAAATTCCCACAGCTTACATCTTTCACTATATATATAATAAGATGAAATAATAACTTAGACATTTATGCAAAGCACAAATGATCACTTCAAATCGAGCTAGTAATTGAAAGAAGGAAAATACAAGGTTTTGTACAGGATTGGAACCTGCATCTTATTCTTGCCGGGACTGTGCGTTTACCAATTACGCCACCGAGACCGATGACTACAATTGAGAAATTTACAAATCTAAATCGTGTACAGAACCATACATAAACCTAACTTTCAATTTCGTTTAGTAATTTTGGCAATCATATCTGACATTGTCAAATTTTTTGACTTATGTCTGATATAGACAGGAAGCAACGCTCAAAACTACGGCAAGTTGACTCACACTATCTGGGACGGCAATCATCTACCCAAACTTCTATTCATCCAATCTACGGTAATTACAAAATTTCTATTTCAACATTACACCAACTTGTGTATGTTTAATTGATTACAATTAAAATATCAACTCACTTGTCGCTTAACTTATTTTCATTTACTAATGTTGTTTGAAGCTTGGATGAAAACTATAAGAAAACTTCTCACCGCCTCCCGATGGTATGTATAGACCAAAACTTCCCCCGACTAGTTTAACTTCCTAAAACACACCACCACGCCAAACAAGCTTTCTTTGTAAATTTAAACAACGGTGGACAAAATTCCATAAACAATATGCACAGACAACACTCAACTGCCGTCGATTTTAAAAATCCCACCGTTAACCTTCAGCAATTTATTGGAAAATTGGCAGTCGTATGCCAACCGTCTAGAAAATCTAAGAATTTTGAACACAAAATAAACTTCAAAAATCTAATTAAAATTTACAACGGCTATCGAATTCGTAGAAGTCTTTCGTCAATTGACACAAACACAAGCATCTAAAACACGCCTCTTGAATACGCGTATATACGGTCACCTCACTCTAACTTACATACGAAAATGTTCTGTCTCCTATTTTGTACCCTTCTTATATTTTCTATGTCTGTTACCAGTTTATTGTATGCTTGTTTAACCCGTATCTTATTTTTTTCTTCTTTATATTCACTGTCTACAAATACAATAATATCTTAACAACATATACCCTCTCTTGAGTAACGTCTATGCCCTTTCTATATGTGGAGTCCAACCAACTATCTCCGTTGCTCATATGCCCAATATTACTAGACCTTGCAGAAGTCAACTACTCTACACTTTGAACGTAAATTTTGTCTTTTTTTAATACATGCTAAAACACGGCCTCTCTGTCTTCTATCGATCCATATTCGTATTCAACCTTCAACGCCCTACCTCAAATATACTTGTTGTTCGTCTATAACGATTTCTTACGTAGTAAACCTTGACAATAATCTTCCATCTTTTAAATTAATACCGCGAACGTATTTTCAACGTTTAATTTTTACTAGAAATGTTTTGTTAGCTTGCACGGTCTTTTCTTCGAACCCTTAGCCGTTATAGCTTGTTTATTGAGAACACTTTTCCTATCTTATGCTATAACTTTGCAAGTTTTATACTACACTATGCTAAATTATGTACACAAAGAATATGTACACTTAGAATATCCGTTACTTTATGCAAATAAACAATTCACCCTCTTAAATTATTGATTTTCACTATATACTGAATCTGAAAACTTTCTGATTATTAAATCTACACGCTACTTCTTTAAGATACCAGTCTTTACACTATACCTTACGGAACTACATTTCCTACTTCTTTTTTTAAATTAATATTTACAGTTATGTGTCAACGACGCAAAATTAACCCCCAAGTTTATTGTAAATTGTAAATTTTAAATTCCTATACTATCATTTTTAAAACGTCTTAAACTATAATTGTCTTGTATATTCATTGGGTACCCTGCCATAAATAATTATCTGACTTATCTAACACCTATTATAACCTATAAATCTACATTATATATATATATATATATATATATATATATATATATAAAACTTTTATAGTAACGACCTTGCTATAATTATATGAAGTGTTTTTATTGCGGGTTTTAGGTCTGCTGGTAAGTAGGTATATAAACTCTTTCTTTAACTGCCTAAATTTTCGGATTTATTTTTGAATCCTTGATCACAGGCTTTCTATAATTATATAAAAATGAATGGGCTAAACTACACATAAAATCTGTATAAACTTACAACATTGAGAATAATATAAAGATTGCATCTAAATTAAAATGTAGTCGTAAAAGTAGTTTGCATTTGACTAAGGTGTAAAATTAAAAATTTGTATATTCTATTAAAGTATTTGAAATCTGTCTTTATTGAAGTTTTTTAAAAAGTATGACACAATTTGTTTATTTATCTGCATGAGCAAGTGTATGTATGCATGGAAGTGCATGTGTGTGTACGAGTTGGCATGAATATGGAGGTAGTGTTTAAATTTTATTTGTATGTATACCCATAAAACGCATATTTATAAACACAAAATTTTAAGTGTATACACATATATACATATATAAATACACATAAACATATACAAATACATACATATAATCGCACATAAATATACAAAAAAATACATAAATATACATCTAAATATTTATACATACACACACACACACACACATATATATATATATATATACATATATACTTACACATACACACATATATACACATACACACATACACAGACACATTCATACATACACACACATATACACATACATATACATGTAAATAAATATACACTAAGAAATATAGACATATAGACACACATACATACAATATAACACGCATATATGTACATATACATACATACAAACATATACATATACACACATACACACATATATATATATATATATATATATATATACATACACATACATACACACATACATACACACACACAAATACATACACATATATATATATACATATATACATACATACACATACACATACACATATATACATATATAACGTATAACACACACACATACGCACAATATAAAAACAATTTATTTAATATATAATTTAAGTTTTAAAGTTAAGTAGGTAAGTATAAATTGAACTCAAGCCACTAATGTCTGTTTTTTTGTTCATAGTGTTGTTATTTTTGTATATGTAATACATCTCTAAAAATAACCTTTTTTGTTTATTTGTTTCCATTTCTAAAATTTTTGGATTCTGAAGATCTATTTTGTGATTTAAAGTAAATGAATGATTTGATAAAGCACAAGAATTTGGTTTAATTTTGATGTCACTCTTATGTTGAGTGATTCGTTGCTTTAAAGTTTGGGACGTTTGTCCTATATATAGCTGTCGCATTCTAAACAATTAATTTGGTAAACAACATTTCTTTGTTGAATTGTTGACGTTTTATCTTTTAATTTTGTAAATAAATTTCCTACAGTTAGTACATTTTTTGTCGCAAATTTAAAATTATGTTTTTTAAATATCTGAATTAATTTTTGGGTTAATAAATTTATATGTGGTAGTGTTTTGTATACTTTTAAATTTTCTTGGTTTATATTATCATCATTTGTGTTGCGATTATTTTTATTTCTAATGTAGATATTATTTATTGGAGTGTTATGTAATAGTTTATTTATTAATGGTATGGGATAGTTGTTGTTTTTTAAAATATTTGTTAATTTTGAATATTTTGGTTATAAAGCGTTGGATGAGAAATTCGTTTAATTCTATTTTTAATCCTAAAATGAAATTAGTTTTAGTTTTAAAAGGGTGATATGAATGATAGTTCAAATATCTATTTGAATTTGTGGGTTTTTGGTACCAGTCCAGAATAATTTGGTTGTTAGCATTTCTTATTAATAATGTGTCTAAAATGGTATCGATCTGTTTGTTTCCTTTTCAACTGAAAATTTGATGTGACTGTTGTAACTATTAAATATATCTAAGGTTTCATTAATTTTATTATCTGGAACAGCTGTTATTAAATCGTCTACAAACTTTTAATAAATGGAATACTAAATGGTAATCGTGACACAACGGTATCTAATAATTCATCCATAATAATTTGTGCAAAATAGGACTCAGGTTAGATCCCATTGGACACCCAAAGATCTGTGTATAAAATTTATCGTTAAAGAAATAAGAGTTATTTAAAAGAATTCTATTGTTTCTAAGAACATTTCTTTAGAAAATTGACAATTTGATTTAATATTAGTCCATAATCTATTTATATTATTTATAACTAATTCTTTAGGAATATTAGTAAAAAGCGATATGACATCGAAACTTATTAAAACATAATTTTGTGGTAATTGAAAATTGTTTATGAATTCTGCAAATTCAAAAGAATCTTTCACATTATAATTATAATTTTCAATAGATTTTGATAATATTTCGGAAATGCATTTTGAAAGTTTTTCAGTTGCGGAGTTATTTATTGAAACAATAGGGCGAAATGGGTAATTATCTTTATGTATTTTTGGAAGGCCGTATAGTTTAGGAATTGTACTGCTAAAATTGTTAAATGTCTTTGCTTCTGAATCGTTAATCATTTTTTTGTTTTTTAGTTTTTTAATTAAATCTAAAGTTTTCTTTTGGAATTTTGATGTTGGATCTTTTTCAATTTTAATATAAACGGTATCATTAATTAATAAATCTTCCATCTTTTTTATGTAATCATTTTTAGATATTGCAACAGTAATATTACCTTTATCTGCTTTGACTATTAATAAATCTTTATGTTCCTTTAGAAATGTTTTGCATTTTTTATAATATAATATAATTTAATATATAATTAATATAATATAATATAATTTAATAAAATAGAATTTAATCAAACTAGTCACTGGTTTAAGAATATCAGTAAACTTGACATACCACATAATATACAAACAATTCTTTCACTAGGACCAAAATTTAGTATTCATCCCCCTATTAATAACAACCTTGTTATAAAACTACTAGCAGATCTAGAAAATATTTTGCTAGATACCAATGAAGAACATCAAAATTTAAACAGAGCTTACGTCACTAATGTCTTAACTAATTACCTACATCAACATTCAAGAACCAAATCGAAATTATGGCAAGATTATAAAAAATGCAAAACATTTCTAAAGGAACATAAAGATTTATTAATAGTCAAAGCAGATAAAGGTAATATTACTGTTGCAATATCTAAAAATGATTACATAAAAAAGATGGAAGATTTATTAATTAATGATACCGTTTATATTAAAATTGAAAAAGATCCAACATCAAAATTCCAAAAGAAAACTTTAGATTTAATTAAAAAACTAAAAAACCAAAAAATGATTAACGATTCAGAAGCAAAGACATTTAACAATTTTAGGAGTACAATTCCTAAACTATACGGCCTTCCAAAAATACATAAAAATAATTACCCATTTCGCCCTATTGTTTCAACAAATAACTCCGCAACTGAAAAACTTTCAAAATGCATTTCCGAAATATTATCAAAATCTATTGAAAATAATAATTATAATGTGAAAGATTCTTTTGAATTTGCAGAATTCATAAATAATTTTCAATTGCCACAAAATTATGTTTTAATAAGTTTAGATGTCATATCGCTTTTTACTAATATTCCTAAAGAATTAGTTATAAATAATATAAATAGATTATGGACTAATATTAAATCAAATTGTCAATTTTCTAAAGAAATGTTCTTAGAAACAATAGAATTCTTTTTTAATAACTCTTATTTCTCTTTTAACGATAAATTTTATACACAGATCTTTGGGTGTCCAATGGGATCTAACCTGAGTCCTATTTTTGCACAAATTATTATGGATGAATTATTAGATACCGTTGTGTCACGATTACCATTTAGTATTCCATTTATTAAAAGTTTGTAGACGATTTAATAACAGCTGTTCCAGATAATAAAATTAATGAAACCTTAGATATATTTAATAGTTACAACAGTCACATCAAATTTTCAGTTGAAAAGGAAACAAACAGATCGATACCATTTTAGACACATTATTAATAAGAAATGCTAACAACCAAATTATTCTGGACTGGTACCAAAACCCACAAATTCAAATAGATATTTGAACTATCATTCATATCACCCTTTTAAAACTAAAACTAATTTCATTTTAGGATTAAAAATAGAATTAAACGAATTTCTCATCCAACGCTTTATAACCAAAATATTCAAAATTAACAAATATTTTAAAAACAACAACTATCCCATACCATTAATTAAATAAACTATTACATAACACTCCAATAAATAATATCTACATTAGAAATAAAAATAATCGCAACACAAATGATGATAATATAAACCAAGAAAATTTAAAAGTATACAAAACACTACCACATATAAATTTATTAACCCAAAATTAATTCAGATATTTAAAAACATAATTTTAAATTTGCGACAAAAATGTACTAACTGTAGGAAATTTATTTACAAAATTAAAAGATAAAACGTCAACAATTCAACAAAAAATGTTGTTTACCAAATTAATTGTTTAGAATGCGACAGCTTATATATAGGACAAACGTCCCAAACTTTAAAGCAACGAATCACTCAACATAAGAGTGACATCAAAATTAAACCAAATTCTTGTGCTTTATCAAATCATTCATTTACTTTAAATCACAAAATAGATCTTCAGAATCCAAAAATTTTAGAAATGGAAACAAATAAACAAAAAGGTTATTTTAGAGATGTATTACATATACAAAATAACAACACTATGAACAAAAAACAGACATTAGTGGCTTGAGTTCAATTTATACTTACCTACTTAACTTTAAAACTTAAATTATATATTAAATAAATTGTTTTTATATTGTGCGTATGTGTGTGTGTTATACGTTATATATGTATATATGTGTATGTGTATGTGTATGTATGTATATATGTATATATATGTGTATGTATTTGTATGTGTGTATGTATGTGTGTATGTATGTGTATGTATATATATGTATATATAACACTTCTTCTTTGTAGGTTTTTTTAGGTCTGCTGGATTTAAATGAATACTCTTTTTTATGGCCTAAATTTTCGCATATATTTTTTATGCTTGATCACAGGCTACAACTGTATTATCGTTTTACAAATGATTAATAAAGATAGGAATAACTTACAGTGAGGATGGTTAAAATTGACATCAGTGTTTGGAAGGAGTTAAAATTTCTTATAGAATAAATATTTATGTAAATAGTGAAAGTAAAATGTCATTTTTGATAAAAGTTTATATTTTGTTTTTAACGACAGTGTTGGTTGGTGAGTGTATGTGCATGTAGGTGTGTGTGAGTGTGAAGGTGAATGTGTGCGTGTGTGTGTGTGTAATTGTGTATGTGTGTGTGTGTTGTAAGGTTTATATGGAATTTGTGTTATCAACAATTGAGTATATATATACATGTAAAATGAAAAAAAAAAAAAAATAATAAAATAAAAAAAAAATTGAAAAGAAAAGAAGAAAAAGTGGGTGAAGGTGAGGGGTTGAGTATTATTGAAGGCATTTAATGTTTAAATTTTAATAGATATGAATATATGACGCTTAGGTTGTCAATGTCCGTTTTTTTGTTGAAGCTGTTTGGGTTTTTATAGATGTAGCACATTTCAAAGAAAGTTCTTTTAAAAAGATTTTGTTCGACTTTTATTAATTTTGGATTTAAAAAGTCCATTTTGTGACTTTGGTCGAGGTGTGAGTTGTTAATGCACAGGCTTTTGGTTTCACTCGAATGTCACTTTTGTGCTGGGTAATTCTTTGACCAATATTTTGTGACGTTTGGCCGATATAACACTGATCACAGTCTAAACAGTTAATTTTGTAAATAGCATTTCTTTGAAGTTTAATTGGTGTTGTATCTTTAAGTTTAGAGTGTAGATTTCTTATTGTTAGTAAATTCTTTTGGCAATTTTGACGTTTAAGTTTTGAACACTTTGCTTAATTTAGTAGTTAAGTTTTGAATAAATGGTATGGGTCTATAAATTTGCGGTGTATTGGATTTTGGTGTATTGTGATTATCTTTTGTTGGTGTTGTTCTGTGATTATATAAAAGTTTCTTGATCAATGTTTTTGGATAGTTATCTAATAATATGTTTTCCAAAAGTGATAAGTTTTTTGTATATAGAGAAGTGTGTGATAACCTTTTGATCCTGTTTTTGAATTCTAATATAAAGTTTATTTTCATGCTGAAGGGATGATTTGATTTATAATTTAGGTAACGTTTGGAACTCATTGGTTTTTGATACCAATCTGTAATTATTGAATTGTTCTTTCTTATTAATAACATATCTAAAAATGGGATCGTGTTGTTATTTTCAATCTCAATGGTGAATTGTATGTTGGGATTGTAATTGTTGAATATTTGTAAAGTTGTATTTATTTGGTCTTCAGGTACAGCTGTCACTATGTCATCTACGAATTTTTTAATGAATGGTAAACGAAAAGGAAGAGATGGTATGACATTGTCTAGGAGTGTGTTTATTACAATTTCTGTTATAACTGGACTTATATTTGAACCCATTGGACATCCTGAGATTTGCCAATAATATTTGTGTTTATAGGAGAAAAAACTTGTGTTGAAGATGAAATCTACAATTTCTAAAAAGTTCTTTTTTGGGATACTGCAATTTTTGTTAATTTCTATCTAAATGTTTTCGATATTTTTAAGAGCGAGTTCTTTTGGTATGTTTGTAAACAAGGAGATGACGTCCAAGCTTATTAGTACATAATTATCTGGTAGTTTGAATTTATCTATGAATTCGGAAAATGCAAAGGAATCTTTTACGAAATATAAGTTATTATTTATAGATTTATTTAAAATTTCGGATATGAATTTGGATAGTTTTTCGGTAGCGCAGTTGTTTGATGCTACTATAGGTCTCATCGGATATCCGTCTTTGTGAATTTTAGATAACGCATATAATTTTGGTAATGTACTAGAGTAATTATTAAGTTGCTTGGCTTGTTCTTCAGTAATGTATTTATGATTTTTTAAATTTTTAATCATATCTAAAGTTCGTTTTTGTAAGTTTGATGTGGGGTCTTTTTTAATCTCTTTGTATGTCGTTTGATCACATAAGAGTTCATTTACTTTTTGGTTGTAGTCTATAATTGACATTGCTACTGTCACATTGCCTTTATCTGAGTTCATGATGACCAAATTTGGATTTTCTTTTAGAAATTTGCTACAATCTATAAATTCCAAAAGCAGTTTTGGTTTTTTGTTTTTGTGTTTATGTATAAAATTGGTTATAATATTAGTAGTAAGTGCTCTGTACGTGTCTTTTTCTTCATCTGTATTGACATTAGATATTATGAGTTCTGTATCTGCTAGTAAATTGATGATGGTTGTATCATTGATTGTAGGAGGAAGTGAAAAATTTGGATCTAATGACAGAACTTGTTGTATGTTTTCTGGAATGTCAATTTGACTGATGTTTTTGAACCATCTGTCGGTTTGATTATTGTTGATTACATTTAATTTTGAGATGTCATGAATCTTTTTCAGGTTACTGTTTTTTATCTTATGAAACTTTTTATTAAAAATAATATTTTGCCTTCGATAATATTCATTAATGATGTGGTGTGGAAGAATATGGGTAACATTTTCTATTACTGATTTTAACTCTTTTTCTAGGTTGTTGATAACACGGTGAGTAATTTCAATTTCAAGATTTAGAATTTTTGTGGTGAGTTTGTCGTTAAAAGTCTTAATTTTGAATCTAATTGTTTTACTATCACTATCAAATAAATTAAAAATATTTTTTACAGCATTTGGAATGTGTTTGGGTAGAATTTCTTTCATTCTGCATTGGAGCAGAAATATTCTTCTATTCTTCATTGATGCCAACTTGTTGTTAATATTTGACCAGCGTTTTAGTAGAGTGGTGGTGTTTGCTCCATATTTGTTTGATATTATGTTGTAGAAACCCATCTTTGTACAAATACTATAATGCTTAGTGACCTTGCAGGAATAACACTTCTTCTTTGTAGGTTTTTTTAGGTCTGCTGGATTTAAATGAATACTCTTTTTTATGGCCTAAATTTTCGCATATATTTTTATGCTTGATCACAGGCTACAACTGTATTAACGTTTTACAAATGATTAATAAAGATAAGAATAACTTACAGTGAGGATGGTTAAAATTGACATCAGTGTTTGGAAGGAGTTAAAATTTCTTATAGAATAAATATTTATGTAAATAGTGAAAGTAAAATGTCATTTTTGATAAAAGTTTATATTTTGTTTTTAACGACAGTGTTGGTTGGTGAGTGTATGTGCATGTAGGTGTGTGTGAGTGTGAAGGTGAATGCGTGCGTGTGTGTGTGTGTGTAATTGTGTATGTGTGTGTGTGTGTTGTAAGGTTTATATGGAATTTGTGTTATCAACAATTGAGTATATATATAAATGTAAAATGAAAAAAAAAAAAAAAAAAATAAAATAAAATAAAAAATTGAAAAGAAAAGAAGAAAAAGTGGGTGAAGGTGAGGGGTTGAGTATTATTGAAGGCATTTAATGTTTAAATTTTAATAGATATGAATATATGACGCTTAGGTTGTCAATGTCCGTTTTTTTGTTGAAGCTGTTTGGGTTTTATAGATGTAGCACATTTCAAAGAAAGTTCTTTTAAAAGATTTTGTTCGACTTTTATTAATTTTGGATTTAAAAAGTCCATTTTGTGACTTTGGTCGAGGGTGTGAGTTGTTAATGCACAGGCTTTTGGTTTCACTCGAATGTCACTTTTGTGCTGGGTAATTCTTTGACCAATATTTTGTGACGTTTGGCCGATATAACACTGATCACAGTCTAAACAGTTAATTTTGTAAATAGCATTTCTTTGAAGTTTAATTGGTGTTGTATCTTTAAGTTTAGAGTGTAGATTTCTTATTGTTAGTAAATTCTTTTTGGCAATTTTGACGTTTAAGTTTTTGAACACTTTGCTTAATTTAGTAGTTAAGTTTTGAATAAATGGTATGGGTCTATAAATTTGCGGTGTATTGGATTTTGGTGTATTGTGATTATCTTTTGTTGGTGTTGTTCTGTGATTATATAAAAGTTTCTTGATCAATGTTTTTGGATAGTTGTTATCTAATAATATGTTTTCCAAAAGTGATAAGTTTTTTGTATATAGAGAAGTGTGTGATAACCTTTTGATCCTGTTTTTGAATTCTAATATAAAGTTTATTTTCATGCTGAAGGGATGATTTGATTTATAATTTAGGTAACGTTTGGAACTCATTGGTTTTTGATACCAATCTGTAATTATTGAATTGTTCTTTCTTATTAATAACATATCTAAAAATGGGATCGTGTTGTTATTTTCAATCTCAATGGTGAATTGTATGTTGGGATTGTAATTGTTGAATATTTGTAAAGTTGTATTTATTTGGTCTTCAGGTACAGCTGTCACTATGTCATCTACGAATTTTTTAATGAATGGTAAACGAAAAGGAAGAGATGGTATGACATTGTCTAGGAGTGTGTTTATTACAATTTCTGCTATAACTGGACTTATATTTGAACCCATTGGACATCCTGAGATTTGCCAATAATATTTGTGTTTATAGGAGAAAAAACTTGTGTTGAAGATGAAATCTACAATTTCTAAAAAGTTCTTTTTTGGGATACTGCAATTTTTGTTAATTTCTATCCAAATGTTTTCGATATTTTTAAGAGCGAGTTCTTTTGGTATGTTTGTAAACAAGGAGATGACGTCCAAGCTTATTAGTACATAATTATCTGGTAGTTTGAATTCATTTATGAATTCGGAATTTGTATCTGCTTTTTGCATATTAAACGAGTTATTAACATTTTATGATTTAAGCGGTTGGTTTTCGCGGTTTTTATGATATTTACATAAAGTTTTCTTCCTTTGTGACCTTATATACACTTAAATAACCCTATTATCATAGCAATATATTTCTGTGACACCCTCTTTTTGGTGTGGAAGTTAAAAGAGTGCTGTGTGACAACGATACAGCAACAGGAAATTTGAAATTATTATCTTACCTTTTTTTCTTTGCCTGGCTAGCTTAACAAAATGAAATAGAACACAGCAATCTCAAGAAAAGATCTATACATTCAAAAACATTTCTCGTTTATACAAAACAATTCACAGTTCCAGTTTATACAGAATATAATTAAAATTCTTACCCAATCTTTGTTAACTGGTACACAATCCTTTTTAGTTAATAAGTGAGTAATTCGCTGATCCTTTATTAGGACTTTCGTAAATGTGACTGGCCAATAACTGTCACGGAAAATTTATTAAAGGTCAAGATGTTGCGAACTCGGACCCAAAATTTGATTCAAATTATCTCCATTACAAATAATAAAATGAGAATTTATTCTAAATTTAAGTTACAAAATATTATATTATTTTTATAATTAACAAAGAAAGAATTAAAGTTTTATACTTGCAAAAAATAGCGCTTACCAAAGTTTCATATCCAACATAACTAATGATATTAAATACCTTCTGATTCCATTTTACATTGACGTTAAAATCTGAGCGTACAAGATAATCCATATTCTTATAAATCTCCATTTAGAATATTAATTTCAAAGTGCATCTTCTATTTTTAATCAACCAACTTTAAACCAACTCTTGCACTGAAGAATGTTCAATCTTTATAGTATTTTTACAAAACAAATGATTCTGCATTAAATAATAGCATTCGATAGCTTCTATGTTTGAAACTACTTAAATTTATAAGTTTCATATGAATGCAAAGTTCTACAGTGCTTAATGCTGTAACAAGTTAAATTTCTCGGTTACAATTTTTGTTAGTTAAGTAATGTAATCTACTTATTCTAGTAGATAGACAACCATACATACAGATCCTGTGGTAACGCGTTTGGTTGAAAACAACATGCTGTTAATTATTTTTGGGGAACTATCTCTGTTTAGCAGGGATATTATTTACTTTTATAGATACGCGATTTTTGTCTTCCTTTATGATTTATGCACTGCACGAAAATTGGTATTTTTTTTAATTTGAGCTTGGCCTGAAAAGCATCAGGTACTTCGGTGTTAGAAAGTTAGTTTGTTCACTTTGTTTTATTTTGCAAAGCCAAAAGTAGCATTTAATTACTGGTTCACGTGACATTAAATTATTGCGAGAAGCGCGCAATACTCAATTATTCCCGGGAGCGCGTGGAAATAATTTCAATCCTGGCGTATTTACTCTGGTATCAAAAATACGTATTATTTTAATAGAATTCGCACATAATGAATTTTAACCAATAGGTTTGGGACATTTCAAACACCAATCGTTGCCACTCTAAACGCACCCGGCAGTGTCGCGGTAATTTCTGAAGAGTATTGTGGGCAATTGTCTGTATAACCAATCTGAAGTTTAATAAGGAGTTTCGCATGGAATCCACAAAATGCGTTTAGTGGAGGAATCGTAAAATGAGGAAAGCCGTTGACCGTGCACGCTGTCCAGATGTATTTTTTTAAGCTGTTTTTAAGCTGTTGGAGCCTTCACTTCAGGGAATTTTGGTTGAAGCCCCTGGGTAACATAGCTATCAACCTATTTATCCGGTGACAATAACTATCTACATATCAAACACACAAACAGGTATTTCAGATGTTATTCCTCTTATAATTGGAAAAATTTTAACTCTATGAATATTTAAAGCTTTACTGAACAATTCTTTAAAGTATCACATGAACTTTCATTAACCTCGCTTTTATGTTTGATTTAATTACTAATTTAGCAATTTTATTCTGTAGAAGTCCGAAACAATTAAAACAAGCTCGATTTAAAATACTTGACGATTTCAGTCAATACACAAGTATATTTAATTTTTATGCAGAGTGCATTGCAGCATTCTTCTTATTTTATTTTTCAAGTGGCAACTTTAAATTCTGTAAATATTGTAAAAACATTTGTAAAAAGTAATAAGTTGTGCATATCATTGGTGAATACCTACTAATAATATATTTTGTCTACTCACTGAAATAGTGGCATTGCGTTATTTTTATACAACATTGATTAAACAAAGTGTATGATTTTACTAGTAGGAATAACAATTCAAAGAATCCACTGCAGTCCCAAAGATAAGAGTGCATACTATTTATATTTTAGTAAAAAAATCTTAACCCAAGTAATTTATAGGAAAGTAAAATAAAAAAGGTTACAATGCATATCGTAATATTATAATATCACTCAAACTTATGCGTTCAAATCTTTACTCAGAGTTGCATACCGCTTGGTTTAGGAACGAATCAAACGCGAATGAATAGTTCTCATTAAGATCCGGCTTTTATGTTAAATTATCTCTATATGTCACATTTTGAAGATTCTTTCGTATCCACATAGAGGCATTAATTACCGCGAATTTCATAGTTTTAATGATCTAATTTGTGTCAAATTTATGATTTATGTTTTATCGTAAAACGCGCTGTTTATCCTTGTCTAATGCTGAAGTTATCTGCTACTATTTCCCCTTTCGTATTGTAATACATAGAGTAGTTGAACTGGCGTTATCTCATCTCGGTTCTATTTTACGACTTTGTAATAGGCGCGGGTTTCTTTGTAATAAGGTGTTTATTTATTTATGCAAACTAATTAACTTTTAATAGTACTTTTTAGTAAAAATGACGAGATATTTGTCTAGTAATAAAGTTCCAGAGAATTCTATAATAACGTTGTGTTTACAACTCTTAAAATGAAGTTAAATGATTTACACACGGGTAAATAATTATAGTACGCCTTTTCTTTCTTTACGGTTAATTTGTATACAAATAAAGTATGAATTTCAGTATTATTACACAGTTAATTAATGCTTCAATTGCTTTCTTAACGGTTTTGTAAATGCAAAAAGATTTGCATCGATTTGTATAGTGTACGGATGCATGTTTTTAAAGATTAAAGCGCTATTCTGAACAAGAATAAATGTAATTTTGTTTTAAATAAAATTGCATTAAACTGACACTATTCTATGTCACCTACGGCAATAAAACGTGTCCCAACGCATATTTTACACGCAGAAAATTTATTTAGTATTTTATTTAATATAAGCAATAAGTTGATATTGTTCTCACACGGATTAAATGGGGTTTTGTATTTATATCTTAATGATTGTAACATACACGGGAAGTGTGTTTTTATGGTAAATAAAATAAATGGCTTAAATCTAAATTATTTCTAGTACTTTTGATGAGGGCTTCGTTTCTATCTCTTAGAATAATTATTTACACACACGGAAAACCATCTAGTACTTTAAAAATACATGCAATAAGATTTGTTTCATACACGGGAAAGAATGCTTTTTATTAAAGCGAAATGAATTAAATGGCTTTATACATGCAACACGACTTTTTTTATACAAGGTGGAAAAATGAATATTCGAAAATATTAATTTTTTCAGTTTCCTTCTATTTGGGTGGGTTTTATTTATAAAATTTGAGTTTCCATGACCATTCGTGACTTCTTTATCACGTCAATATATATTAGCTATCTGACTTTATCAATTCGAGAAAATTCGACAAAAAAGCTAAATTATTTAGATATTTGTTTGTGTAGAAAACGTATTTTTGATATATCCAGTATACATTGTATCAATGCATAAAAACTGTGATTATTAGATAGGTTAATTATGTATTAAATAAAATTAAATGTATTTATTACTTTCAAATGCATTTCCTTACTCAATAACGTAAAACTCGCATGTGTAAATGCTATTAAAGATTTCAGTTTCAATTTAATAATTCAAGTATTAATTTACGGTGAAATGCATGTCAATTTTACGTAAAGTTGCAAGGGTAAGAGAATTTACTTTAATATTTCAATTGAAAGCGTATTAAATTAAGCTTAAAACAATAATAAGAGCAATTAAGGAACAAAAAGTGCGGTTATTGACCCCATGTCCTAGAACAACGAAATGGTGATAGCATATGTCGGCGACGCAAATAACCTGGAGTGGTAATGAGAGATAATAGTCTGGAGCGGTAATAAGAAGGTAGAGAAACAATGAATTTAAGAATTCCATAAAGTTGACAAGCATACGTAAATAGCACACCTACATTCTCGAATAAATTCGAACGAGGAAATTACACATAGAGAAGCGACTACGTCAAAGGTGAAAATTCTCAAAGCTGCTACCCTAGAAGGGGCTCGCTTTATAAAGGTCATTGAGTAACTAAAGGAGGGAGTTTTGTATTGATACTTTGACGTCGGTATATTGTCGATGAAATTAGATAATATATTGGATATTTTAATGTGCTACATAAAATATACAGTATGTGACGGTAAAAATGATTTAAGTACACTAATTTGGAAGATAGACGATTTGAAACCAATTAAAACTATTGTAGAAGAAAATCTACCAAAAGATTTGAAAATCTTAATGGAAGATCAATGAATGTATTGCAGTAATAGATGCATTTGCATGAAAAATTGGACTTGTGAAACGATATAAAAGAGAATGTAGCAGTAAACGATAATTATTATGTTTTGGAAACACTAAACAACATGTAAATCTGTAACGGTAAGGTTAGTAGCAATTTGATTAGACGTATAAGTGATCCATTAAGACTCACATATTAAGTTTTAGAGCAGAAGTTGTACGTAAAAGTCACTCTAATTTAATTTTAAGGGTTTGGAAGGCCTACAATAGAGGTTTTCACTTTTATCCAAAGAAACAATTGAACCTAACTAAATTCAGATGAGTTTAATACGGTTTCAAAGGTAAGAATATTAAATTACTTGACTTATAAAGCTAATTATTCTACATATTAAAAAAAATTTAATTAGGGAGTTAATACTGAATGATACTTATGTGTTTAAGATAAGTGAGTGAAAGAGATATTCTTGACTGCATATTTAGTACATAAGACATGTACTGTGATAAAGATATTCTTCATCAATTTTGTAGTAAGTAGGTGTTGTTTGTAAGAGAGAGATTTGTTATGGATGTATTATTTTGTATTTGAAAGATTGATTGTATGAGGATTATTTTGTTTTATTGTAATTCTGATGTAGAATTACAGTGGTTTTATTAATTTAGAGAGTTAGCGAGCAGAGCGAGCAATTAGTCCTTTCACAACAATAAAATTCGACGCCCAACCTGAGAGGCTCGATTCAACCTTCGTTGGTATCACAGCAATAAGATTTCGGGCTTAACGTCGGGTCTATCACAGCAAAATATAGTAAAAAATATTAGTAATTGTTCCAGGCAAACTGATTTTCAGTGTTATATTAGTTAATAAAACGAAATAACAACTTGGGGTTTTACGGAAGGTCTAATTATTTAAATCAAGCTAGTAATTGAAAGATTGAAAATATAGGATTTCTGATAGGATTCGAACATGTATCTTCGGCCTTCGCGACCTACGCGCTAACCAATCGCGCCACCCGCACGGATGATAACCATCGGAAAGCTGTATAAATCAAAATCTTGTGCGTAACCATACATAAACCATATATCGACCTCGGAAACCAAAGATACAGGTTCGAACCCTATCCGGAACGCTATATTTTCCATTTTTTAAGTACTG
Organism: Platerodrilus igneus; assembly: GCA_036346225.1. Taxonomy (NCBI): domain Eukaryota; kingdom Metazoa; phylum Arthropoda; class Insecta; order Coleoptera; family Lycidae; genus Platerodrilus; species Platerodrilus igneus. Next base: position 1,058,370 of record JARFIW010001036.1, read on the forward strand.
GTTTGATTTAAAATGATCATTTAAACTTTGCATAAAAGTCTAAGTTATTAACTAATATAAAATTGCAAATCAGTTTGCCTGTGCACTTACTAATATTTGTAATAAATATTTGTATAAAAGGTGAATTAAAATTGTGTACGCAAACTCCAATGAAGTATTAGACGAATGTAAGTAGTATATTTATTCGAACATATATTTTTTATTAAAAATATTTGCCACCTTACCATTGTAGTCGTCTGTATCTAAACAATTTTTTCTACGTTACGAAGACTGAAAACTTATTTGAGGTACACAGTAGGGCAAGAACGTCTAAATGGATTAGTTTTATTATGACAGAAATATTAAAGTTGACGTAGACGAGATAATGGATGAGCTAGCAAAAAAGAAAAGACGTTTAAATTTTAATTTATAATTTGTTTATGTAATTGTTTTAGAAATTCTGTTATTTTTTTGTAGTACTTCTTAGTGTTAATGTTCTCGTTTATTATGTATTTCAACCAAATTACTGTAGTGCGAAAATTATTAAAGGAATAATTAATAATATTAATATTATGACTTCATATACATTTTTGTTGCTCATAATTTAATATGAACTATTGAGTGGTTAAAGAATTGAGTTTTCTTTTTGTTGAGCCCCTCCGACAATATTTTGGGTGTGCGCCTGTGCTGATATGGCAATAGTGTCGTATGCGCCCGTGCCAGCAACAGATATGTAACACATTGTATACTCGTGATAATTTACGTATGCCAGCGAAGTGCACCTTTTGCTTAAACAGTTACTTCAATTTGCTCTACCAACCACACACCGCAGCATGGTTCATGTGTGATGTTGGACATCAAAGAACAACCAGTTAAAGCAACTTCACTTACGTTTAATTCTTCGGTCCTAACATGTTGTATATAGAATTTCTTCAAACATTCCTATGTGTATGTGATCCTTCAATGTATATACTATATACACGCTACATCAAATTTGCTATCACCAATTATCCTAACGATATGTGATTACATTATTTCCATCCCTGTCTTTTGCTAGTCACCAATCAAATACAGTGTATTTTTTACATTCTCACTTAATAGTTGTGCTATTGGGGGAAAGCACCTAGATGGGGCAAATTTCAAAAGCGGGTTCTAGTGGCAATACATGATGTGGATTTGTCCTAAATTTTTTAATGATTTATAAATTTAGAGCTACCATTGAAGATAATTATGTTGACATGAATTGAAAAATTATAAAAGGTATTATATAATTTATTAGGAAACTCGTTATCTAAAGCTCATATTGCTCCTTATCGTAATACACTTAAAAATGGCGCACAAAAAACAATCCCTCATAAAGAATTAGTGCTGATGTTAAATAAAAATATATTTCTTATTCTGCTACATGTTTAAATTCAAATTATGTTGCATTCCAAAAAGTTATTATCAAATTTTATAAGACGACTCCGCAAGATTTGTTTAAAATTCTAAACTGAAGTCAATCGCAAAAACTTATACTTTTTAACCTGCGGCGTTCAGAGTACCACTTTCGGTGGATACAACGTTAACTTTAACATATATTAATCTATTAAGAATAATTAAAAGCTTTCATACTTGTCTTGATGGTGGTTGACTTCTATCGCAGTCACTTTGGACAACTATAAATACATCAAATCAAGAGTAACCGTTATTGATACTATATAACACCACCCTAAATTCGGCGTGCTTGTTGCGTAAAGACCTACCACGACTGAATGAACGACTTAGAATACGATTTCGCCTATGTATTCCTATTCCCGATAGCAAATGCCCATTTAATTCTAAAATTTCTTTAAGCAGCTTTTCGATCCCTATTATATGATATGCCATTAGGGAATTCATCAATAGCTTTAGCGTACGGGGAGAACTAGCGATGTTTTGACAAAGAGCTTAAAGTAAAGCTTAATTTATTTATAAATGAATTTAAGGAGTCAAATTAATGCAAAGCAAAACCGATGGAAAATTCAACGGCAAATAACTCAATATTAGCCACAAGTGCAGCTTGTCGACGCGTTTCGCGTTAATTGAAGCTTATCAAGACAACAGTAGCAAAGATTTAATATTGAACACACACATTATGGGAAGTACAACAGCACGCATCTCACATTTTGCGCCTTTATGTTGTTTTACCGGATCTCGCAAATTTTGACAACAGTCGGCACGGAGGAGATCCGGCTCAACTACCTTCTGCAATAGCCCAAAACCATAATTATAGAATATAAGTGAGTTTAATGTGTCAAATTAATGCAGACGAAAAAAATTAGCAAATGTAATGGCAAATGAATCAATATTTGGCACGAAGTCAGGTGAAACAACGCAAATGCACAAAGTGTAAACTTGTGGCAGTAGAGAATGACACCGGTTCTGGTGCAGATCATTTCTATGGAATCCTCACAGTGGATCCTCGTTATTAGGATTCCTATAGCGGATCCTCCTTATGATGATTCCTATAGCGGATGCTCTTTATGGACTTCTTATATCGGAGCCTTCTTAAGGGGCTTCTTTTGATAAAAGGTGTGTTATGATTTATCAAATCGGACCGTCCCTCACTGAATTAAAAAAATAACCCTTTACCAAACCATACAGTGTTCACCTTTAATCTATTTCCAAACAGCGATTTTCTGTCTTTTGAGATAAATATATCGTGTAACCTATCAAATTATGTTAAAATTTTCTCAGCTATCCGAATCTGAAAGAATTGTTTTTTAAATCGGACTGGACCCTAGCCGCCACCGCCATTTTAGAACTTTTGCCAAAAGTTACTCTTAGCGGTATTTTTAATATAAACCCTCCGTGTAGGATAAGAATTAGTATTGCCTTTTCTTCAGTTACACGAATCTTGTAACATTAGTTGAGCTTTAACAAAAATTTATGTAGAATTTGCATTTAATTATTATATAAATCTTACCACTTTTCATTGTAGTTAATCAATAATATACTGCCCCAATTCAATACCATAAAAATAATTAAAGCATCCGTATTAGTGAGTCAAGTATCACTACTAAAAAAACTTCGGATATTGCATAAGGCACGCGCGCGGGTTTGGAAAGCAGATTGCAACAACAGCTCTCCTGAAATTGCCGTTTAGGATACCTACGAGGAGAAATTCATTACTGTAAGTCAAGTAAACCTTTTTTATTTTCTTGATTCTATTGCTGAAACTTACGCTTGATTGAAGAAGTAGAATTAGTACTTATCAACATAGTTTAATATTTAGGTAGAAATTATTGTTAGGATTTTTAGTGCACTATCAATAGGGTACATCTGCTAATGTAGGTACCATTATTATGTTCGCTAATTTCATTAATAAAGTAGCTTATTAAGTTGTTCAAATGAGTTGTTATTATTTACAAATTGTGGTATACTATTCAAAATTTAAATTATTTTATTGTGAAGGGAGATTTTGTTCGATCGAAAGTTAAACTCTTTTATTAGAAACATAATTAATCGTGAACGATTATATTTTGGGGGTGAATTTATAACGCTATTGCAGTAATTGTGTATAAGTGTTTATAGTTCGTTATCAGTAAAAAAGTGTTGTATATTGAAAACTAGTATTGAGATGACCGTCCTTTGATACCAGTCCCTAATCAACGGTCTGACGTTCTATGAGAAAAGACCAGAGAGTGAAGAATTACAGGTAAGATACTTAAGTCAGACTTGGTACACTAATTTAACAGTGGTATCCACTTTAGTCTTTATAATTTTTGGCATTATTTGCATAAATCCCCATTTTAAGGAAAACCCACAATGTACGTTAGCTAGTCGAGATTAAACCCTTAATTTTTGCTACAAGCATCTCCCCTTTGTTTTCAAAATTAATGCGTGATAACCAATCGGCGCGTAACAATAATTTGTAGCGCCAAACGTGGTTAACAGAATTTTTTATACCAACGTATAATTTGACGCCCAACTGGATTTGATAACCCTGGTAAAGTAATTGATATTTTTTTAAGTAAAGTACCAAACCTAACGAGAATATCTGTAATACCTAAAAAGATTTTTTAAGTGTATCAGAAATAGTGTGACGAATTTTGTAAGAGGTTTAAGAAGTTAATTTTTTAGCTTTTTTGGATAAGTTTAAGATTTTTTTGTCAATTCCATTGTAAACATTTTTTATTTTTAAAGATGGATTTTACATACAATGTTGATAGATTGTGGAGGGAGGAACTTATTTATGAATTGACAGTGATAGGTATAAACGCAGAGAATTTGACAATTGTTAAATTGAGAAAAAGAACAAGTATCAATTCGAGAGAAAACAGAATCAGACGAAAATTTTGACTATCCTTATAATTTTTCAGATGATATTTTATATATTAAAAATATATTAGAAAAAATATTTCTGGCTTAAATGACTTAAATTTTGACAATAATAAATTAAAAATACAATCCCAAGTAGCATATTATAATTCTAGGCTTTTGAGAAGTTTACCAGTTGACGATAGAGACGAGCAACTTAGAAACGATTTGCAGGTAGATTTAGATCGATTATTTGAATCTTTCAAACAAACTAAAACCACTATTTTAAGAAAGACGCAAGTTAAATTTAAAACAGATGAAAGTAGTTCAGATAATTCAGTCCTGGCTGATTTTAGGAAAAAATTTAATTTAGCTTCTACTATAGCTATAACAGAAAATCTAGTACTGACAACATTCAGATAAAAATTTTAGATAAAAGTTTTAAAAAACAGGGTCAAAATATATCATATAGTTTAATGATAGATAAAGTTTGTCCAGTTTCAAAATGAGGAATAAAGTTTTCTGGGGACACGTCAGTGAATGCATTTTTAGAGGGAGTGGAAGAGTTAAAAATAGCAAGAAACATGACAGATGAGCAGTTATTCACTGAATCTTTTGACCTACTTCAAGGTAAGGCAACAATTTGGTTCAGGGCAAATAAGTCACTAGTAAATAATTGGGCAGAACTGAAGCAAGCATTAAGAGATAAATTTTTACCCCCCGATTATGATGAACAATTATTAACGGAAATAAAAGCGAGAACACAAGGTGATAACGAATCTATTGAACTTTATTCAGCAGTTATGATAAACATGTTTGCACATTTATCAGAACCGTTGACATTGACAAAAAATTGAAAATTTTAAGGAATAACATGTTGCCATTTTACTAGTCTCAACTAGCTTTAATAGAAATAAATTCAGTACAGGAATTAATTAAATTGGGAAAACGATTAGAAGAACATAAGACATCCATAGAAAATTTTACACCACCAACAAAAAAGACAAACACCTGAGAGACGCAAACGTTTCACACAGGTTTTTTTTCAAGAAATCAAATTTCACTAATACAAAATAATAATATTGGACCGCAAAGAGTACGAACATGTTGGAATTGTCACCAAACAGAACATTTTCAGAACAACTGTAGACAAACTAGAAGAAGAAATTATTGTTACAAATGTGGCACGGAGAATGTTAGAGGAAAGTGCCCAAAACCGGACCCTTCCCCCAAAAGTGGACCCTTGGTCTTCTGGCTCTGTAGGGTGCTGAACTCTTTCGGAATCAATCGTAACTATTAGTTTAGACTTCTACCACTACAAAGTGGAGCGCTTACGTCACCTGCTTTACCCGCTGGCTGTCAGTTCGCCATTACGTGTTTTGTTGTTAGATAAACATTCTTCAGTGTAATACGTTATTTGACATTCATCCTATATTTTGGCAGGTAAGGTTTTAACATATATATATATATATATATATATTATTATATACCCCACCCCTCTACTTTTTGTGTGTTTCACCTATATTATACCCTTTATTTTATACTTTTGTAAAATGTGCACACCTAATGCACGCCCCTTGTACTTGCACCGTTTGGTTGGTTCTTTTTATAAACTATTTATTGCAATGCCTCGACTATTTAAAACTCTTAATCTCAGGGTATTCAAACTACTTATAGTGGATTCCGTTATAAGTAGATATGCTACGTCCAACCAAAGTGCACTCTTTTGTTTTACTACTAAAATTGCTACTCTACTTTAGTATATGCCAAAATTTCTAATTAGATCAAAGTTACTATGTGCCAAATTAAATTACAACCAAATTTTATATGACTAAATTTTGACGTATTAAAGAATATGATTTTAAAAACTCACCTGGTCTATACTCCGTCGATGCCTTGTTGAATCCTGGCACAAAATCCTAATTACCGTCTACGTCTTCACAATGATGCTCTTGAAATTCCATGCTACCAGGTGTCCTCGACTTTTGACTGTTCCCCAATATCTGAAATGATTAACCCAAATTTAGAATTTAGAAAAAAACTAGTGCTATAACTTCCCTCTGTACTAATCTCCACTTCAAATCCTTGTTTCCGCTCAATGCTTCTGCTGCCTTTAACCCGCTCCAATATCCAACTCGTATCTTTGTTTCCGCTCAATGCTCCTGCTGCCTTTAACCCGCTCCAATATCCAACTCGTATCTTTGTTTCCGCTCAATGCTCCTGCTGCCTTTAACCCGCTCCAATATCCAACTCGTATCTGTGTTTCCGCTCAATACTCCTGCTGCCTTTAACCCGCTCCAATATCCAACTCCTAATCTGTATAACCACTCGCTGACCCGCTACCTTTAAGACCACTCTCCAAATCCAATTTCTAATCGTCGCACAATCACTAATATTCCTTTATACTTCCGCTTGTTTCTTTACCACTTTTCAATTAAACTCATTTTTAAAAACAATTACTTTTATTTTCTTTTTCAAAATATTTGAATACAAATTAGCACCGTTCTGAAAACACGTCTATTACCAAATTTGTTCGAAAAATAATCCAAAACACGTCTTTTACAAAATTGCTTCGAAAAATAATCTGCTTTGTTTACTCTCTAAGGCGACCATGTTAACACTCCATTAGCCTACTACATCTTAAAGTCCATAACAAATACCTAAGTTCGTGTCGCACATACCATAGTCCATGTCTTTTGTACAATTTCATAATCACATTAAATTCTAAAATATGTCCTAAACCTTTACATTCAACCAATCACATTTTACGTTGTTATAACTAATAATTTTGGGTTTACAAATATTGTCCAAAAGTTGATTTTATAGAAAATGAAACCAAAATAAATTATACTTGACCCTGGATGCATGTTGATAGTGAACATTCATAGACGCATCCGGCTTTTGGACGGCAAATGTACTTTCAAAGGCTTTTAAAAATTCAACTCGGTATAAACCCTTGAGCATTTCACATCTTACTACGCCACTTAGTCATTTTAAAATTGCCTTTTGGCACTTAATTTCAACTACTATATTTGAATGGTATTTTAGTATACATAAAATACGGCAAACATACATTTTTAGGTTTATGTGATCAAATAAGTGGATTATTTTTGTTTGGCATATACTACTTGGTACTAACCAACCCTTATAACTCTTAGTAGCTCCCTTAGACATTTTATTATATATATATATATATATTATTGAATAGTAAGGAATGTAGATAATATGTATCGTAAAGCCATCGTATTTGAATGTTCCATTAAAAATTATTCTGTAAACAATATTTAGGCTATAGTCGCGCATAGGGGACCCCGTAAGTTTCCTAAAGTGGACCCCTTATTTGTCATGTTTAAAAACCTGCTGTATAGTGTAGCAATTTTATTTTCCACCTAATATATATATCTGTATAATCAATCCTTTTATTAAATATTAAATAATATAATACATTATAATGTTATCCAATCTACTTAATTTAATAATATCTATTGTCCAATAAAGAACTAGTATTTAGTTCATGTTAAAAGTTAAATTCTACGGAGACAATATAAAAGCTTTTATTTGGTATCCTTCTTAAAGCCCCCTCTACTCAATAACTGCAAGGTAACTTTGTTACTGGGCAGCAACAAGCTCAGCCGGCACTTCTAACACAGCTGGGGTTCAAGCAGGTCGAAAGTTGTTCTTAGGAGCGATGTCCGTCATTGATTTTTGCTGTTGGAAGCGTGCACGATGGAAGATTGCACGTGTATGCTATCTTCATAAATTGTTTTGGATGGTCCATTTTTGTGTTGAAACCAGTCGTGAAGAACGATGAAGTTTTTGTTAAAAAGACCATTAGGAACAGTAAGTGAATTTGTTTCTATAACAATATTAATTAAAATTTTCAGTGTAACTTTGGGAATAATTTAGTTTAAAAATATATTGCAACGTAAATTATAAATAAGCAATTTTTCTGAATAGTATTCATGCGAAAATTAAATGAAAACAATTCTATCCTTGTATAATATGGAATCACATTTATAATTTATTCAAGTTAATTACAAACAACATTTGCTTTCTTGTGGTGTGAATTACGCCTGGAACATCTGTAAAGTGAAACGCAGATAATGGAAGCCAAGTGACGTGTTTTTTAGTATGCAGCGCAGCTGTTTGTTTGGAATGGAATTTTCCGTTGTTAATACATACGTCAGCTTTCAAGCAAGTATTTAGGTGCAATTTGGAGTTCTGGTATGTACAAAAAATTATGTTCGTATGTTGTTTGAACTGTCGACGTAGTAACGAGATAAAATTTATTTTAACCGACTTGTGTTAACTTTGAACAGGTCAAGGACAGACCTCAATTATATTTTTCGTAGTCATACGATATGAATCTGTAATTTGTTCCTACAAATTCTTTTATTAACTCAATGAAACATCAGAAGATGTCACTACTAATTAGATAAAGTAAATTCTTCTAATTTTGAACCTTTAAAAATTAAATTTCTACATTTGATATTTTATGAACAATTATCTGTAATTATTTACTGTGAAATTAAGGTAAATTTACCATAATTAACTCTTTCTATAAATAAGCAATTTTATGCTTTGTCAATCTGTTATATAAACTTCATTAAATAGTAATTGGTACGGATATATTCAGTACCATTGTAATTAACTCTTCCTAATTTAAATTAACTTATAAAGGAAGACATATTTTTGTAAAAATTACTTTATTGGATACCAAAAGAATAGATTCTTATTTTCGGACTAAAGACTATCTTTTATTTAAGAGGAATGAAAGTCGATTCTGATTATATTTAATTATTTTTGAGTTTGAATGCACAAACAGTGCTTTTCTTTGTTTAATTTGTTCACAGGTGCAATGGAGGATTGCTAAGGTCAAGGTCGAGCCATAAGGTAAGATACTTTAAAGATTAGGAGGTCTTTAAAATTATATAGCGGTTATAGAAAAAGGTTTCCGCATTAGCCTTGTACAAGGGACTTGTATTAGGTCTTCTCAGTATAAAAAAATACGGTGGCGCCTTATTTTTATTGTTAGTGGTTGCAATTACACCCCGACCCACAGCTCATTCTCTACCCAGAGCATATAGTTCGACTAGCCGCTTTGCCTTTGAGATTTCCTCAACTTAGAGCCACCTTCCATCTTAATTTGCCGTGGGCTCCATTTCTAATTATCGGAATTTTTCGTTAAACTAAATCGGAATTTAAAAGGCTTCAATATGTCTCTGGACACTATTATTCTCTTTGAATTCTGTTTTAGATTTCAAGAGGATAATGGGGAAGATTGACCATAGGAAGTGGAGTCCATCGAAAATGGCTAAAGCTATTGACGCAGTTCGAAAAAAGAAGATGGGTTGGAAGAAGGCTTCTAAGCAATTTAATGTACCAAAAACAACTCTTATGCGGTTATCAAACATGAAATACGGTACACTTGAGGAAGCAGCTAAAACATACAGAGACAGGCCTACAGTTTTGGGCAAAGATCTTGAAAAAGAATTAGTTCAGTACTGCCTTGCTATGGAAGCTTCTTTTTTGGCTTTATTCGGAATGACTTGAGAAGGATGGCCGTACAAGTGGCAGGAAAAAATAACATAGAACATCCTTTCAAAGATGATATTGCAGGTAAAAAGTGGGTTAGCCTTTTTCTTAAACGCCACAAAGCAAAGCTGTCAGAAAGGAAACCTACTAGAACGTCGTACAGCAGGGCCCTAGAGTTTAGCAAAGAGAACACAGAGACATTTTATAACCTTCTGGAAAATATCTACGACAAAAGAAATTTTACACCAGACCGATTATACAACGTCGTTGAGAGCGGCATTATTGTGGTTCAATCTAAAGTTGCAAAGGTAATTGGCCTTAAAAGCAAAAAACAGGTAGCTGCCCTGACATCGGGAGAACGTGGTGCTCTAATAACTGTTGTTGCCTGTATGAGTGCTAGTGGATTATTTGTTCCCCCTTTAGTGATTTTTCCAAGGAAAAACATGAGTGAGCAGTTGAAAAAAGGGGCTCCACCTGGAACAAAATTTGCAGTTCACCCATCAGGATGGATCCAAATAAACTCCTTCACTCAGTGGTTTAGACATTTTGTCGAGTCTACAAATCCTAGCGAGGAAAAACCAGTGTTGTTGCTATTGGATGGGCACTTTAGCCACACACAGAACATTGAGGTTATTGATTTGGCAAAAGCCAATTTCGTTACGATTGTGTCCTTGCCTCCTCATTGCTCACATAAATTACAGCCTCTAGATAAAACCTTCATGGGTCCTCTAAAAGTCTACCACAGTGAGAAAATCAGGCAATGGTTGCAACTCAATGAACGTGCTCTTAGTGCTTTTGATGTAATGGAACTGTTTGGCAAGGTCTACATTAAATGCCAAACAGCTGAAATAGCCATAAATGGTTTCAGAGTAACAAAATATCCTCTGAATAAGAAGTTGTTCTCAGATGCTAAATTCATTGAAGAGGCAAACAAAAAACAAGATTTTTCTTTCTATGAATCAGTGCTAAAGAGAAAAACCACAGAAAATCAGATGTTTTCTGAGGTTACAGAGGAATTTAATGTGGACAAACCACAAGTAATTGCACGGTTTGACCCTAACCAACCTTCAACATCTTTAGCAGGTCAGTGTACAAGTCCATTTGACATTGCACCTATACCAAAAATCAAAAAGAGAACCTCAACTAGAGGACGAAAAGCTTGCAGTTCCACAATAATCACATCTACGCCTTATAGAGCCCATTTGTTGGAAGCTAAAAAAGCTAAAGAGGCCAAGGAAGCTGAACAGCAAGCTCGGAGTGAAGCTCGAGGATGCAAAACTAATCGTGGTCGTGGGAGTAGTTCAGCAGGACCTTCAAGAAAAGGAAAAGAGCTTGTAAAAATACGTCTTAACTTTGATAAGAACGCTAAGAAAGAATCAAGCAGTAACGATGACAACATCTCCTCTGGGTCGTCTGTAATGAAGCCTTTGCCAGGAGTAACGCCATCAAAAAATGATGCTTTGTGCATATTCTGTGACAGAAGATTTTCTGAGGACTCTAAGGGGGAACTTTGGGTAATGTGCATGATGTGCTCACAGTGGGCCCATGTGGACTGTGCTGGCGCAGAAAAAGACATTTATGTATGTGATTTTTGCCGTTAAAAATGTCATCTCTGTACTGTACTATACCACTATTAAATACCTTATAATTTACTTTTAACTTAATCATGTTTTAAGTGATTTAATCCTTTTTTACATTCATTTAGGTGCTATTTCCATTATTTTTTCCAAGAGGTCCACTTTAAAGAACTTTTTTTAGTATTTCCGAAATGTAAGGTGTTGTAAAATATTTTGTTTCTTTCTAATTTATAATAATATTTCCTGGAAATAAAACTTAAAAGGCGCAAAACATTATTAAGTAATTATTACGTGCTTCTAAAACATAGTTTTAGTTGTTTTCAATTTTTTAATTAATAAAAATAAAATGGGGGTTCCGTTTTGGGCACTTTCCTCTACATTTATTAATTGTTTGCGTTGTCGGAAATATAAGCATCATTCAAACTAAATGGAGGAGCATTAGATAGTCGTATAGTGTCCTGCACATTCTATAATTCGACAAAAAATATTCAAAATATGATTTACGATAAAGAACAAAAATTTCAGAAAAACAAGGTTATGTTAGATTATGTAATGGAACAATCTAAAAATGTCGAACGTTCTTATGTACATGTAGATATTTTAGGAACAAAAATATTAGCTTTATCACATTCAGGAGCAGCAAGCACGATCTTAGGAGAAAATACTTGGGATCTTTAGAAAAATTAGGAATAAATTTAAAAAGGGAACAAGATGAATGTCAATTAGCAAACGATCAAATTGTAAAAGTTTTAGGAACAGCTACGTTGCCTATAAAATTAAAACAACGCTTAGTTATATTAGATGTTTAGGTAGTACCAGAAGTACAACACACTCTAGTTTTGGGACTAGATTTTTGGAAAAATATTGGAATAATCTCGGAAAATTTTTCAGGACGAATTCTCATTTGCAAAAGTAAATACCATAGAGAAAAAAGAACCTATTCTACTATCAACATTAGATTTAACACCAACTCAAAGAAATCTTTTAGACACTAGTATTCAAAATTATTTCCACAACTTACCGGAATTAGGTCGTACAGATTTAGTTTTCCATAAGATAACGGTCAATATTGAACCGATCAAATAACGCTATTATCCAGTCTCACCCGTAATGCAGCAATATATAGATAAAGAATTAGATAACTTATTAAAATTAGGAGTTGTACAAAAAAGTAATAGTCCATGGTCTAGTCCAATCCTTTTAGTCAAAAAAAAGATAACACCTACCGCTTTGTAGTAGATTTCAGAAAATTAAATAAAGTAACAGAAAAAGATGCATTTTCCTTCCCATGTGTATATTCCATTTTAGATAAACTTTGTAATGCAAAATTAATTTCAACTTAAAACAAAATCAGCATATTTTCAGATTCTTATAAATATATAGCGTTTACAATACCCAATGAAGAGCTATTTGAATTCACTAGATTGCCAATTGATCTCTCAAATTCTCCCATTACATGGTCAAGGATAATTTATAGAGTGTTAAGACTAGAATTAGAACCTTTTGTTTTCTGCTACTCAGATGACGTAATAATTGTAACAAATTCTTTTGATAAACATTTAGAATTTTACAAGAAGTATTTAACAGACTTTCAAATGCAGAACTAACTTTAAGTAAAGAAAAATGTTATTTTTGTAAAAATAAGTTGAAGTATCTAGGGTACATAATAAATGAAAATAGTCTTTTAGTAGACCCCGATAGAATAAAATCAATCTTGAAAATACCAACTCCAAGAACACTAAAAGAAGTTAGGCGTATAATAGGCATGGCTTTTGGTATCGATTTATTGACGAATATAGTAATATAATAGCACCTTTAACATGTTTGTTAAAGAAAAATAAAAAATTTGTTTGGGAAGAATGTTGCGAAACAGCATTTTCCACGATAATAAATTGTTTGCTGTCAGCACCGATATTAGTTTGTTCAAACTATAATTTTGAATTTATAATTCAGTGTGACGCATCTGATTATGGAATTTTAGGTGTATTGACTTAAAATATAGATAAGAATGAACAAGTTATCTGTTACATTTCAAGATCACTAACGCAAAATGAAAGAAAATTGACAGTAACGGAAAAAGAGTGTTTAGCAGTTCTATTTAGCATAGAAAAGTTTCGTCCATATATATAAAGGGAACACATTTTACAGTAACAACAAATCACCATTCATTAGTTTGGCTTAATAGTTTACAAAATTCAAATGGTCGTCTATGCAGATGAGCCATAAAATTACGACAATATGATTTGGAAATTATTCATAGAAAAGGCAAGGATAATGTAGTTCCAGATGCATTATCACAAACGGTCCCAATAATTGAATCAATTGAAGCAAAAACTGAAAATAAAAATTTAGAAGATGTCACTCCCAAGATTACAAAGAAAAGGAAAATAAGAGCAACAAAAATAAAAATTCGAGAACCAACTATTGAATACGACAATTGGTGTAAAAAGATGATGTAAAATACTGAAAAATATTCCGTAAAGCTTAACCGTTGAAAAACAATAAATGGTAAATTGTTTAAACATGTAAAATCAACTTAAATTATGTTATCGTGGGCTTTCCTTGTTTATTATTAATCACAATGTTCTTTGTTAATATCCACGACCTTGCCTTCATATAACCTTGCTGTGTAAAACAGTTTAAAACTATCGGTAGTTATGTAGTACTGGGAACTACTCACAAAACAGGTCTCGAAAAGAACGTAACAAAGAGGCGTAATTGTTGTAGGTAATTAAAATACAAGATTGACCTTGAAGTTAATGGGTACTTTCTATATACCTACAAGTCTCGTCAGGAAAAACAATAAACGTACACATTCAAGAACAGAAATCTTGCATTTTTATAACTATCATTTATTTAATATAGAATTTAGTTGCAAACACCTAAAATTTATATGAAACATATTTTTATATAATAAACTAAATTGCTTACCTAGTAATTAAGCTACCTTAATTCTATGAAAAACTGTAGCTTTTTTTTATGCCAAATAAAAAACAATGTAATGAACATAGCATTAAAATTTCTTTTTAGATGCTTTAATATCAGAAGTTCGTTAATTAATTTATTTACTTCTAAACTACTAGCTTTGCCAGTTTGTATTAACATACTTAAACGATCTTTGCGCATACTATTTCGCAAATAGTTTTTTATTAGTTCAAGTTTGGAAAAAGATTGTTCCGGAGCAGCTACGGTAACTGGTAGCGTTAAAAATAATACAACCAAAGATGCCAAATCATCAAAGGAAAAACTGACGTCATAATATTCAATCACCAATAGATTTGCCAACTTCCTAATTGCTGTTTTGAAAAGTTTTTGAAAAAGTTAATATCTATACACCTAATTGTTCAGATACATGGCATTTGCTTTTTGAAGTATATCATCATGCATCTCGATTACATTTGGAATTTAATAATTAGAAGCAAGTCAGCTATAGCATGAAATCCATCAAATCTATTGCTTATTTGCCAAATTACGATAACTATCATTTGAAGGAAAACATTTATTTTGTAATAATTTTCTTCGATTATCTTCAGCTAGTTTTTCAAAGTATTTTTTAATAACTTTTATTCTTTTTTTGTAAAGTTCTAAGATACGCCCAAGTTTTGCGCAACAGTAATCGATTCCAGTTTAAAAATTTCAAAATCATTTCTCTTTGTTTTTATATCTAGTAGTGCTTGTTTTAAAGTCTCTGACGCTTTTGTAATACCGCCATCCTTTTTTTTATATTATCAAGATTAATGGTTTTACATAATCTTGCTAGTAAAACTGTATTTAAAATAAATTCAAAATTTTCCATGATCAATACGTTCCCACGTTTACTTCTTTCAAGTATTATTTTACACAACGCTTTCAAAATATTCTTGTATTTTGTTTTAATTACTAGCAATGATATTAGTTTTCAAGCCCGGCGAGTTAGATGTATGCGTTTTAGAATAATGTCAAATTTATCCGCCAATGGAACTTAATAAAGGCCATCTATTTATGCTATTGCCGAAAATATAAATATCTTGCAAATGCATAAAATAATTTTATATTTCAGTTACATCTTTAACAGTATCGTTTACCACTATATTTAAACTGTGAGCACCACAGTGAACATAAACTGCTTTAAATTCTATCATTTTTATATGCGCACGACTTCTTGATCATATGCCACTCATATCACAGGAATCAGCATGCCCTTGGCCTCTGCAACATTAATATTGAGCCCATCTTTCTGTAGAATATTATAATCTGATTACTTACACTTCCAGCAGTTTGCGAACTTACTTGATTAGATCCTAAAGAGGTTTTTTTAATACTGGTATTTGTAGGAATGTCTAAGTTGCTCTTTTGAATTTTTACATATCGGTAAGTAATAACTCAGCTAGTCTATTTTAGAAATATATTGCTATATATATCTGCTATATGTGCAAAATATGGTGCGCTTAAGATCTCTGACAATAATTTTGATTTTGCATTTTTTCCTATATATTCAATTAATTCATTTTTTATCTTTGGTGATAAATATTTAACAGTTTTTTTTGGTTTGTTGACAAGTTCTCTTATAACATCATCATATTCAGCAAGAAGTTGTTCAATAGACAAGATGTTGCTGCGGTAGATAGCATCAATGGTCTCAGTACTCTTATTTCCTCTAGAAGAATTTAAATTTTTTGCTAACTTCAAAGTAATTTTACATAATCTTTTCAAAACTTTTCGTCAGAGGTTTTCCTCCTTCATAATGTGTTCGTCATTTATTCGATAGACACAGTGAAGTTTTTTTAGGCATTTTTGACGTAGCACGATTGTGTATGATTCACATATCCCGATGAGTTTTAACCTCTTTTGATAAACCTTGTCAATCATTTATGCCAACGTGCCATCCCTACTTGGTACTTATTTCGGAAAACAACCGGCAAGGCTTACAACACACCATGACGTTTTTTGGCAAATAACATAATCAGATCATGTCAAGTATCAAATCCGACGTTGACTTTACTGTGTAATAGTTTTCAGAAAACGATCTGTATTTAGAGTCTATAGGATAAGAACCTATAGATGACATGAGCCAAATTTCAAAATAAAGCTTTTCATGACACTTGATAGTAGTTCTGGATACAAGGCTTTACCTGCAGGATACCTTTCTCACATAAAACATTCTGTTATCTGTAAAAAAATCACATATTTAAATTTTTAATATAAGCGTACAAATATGAAGTTTAGGTAACCCGTATATGAAAAAGCAGAAATAACTGAAAATTATACAAAATACCAACCAACTGACAGTTGTATTAAAAGGAAAGTAATAATAAATAACAAGTTGAAAATGCAAGGCATTGTCGCAACGAACTTCCCAATATAGACTTACTTTAAAACAAATTAAAGAAATTAAAATTATTATGTTGTAAGAATTATAAGTATTCAGATAAAAAAAAATTTTTTTCTATTGAATTAATATATTGTATTTATCATTGACGCAATATGTTAATATTGGAATAATTGGCATGAAATGCCATAAATTGTTCAAATATGTGTCGCATATTGATTTTAAACTTATTTAAAATTTTAATTATCCCTGTAGATTTTCCCGGGGGCTCGGCGTCCCCGTGGCCCGATTTTAACTGACATCAAAACTTAAGCTCTGGACACCGAGCTGAATCGATTGATGTATCACACATTGATGTCCGACCATTAAAAAGGCCTCGGACACACAGACAGACAGACACACAGGCAAATAGATTTCATAAACGAACGAAGTTCGTTGAAAATATATTTACATGTAGCGTATAGATCTGGATCACCATCATTAACTGTAAAATTAGTAGACTGTATTGGTTCAATTTGGGACGAAAATGAAGAAATAAATTGCGTGGGTGCAAATTTGGATGGATACACACTGCAGATGAACAAGAGGTAGTTTGTTCAGCTGCAACTTCTTGAGTACTTGGACTCTGTGGTGCTACATCTGATACATCAGCAGATGGGGATGGTTTATTAAAATACACAGTTAACGTAGGTACTCTCTGCTACACTTTTCCTTTTAAGGTCCTTACTTCTTCTCTTGTTTTACGTTTAAAAGCGCCGCTTTAAATTACTTTCGTATTTTATGACAATTTAGTATTACACTTCGCACATAATAAAGACATACTTTACATTGACTGAACCTAAACTGAAATTACTCAGATTAGAAGTTAATTTATACTTCACATCCACTCCTAACGCAAAAATAACGCTTTTTAAATTTCATTTACACAGTGAGTGCTTTTCGACCTCGTATAAAGTAACAGCGAATTCATTTGGGATCTTGCTGGTGTACAATTACTTCCTGTGAATTTGCTCGGTTGCAGTGTAGATGCCGTATGCACTCCAACCGTTTAGAGTATGCTTAATGCTAAATTAACATAGTTACATTTTAATGGCCGCTGAAATAAAATTAACCTTGATACAATTTTTGTTTTACACGTGTAAATATATTTATAATATTATACTGCCATTTTATGCTATAATTGATGTATTTTATTGCATCTTAGGGTACGGCGAGTTTGACGTTTAGATATTTGCTTTAACTGTAGAGGGCCAATTGCAGTTACAAATGGGGACGATAGTTAAAATTGGCGTAAGCAATTTTTGTTGATTACATTGTCAATCATTTATTTGTAGGAAATGATCAACAGATTTATTTAGGTAGAAAAATTTTAGTAAAAAGTAACCTTTTACAACAAACAGATGAAGAATAATGAGGAAAATGAAATTGCTACGCCTGAAAGTATTACAGATATGATGATCTTTACTAAATAAATAATATATGGTATCATTTAATAGGCAATGATTGAGGGCTTCCAGAAACACACCTGCAGCTAGATTTGTATAAAAAGTATATTATAAATGTGTTACTTTCAATTATACATTTCTTAATATTTTCGTTTGATTTACGACTTTTTCAAATATTCTCACACTTCCACTTCGACTTTTGTATAAATACCTGTTTTAGAAAACGCTCCTAATCACGCATTATAATTTAATAACTCGATTTGTTCCTATAAAACTCATTCTAATACAATTGAAACAAGTGCTTGTTCAATATCCTGTAGAATGTTATTAGTATATTTAATTTAAGTCAAAGTACATCAATCTATCTCCATTGTTTGATATAACAGCACAAATGCATTCGGTTATCAACAATCTTTACTTTCTGAAATGATATGCTCGCTTTATTAAAAGTAGTACTATAAGTTTGTATAGAATAAATTTTCTAATTGAGCGATTAGCGAAGGCGATTGAATTTGAATTTGCCGGTTTGTTTATCTATATATGCATTACAAATACGCTAGAAGTGTTTCTTGACATGTGATATTCTAATATTTTAATCGATTATCATATCGTTCCCAAAACGGGGATCACTCCTATTCTGCATTTTGTCTGAAGATGCATTGTCTGCGTTCCTGATGCTGTTAATTTAAAAGCGATGTACACTTCCTTGTATCAGCTTATATCCTCTGTGCATTTGTAGGTTTCTTACATAGTTTTTAATGACTAAACAAAATTTCGTTTTAGCTCTTTTGCGTAGGCTTGCTGTTGCAGTTATAGTCGCAGCGGTAATGATCCTGACTACCGAGATGACAATCCCTCAGTGAGCGAAATCAAGATGGTTTGCTAGTTCACCTCAGCTGATGCAAGTGCAAGATAAGTATCTCAGCACGTGGAGGTATGTTACCTTGCTTTCTTTTTCTTTATATCACGAGATCACTGCCTATCAGCGTTTGACGTTAATGCGTAATGCATGCACTGGAAAAAAAAACTTGAATCACATTACTAGGACAGGCGGAGCTGGTCGATAAAAACCTGCTGCGGAGCTAGTTCTATTAGTCTTTCTTAATACTATCAAATTGTTATTAAAATTGCTTTAAATATACTATGCGTAACTGATAATGTTTGTCTGAAAGAGATCATAAGTATTGCTTTTTTGTCCATTACCCATCTTTTTTTTACATGTTATAATACGAAATGCGCACTTTGTATTTAAATTATTAAAAATTGTTCGTAGATTATAGTCCTCTTTTTAAATAAAAATATTTCTGTGTTTATTAGAAACAAAAATTCGATGGTAATGTCTTTTCTTAGTCTACGTGAACCACGCCACTCTCCGCATTTGTAGTTAGCACGGCACCGTTGAGTTCCTTTTATCTTTTTATGTGCTATCGTGATTCGCCCAGATCCTTACTTTACTTTCCTTTCTGTTTCTGGCTGGCACGTGCATTTTACCGTAGCAAATGTAGAACCTTTAAAGCGATTTACAGTTAAACAACGAATGTTGGAAAAATTACCAATGATTTATAAACTCAATTGTATATTACAATGTGAAAATCGTTGTATCACTACTCTGAGAGGAAAAGCTAAAATATTCACAACAAACAAAGTGGAGAAGTTAAAGAGTTTATGGAATATGAGGAAGAATTAAGAAGAACTTCGGCACTGGATGGTTCTGGTGAACCAGAAATTTTAGTTGGGCCTGGCATAATTAATCGTAATATAAAATACATTGATAGAGTACGCGAACCTGAATATGAACCAAGGACATCAAAAAAACAAACTCTTAAACATGTTTCGTGGCAAATTCACGAGAAGAAAAAGCGCAAGAAAAGCGACACCGGGAAAAGTATAGCTTATACGAGACGTCTTTCAAAATAAATAACGTTAAAATTTGTTACGCTTTATTTTAAAGCTATTAGGAATTAGACTCATTAATTTATAAGTTAGGGACTTTTTTAAAATTCGGAAAAGTTTTCGTTAAATAGTGCAATTTTGTTGACGTTGTGAAACCCAGGATTAGTAACGTTTACACGGATCTTAAAGTCAGTTGCTTATCTTTGCAATTGTAAGCGCTGATGTAGGGTTCTGTTGTGAGAACAAGTTCAGCTTCCCACGAACGCAGGCGGAAGTTTTCGGTTAGAGAGGAAAACATTTAAAGCGAGCATCGCTGCTAAACTCGTTAGGTTTTATCGTACCGCAAGATTTATCGTACAGACAGACTTATCGTACCGTTACCGGGCAGTGCTGGCGCTAGTGGGTTCCATTTCCCACCCCCTCTAACCTCTCCTTTCCGTCTCGTCAGGGCAGCCCTACTAGTAAAAACCGGCGCAGCAACTCAGCAACCCACAACAGGACAAAGCAGAAAAGACCGCCCATGAGAACAACGCCCAAGTAACTTTCAGGGTAAGTGTTACTAATAACTTTGTTTCATTTGCCCGGAATTTGCCTGGAAGGGTTGAGCGTGATAATTTGGCGCTCAGTCTAGGGGCTGTTTGTTGTAATGAACCTTTAATTAACTAGAATGGGTTTTGCTGCTTTATAAAGAAAAATTAAGATTATCTGATCAAAGCTTCTATTACATCTATTAATCTAAACTAATATATTTAACTAATATTGCTGCATTTTAAAAACATTGCCTTTTATAGCATTTTTTTATAGATATAAGTAATATTTTTACACATTTTTATATAAAAAATGATAAATTTACTTCCTTGGATTTTTAGACACAATAAATCTTGATAGTAACCCTAAAAATGATAATGACCCTATTTTAACGCTTTGTATTATTGTTTTAAAAGTTGTGCAATATTCGTTGTTTTGATGTTAATTTCTTGATTTGTTGAGGAAGTGTGAAAAAAAGGCCGGTTTTACCTTAATGTAAGTAGGTTCTAATATAATTCGCAAATATTTCGCTTTTATATAAACACTTAATCACACAAAAATTTTGCATGTGCTATCAAAAAGATTCCTTTATTATTAAATGGAATCCGTGTTCTGTAATTCGCGTCATATTATAAAAAAATATTTTGTCCTTTTATATGTTAATTAAAATCCTTTAGAAGCTAGAAATTACGATATAAAAAAATCTCGTTTATGATGAAATTTCATAACCTTTGTTTTCACCTATATTAATCTTGTTATATCCTTGGGTCATTAAAGATTTCTTTGTTGTAGTTATATATCGAAATAACTAATTTTCGTGTGCTTTTTTGGTAATAATAACAAATTTTCTTACTTGTTAAACTTAAGAAATTAATCATATTTGACTGTAAGTATCGTTTGAAGTATTAATATTTATGAATTACATCCATTTAAAATCTAAGGAACTTAGTTCGGAGCTCCTATCTCGTAACATAATTTATGCTCCCACACAAAACGAAGGACTCTCGCAGTTTCGCGTTGCTATGTCGCAAAATTTATATATCCAGTTTAATTCTAATGCGTACCCTATAGATCCCGATAAAGGCTTGACTGAAATACAAGATACCATGGTAAACATAAGAAGGATCTTTTATTCTAGCGATCCCCTTCTCACTAAAATAGAATTAGTGCGTGTCCAATCATGTATATTGCATGCAAAACAGCGGTTGAACCTAGTTGCAAACTCTGACCCTGATAAATATGACAAAATCCTAAATGAACTTATGTCAGACTTATTTCTTACAGAAAGTTACGTTTTGAAAAGATTATATGTTATTTCAGAACCTTTTGTTACGAGCCCCAACTTAAATAACCTACCGTTGTTATAGAAAGCATAAACGTTTCCAAATCTGTTCCGTTCTATAAGTGGAATCTTACTTTTTCAGGATATAACTCAAAAATTTCTTTAACTTCTTTTCTCGAACGTTGTAGATGATTTAAAAATTTCTCGAAACTGCACAGGCCAACGATTATTCCTTAGTGCTGTGGAGCTTTTTGCTGGTAGGGCTTTAAATTGGTTTCGAAACATTAATCACCACGTTAATTCTTGACCTGAATTAGCTAATCTTTGGAACAGGATTTTTCGGCCTTCGATAATGATTACAAAATTTTATCTCAAATTCGTGTTCGTTTACAAGCTACCGATGAAAATGTTTTAATATATGTCATCGATATGCAAATTTTATTTAATAGATTAGATAAAAAATGGGACGTACCAGAAATTTCAGATCGGCTTATTCGTAATTTAAACGCTTATTATTCGGAACACCTTGCTTGACAAAAAATTGAATTAATTATTCAACTTAAAAACCTTTGCCGATCCCTACAAGAGATGAAATTCCGTTTAAAAAAATATTGTCCTTCACCAAAAACCCCCATCAAAACCTTCGTCACCAAATGTATCTTACCGTAATAAATTTTCTCGTAATGTTCATTATTCTTCACCTATATCAAATGTTGCCGAAACTACCTCTTTTTCTTGCTGGAATTGTCGATAAGGTAACCACCATTACACTAACTGTACAATTGCCTCCCTTTCCGTAGATGCATTGTTAGACACTGGAACTAATTCTTCTTTAATTAACTCCGTAGGTTTACAACAACTAAATGATCAAAAAATAGATTTTAAATTAAAACCTCAAAATACATTCATGATTATCGCTGATTCTACTTCGTTAAAGTAATAGGATCCATTAAAATAGAAATTTGTATAGAATCTCCCGAACGTGAAGTTACATATTAATATAACCAAATCTAACTTTTTTGTTCGGTGTTGATTTTTGTCATCTCTTTAACTTATCGTTAAATTTTCTCGATTTTACTTGGCAAGCTAACCTTAAGAAGAACAAATGTGCTTTCTTGGGAATTGCAAACAAAATTTCTCTTACTGAAGAACAAACTGTCTGATTAAATAAAACTATGAATAGCCTCCTTCAATTATTTACCTCAGAATTAGGTTGTGTAACAACCGTTTCGTATGAAATCTTAGCTGCATATTCTAAACCTTTTAAACAACGTCAATATCCGTTATCCCCTGCTTTACAAAAACATTTATATGCCGAAATTAGAAAAATGATTCCGTCAGGTGTTATTTCCCCTAGTTCCTCGCGGAGTAGTCCTATTCTACTAGTTAAAAAGAAAAACAGAGATCATCGTGTTTGTTTTGATGGTAGTAAGTTAAATTCCGTTACAATCTCTGATAGCTATCCATTACCCCAAACGGACTCTATTAAGTATACTTCGTAATGCTAAATATATATCCTCTATAAATCTTAAACAAGCTTTTCACCAAATACCTTTAGAACAATCCTCTCATCAAAAAACTGCTTTTTGTGTATCTGGAAAAGGTTTATATGAATTAATTTCCTACCATTTGGTTTATGTAATGCCCCTCAAACACTTCAACGTACCATGGATAGAACATAGGTCAAATTTTACATCAAGAATGTGCATTTGTATACCATGACGATATCTTAGTCATTTCAAATACCTTTGAAGCTTTAAATGAAGTAGCAGATTGCTTAAGCAATGCTGGTTTTAAAATAAATTGGGAAAAATGTACGTTTTGCTGATCATCTCTTTCTTTCTAAGGCTTTATTGTTGATGAAAATGGTTTACGCACCGACCCTAATAAAGTAAATGCTATTACTAATATTAAAATGCCTAAAAACGTCACTTAAATTAAAGGTTTAATCGGAATGATTTCTTACTGTCGTATCTTTCTACCAAAGCTATCTACTATCTCTGTTTCTATTACTGCGTTAATTAAAAATAAAAACGACAATCTTCTACCGATTGCACTATTGAAGCACAAAAAACTTTTGGTGAAATAAAACGTTTGATTACCTCAGCTCTCATTTTAATGTGCTCTAATATTGAAGAAACATTCTATATTCAGACAGATGCCTCAGTTACTGGCTTAGGTGCCATTTTCTTTCAATAAAAAGATGGTGTAGAACACCATATTGCTTATGCAAGTCGTACATTAACTACTGCTGGACAGAGATAATCAGCTACTGTACATGAGTTTCTTGGAGTAATCTTTGGAATTGAAAAATTCAGGGGTTACATCGAAGGAACCCAATATAGTAATTACCGATTGTGCTGCTCTTACCTGGTTAAATAATTTAAATCAACCCACTCGACGTTTAGCCAGATGAAGTTTACGTCTATCACAATTTACCTTTACTGTTCGTCATAGACCTGAAAAATTAAATATTATAACCGATGATCTTTCTCGTGATGTAGCTGCTTTAAATCTTCCTAATTTAACTCCCTATACCTGGCACTCTAATATGGTACAAAAAGTAACTGAACATTCTGAAAACCATCCTTCCTTTCGTGTTATCGAAGATCGTTTATATAAATTTGTTAGTTCTTCTACATTCAAACCGACTAACTTACCTAAATGAAAATTAGTAATTCCTACTTCTAATCAACTTGAAGTTTTAAAAATGTTTTAAGATGATCCTACCTCTGCACATTTAGGCGTTACAAAAACGATATAAAAAATTTCTTATGTTTATTATTGGTCTAATATATGACAATTCGTTTGCAGTTACATTAAAAATTGTAAAACTTGTGGTGCACAAAAAAGTTTACAAGAAGCTACCACTTCCGCAATCATTAAGTTTTTAAAGCAACAAGTTTTCTTATCTCGGTGTATCTCAAATTATTCTTTATGACAATGGTCCACAATTTCTTTGAAAAGACTTTCAAAAGTTTGTAAAAAGGTATAAAATTCAAAAGATTTGATTTAATGCCAGACATCACCCCCAAATAAATCCAACTGAACGCGTTAATGTAATTAACACCGCTATTTCCTCATATATTGTATCTGACCATACTAAATGGATGAAAATATAGCACAAGCTTTGATAACTTCGAAGCATGAATGCACTCTTTTCTCTCCATCATTTTTAGTCTTTGACCGTTATACCCCAATTGATGGTAGTTATTATGGCTTCGTTCCTGATAATACCGATGTAATTGAATTTGACGAAAAAATACGTTGGGATAAAGATCAACAACAATTACCATTGGTCTTTACAAAAATCCGAAAATATCTATTTAAAGCTTACGAAAAAAGCAAAAATCATTACAATCTCTGTAAAAGATATATTTGATTTGCTTTGGGTGGACAAGTTTGGAAGAAAAATCATTTGTTATCTGATGCTACTAAAAAACTTTTCGCTAAACTAGCTCCTAAATTTTCCTTATGTATAATCACTCGAGTAATTTTTCCGTTAATACATGAATTGAAAACCTCGAAGACGTTGGCATATTAAAGACATAAAACCTTTTCCATCTACTGCTAACGAATAATATAAACTTATGTTTGTTTTCATACCTTTATCTAAACATATTTGTTACGTCATCATCGAACATTTATTGGTGTTTGTGACAATGAATACTATTGGTGCGGGTGTCCTGCAGTTTGAGTGAAACATTTTATAGACCGACAGTGGAAGTGCGTTGAAGAAGACAGTTGCATTCGAACCCTTGCAAAGGACGGTCGTGTGAGAGCTTTGGAAGCGACATCGACACCCAATGGTGCGTGTTTTTGGTTGTCCGTCCGAAAGCTTTTGTGTGTGAACGTCTATTGCCCACAGCGGCACAGGATAAAAGGTATTTATACCCTTTATTAAGTAGTTTGGTGTAGTTGTTTAGTGGCGTCGCCGTGGATCAATGTAGTAAGCATAAGACTACGGATCCCAAGGTCCCGGGTTCAAATCCCGACACGGCCGACTGCTTGAAAAATGGCAGGTGAGCACTTTTCACAAAAATTATGCCCTCGTTCGGATGAGAGGTTAAATGGAGGTCCCGTGTGTGAGTGTTGTCATGCACGTTAAAGATCCCTACCTTGCCTGGAACGACAAGGGTTCGGCAAAATTCTAAATTTCCAGGCAACAAAAAACTCGCCTCCTGGCCAATGTAGTACCTACAGGTGGAGCATTGGAAATGTAAATGAACTGTAGTTGTTTAGTTATTACATAACCGCTCCACCGCCAATCGGTATTGCTACAAAAAGCAATTGGTCCTTCCCTGTAATTAGCATATTTATATCACCTCATTCACCCCCCCCCTAATTAATCCATTGGTCCTATAAGTCGATCCGAATTCACAAGTCCTATGGTATACGCACGTCCTAAATTAAATATCATTTTGCATTTCAGCGAGCTTTTAAGTAACTATTTTAGCTTTTAAATTTGTGTTCAAGCTCCATATTTAGCGGGTTAAAATATGTACAATATTAGCTACATACTTTCGTTAAATTAAATAAGCGATTTAGCCGTTTAGTTACAAACAAATACTTTAGCATCAAATCTGTTAGTTTTCAGTTTTAAATTCATTTTAGCGGCATAAAACACAAAGCAACCTGAAAATTATAGTTCGCTTTATACTTCTTAAATAAGAAAGGAAAGGGATTTGCTTTGTATTTAAAAGCCATTGCACGTTTTTGTATTACACACAAACCTGCTCGGTTTGTAAACCTAAAATATTGAATACATCTGCAAAGGGGATAAAGTTGTAAAGCTGAACCCATCTTGCAAACACGTTAAGCTGCATGTTTAAACGTTCCTGTGATCTTTTGATGTAAAGGCCGACCGTAACCGTAAGCTGTAAATCTTATCTAAACGCTTTGTTTGACAAACCGGTAGGTTTCGACGTCTGGCATTAAAGACCACATTGCAGGCTAATAGTCATAAAACGTGATTTTTTTGGTTTATACGCTATTTTACATTTTTCGTGTCTTGAACAACAACCCATAATATTTAATATTTCGCAGCGCACATTTGAGATTTACCGTTTTACAGCATTTTTATAGTGTAGGCTTTCAGAATAACTTTCAGAATGGCTCCCAAGAAAATACAGGTAGCCGAACTAGAATTGCTTAAAATACGCATTATAGAAATGTTGGAACTGGGCAACGCTATACAAAGTGACCCAACTTTAAAAACGTTGTTCCTTATTCAAGCAAGGGGAGTAAATGACCTTTACAGAGATTTCAATACAATTTTAATTGATGTCTTAGCTTCATGTAACGATGTAGAATCATTAAATTACAACGCTTTACGGAAGGAAGTAGATTCCGCTTATTATTGCATACTGCTGCATCTCGAAACGATGCAAGAAATGAAAGCACCACAAATCATTGAAAATGCTGCAAGCAGCTCGAGATCAAAATTGTTACCGCTAAAGCTCCCAAATTTCAATAATGAGGTAACTGAATTTTCGTCTTTCATCGATTTATTTGACAGTCTGGTCTATAATAACGCGTCGCTGTCCAATATCGAAAAATTAAATTACCTTATCAGTTGCTGTAGCGGGGAGTCTTGGAAAATCATTAAATCGGTACCCATTTTGGGAGATAATTTTATCATTTCCTATAACGCCTTGCGTGAGAGATTTAGCAATCCGCGTTTATTGGCAACTTTGCATTGGAAAGCTATGAAAGACTTTCCACCTTTAAAATCAGGAGACCCTAAGAAACTTAGGGCACTTATTGATTGTTTTTCAAAGAACCTTGCTGTTCTAACTAAAAGTTTCCCACTGAACATTGGAACTTTATTCTGGTCGATTGTCTTTTAGAAAAACTCGATCCGTTCACTAGAAAACGCTTCGAACTCCAATCGGATCCGAAGCAAATACCCAATTTCGATGATTTGAGATATTTTTTAACTCAACAATGTGCAGCGTTGGAAACCTTTTCTTCAACCGCACCTGTTTCTTATTCGACGACTGTCCATACATCTCACACATCAGTGCCTAAGAAATCCTCAGCGTTTCAATTTAAACCAAAGGTTTCTTCTAACGTAGTTTCACTGGACACATCAAGTAGCTCCAGTGACTCAAAGAATTCATTTTCGCACCATTGTCCTTCTTGCAAAGGCAATCACTTAATTTACAGATGTCAATCGTTTCTAAAGAAAACTCCGACAGAACGTTTCGACATTGTCAAACGCTTACGCCTTTGTTTAAATTGCTTGCGAACAGATCATGCGTCCATGCAATGCAAATCTTATAATTCCTGTCGAACTTGCGCCAAGCCGCATCATACCTTGCTACATTTTGAAGCGCAACCTGCTTCTAGCCGTTCAGCGGAATCGACCGCTACACCTATGCATAAAAATGCCAATAGGACGCAGTCAGCCTCTTCTATTCCGGCAAATGTTTTGTCTTCACAGACGAATTTAAATCCTGGGGTTACTGTCTTACTCTCCACTGCTGTTGTGGAAGTTCAAGGTCTGGTAGATACAAACCGATCAGGGTACTCTTAGACCCTGGCTCTCAAGCTAGCTTTATTCGAGACGATTGCGTGAGCAAACTTTGGCTTCCACGCATACGTTCTCAAGTTCCGATTTATGGACTTGGGCAGACAACTTCAGCAGTCAATAGGGGTGCCGTCAGCTGCACCATTCGCTCTATGTTAGACTCTGAAAAATTTCTAGAAGTCACAACTTTTGTGCTTTCGTCAATATCTGGCAAATTACCTAGCGTTGAAGTTCCTAATAATTGGGAACACTTATGCGGCCTGCACTTTGCAGACCCGACCTGGAACTCTCCAGGAACCATTGACATGCTCCTCGGAGCAGATGTTTATCCTTTCATCATCAATGGCGGTGTTATACATGGCAAATTTCTTCAGCCTGCCGCCATAAATACAATTTTGGTTGGACTATTATTGGTCCCACAAAAGCTTGCAGTCTGATACTGTCCAAGCATTTTTACTTCTGTAGAAGATCCTATCGACCAGACCCTAAGGCGGTTTTGGGAGATAGAAGAATTGCCATCAAGCCTTATACTTCTCCAGAAGAAGAAAAGGCAGATTTGATTTTGAAAACACGTTTTCTCGTGACCCTAGCGGTCGTTTTATTGTTGCGTTACCGTTCAACGATACTTTGCCGGTTTTGATAATTCCTTTGACATGGCTAAAAAGACTATTTTCGTTGGAGCGCAAATTGCATGCTCAACCGGAGCTACGCGCCCAATACAACAATTTCATGCAGGACTATCTTGATGCGGGTCATATGGCATTACTCGATTCTCCGCCCGTTGGGAACGATAATTATTTTTACCCCATCACCCTGTGTTTAAAGAGGAAGGTCATACTTCTAAAATTCGTGTGGTTTTGACGCCTCTGCAAAGGCTAAAACAACGTGTCACTTAATGACACTCAATTGGCTGGACCTAGTCTCCAAAATGACATTTCGTCAATCTTACTTAAATTTCGCTCTCATCGTTTCGTTTTTACTTGTGATGTTCGCCAAATGTATCGACAAATTTTGGTTACCGAAAACATCGAAAGTTTCAATTAATTGTTTGGCGGTTCTCCGCAGAAGAACCCATTCAGACTTATCAGCTTAATACAGTGACCTATGGTATTAAGTCATCGCCTTATCTAGCATTAAAACTCTTCAGCAATTAGCCATTGACGAAGGCAAAGGTTTCCGTTAGCCGCTGAGGCTATACGGTCAAATCTATATATTGATGATTTCGTCGCCGGTGGAGATTCTATACAATCGGCCCGCGAAATTAAAGATCAACTTATCCGACTTTTACATTTGGCTGGTTTTTGAACTTCGAAAATGGAGTTCTAATTCAGTTTCTATTTTGGAAGGCATTCCGTCAGATTTTTGCCAATATACTTCTCTCGATTTCGATTCTGACGAATCAATAAAAATATTAGGTCTTCAATGGTCACCTACAGAAGATATTTTCTCGTTTCGGGTTAAACCATTAAACCCAATATGTACAAAGCGCAACATACTTTCACAAGTTGCCAGAATATATTATCCATTAGGGTTTTTAGCACCACTAACACTTTTTGCAAAACGCCTAATCCAGCATCTGTTGTTGTTAGGTTTAAATTGGGATGACATCCCACCAGCAGACATTTCGTCTCAATGGCAGCAGTATCAAGAAGAGTTGCCGTTATTATCGTCATTAAAGTTACCACGTTGTTTACCCCCTTCGGATCCTTTTACTTGTCATTTGCATGGGTTTTGCGATGCTAGCGAGGTAGGGTATGCAGCGGTAGTGTATTTCCAGTTCATAAATCAAACTACTGGAGAAATAACTGTACAATTTGTAACCGCTAAAACAAAAGTAGCTCCAATTAAGCGCATTTCAATTCCACGTTTGGAATTATGTGCCGCCGTTTTATTAACCGATTTACTTTCTTTTACCATTCGTTCTTATCAAGGCTTGATTGACATCTCCGATGTTTCAGCGTGGAGTGATTCTACGGTCGCTCTCACTTGGATACGTTCTCCACCTTTTCGGTGGAAAACTTTTGTGGCAAACCGTGTTAGCCACATTCAAGAAATCATTGCACCTAGCCGATGGTTTTATATTAAATCTTCGCATAATCCGGCTGATCCTGCATCTCGGGGATTAATGCCAAGCGCGGTTATTTCATATTCGCTATGGTGGGCGGGGCCTGAATGGCTTCACTACCCTAGTGACTCGTGGCCGCCTCAACCAACATTGTCAACCTCAATTGCTGAGGTAACTACGGAAAAGAAGATCCTAACATTTGTCGCTCAAACAGATCCAAACGTCATTGACATTTTACTAAGTCGCTTTTCATCGTTATATAAAATCCAAGGCATCGTGGCTTACATTTATAGATTTTCTAAACCCATGGCTCAACGTCATACGGGTCCCTTAACAGACATTGAATTACACAATGCTCTCATGATTATCGTTCGGCATGTACAAAATGTTACATTTTCAAAGGAAATAGCTTCGATCAAGGCAAACCGTAAATTACCTGAAAGCTTGCGGAAACTTTCTCCATTTGTTGATCCACAAAATATCTTAAGAGTAGGTGGGCGCTTGACACATTCTTCGCTTTCCTATTTCGAAAAGTTTCCTGCGTTATTGCCTCAGCGGCACCGATTAACCGAACTTATCATTCGGTCAACTCATGAAAGGTATTGCCATCCCGGTGTTAATACCACAGCGTATCTTATCCAACAGAATTTCTGGATCCTTTCTATTAAAAATTCAATCAGAAATTATTTATCATCATGTCAAACCGGTCCTGGTAACTCCTCCTATGGGAGACCTACCGGCAGCACGTATTACCCAGGTCAAAACGGTACATGGCACACTAAAACGACCTTTGGTCAAACTAGCGCCGCTACCGGTATTTTAATTTTATTTTTATGTTTAGATGTATATACACATTTCTTACATGTATAGTAGTATATTATTTTTACATATTTGCTTATTTACATATATATTTTTATTTTTGCATAGTTGGTAATATCGCTCGCTGTAGTGTACAACCCTATCTTTCGTTTCCTGTTTTCCTAGCAAGGTCAAATCCCATGTGATTTCCTTCACCCAACCTACTTTCCTCCTTTTCAAAATTCTATGAATTTGGTGGGCGGTATGTTACGTCATCATCGAACATTTATTGGTGTTTGTGACAATGAATACTATTGGTGCGGGTGTCCTGCAGTTTGAGTGAAACATTTTATAGACCGACAGTGGAAGTGCGTTGAAGAAGACAGTTGCATTCGAACCCTTGCAAAGGACGGTCGTGTGAGAGCTTTGGAAGCGACATCGACACCCAATGGTGCGTGTTTTTGGTTGTCCGTCCGAAAGCTTTTGTGTGTGAACGTCTATTGCCCACAGCGGCACAGGATAAAAGGTATTTATACCCTTTATTAAGTAGTTTGGTGTAGTTGTTTAGTTATTACATAACCGCTCCACCGACAATCGGTATTGCTACAAAAAACAATTGGTCCTTCCCTGTAATTAGCATATTTATATCACCTCATTCACCCCCCCAATTAATTCAATATTTCTCTTTGGCTTCCTGTCCTCGTTTCGTCCAAGTTTTTTTAGGTATACCTCCTCTACTTTAACATTGCCTACTTATCGAACCTTCTTGTACCTAAATAATTATTAACCCTTTAAACTAAAATTTTATAAACTTGGTGGTGCCATCATAGTCTTCTGTTTTTAAAAAATAGCCTCCCACACCTAGCACATTTTCCTTTACATGATGATTACATACAAGTATATTGAATTTTGCTCTAAATTTTTATCTTTTATTTGGTTACTATTCCAAAATTTACGACAGTTATTAACGTGGTTGATTTATGTTTCGTATGAACAACCTAGCGAACCGTTGCGACCTGTGCTAAGCTGACGTCTAAGACTGATGCTTTGCTCAGGGAATATACATAGCAAGCGCAAGCTATGTCTCTGTAGTAAAAAGTCAGTATCCGCAGTTGCAAAGACGGGGAATTTCTATTCGATGTGTTTTATTACACAGGTACTTCAATCATTTTTTAATATTTCCATTATCAATTAATTCTATATTATAGGAATGCTATTGCATTCTTTTCTTTAACCTGAACCTGTTGGTGAGGGGCTATGACTTTTTTGTTTTAAACATTATTTTTTATCTCATTGCTGTATTGAAATTCCTTTTTTGTCTATAAATTACAATCTATCGTGTAATCACCGTTGTGTTTCCATGGCAGTCATATTTTTGAAATTATCGTGGGGTGAAGTAAAGTTGTTTACGCTATCTTTGTTTGACCTTCTTATTGCAGCGGATGTGCTCTGTAGGAAAATGATTTGTCTAATTTTTATTCGGAATTGAGTTGTTTTCGAGTATCTACGTGGTGATAAAAGTTTTATCGTATCGTTAATATTGCAGGTGGTCCTTTAGACAATCTGTCTTAATAGGGATATTCTCTTCTCTTTGCCGCCTCTCTAAGATATGCAAAATCTCTACTGCTATCTTCATTTTAATTCTTAATTTTTCTTTGGTGTACCTGTTTTAAGTCTTGGGACAACCGTCTATCGCATAAGAGTGGTGTTCCCCCATTCCGTGCTACTGACCACACCTTGGTTGGTTGAGTAGTGCTTGACTATCCACAGTTTCTCTATAGCTTTTTGTTCAATGCGAGCTTTTTCTCTCGTCACTTCTACCTAGGTTGCTGCATAACTCCTAACCTACCATTTCTCTCTTTTATCGTCCTTTATTTCTTTTCTCCCTTTTTATTTTTCGAAGTCGCTGCATGGATACGGGGTTGTTACTTCATGACATTGGGCCCTGTGCGTGGAGGACGTTCGTATAGCCGTGTATCGCCACTGTCTACCGTCAATATACGGGGACAGTGCACCTTGTTATTGTCTTGGCATTGCCGACCTGTTTACTCGACACCGGGGTGCAAGGATGCATCCCCGGGCGAATTGGTTCCGCATATGTTCAATTGAAAAGCCCGCTTCACAAAGCTCCTCCCTTGTGGAGAATATGTGTAAGAAACTCCCATATTCAACTCCCGCCGTGTCTTATTATTACATTTATAGGAGGTGCGGTGTGCCTTGAGAAGGAGGGCCCAAAACCAATATTATTACGTCTCGAAAAAATTTTTGTATCTTAATATTTTATCGTACCTTAAGTTTTAGATTAAATTATAAATGTCTAGTATCCATCGTTTATTATAGAGTGTTTTAAGGATATTATTCTACCGACATATTATGTAACCATGATTAGTTAATTATCTTTTCTCAAAAGTATCTTGGAGACCTTATCACATCTTATCTAGCGCTTTAACCCATAGATGGTTAGGTGTTTATCGTTATCTTTGTCCTTATCTCTGAGATGTTATCTTTACCGTGCCGTGCCAATAAGGCAATTACCGATATCTTGTTTTAAAACATAGTACCTTGAGAAATCACTTTATTAATTTATAGTTCCGAACCCTTGGTATTCATGACCAAAGATAGCACTTATTACTATTCTGTAAAGGAGCAAACTCGCACCTTAGTATTATATTTGATAGGATAGATTAAGGAATTAGGTATTATAACTGCTGTAGCATTGTTAATTTGTTAACGTAACGTTGCAGCTGCCGCATTATACCTGCTTTATTTTGTTGAAGCTACTTTAAATTTGTTTAGCTTTCGAAAATGTCTTTAATGAGACAGACAAAATTTGTACGTATACTTAAACAAATGTGCAAGCAAAACTTTTGTAATCAGCTTTACAGTGTAGTAATAAGTATGTGAGTCTAATGTCTCCAATAAAATTTGTACGGTCGGTGGTGCAACAAAAATTGTGCGCACTTAGTTCGAGTAAGCCTTAACACCGAGTAGCCGCTTAATTCCGTACAAAGATAGTTTTTTCTTTTTTATTTTGAAGCTTTATGGCGATTGTTACGCTTTATTTTAAAGCTATTAAAAATTCAATTAATTGATTTATAAGTTAGGACTTTTTTTGGAATGGGAAAGATCCTTGTTAAATTGTGCAATTATGTTGACGTTGTGAAACCCCCAAATTAGTAATGTTCACACAGATCTTGACGCCAGTTGCTTACCTTTGCAATTGTAAGCGCTGATGTAGGGTTCTGTTTTGAGAAGAAGTTTATCTTACGACAAACGCAGGCGGAAGTACGCC
Organism: Platerodrilus igneus; assembly: GCA_036346225.1. NCBI lineage: Eukaryota > Metazoa > Arthropoda > Insecta > Coleoptera > Lycidae > Platerodrilus > Platerodrilus igneus. The sequence continues at coordinate 1,092,885 of JARFIW010001036.1, forward strand.
AATCTCGGTTGGAGGGGGGAGACATTCAAGGCAAGGATTGCCGCTTAGCTCGTCAGATTTCATTGTACCGTCAGATTTATTGTACAGGCAGACTTATCGTATCGTTACCGGGCAGTGCTGGGGGGGGGGGGGAGTGCACCCCCAACCCATCTTTACCATCTCGTCAGTGCAGCCCTACTAGCAAGAGCAGGCGCAACCCTACCAGCAGGAGCAGGCGCAGCCTCTCGGCAACCCACAACAGAACACAACAGAAAAGACCGCCCCTGAGAACTACGCCCAAGTAGTTTTTAGGGTAAGTGTTATTATTAACTTTATTTCATTCGCTCTGTGATTTACTGGAAGGGTTGAGAGTGATGAATTGCAGCTATAAATGAGTTTATTTTTTATTTTTGTACTAAATATATTTGAGGAATCGAAACACAAAACACTACTAATACTAGTTTAATAATAATAATTACATAGCAATCAATAGATAACAAACGTTGAGGATACCAGATTATATCTTAATTTTCCTAAGCCTATCATTTTGCATATCATTATGTTACGGTCGAAATTTTCATAACGACATTCGCATTTAACAGTGTATTTAATAATGAAATTCTTTCCAAATCAGATTATATGAACTCGAATATTGATAGCGCGCCGTACTATTAGTTACCGGTTACTGGATGAGCTTATTGGTTTCAACACATACTTTTAATTTAAATCAAGCATTTTTAATTACGCCGTTGGAACCTCTGTATTTCCACCTTAATTTAGGGATTTTGGCAAATTAATTGAAGGAAATTATTTTCGTTGTGATTTGTAACAATTCTCCTTATTTCCTTATTGGGATTACGGAGAATTGTGAGTATCAAAAATCTTTCAAATAAATGATAATGTGTTATTATAGATCTAAAGTGAATTCTCGACCGTTATTTGGTGACCACTTGTTGTACTTACTTTGTTTGTTGTTTTGCATTGAACATTGAACCCGAGGTAGACCCTACATTTGATTTTCCAATGCTCCACCCGAAGGTATTACATTGGCCAGGAAGCGAGTTTTTTTACCTGGAAATTTTTAATTTGGCTGAACTCTTACTGTTCCAAGCAAGGTTGGGATTTTTAATGTGCGTGACAACACACACACGGGACCTCCATTTTACCTCTTATCCGAACGAGGACGTATTTTTGTGAAAAATGATCGCCTAACATTTTTCAAGCGGACCGTGTCGGGATTTGAACCCAAAACCTTATGCATAGTAGTCACAAGCACACCAACTACACCACGGAGCCGCCTCCCGAAGTAGACCGGTAAGAAATTGTGAATAGATCAATTGAAATTATACGGTATGAGTTTTAGGGTTTTAGTAATTAGTTCCTAGTTTCCAGTTTTTGAGTTACCAGTTTAAGTTAACAGTTCAAATTACCAATTTCAAATTTGCAGTTTCTAGTATCCAGTTTCAAGATTCCAGTTTCAATCTGTAGTGTTCGGTTTTAGTCCCAGCAGTAGTTCCAGTCGTAATCGTTATCGCAAACCTTATTTGAACTTATGCTGTGGTCAGTACCTCCTCAACGAATACAGCTGTGAGTGAGTCGTTCCTTATTTAATCTTACTACCGCAACCGATTGGTTGATGTTGCATGCTGATGATTGACATTTATTAATAACACTAACTGAAGATTGTTGTATATTTACACGATTAGTACATGGTGGATTTAGATTTAGTAATTTGTACTTTACATTGTCACAATTTTAACGGGTATGTAAAGTTTAGCGAACGAGTGTATTGTTACAGGTATAATTATTACCAATACCCTCATTGTTCAAGAGATTAGTCTACGAGAATCCTAGTACATCACCTTTAATAACGTAACAATCGGTTGTTTTGCCGCCTTGGCGCGAATTTGCTTATCCTGTTGGCTGGATTGAGATAAGTAATTAAAATTAATTAATAATCAGAATTATACAACCAGGTTAATTGCTATTTTGCTTATTGGAAATTAGACCATAACAAGTGGGTGGGTTATTGAAGCAATTTTATGTGTTTATTGTTGTTCTCTTAAGTGTTGTAGTAAAGTATCAGAACTGTATCTAAAAAGAAATTGTTGTATTATTCGAGTGTGAAGCGCGAGGGGAATTTTAGCTTATTTAAGTGTTTTTGAAGTTAGAATAATTAGGAGCACATTTATATTATCGCGTTTGAACCCAGTGTAGTACCTTCGGGTGGAGCATTGGGGACGTGGCTGCAAGCATAGCCGCCCTTAATTAAATTATAATGGTTTAAGTGTTACAGGTAAGCGTGGAGAATTTCCTATTTCAGTCTAGTCGGAGCACAGCTATTTAGATTTAGGTAGCGTTCATTTAGTAGGCGGTTTGTTTGATGTATGGTCTACTCCACCCTGACTTCGGCAGTGGGTTAGTTCAGGACATATTGACGCTGTTGGCTCCGACTACCTTACGTGTGATTTTCCAATGCTCCACCCGAAGGTACTACATTGGCCAGGAAGCGAGTTTTTTTACCTGAAAAATTTTGAATTTTGCCTATCCCTTGCTGTCCCAAGCAAGGTGGAGATCTTTAACGTGCGTGACAACACACACACGGGATCTCCATTTCACCTCTCATCCGAACAACTGCGTTTTTTTGTGAAAAATGCTCGCCCAACATTTTTCAAGCGGACTGTGTCGAGATTCGAACAGCTCTGGCTACCGTTCATTTACATTTCCAATGCTCCACCAGAAGGTACTACATTGGCCAGGAAGCGAGTTTTTTTTACCTGGAAAATTTGGAATTTTGCCGAACCCTTGCTGTTCCAAGCAAGGTAGGGATCTTTAACGTGCATGACAACACTCACACACGGGACCTCCATTTTACCTCTCATCCGAACGAGGGTGTATTTTTGTGAAAAATGCTCGCCTAACATTTTTCAAGCGGACCGTGTCGGGATTCGAACCCAGGACCTTGGGCGTAGTAGTCACACACATACCACTACGCCACGGAGCCGCCAGCTCTGGCTACCCCGGAAAGGCGTTATTTATCTCTTTCCTTATTTGATAATTATTGAGCGTTATTACTCGAGTACGTCACTGTGTTGTCTTGTTGTGGAGCGTCACAATTACAAATTTGATTTTTTATATCTAATCCTTATCTTCTATCAGCGTTAGTAGCTTCTTCAATAACGTATTGAAGATTGTTCTCATATTCATCTGGCATTAGTTCTTCTGGTGGAATCCAATCATTGTTGTCAATGCACAAATTGTGCAATACACAGCAAGCTATTATAAAAAAAGATGTTTTTCTACTTTAAAAAATTGTTTCTCATTAATTGTTTAAATCGTTGTTTGAGTAAACCAAAACTGTTTCTAATTTTGACTCTCGGTGCACTAAATTGAAAAGTAAAATGTCTTTGAGTATCTGTTAAATTTACAAAATCACTATACGGTGTCATAAATGTTCTCAAAGGACGTGGCAGCATCTCCGAGTAAATGCTATCACCTCTTTCACAAATGTTTTCTATTTTGTCAAAAATGAAAGATAATAAAAAACACGCGAGCGTGAATTTTACAGATACTCCGATAGATAGATCTAAAAATCTTTTATTGGAATCGCATATTCCTTGCAACGTTAATGATGGATAGTCGTGTCTATTTAACATAAGTTAACTTAATTTTACGACTTAGTGTTCTAATTGGTGTAAAGGAACCATCGATGCAACCGATGACATTTGGAAAGCCAGCTATGGACTCAAACTTATTTGTAATTTCCTGTTTATTTTGTAATGTCTTTGAAAAGCAAATAACCGATGGTGATATATCATTTAAAAATTAGATCATCGGTTTTAATAGTTTCATAAATGTTGATTCTTCAATACCAAACCGAGATGAAACATATCATTTATTTCCACAGAATCATAAAAAGCTATAAACGTGTATTTCTGCCGATATCTACACGATAACTTCATGATCACGTCTAGGAAGACGATATGATGTCCGAAAACGTCCTATCAACACATTACATCAGGCACGTGTCATTCTGAAATTTGCGTAGAACTACAAGGGGAATCGATTTATATACATTTTTGCATTCTTTATCGGTATACTGTTCAACTACATTCAAATACTGTTTAATTTTTGGTCTCTCTGTTTTTTATTTAGTAAATAATAATGTACTTTTTCGTATTCCTGATCAGAACTATAATCGAATATCTTTAAATGTAGCATCATGTTTTGCTATTTGGTAGCAATAATAAAAGCTATTATTTTGTTAAAAGCAAAGAATTTTAAAAAAAAGCTCCCGAAAACAATATTTAAGCATATCCTATACCAACTACCGTCAGTGTGGAAGATTGTGCACTGAGTAGGAGCACTTCTTCAAAGTCAACAGCTGCACCTGAAAATTTGAGTGTACTCTATCCCATATAAACACGCCTACTCTACATTAGTGTACACTATTGCAGTCAGTGCAGCCAAGTGCATTCGCTATAAGTTGCTTAGCTTAAGTCAATCCGCGCGCACTGACTTTACTATAGCATCAACTGCGCTTGGTGTTTGCTTTAAATTCTATCTGTATGATGCTGAAAAGCAAAATCCTTCTCGGAATTACTACAAAAATAACACATTCCTGACGCTACAGGTTACAAACTATGCAAACAATTCGTTATAGGTACTTTTTATGACTACTGAAACGGTAACTTTGTTGGTTTAAACTTAGGCCACTTTCTGAAAACGATTCACTTTCTGCATACTTTTCTGTTAATCTTAAATATAATGAAAACATTTATTGATCAATTGTTATGTTGGGATTTCTGGCGAAGTTGAAGATAAATTAATATGGATTTACTTCAAATAGAAATTATACGCTTATACGGACTTTTAGTCCAAGAGGCCGCTCATCGCGGAATCTGCTGGTAATTAGTTACGTCACTGGTTTCTTAATGTAATATCTCAGTGTTGCTTCTGGAATTATATACTGTTTAGAAACTGAATTAACGCTAATATCATTGCTTTTCTTATATAACGCTTACCACAAGGTTGCCTAGTTGTAATTCGTTTATATTTCCCCATTATTAAACTGGAAAGTTATAACGATGTAACGAATAATAGGGATGATACTAAGATAACGATATCGTCATTTTATCCACCATGACGATTCGTCATCCTAGAAAGAGCAACAACATGGTATTGGATTTTTCATGGCATTAGTCATTAGCGTTACCATTAGTAACTAGCATTTCAATCATCTTGAGTATAAATATATGTTAAGAATTTAACAAATATTTATGATTTAATAATTACTCGTTCATAGGTACACATCTTATTTCATTACTGCGTAAAATTAAATCACAATCAAACCTACATCCATTAATGACATACGACGTACTAATAAGTGACCTCTACATGTACAAAATGCAAAAGACCCTCATTATTGAAAAAGAATTTGTATTATAAGATATGTTGCGCCATCTATTTTTTAGTAGCTAAAATTTTGTGTATGTTATTTTAACCGCCTCGTCATTTTACCCGCTTCTACCCTACTTTCGTGTAATACTAATGTAGACCGCACTCTTGGAAGAAAGGTGTTGCTTATCGAAAAGGAGAAGCAGAGCTGAAATTTTTACCAAATAATTCAGCACCAGAGTGTAGGCACCTAAATGCATAGAATGTTCGTTCGTTTTAGTTTTACCACATCTCTGCAGATGGCGCGGTAGGCCTATTTTTAGACGAGTTTATTGATTGCTTATATTTGTGAGGTTTTGTTGCTAACCTAACTTTTTAGCGCCTTTTTAGTAAGCACTTTTGCAGAATGCAGATTGCTCTTTAATAACATTTAACATTTTACTTGATATCAAATAATATTTTGGCGTTTTAACAGCTTTGGAAAAAGCTGTGAATATTTATATCATTTTTTATATTATTTCTGCCACATATATTATAGTAAGTATACAACATAATTATTTATGAGGTCTAGGGGAATTTTACTCTAAATCTATGTATCTATCTGCAAATAGATCTAAAGCTTTGATTTTTTACTAAAAGGTTATATATTGTAGCTACCTCTTTCAAAATGGTTGTTCCATGCAGTGTGCCAGGTTGCGATAATAAAACGTTCACTAGGCATAGATTCCCAAATCCCAATAAAGACAAACTACGTTTTCCGGAATGGTTACATGTAGTATGCAACCCTAAGTTGCAGACATTAAACCCAAATCATGTATTTAATAATTATCGTGTCTGCGATGAGTACTTTACAACTGACGACAAATTTTCAAACATGTATTTGAAATGTACAGCTGTACCATCAAGAAAGTTACCACATGGCGAAGGTATTGTATTTGTATGCATTTTCACTTAATGTAACGTTTTTATTTTAGATAAACCGTTAGATAATAATTTGACTACATCAGTTACGACTCCATAAATGTGACTAGTCAGGCTACAACATCTGTTCTTGTTGCGATGGATATCTAGTATTGTGATTTTTTTACAAATATTGGGATGTCATAAAAGCAAAGTCACATAGTTTATCTTGACACCAATCCATTAATTCGTTTAATTGTTTCAGAAATTATTTCAACTTTTATCAGTTAGTGCTAGGGATGCTGCAAATTCAATTCTTTAATTTAAATATTAAACTAATAAAAATTAATTAGTACATGGCGTTATGTTTTAATATGATCCTGATGACACTAGATTATGTAGTTCATAAAGAGGTAGCGTATGAACTAGGTGCTTGTTTGGATCTATTCGGACAGTCCATCAAGTAAACGCTTCAGTTTCAGCAGTTTTAAGTTAAAATTTCTGCATAAAATTTCCATGGTTTGAAACTATCTTATGACTCCGTTACAATGAAATGGAATCATTGCTGAATATTTGTGGCATCTCTAATTGGTGCTACTATATGTGTTTACTAGAAAAAAATTCATGTTTACCATTATGTAGCTAAATATCAAATTTCCATTTTCCAATAAATTCATACATACACACGCAATTATAAAATCTTTGCAAACATAATGGTAACTGAGAACAAGAATCCTAAAATTGTACTACTGTTAGCAGTTTACTGAAACAGGTTTGGCTATTACAATAGAAACTTTTTGGTTAACTTACTGGTTCCGTTTCTAATTTATAAGGAAAATGTGTGGCAGTTTATGAGAAATTTCTACTTATTTACTTTCAACTTCATGAAATGTGATTAAAGTGCAATACTGATATTTTTTAATTTATAGCTGATCACACATATGCGTGTGTAGACCAACATGAACTAAGAGTGGTACTTCTACTAGTGTTTGTTATAATTGTGTGAATATAATGTTATGTATTTTCAGGTACTTTTACGTTCTGTGAATGTTTCCTGAGCAATAACCTTATCGCCCAAGGCTAAAACTTTGTATAGGAGTGCTAAAAATTTGAAAAATTCAATAGCTGTTTATTGCATGAGAAACATCTCTTTTAGAAAGTTGCCACAATTGGCAAAAAAACTTCGTTTTTTCAATTCTTCCAATAGCACATTATATCCAGAGGTGTTTAATTTTTGTATTCAGCAGTTGAGTCGCAAAGTGACAAAGCCTAGGGGTACGAGATTTACATTACAAGAGAAGGTAATGTCTATTGCTCTATATAAAAAAATCTGGTCCTGGTTAATGCTTCTTAGCTAAATAGTTTAAACTCCCTTCTAAAAGAACTCTATCACGATTATTGCATAAGATACCAGTTATTGATGGCATTAATTCGTTTGTGATGGAAAATTTGAAAAATTCAATACAGCACTTCAAACCAAGAGAAAAGTTGTGTATGATTTTCTTTGATGAGATTTCTCTACTGTCGGATGTTTCATACCAGAAGCATAAAGATGAATTTGTGGGAGTACAAGATGGTCAAATTGTAGATCATGCTCTGGTGTTTATGGCAAGAGGTGTAACTAGAAAATGAAAACAAACCATTTGCTACACCTTATGTAAATCAACATCAACACCTCAAGCTATTAAAGACTTGCTTACATCAGTGACTAAGGAATTACATGAAGCAGGTAAAAAGTGTTGCCAAGACTTATTCGTATAATTCACATCATTAGTAAATATTGTTAGGAACACATAATTTTATTAAAAAGTCTCTTAGATCATATAGATTTCTTATCAAGTAACTTTTTAGGATTGAAATTACTGGCTACCATATGTGATCAATGCACAACCAACAAATCAGCCATAGAGAGAATGGTGTTAGATGCACGAGCATTATATTTAAAAAACAATTTGAATCCAAAGCGTGGCATAATTATTAATGACTGTGAAATTATTCCCCTTTATGATGTCCATCATTTAGTTAAAGATCTTCGTAATAATTTGCTAACAAAAGACTTAATTTGTAAGTCGAATGATGGCATATTAACAGCAAAATGGGAAGATATTGTGGACACTTATTTTATTGATGCTTGCAGTGGTGATATACGTTGCCTGCCAAAAATAACTGACTGTCATGTGGTTAGTAGAAAAATTAAAAAGATGAAGGTTTCAATTGCTACACAAGTATTTAGTCATTCAATGGTCCCAACATTGAATATCATGGCTCGAAATGGTAATTATTACTATAATTAATGTATCAAAGCACCAAAACATCGTGTTGTTTGGATTTTTAGTGTGTTATGTTGTATAAAAATTATACTTGTATGATAAACATACTATATGTTTTAATTTGTAAGTGAAACTGATGTTATGGGAAAACATAAATTGGACAAACGTGCACAAGGAACAGCTAAAGTGGTTAAATTTTTGGACACACTATTTGACAGTTTGAATGGTGGGACATTTAAATGTATGCCCAGAAAACCACTTACTGGAGCAGTTACCAAACGTTCGCAACATATCGAATTTTGGAAATGTGTTTTTGCCTACAGGGCACAAATAAAATTAGTGTGCCACCATCTTTAAAAAATTTTATTCATACTCCTGATGGATTTATTGACCTAGCTGATATTATATTTTCAAATGGTGTCACATATTTTTTGGCGAGATCCATCAGGATCCATTAGAAAATTACTTTAGTCAAATAAGACAGCATAGGGAACGACACAATAGTCCAACGTGTGAACAGTTTGGATACTCCTATAAAGCACTGTTAGTGCGAAATGTTGCTGGAGTTCACTCGGTAGGGGCAAATTGTGAAGAAACCTTTGATTCGTCATTGATGCAACTTAAAAATTTCTTTTTGTAAAAATGCTAACAAAAGAATCTAATCATAATAGTGGTTTGCAAAATTCAGTAATTCATAGGGGACTAGCTACTATAGATAGTGGGGTGTTGGAAAGACCTATACGTAAAGCCGCAATAGGGTATGTAGCAGACTTTGTAGTGAAAACTGTTATTAAAAAGCTTACCTGTGAGTTTTGTAAAATTCATATGTTATAGAACACTAAAGACAACACAAGTTTTACTTCTTTAACAATGGCTAAAAAACTAAATCAACAACATTTTAGCCTTTACTATTGTAATGATTTTTTTGTCTCATGCATATATAGAACATACAATATAACAAAATTTATACTTTTAAATTTTGCATTAAACAAAAATGTTCGTCAAGTTATTTCTAAGTATGTAAAACAATATGTCTCCTTTAGTTTTGTTTATGTTCATAAGAATTCAATAATCGATTTTATTATTAGTTTTGTAATTAATTTATGTATTTTTAATTTATGTAAAGCAATTAATGCTATAAATACTGGTAAGGATAGCAGAATATCTAGCAATAGTTGCAGTTTATATAAGCAAGCTGCAAATAATAGGAATAAAACAAAGTTTAAGAAGTGGACACATCTCAAAATTTTGTCCTATGTGCGAATATTTTTGTTCTTGAATTTAAGCTTTTATAAAAATATTAACATATTAAGATTGTCCTTGCCTATTACAATTAATCACTATAAATGTAGGTACCTCAAAAAGTTTTGTACCTTTCCATAGAGCCTTATGCTGTCAATTTTCCAGAATTAATAGAATATTTTCACTTTTAATTACATTAGCAATACTTTTGTTTTCTAAACTTCTATCATTACATATCTAACTGCATTTTGGTAATATCCGTGGTTTGCAACTATACAGTGCTAGGTTTTCAGTAGTCTGTTTTGTAATATTAGTGCTATCTGTTTAGTATCACGCTCAGCACCTCCAAGGCCTTTTTCATTGGGCCTTCTACTTTTACATCTTTTCTTCTATTCTCCTTTGTGATCAAACTTCCTAAGTAGCAAAACTAGTCATAGGGTTAGGCATAATGTATATTTATTTACACTATTGGTTAGGATTGCTCCCTCGCACACCTGTTCTTCCTAAATCCGAACTGATCCGCTAATCCTTCTTAATTTTACTCTGTATCCCATTGCTCAAAGTTTGTTCTTGAACTTGAAAAATAATATAGTTCACCTTATCGCCAATTGTGATTGTTGCCCAGTTCATTGTTCGAAATTATAAATTACGGCTCGCGCTATTGTTATTGTAAACAATAAATAATTTAGCGATAATTTCATTCAACTCTGGTTATCAGCTTTAATATGGAACCCGATCAGCAAAGTATTGCTGAATTTAAGAGATTACACAATCGTAAAGAAATGTTATTTATGCGATTACAGGACTGTTTTGATTTGATCAAAGATTTACCTGCTAAATTAGATCATTTTAAAAGTCGTGTTGGTTATTTAATGCCAGTTAGAGATGAATTTCTACAAACTTTAGACGCATTGTCGGATTTATCGAATGTACATGCAAACTTTACAACAGATACAGTATCATTAGAATCTAGTTTTGACGGGTTATACTTCGAGATTTTAAGCTTTGCTGGTCGATACACCACAACCACGAACGTTAGTTCTAACGGTAATACAACATCGAACAGCGATTCGAATGTTCGCCTACCTGAATTAAAATTGTATAAGTTCGAAGGTAATCCTGAAAAATTTGACGCATTTAGATCTTTGTACGACACCTTGATTCACACAAACAATACGTTGAGTGACATCGAAAAGTTTTCATACTTGCTATCCTACCTGGAGAATTCCGCTTTAAAGTTAGCACAAAGCGTGCGGTTTTCACCAGAAAATTATTTGGTAGTGTACGACCTGCTGGTCCAACGCTACACAAATAAACGCTTAATTGCTCATCATTATCTATCTAAAATCTTTACACTGTCTTAACTAAAGACAGATTCTTTTCAAGCTCTTAATGATTTGTGCGAAACACTGCAAGCTAATGTTACAGCATTAACCGATATGAAACTTCCCGATTTAGCCGATTATATATTTTTACATTTTTCTCTCGGATTGTTAGATTCCAAAACAAAACAAGAATTTGAAAAAGAGCATTACTTAGAACACGAATATCCTACGTTTAAAAATTTTATAAGGTTTTTACGTAATAAATGCTCCATTTCAGCGTTAGTTGGTAGTACCTCTGCTTCAAAAAGCATACCAACGTCATGTGCCGCAAACAAATCTGGAGATCGCTACAATAATGCTGGTACCAAACGCATTTCTATGACTTCGCAAGAAGTCGCGTCTAAGAGTCCTACTGTACACACAGTGGCTTCCGTTTCTTGTCCGGCATGCAATAAAGCTCATAAATTTAATAGATGCCCGAAACTATTAGCATTGTCACCAAAAGATAGACATGAATTAGTCAAGAATAACCGTAGATGTTTTGCTTGTTTAAATCCGCATCCGCTTTCTTCTTGTCAATCCAAATTTCGATGTCTACATTGCGGTAGTAAAAAAGCACAATTCTTTACTACATTTCGATAATCCTAGCCCTGTACAGAGCCCCCTCTAATACTACGCCTTTATGTACAGACGCCGATGTACAGATTGTTGCCAATACCAATGTAATAGAAAAAGTTTCTATGCCAGTAAATTTTGTACATTCTTGCGCTGTCGAAAACGGACCAGTTGCGCTCTTAGCCACAGCACAAGTACAAGTACTCTCGACTGATGGTAGTTGGCAGCGCTGTCGCCTAATCTTAGATACAGGATCGCAATCGAATTTTATCACTATCGATTTAGCTGATAGGTTAGGCCTCAAACAAAGAAAGTGCCCATTTGAAATACGTGGTGTAGGACAGTCGCATTTAACAAAAGTTCAGGGTCTAGTCGACTGTAAAATTGGCTCCTTATACGACAGCAATTTTTATTTAAATTGTGAAGCTGTAGTTGTACCAAAGATTACCACGAATCTCCCTACAGTTACGTTACCCATACAGTTAAAACAACAATTTTCTTCTCTTAAGTTAGCTGATCCCGATTTCCACGTATCCGCACCAGTTGATATTTTATTAGGGGTGTCAGCTGTTTTAGATATCACGCCAAGTGAGCCTTCATACTTGAAAGGCAAACCCGCGGCATTTCTTACTTCTTTTGGATGGGTAATCATGGGTGAGGTACATAAAATGATACATTCACCTACGAACGTCGCTTTATTGACTAATATGGTAGAAACGCAATCTCTAAATGAAACTTTACGTTTATTTTGGGAATCCGAAGAAATATTTTCTCCACCTTTGCCCTCCCCGGAGGAGAATGCTTGTGAAGAGCATTTCAAATCTAGTACTACGCGTACGGCCTCAGGTCAATATATGGTCAGATTACCGTTTAAAGACAATGTTTCCCAAGCTCTAGGTTCGACTAGAGAACATGCAATCAATAGGTTTTTAAAGCTTGAAGCGCGTTTCAAACGCGATGTAAATTTTCATAAATTGTATGCGGAAAACATTAGTGATTATTTATCACAGAAGCACCTTAAACCTGCGGTTGAAGTATCCCCGTATGTGATGACTCATCACGGGGTTTTAAAGAATCTCGCATCACATACCCAGATTCGTGTAGTTTTCAACCCGACTGATAAAGACTGTAATAATAAATGCCTTAATGATATTCTAATGCCGGGTCCGAAACTACAAACTGATATAGGTCTTGTTATCACAAGATTCAGAATTCCACAAGTGGCCCTTACGTGTGACATTCGTCAAATGTTCAGATCAATTTTAGTACACCCTGATGATCTGAAATTCTTGCACATATTTTGGAGGTTTAATCCAAATGAACCTTTAACAGAGCTAGAACACACACGCGTTATTTTCGGTGCATGTTGCAGTCCTTACCCTGCCCTTCGTGTTCTAAAACAATTATTGGTTGACGAAGGTTCTAAATTTCCACGAGTTTCGTACGCTCTCAGTTCTTCTACATATGTAGACGACATTTTGACAGGAGCAGATTCCATTGAAGATGCTCTACTTAAACTGAACTCATTGATTTGTTAAACCTGGGTGAGAGTTTGAACTGGGCAAATGGGCCAGTTCACATGCCAATGTAATTGGTAATTGTTCAGATACGATACAATTACCTAATTCCAGTCCTGATTCTATTAATAAAGTTTTAGGGCTCTGTTGGGATCTAAGATTCGATGTACTTAAATGCAAAGTTCGAAATGCCTCTGATACACCATCGAAAAGAGGCATTCTTTCCTGTATTGCGCGAACCTTTGACATTAATGGATACATCAGTCCATTTACTTTTATACTTAAAACTCTTATTTAACAATTGTGGTTACTAAAAGTAGGATGGGATGACGAACTCCCTGCCGTAGTGTTACAGAAGTGGAATCAAATTCAAGCCGAGTTACCACTTCTCGAAAACGTGTCTATTCCGCGCTGTGTATGGAAAGTAGGTGAAGTAAAAGGTCTCATGGTAAGTTTTGCTGACGCTAGCGAGCTTGGCATGGCTGCAGTTATTTATTTACGATTAGAGGTTGATGGCCAAATTTTCATAAATTTAATAATTTCAAAAACTCGCGTGGCTCCACTAAAAACGTGGACGATACCACGTCTCGAATTAGGGGCGGCATGTCTTCTATCAAAACTTATGAAGTCTACTTCCCCAGCATTTGATTCTTTACACCTTCAGGAACCTATTTGTTTTAGTGATTCAGTAAACACCCTGTCGTGGATTCGCACCCTTCCGCATCGATTAAAAATATTCTTTGCCAACAGGGTTGTTCAAATCCACGAAAATCAACCCACAGCTCGTTGGAGGCATGTACCTAGCGCAGATAATCCCGCTGACCCAGTAAGTCGCGGGTTAATGCCATCGGAACTGCTTTGTTGTGATTTGTGGTGGAAAGGGCCCGACTTCATATATCGGAACATTTCTGAATGGTAGTACATGGTAGTACATTTGAATACTCGCCTGCACAAGGGTTAGACGTTTCTACCCCTATGACACCTCAAGCCTTGTTGTCCGCAATTGATGTTCAACCATATACGGACATTTTGCTACGACATTCAAGTTTTGTTAAAGTACAAAGAATTTTTGCCTATATACTTAGATTCAAATTCAGTTGCCTTGCGCGCATTCATGATGCTCCAAACGATCAGCTGCGTACTGGCAACTTAACGTCATTTGAATATAATGACGCTTTGTTATTTATTATAAGAATTTCTCAGTACGAGCACAATCGAAACGAAATTTTGTTATTAGAAAAGGGTCAACCTTGCACAAAAAATTATCGTCATTTGTTCCCTTTTCTCTCCCCTGTGGGTTTAATCATGGTGGGGGGACGTTTGCGCCAGTCGAAGCTCCCAATTGCTACTAAATATCCCTACCTAATTCCGCGGGACAGCAGATTAGCTATCTTGATATGCGATCATTATCACATATACTCGGGCCATGGTGGAAATCGCCTGGTACATTCTCTTGTAAATAGGAGATTTTGGATTCCTTCAATTCGACACTTAATTTGACATCGTATTTTTCGTTGCCTTACATGTTACCGATATAAGGCGGAACCTATCCAACCACCTATGGCGGATCTTCCAGCTTACCGACTCGAACCGGGAAAATGTTTCACACACACGGGGATTGACTTTGGCGGACCCTTTATGGTAAAAGTACCTAAACTGCGCACAGCTAGGTATGAGAAGGCATATATTGCTTTGTTTATATACATGGTCTCGCGTGCCATTCATATTGAACTCGTCACCTCGTAAACTTTCCAAGCATGTCTGGCCGCACTAGACAGATTTATTTCTAGACGCGGACTTCCGGCGAAATTTTATTCCGATCAAGGACGGAACTTCCGCGGAGCTGCTAGAGAAATTTCTAAAATTTCAAAATTTTTTGACTCGTCTAAGCCCGAGATTGCACATTATTTAGCCATTCGGGGCATTGAATGGTCCTTTAATCCTCCCTACGCACCCCATTTCGGTGGATTGTGCGAGGCAGGAATCAAAAGTGTTAAATTCCATTTAAAGAGAATAATTGGTAACAACCAATTTACTGCAGAAGAATTTAACACAATCGTTATTAGAATTGAGGGCATTTTAAACTCTCGCCCGTTTTGCTCCTTACCAGCGTCGCCCGATGATGGAATTGATGCATTGACGCCGGCACATTTCCTGACAGGTGGTCCTATTCTGGCACGACCCGAAGTATATTTGACAAACATTCCTACTAACAAACTCACTCGTTGGCGGCTTTGTCAACAGTTAATCCAGGGGTTCTGGAAGCGTTGGTCAAATGAATACCTCCACACCCTTCAGCATAGGCCCAAATGGACTACCCCGGCTAAACAGTTGGAAGAAGGCTATCTGGTGTTGTACTTGACCCCAGGTACACTCCCTGCGTGTTGGCCTTTAGCAAGGGTAACAAAGCTGATACCTGGAAGTGACAGCATAGTACGTGTTGTTCGGTTGAAGACACCCTCAGGTAAAACGGTACGACCAATAAATAAGGTGGTACCGCTTCCACCTCCTTAAAAATTAATATGACGTGATCAACAATCACATTAATTGATCATTCTTTAGAGTTTCTTTTATTTTCTCGGTTTATCTCTACACAACTACACCAATAGAGCTTATTTGCATTTTTTTTTTAATTTCTCACTTTTTTACTTTTCTTTTATTTTCTTCACCCCTTTTAGCTATCAAAATTTAGTTATTTTGGGTGGGGGGTATGTTCAAAATTGGGTTAGAACGCCACTCTTCATTTCAATGTTATTTATTTTAAACAGTCAAGGTTTTGTTTTGCGATAAACCAGGCGGTGTTATCTAGCACTGGTTTTGTACACTCGTTTCGAAGTATTCGGCCCGTGCGGTCATGTATTAAAACAATATACATTTTTTGGTGTGTGTGTATTAATGCGCTTCTACATAATTCCGTCAGCGGAGATTGTTCTGGTTTGGATGCTGCCAACCACTTCCGTAGAAGCCAACAGTATGAACATTAAGGTAAGTGCATGATCATTGTTTGATTTACCGCTAAGAGTATTTTATCGCAACACTACCCTCAAGTCACAGTCCACTTGCTCTAAGGAAATAATTTGGGGTTTCACGCTTAGTGTAAATTGTCCCATTGTTTCTCCAACACACATGATTCCTGTAAACGCGTGTAGTCTCCTCCCCGTCTTTCACGTAAAATAACAAAGAAGAATACTGATTGATAGCGCTTCCTTGGTGCTTTTAGTTCTTCAAAGCGTACCGTTAGTGCTCTCGTGATTTCCGAAAGGACGATAAAAACGGTATAAGGGCCAACTTACCGGTCGACTTTTTAAATTTTAAGAAACGAAAGTACCTACAGGTAGCATTTGTTAGTGCTTTGCATTACTGCAAAAATTTTAATTAATGCTCTCACGGTTTCGAAAAAAAATAAGAGAAATGATATGGAGAAAAGGCAAACGGTCATTTTTAATTTTTTTTAGAAAATTGCATATAGGCTGTGCTTAGTTAGTGCTTTTTAGTGCTACAAAGCTCATCATCGGAAAAAACGGGCCAGCTTAATGGTCGAATACGGGATTTTTAAAAACGAAAGTGCCTATAGGTATTGCTTTGTTAGGGTTCTTTAGTGTCTCATTTAAATATTAAACTAATAAAAATTAATTAGTACATGGCGTTATGTTTTAATATGATCCTGATGACACTAGATTATGTAGTTCATAAAGAGGTAGCGTATGAACTAGGTGCTTGTTTGGATCTATTCGGACAGTCCATCAAGTAAACGCTTCAGTTTCAGCAGTTTTAAGTTAAATATTTCTGCATAAAATTTCCATGGTTTGAAACTATCTTATGACTCCGTTACAATGAAATGGAATCATTGCTGAATATTTGTGGCATCTCTAATTGGTGCTACTATATGTGTTTACTAGAAAAAAATTCATGTTTACCATTATGTAGCTAAATATCAAATTTCCATTTTTCCAATAAATTCATACATACACACGCAATTATAAAATCTTTGCAAACATAATGGTAACTGAGAACAAGAATCCTAAAATTGTACTACTGTTAGCAGTTTACTGAAACAGGTTTGGCTATTACAATAGAAACTTTTTGGTTAACTTACTGGTTCCGTTTCTAATTTATAAGGAAAATGTGTGGCAGTTTATGAGAAATTTCTACTTATTTACTTTCAACTTCATGAAATGTGATTAAAGTGCAATACTGATATTTTTTAATTTATAGCTGATCACACATATGCGTGTGTAGACCAACATGAACTAAGAGTGGTACTTCTACTAGTGTTTGTTATAATTGTGTGAATATAATGTTATGTATTTTCAGGTACTTTTACGTTCTGTGAATGTTTCCTGAGCAATAACCTTATCGCCCAAGGCTAAAACTTTGTATAGGAGTGCTAAAATTTGAAAAATTCAATAGCTGTTTATTGCATGAGAAACATCTCTTTTAGAAAGTTGCCACAATTGGCAAAAACTTCGTTTTTCAATTCTTCCAATAGCACATTATATCCAGAGGTGTTTAATTTTTGTATTCAGCAGTTGAGTCGCAAAGTGACAAAGCCTAGGGGTACGAGATTTACATTACAAGAGAAGGTAATGTCTATTGCTCTATATAAAAAAATCTGGTCCTGGTTAATGCTTCTTAGCTAAATAGTTTAAACTCCCTTCTAAAAGAACTCTATCACGATTATTGCATAAGATACCAGTTATTGATGGCATTAATTCGTTTGTGATGGAAAATTTGAAAAATTCAATACAGCACTTCAAACCAAGAGAAAAGTTGTGTATGATTTTCTTTGATGAGATTTCTCTACTGTCGGATGTTTCATACCAGAAGCATAAAGATGAATTTGTGGGAGTACAAGATGGTCAAATTGTAGATCATGCTCTGGTGTTTATGGCAAGAGGTGTAACTAGAAAATGAAAACAAACCATTTGCTACACCTTATGTAAATCAACATCAACACCTCAAGCTATTAAAGACTTGCTTACATCAGTGACTAAGGAATTACATGAAGCAGGTAAAAAGTGTTGCCAAGACTTATTCGTATAATTCACATCATTAGTAAATATTGATAGGAACACATAATTTTATTAAAAAGTCTCTTAGATCATATAGATTTCTTATCAAGTAACTTTTTAGGATTGAAATTACTGGCTACCATATGTGATCAATGCACAACCAACAAATCAGCCATAGAGAGAATGGTGTTAGATGCACGAGCATTATATTTAAAAAACAATTTGAATCCAAAGCGTGGCATAATTATTAATGACTGTGAAATTATTCCCCTTTATGATGTCCATCATTTAGTTAAAAATCTTCGTAATAATTTGCTAACAAAAGACTTAATTTGTAAGTCGAATGATGGCATATTAACAGCAAAATGGGAAGATATTGTGGACACTTATTTTATTGATGCTTGCAGTGGTGATATACGTTGCCTGCCAAAAATAACTGACTGTCATGTGGTTAGTAGAAAAATTAAAAAGATGAAGGTTTCAATTGCTACACAAGTATTTAGTCATTCAATGGTCCCAACATTGAATATCATGGCTCGAAATGGTAATTATTACTATAATTAATGTATCAAAGCACCAAAACATCGTGTTGTTTGGATTTTTAGTGTGTTATGTTGTATAAAAATTATACTTGTATGATAAACATACTATATGTTTTAATTTGTAAGTGAAACTGATGTTATGGGAAAACATAAATTGGACAAACGTGCACAAGGAACAGCTAAAGTGGTTAAATTTTTGGACATACTATTTGACAGTTTGAATGGTGGGACATTTAAATGTATGCCCAGAAAACCACTTACTGGAGCAGTTACCAAACGTTCGCAACATATCGAATTTTGAAATGTGTTTTGCCTACAGGGCACAAATAAAATTAGTGTGCCACCATCTTTAAAAATTTTATTCATACTCCTGATGGATTTATTGACCTAGCTGATATTATATTTTCAAATGGTGTCACATATTTTTTGGCGAGATCCATCAGGATCCATTAGAAAATTACTTTAGTCAAATAAGACAGCATAGGGAACGACACAATAGTCCAACGTGTGAACAGTTTGGATACTCCTATAAAGCACTGTTAGTGCGAAATGTTGCTGGAGTTCACTCGGTAGGGGCAAATTGTGAAGAAACCTTTGATTCGTCATTGATGCAACTTAAAAATTTCTTTTTGTAAAAATGCTAACAAAAGAATCTAATCATAATAGTGGTTTGCAAAATTCAGTAATTCATAGGGGACTAGCTACTATAGATAGTGGGGTGTTGGAAAGACCTATACGTAAAGCCGCAATAGGGTATGTAGCAGACTTTGTAGTGAAAACTGTTATTAAAAAGCTTACCTGTGAGTTTTGTAAAATTCATATGTTATAGAACACTAAAGACAACACAAGTTTTACTTCTTTAACAATGGCTAAAAAACTAAATCAACAACATTTTAGCCTTTACTATTGTAATGATTTTTTTGTCTCATGCATATATAGAACATACAATATAACAAAATTTATACTTTTAAATTTTGCATTAAACAAAAATGTTCGTCAAGTTATTTCTAAGTATGTAAAACAATATGTCTCCTTTAGTTTTGTTTATGTTCATAAGAATTCAATAATCGATTTTATTATTAGTTTTGTAATTAATTTATGTATTTTTAATTTATGTAAAGCAATTAATGCTATAAATACTGGTAAGGATAGCAGAATATCTAGCAATAGTTGCAGTTTATATAACAAGCTGCAAATAATAAGAATAAAACAAAGTTTAAGAAGTGGACACATCTCAAAATTTTGTCCTATGTGCGAATATTTTTGTTCTTGAATTTAAGCTTTTATAAAAATATTAACATATTAAGATTGTCCTTGCCTATTACAATTAATCACTATAAATGTAGGTACCTCAAAAAGTTTTGTACCTTTCCATAGAGCCTTATGCTGTCAATTTTCCAGAATTAATAGAATATTTTCACTTTTAATTACATTAGCAATACTTTTGTTTTCTAAACTTCTATCATTACATATCTAACTGCATTTTGGTAATATCCGTGGTTTGCAACTATACAGTGCTAGGTTTTCAGTAGTCTGTTTTGTAATATTCAGTGCTATCTGTTTAGTATCACGCTCAGCACCTCCAAGGCCTTTTTTCATTGGGCCTTCTACTTTTTACATCTTTTCTTCTATTCTCCTTTGTGATCAAACTTCCTAAGTAGCAAAACTAGTCATAGGGTTAGGCATAATGTATATTTATTTACACTATTGGTTAGGATTGCTCCCTCGCACACCTGTTCTTCCTAAATCCGAACTGATCCGCTAATCCCTTCTTAATTTTACTCTGTATCCCATTGCTCAAAGTTTGTTCTTGAACTTGAAAAATAATATAGTTCACCTTATCGCCAATTGTGATTGTTGCCCAGTTCATTGTTCGAAATTATAAATTACGGCTCGCGCTATTGTTATTGTAAACAATAAATAATTTAGCGATAATTTCATTCAACTCTGGTTATCAGCTTTAATATGGAACCCGATCAGCAAAGTATTGCTGAATTTAAGAGATTACACAATCGTAAAGAAAGGTTATTTATGCGATTACAGGACTGTTTTGATTTGATCAAAGATTTACCTGCTAAATTAGATCATTTTAAAAGTCGTGTTGGTTATTTAATGCCAGTTAGAGATGAATTTCTACAAACTTTAGACGCATTGTCGGATTTATCGAATGTACATGCAAACTTTACAACAGATACAGTATCATTAGAATCTAGTTTTGACGGGTTATACTTCGAGATTTTAAGCGTTGCTGGTCGATACACCACAACCACGAACGTTAGTTCTAACGGTAATACAACATCGAACAGCGATTCGAATGTTCGCCTACCTGAATTAAAATTGTATAAGTTCGAAGGTAATCCTGAAAAATTTGACGCATTTAGATCTTTGTACGACACCTTGATTCACACAAACAATACGTTGAGTGACATCGAAAAGTTTTCATACTTGCTATCCTACCTGGAGAATTCCGCTTTAAAGTTAGCACAAAGCGTGCGGTTTTCACCAGAAAATTATTTGGTAGTGTACGACCTGCTGGTCCAACGCTACACAAATAAACGCTTAATTGCTCATCATTATCTATCTAAAATCTTTACACTGTCTTAACTAAAGACAGATTCTTTTCAAGCTCTTAATGATTTGTGCGAAACACTGCAAGCTAATGTTACAGCATTAACCGATATGAAACTTCCCGATTTAGCCGATTATATATTTTTACATTTTTCTCTCGGATTGTTAGATTCCAAAACAAAACAAGAATTTGAAAAGAGCATTACTTAGAACACGAATATCCTACGTTTACAAATTTTATAAGGTTTTTACGTAATAAATGCTCCATTTCAGCGTTAGTTGGTAGTACCTCTGCTTCAAAAAGCATACCAACGTCATGTGCCGCAAACAAATCTGGAGATCGCTACAATAATGCTGGTACCAAACGCATTTCTATGACTTCGCAAGAAGTCGCGTCTAAGAGTCCTACTGTACACACAGTGGCTTCCGTTTCTTGTCCGGCATGCAATAAAGCTCATAAATTTAATAGATGCCCGAAACTATTAGCATTGTCACCAAAAGATAGACATGAATTAGTCAAGAATAACCGTAGATGTTTTGCTTGTTTAAATCCGCATCCGCTTTCTTCTTGTCAATCCAAATTTCGATGTCTACATTGCGGTAGTAAAAAGCACAATTCTTTACTACATTTCGATAATCCTAGCCCTGTACAGAGCCCCTCTAATACTACGCCTTTATGTACAGACGCCGATGTACAGATTGTTGCCAATACCAATGTAATAGAAAAAGTTTCTATGCCAGTAAATTTTGTACATTCTTGCGCTGTCGAAAACGGACCAGTTGCGCTCTTAGCCACAGCACAAGTACAAGTACTCTCGACTGATGGTAGTTGGCAGCGCTGTCGCCTAATCTTAGATACAGGATCGCAATCGAATTTTATCACTATCGATTTAGCTGATAGGTTAGGCCTCAAACAAAGAAAGTGCCCATTTGAAATACGTGGTGTAGGACAGTCGCATTTAACAAAAGTTCAGGGTCTAGTCGACTGTAAAATTGGCTCCTTATACGACAGCAATTTTTATTTAAATTGTGAAGCTGTAGTTGTACCAAAGATTACCACGAATCTCCCTACAGTTACGTTACCCATACAGTTAAAACAACAATTTTCTTCTCTTAAGTTAGCTGATCCCGATTTCCACGTATCCGCACCAGTTGATATTTTATTAGGGGTGTCAGCTGTTTTAGATATCACGCCAAGTGAGCCTTCATACTTGAAAGGCAAACCCGCGGCATTTCTTACTTCTTTTGGATGGGTAATCATGGGTGAGGTACATAAAATGATACATTCACCTACGAACGTCGCTTTATTGACTAATATGGTAGAAACGCAATCTCTAAATGAAACTTTACGTTTATTTTGGGAATCCGAAGAAATATTTTCTCCACCTTTGCCCTCCCCGGAGGAGAATGCTTGTGAAGAGCATTTCAAATCTAGTACTACGCGTACGGCCTCAGGTCAATATATGGTCAGATTACCGTTTAAAGACAATGTTTCCCAAGCTCTAGGTTCGACTAGAGAACATGCAATCAATAGGTTTTTAAAGCTTGAAGCGCGTTTCAAACGCGATGTAAATTTTCATAAATTGTATGCGGAAAACATTAGTGATTATTTATCACAGAAGCACCTTAAACCTGCGGTTGAAGTATCCCCGTATGTGATGACTCATCACGGGGTTTTAAAGAATCTCGCATCACATACCCAGATTCGTGTAGTTTTCAACCCGACTGATAAAGACTGTAATAATAAATGCCTTAATGATATTCTAATGCCGGGTCCGAAACTACAAACTGATATAGGTCTTGTTATCACAAGATTCAGAATTCCACAAGTGGCCCTTACGTGTGACATTCGTCAAATGTTCAGATCAATTTTAGTACACCCTGATGATCTGAAATTCTTGCACATATTTTGGAGGTTTAATCCAAATGAACCTTTAACAGAGCTAGAACACACACGCGTTATTTTCGGTGCATGTTGCAGTCCTTACCCTGCCCTTCGTGTTCTAAAACAATTATTGGTTGACGAAGGTTCTAAATTTCCACGAGTTTCGTACGCTCTCAGTTCTTCTACAT
Organism: Platerodrilus igneus; assembly: GCA_036346225.1. Classification (NCBI taxonomy): domain Eukaryota; kingdom Metazoa; phylum Arthropoda; class Insecta; order Coleoptera; family Lycidae; genus Platerodrilus; species Platerodrilus igneus. Next base: position 1,116,325 of record JARFIW010001036.1, read on the forward strand.
ATGTAGACGACATTTTGACAGGAGCAGATTCCATTGAAGATGCTCTACTTCTTAAAACTGAACTCATTGATTTGTTAAACCTGGGTGAGAGTTTGAACTGGGCAAATGGGCCAGTTCACATGCCAATGTAATTGGTAATTGTTCAGATACGATACAATTACCTAATTCCAGTCCTGATTCTATTAATAAAGTTTTAGGGCTCTGTTGGGATCTAAGATTCGATGTACTTAAATGCAAAGTTCGAAATGCCTCTGATACACCATCGAAAAGAGGCATTCTTTCCTGTATTGCGCGAACCTTTGACATTAATGGATACATCAGTCCATTTACTTTTATACTTAAAACTCTTATTTAACAATTGTGGTTACTAAAAGTAGGATGGGATGACGAACTCCCTGCCGTAGTGTTACAGAAGTGGAATCAAATTCAAGCCGAGTTACCACTTCTCGAAAACGTGTCTATTCCGCGCTGTGTATGGAAAGTAGGTGAAGTAAAGGTCTCATGGTAAGTTTTGCTGACGCTAGCGAGCTTGGCATGGCTGCAGTTATTTATTTACGATTAGAGGTTGATGGCCAAATTTTCATAAATTTAATAATTTCAAAAACTCGCGTGGCTCCACTAAAAACGTGGACGATACCACGTCTCGAATTAGGGGCGGCATGTCTTCTATCAAAACTTATGAAGTCTACTTCCCCAGCATTTGATTCTTTACACCTTCAGGAACCTATTTGTTTTAGTGATTCAGTAAACACCCTGTCGTGGATTCGCACCCTTCCGCATCGATTAAAAATATTCTTTGCCAACAGGGTTGTTCAAATCCACGAAAATCAACCCACAGCTCGTTGGAGGCATGTACCTAGCGCAGATAATCCCGCTGACCCAGTAAGTCGCGGGTTAATGCCATCGGAACTGCTTTGTTGTGATTTGTGGTGGAAAGGGCCCGACTTCATATATCGGAACATTTCTGAATGGTAGTACATGGTAGTACATTTGAATACTCGCCTGCACAAGGGTTAGACGTTTCTACCCCTATGACACCTCAAGCCTTGTTGTCCGCAATTGATGTTCAACCATATACGGACATTTTGCTACGACATTCAAGTTTTGTTAAAGTACAAAGAATTTTGCCTATATACTTAGATTCAAATTCAGTTGCCTTGCGCGCATTCATGATGCTCCAAACGATCAGCTGCGTACTGGCAACTTAACGTCATTTGAATATAATGACGCTTTGTTATTTATTATAAGAATTTCTCAGTACGAGCACAATCGAAACGAAATTTTGTTATTAGAAAAGGGTCAACCTTGCACAAAAATTATCGTCATTTGTTCCTTTCTCTCCCTGTGGGTTTAATCATGGTGGGGGACGTTTGCGCCAGTCGAAGCTCCCAATTGCTACTAAATATCCCTACCTAATTCCGCGGGACAGCAGATTAGCTATCTTGATATGCGATCATTATCACATATACTCGGGCCATGGTGGAAATCGCCTGGTACATTCTCTTGTAAATAGGAGATTTTGGATTCCTTCAATTCGACACTTAATTTGACATCGTATTTTCGTTGCCTTACATGTTACCGATATAAGGCGGAACCTATCCAACCACCTATGGCGGATCTTCCAGCTTACCGACTCGAACCGGGAAAATGTTTCACACACACGGGGATTGACTTTGGCGGACCCTTTATGGTAAAAGTACCTAAACTGCGCACAGCTAGGTATGAGAAGGCATATATTGCTTTGTTTATATACATGGTCTCGCGTGCCATTCATATTGAACTCGTCACCTCGTAAACTTTCCAAGCATGTCTGGCCGCACTAGACAGATTTATTTCTAGACGCGGACTTCCGGCGAAATTTTATTCCGATCAAGGACGGAACTTCCGCGGAGCTGCTAGAGAAATTTCTAAAATTTCAAAATTTTTTGACTCGTCTAAGCCCGAGATTGCACATTATTTAGCCATTCGGGGCATTGAATGGTCCTTTAATCCTCCCTACGCACCCCATTTCGGTGGATTGTGCGAGGCAGGAATCAAAAGTGTTAAATTCCATTTAAAGAGAATAATTGGTAACAACCAATTTACTGCAGAAGAATTTAACACAATCGTTATTAGAATTGAGGGCATTTTAAACTCTCGCCCGTTTTGCTCCTTACCAGCGTCGCCCGATGATGGAATTGATGCATTGACGCCGGCACATTTCCTGACAGGTGGTCCTATTCTGGCACGACCCGAAGTATATTTGACAAACATTCCTACTAACAAACTCACTCGTTGGCGGCTTTGTCAACAGTTAATCCAGGGGTTCTGGAAGCGTTGGTCAAATGAATACCTCCACACCCTTCAGCATAGGCCCAAATGGACTACCCCGGCTAAACAGTTGGAAGAAGGCTATCTGGTGTTGTACTTGACCCCAGGTACACTCCCTGCGTGTTGGCCTTTAGCAAGGGTAACAAAGCTGATACCTGGAAGTGACAGCATAGTACGTGTTGTTCGGTTGAAGACACCCTCAGGTAAAACGGTACGACTAATAAATAAGGTGGTACCGCTTCCACCTCCTTAAAAATTAATATGACGTGATCAACAATCACATTAATTGATCATTCTTTAGAGTTTCTTTTATTTTCTCGGTTTATCTCTACACAACTACACCAATAGAGCTTATTTGCATTTTTTTTTTAATTTCTCACTTTTTTACTTTTCTTTTATTTTCTTCACCCCTTTTAGCTATCAAAATTTAGTTATTTTGGGTGGGGGGTATGTTCAAAATTGGGTTAGAACGCCACTCTTCATTTCAATGTTATTTATTTTAAACAGTCAAGGTTTTGTTTTGCGATAAACCAGGCGGTGTTATCTAGCACTGGTTTTGTACACTCGTTTCGAAGTATTCGGCCCGTGCGGTCATGTATTAAAACAATATACATTTTTTGGTGTGTGTGTATTAATGCGCTTCTACATAATTCCGTCAGGGGAGATTGTTCTGGTTTGGATGCTGCCAACCACTTCCGTAGAAGCCAACAGTATGAACATTAAGGTAAGTGCATGATCATTGTTTGATTTACCGCTAAGAGTATTTTATCGCAACACTACCCTCAAGTCACAGTCCACTTGCTCTAAGGAAATAATTTGGGGTTTCACGCTTAGTGTAAATTGTCCCATTGTTTCTCCAACACACATGATTCCTGTAAACGCGTGTAGTCTCCTCCCCGTCTTTCACGTAAAATAACAAAGAAGAATACTGATTGATAGCGCTTCCTTGGTGCTTTTTAGTTCTTCAAAGCGTACCGTTAGTGCTCTCGTGATTTCCGAAAGGACGATAAAAAACGGTATAAGGGCCAACTTACCGGTCGACTTTTTAAATTTTAAGAAACGAAAGTACCTACAGGTAGCATTTGTTAGTGCTTTGCATTACTGCAAAAATTTTAATTAATGCTCTCACGGTTTCGAAAAAAAATAAGAGAAATGATATGGAGAAAAGGCAAACGGTCATTTTTAATTTTTTTTAGAAAATTGCATATAGGCTGTGCTTAGTTAGTGCTTTTTAGTGCTACAAAGCTCATCATCGGAAAAAACGGGCCAGCTTAATGGTCGAATACGGGATTTTTTAAAAACGAAAGTGCCTATAGGTATTGCTTTGTTAGGGTTCTTTAGTGTCTCAAGAATTTTATTAATGCTTTCGTGGTTTTCGAGAGATTCAAGAAAATCGTTACCGGAAAAAGCGTTACGGTCAGTTTTTTAATTTTTTAAAAATAAAATTGCCTACCTATAGATAGTGCTTGGTTAATGGTCTTTAGAGTTTTAAAGCTCATTATTAAGAAAACGAGTAAAACCGTGACGGACCAACTTAACGATCGCTTATCGGATTTTTCAAAACAAAGTGTCCATAAGCTTCGTTAGTGGTCTTAGGTCCAGCAAAATTATTGATTGTTCCCGCTTAGTTTCCGAACAAAAACAAGAAAAATCATAGGGAAAAGGTGCGCAACGGTCAATTTTTAAAATTTTAAATAAAGGAAATCGCGTATAGATAGTACTTGGTTAATGCCCCTTGCTCATCAATAAGGCTTTCGTGGTTTCCGAAAAAATAAAAAACAGGAACCATGAAAGCACTAACAATAATATTTGCGACACTAAATAGCACTAACAAAATATTACCTATATGCATTTTTGTTTTTTAAAAATTCGTCACTCCGCCGTTAGGTTGGCCTCCTACGGTTTTTTCCGTCCGTGTTTTGCGGAAACTATGAAAGTCATAATGATGAGCTTTGAAGTACTAAAAACCATTATCAAAGCACTATCAATCAATATTCACTTTTGTTTATTTTACGAACGGGTAAGTGGGCAACTTTACTGGTCAGATTTCTCTAACCAAGATATTTTATCGTTTTAAATTTTTCAGGTAGTAATAGATATCCCAATAAAGGACTGTCAAGTGTTTTTGAGTTAAAAGATAAACCGGGACGTGCTATTGCAAATGGCAATACGATGCATTCAAATCAATAAATCAAATATCGATAATTTTGCTTTCCAATCATGACTTTGCTACTACAATGTCAAGAAAGTTTGCCGGCGTACAATAAAAAAATTACAGCAATGATAGGGCGCTTAGTTCTATATATGCCCTTTCAAATCCATCATATAAATACTGCAGTTGAGCATAGTTGTCAAACTAGTACAACAATATCAGATGTGTTCAGCATTTTAGAGAAGTTGTATGTTTTTTTTATTAATTCAAATCATTGTCAGTGTTGAGTATATAAAAGGATACTCAAGAAAGAAAAGCGGGAATATAACCAAACAGATATTAAACAAATGCAGCCTTCAATATTCTTACCTGATGTCCAGTTAGAGCGGTGAAGATTCTTGGATCCAGAACAATTATTACTACACTCGAAAAATAATATAAAGCGGTGAGGTAATTCTATAAGGGGACTGACCTCCGAAACAGAAACTTATTGCCCAAGCAGTGACAATAGACTGTGTTAAGCCACGAAGTCACTAAAAGATATGGCAAACAAGGTTAGAAATTTGAAGGTGAAAACGCGACCGGGTTTATCAAATTTTAATAAAAGAGCAGATATTACCATTAACAAATAAACTTAAATTTTATAGTAGTAATATAAAGAAACTAAATGAATGCATACAGTGTTGGACGGAACATATCGCCCACCAAAATGAAAACATTTAAATTTTTATCTAGAGTAAGGATACAGAGTTTAACCACAGGACGCCTAAACTCACCACGCGCTATTCTAACGGTAACAACGCAGACAATCCCGTCGGCGCTAGGATGCACGGAGATAATACGCCCAAGTGACCACTAAAGAGGAGAAAGAGAATCGGTTTTAATGAGAACTAAATCTATGGGTTGAATATTATTTTTTACTACATGCCATTTGGATTTTACTTGAAGGGTATGCAAGTATTCCCGGGATCAGCGCGCCCAAAAGTCCTGGTAGATACGCTGCAATAATTGCCATTGAGACAATCGATTTAAAAGCAGTGCCGTCAGTGCGGGACCAGGAGGGGCGGAAAAAAGCAGAAAGAGTCAAAAAGTGACCCGGTGTTAAACATCTAAGGTCTTTAGGGTCATTACTAACTGGGGTTAGAAGGCGTGAATTGAGGACAGCTTCAATTTGGATGAAAAAGGTTGACAACTCTTCAAAGGTTAGAAAATGCTCTCCTACAACACGAAGTAACAGAATCTTGACGGATTTGACGCCAGCTTCCCAAAAACCCCTAAAATGCGGCGCGAAAGGTGGGTTAAAATGTCAAGTAATTAGTTCCTGGGGATTTTGACGTCGAGAAGTGATTCGACCTCCCAAAATTTGGAAACAGTTTTTTCCGGGGACGGTACTTAGTCTGTAGAGCAAAGTAAAGCGGTAACCTACGAGGTGCTTGACGCGGGAATTGATCCCATTAAAATATATCCGAAAACAGTTTTCATGCCTATGAGTGTATGGTGTTCAACAGGAACACGATCATTTATTAGAATTTGTGGAAATTCATCGGCTCCTAGTAATAAATCTATAGGACCGGGTTTTGAAAACTATGGGTCGGCTAACTAAATGTTATGTAATGGCGGTAACTGGTTGACGTTGGCGCAAGTAGTAGGCAGGTTTTCACAAATCTTAGGTAGGACTATTGCGTCAATGTTAAAAAAATGATTCATTTTGTTCACTGGTTCAATAAAGACAGAAACAGCGTCATGAGTAGCCACGGTCTGCATAGAGCCAAGCCCGTTAAGGGTAAGAGGTAACAGGGTAGATTTTAAACCTAAGCGCTTAACACATTGTTGAGTAATAAATGAAGTCATACTACCGGTATACAACAAGCAGCAAAACTTTAGAAAATTATTGAAACGATCACGAACTTCAATTTGCGCAGTAGACAATAAAACCACCCTTTTTGGGGATTCGTGTTAAATAATACAACATTGGAATTATTGGTAGCAGAGGAGAAACGATTTACTGGTGGAAATTTGCAGGTACTTAAAGCGGGGGGAACAGATCCTTGCAGATATCTTGTTCGGCGTTATCAGACGAGGCGGTATAAACTCTTATAGAAACACTACTTTTTGAAAGCGATTCTAATGGGGCGTTAAAGTGCAACGAGGTATGATACCGCTGGCGACAAGTGCAACGAATCATGATCGATTTACACTTGGAAAAAGTATACAAAATGCTTAGACAGTTAATGCAAAGTTTGCGTTCTTTTACAAAATTATAGCAGTTGTTAGGAGTTAATTCTAAAAAGGCGAGGCATTTATATAGCGGATGGTCAACTTTGCAATGCGAGCACTTAGCAACACGATTGGTAGTGCGGAATAACATTGAAACATAGGGACGTGAACCTGGTCGGCTCTGCGCGTGAACAATTTTGTTCATATCTGATTTGTAATTTAAAGATAAGTTGCTCAGGGATTTACATGTTTTGTCTAGAAATGTAATGATTTCAGTATAAGTAGGAATGGTGGCGGGACCGTGCTGCAACTCAAAACCTGGATCTGTGTGTACGTCCAGTCGATTTAAGAGCATCTGAGCTAAATTGAAACTTCACTTCTCAACCGGAAGATCAAACTTTTTAAGACCTCCAAATTATCGGTAAAAACGTCGACCAATTTTTGTAAACCAGAGGGGTTATCAGAGTGCAGTTTGGGAAAATTGTCCAAATTTGCCCAATGCGCACTCGTAATTTAGCGGATATTTTCAAATCTACTGCGCAGTTTATTGTAACCTAACATATATTAAACAAATACGCCTTTCAATATTCTTGCCTTATGTCCAGTTAAAGCGGTAAAGATTCTTGGATCCAGAACACTTATTACTACACTCGAAAAATAATATAAAGCGGTGAGGTAGTCCTATACAGAGACTGACCTCTGAAACAGAAATTTATTGTCTAAGCGGTGACAATAGACTGTGTTAGGCCGCGCAGTCACCAAAACATATGGCAAACAGGATAGAACATTGAAGGTGAAAACGCGATCGGGTTTATCAAATTTAAATAAAAGAGCAGATATTACCATTAACAAATAAACTTAAATTTTATAGTAGTAATATAAAGAAACTAAATGAATATATACAGGGTTGGAGGGAACAGTTAGATTTCAAAGAAATTGCTTGAAGTTACTGAAAATTCTACTCAGTTAAAAAACGTATAAACAACCAACACGTACTGAAAGTATAAAAGCAGTAAATACTTCATATGAGCAAATAACTGTTCTTTTAAACGATATTCCTAATAACTCCAAAATAGATACAAAAGCTAAAACCAAAACATTTGGATTGTACAAACGGGTTATCATTTTTGATTTTATTGCAAGCATGTTTTTTTATGAAAGTGGCCATGTACAAAATGATGGTACCTACAGAATTTCTTAAATCGTCAGACTGTTTAAGAAGTAGTTAGTTCTAGTGTAAATCATTGGAGTTTATAAACAAAAGCAAAAAAAAAATCGATTTCCTAATAGAAAGTACGAAATTGTTTGCTCTAAATGAACTAATTAATGAAGATGATGATTTTTAAGAGACACAACTGCGGAAGAATTGTTTCAAAACGACTACATGACGAAAATGGAAATTGGAAGTCATGATTCCTTCACTTTACATAATTTTATTAGAAGAGCATTAGCGTAATTAAAACGTAAGAGAAAGAAAGAATATACTTAGCGCGAGTTTCAGGCAAAGTAGCTTAGTAACGACATACACTGTGGAATTTATGATAAGTAAAGAAAAAGATCAGTAAGCTGTGACATATCCTACTTTTATTTCAGCTATTTTAATAGAAGTCCTTAAATTGAAATGCATGGCTTCTGAATGCATGTCATTTTTAATACAACATTACCTAACCTTAGTTTATATTCAATTGGCTTAACCTAAATGCACATAGTTGATGACATGACATGACATGCATTCTTTCGTGATTTCTACTATATCTCCATTGAATGACAATGTTAAAATGTGCCATACAAAACTTTTTCCAATTTCTACTATTTTTTAGTTACCTATTTCACAAGAGGCAAGCTCTAACGCTCTAAAGTTGCGTCACTAGTCCAATGAAAGTTGCGTTAATTATTCTAATTTTCCATAAATGGTTGGGTAATAATTTTAGAGCACCGGTGAACTCCAGTTGTATGGGACGAGTTCTAACAAAAAGAAGTAAAATTCTGAGGGTATACACTTTTAAAACTCCCCATTTTATGTCAAAATTGTTGGTAGATGCCAATTATAAAGTTGGTGCTATATCAAAAGTCATCCACACTCAAACAGGGACCGTATTCCGAAAACTTCAGCAGAAATTTACGACAACTTTAAACCCGGTTACTGTCAAAATTAAAATAAAGCAAATACGTAGATCTATTAAAGCGCTAGTTGTCAAAACGGAGAGCGAGATTGAAGCAAATAAGATCATAGAACACCAAAAACTAAAGAACATCGTAAATTGCAAAAAACCTAGGAAGAAGAAGCCGCTAGTCGCTTTCAGAAGTTAAAAACTAGATATACAATCAAAATGTCGAATATAAACAAAACCATGAGGAATTCGACCGGGAATTCACCCTAGCCTTCAAAACCGAACCTAATGGCAGAGCCACCGTACATCACGTGGCTGCAGTGAAAGGAAAAATAAGGAAATACTCATTTTGATGGGAATATGCTACATGGAGTACAAATGCTTGGCGGGTAAAGACTATTTGGTGGTGCCTAGGTGAATGCGTTGCTATGATCTAGAGCACGTAACCAAACATTTCCAGTACACCACAGATACATGCGGACACTGCGGAGTCGGCGACTCCAAATACTGAAAACATGACCGCCCTAAAAAAACAAAAAACTGTGTGCGTTCCCTGTCCAAAGCGAGGCAAGGAATGTGTAAAGGGCATTAAGAATTGCCCCACATACAAGATGAGTTTGGAACGACTCGTACAGAAAACAGGCTATGGACAATAAACCCTTACAAATTGACATATATGTGGAAAACCATAACAATTTACAAACACACGCAACAGGGACAGTAAGAACAGGACATGCACCTACGAGACAAATACACAAACCATCCTCGTAGACCAAACGGAACAAAGGATGAGCACTTAAACATAAAACCACATCACTACAACTCATTACAAACGTCGCGATCGACTCAGAGACTAGTAACCACACGTCTAAAAAGCCACACAGACTACTAACAGGACCATCACTACACGCACTAAACAAACAAACACTAATAACCATAGAGGAGCACTTGTAACAAGACTTGCGAGATGCATTTGTGACCATAAGAGAACACGGACGAGTCGAACAGTAAATACTCACTATAATGAATTAAACCCGATAATGGCAAAGGACAACACGCAAGAACCAACACATGGACTTATCATTAAAAACTACACAAAAAATGCTCAATCCGTACGTTCCATTTAAATGGCTAACGAAACTATACGAATTGGACAAATTAACACCATGCGTAGTCCAACGGTCTTGCACGAATTACGGAAACTCACGGAACAATACAGACTGAATATATTACTAATACAAGAACTTTACTCAAAAAACGACAAAATTCCTTGCATGCCATCTAAATCGATGATTATTAACAAGGAAACCAACCCGATGACTACCACGATAATTTTCAACAGGAACCTCACAGTAACAAAAATAGACATACATTAACGAACACTGCGTGTGCTTGGAAATTAAATCCAGCACCGCAGGAAGATAGATCATCACAAACACATACTTCCAATTTTGGCACAATCTACGACCATACTTGGATAGTCTCCCTGGAATTCTTGACGCCTCTGCGGACAAACCGACATCAGTCAGAACGGACGCAAACGGCATATCTACCCTGTGGAACAACGACGCAACGGACGAGAGAGGGAAACAAATAAAGGATCTGATATACACACTAGACGTACTTAACAACCCACCGACACACAGTAACAGGGCTGGAGCCGAAACAAACGTCGACATAACACTTTCCAACAACAAAGCACACAAAAGAATACACAACTGGAGAGTCACCGACGAGACGATTAGCGATCACAACTTAATACTGTGCCAAATAGGACCTAACTTCGCCAGATCATTTGCATACAACCGCACAACACATGGACGCATCAATTCTCCTACACAAACTCATCACAACACTAAAAAAGGTATAATTGACGCCGGAACTAACCGAACTTAAAACAATGCCGAAGGACTAGGACAAATTACAAGAGATCCGTGACAAGGGAAGAACGACAGTACCACTTGACTATATACCGTGAAACAAAAACAACTACAAAAAAAGCTGCACGAAATGAAAAGGTATACCTGGAGGGTCTTTGTAGAAAGACACAGGTTGATTAATGGAAAATACCTTTCAAAGTAGTGACCGACAAATTGAATAAACTAATTGCATACTCGACTTTAAAAAAATCCGACGACATGGAGACAAGGAACTGTGGGGAGACAGTGAAGATGCTTATGACAGCACTGCTACCCGATGACGAACTCCAGATGAAGCACCGGTACAAACTGACAAATGTACAGAAGTGACTGAACAAAACGGACATGGTATTGGATCATAGAACCGGGTAGGCAAGGCTATCCGATCATATACGGACGAAGAAAAGTTATTGCCGCCTTAAACTCCAGAACCAGACTGGATACATGAGGAAGTGATAATGATATTAGAACCTCAACTGATGCCCGCGTTACGTAGTCTTTACAATGAACGCTTGAACCAATCTAAATTTTTGAGCATCTGGAAACTGGCAGACGTTACTATAATCCCAAAAGGTAAACGAAAATATCCAACAAACACAAATTCATACAGACCATTATGCCTACTGAACACATTGGGTAAGACATTTGAACGACTATTATACGACAGAATGCATGAGCATAAAAAAAAGGTGGGCATGCATCGACGGCAGTACGGGTTTAGGGTAGGACACTCGACAAAACACGCAATAAACGCCACGACAAATATCCTAGCGGTGGCAACTCAAAAATATGTGATACTCGTCATGGTGCACCCAAAGTGTCCACAACAACTATATCACGTGTCTAGAAGCTATTTGCCAGGACAGGTACACGACATTACGGTCAACGGTACTATACATATGCAGTATCACCAAAAGAATTGCCAAGGGCTGCCCACAGGGACGACGTGTTGTCTGTCATAGTCGATGCAGACGACATCTTAATCGTGGTAAATAGGAACTCGAGGAGGACTCTCAAAAACAAAACAACAAGCGCACTATTCAAACTACACAACTGGACTGTTAATAATAAATTAAAAATCGCACAGAAGATAACCACATACACAGTAATCAAAAGAACCTTTAAACGCAACCCATGCATTTTAATAGACAACAAACCAATCGCACGAGCACGAACATGCAAATACATAGGAGTCACACTGAATGAAAAACTCAATTACAATAACCACATCACAAACAACATGTAACAACGCGACACAGACAATGCAAACAATTGTCAGCTTGGCACAAAGCGACTATAAAATACCACTACACAACGTGTGTATGTAACTTGATAGTGTGCTGGCAACTATGGTATTGTGCGCTGCGAGTGATTGGGCACACCGAATTGCAGTACTGAAACCAAGGCAAGCTGTTAACAGAACGTAAAAGGGCACACTAATTCGACAAACTGGTGCCTACAGGATGACCACAACTGATGTCTTATCCGTGATTACCAGGATAATGCCGCTAGACCTGATAATAATCGAAAGAGCGGCAATGTTCCACCTTCGTAAAAATTGACTAGAAGAAATACTACGATCTCCAGCAAATCTAAAGAGGGGGATAAAGGAAACGGTCCAGTCCGAATGGCATAATAGATTTAACAATAGCACAACTGGGCGACGAACATACGAATGGATACCGGCCATAAGAGACAGATTAAAGACCAAACACGTACAACTAAGCCAAGGTTTGATTTATCTTCTGACGTACCACGGGCTATACCCCGACATACACATTTCTTAAGCACTTGACAAATGATGACTTGTGTGGCTGGGGAGAAGTTGGATCACCAGAGCACATGCTCTTTGACTGTGAAAACTTCCCAAACACACACAACGAAAGAAACACAATACTAAACATCCCGGTGCAAGTACGATTTAACGAACTTCCATTTAAACATCCTAATACACTTGTCGAAAAAATCACAAAGACTATGCACAAACAGTACATTGAAAGACAAGCAATACACCGACGACCACACTGACACAAACACATCACGTTCACAAACATTCACTTCTGATGACCGTGAAACTGAAGTTATAATACAACGCATAAACCAAGGTAGACCAAGCTCTAAATTAATACTATCCGATTTAGACTAGTTACAAATTAGTTTTCATATTTTAGTAGAATTGGATATTATACACTAACATAGAATTAACATAAAATAGGAAAACGGACTGCATTCGAAACATAACTGTCAACAATCTTGGTAGGCCAATGGATGTGCAAAATAAAACAACGACCATACATAAACAAAACACAACACGCACTTACATACACGCGCGTATAATCAAGGACGATGCAAGAAAAATTCCTAGTTTTCGGGTTTCGACGGTCGGGAAGTGCACATATAACTGCGGACAGCTCAATCTCTGATTTCTAGCTGCCAATGGTCGAAACTGAGTAAAAAGCATGCGAAAAAAACAACAAAACAAAAAGTAACAAAACATACACAGACGAACACGCACTACAGTTGCACATGCACACGCACACACACATACACTCACACGAACACTTAGGGACAATGCAACAGCGACCCCGGTTTCCGAGTGCCGAAGCCGGGGTCGTGCACTACGAACGCGGACATCTCTGTCTCCGACTTTCTGCTGCCGATGGTCGAGACTGTGTAAAAACTGCTAGTAGAAACACAACACTATGTAAAAAACACACACGCACGCACCCACACATGAACACACACATACGAGATCACACACACACACTTACCACATACACGCACATGCACATACAAAAAGAAAGCACCCACACTTTCAAACAATAAATCATATACCAACTGCCCAGAATTGTTCTAATTGGATCAGGCATGCTTAAATTATCAGACAGCATGCCAAAAACTGGTTAGAAAATAAATTAATTAATTAAAATTACGGATTACTTAACTTAGGTTAGGAGTGACGTCGAGTGGCGTTGAGAGGCGCCTTCTTTTGTCAGCTTTATCGAATTAAATCTAAATAAAAATGCAGGGGTGTTTAACTGCTATGTTTTGGATATTAAACAGTATGTGGGTTTTTGTTGCTGATAATTTTAAAAAAATAGGAAAATAAAATAGTTCTAAAGAAATTTGGTGAAATAAAATTGAAACACAATATGTCTATGGGATAGGGTAATGGAGAGTGAGATGTTTTTATTGTGACCGCCATAATGCTTTTGTAAATTCCGATATAATTTAATAAGTTAAACAAATGGATTTATTTTTAAAGTACCGCTAACAATTGGTATTAGTAAAAATTTAAAAATAGAGGTAGCAGCTAGAGGGTTGAACCGATTTAAAAAAAAATTTACAGATTATATACTAATTTGACAGACTACAGAATGGATTTATTTTAAAAGACAGAGTTAATGCTGTTTAGAAACACATTATCGATAAACACCGTATGGTTTGTAAAGGATTGATCTTTAAATCAGTAAAGAGTGAACTGATTTGAAAAATTCTAGTAGCTGAAAAAAAGTAACATTAATAGACATCTTACACGACGGATGTAAATTAAAAATACCCCTAACAATTACTATTGACAGAGCAATGCTGTTTAGAAATAAATCATATATAAACACGGTATGATTTGTAAAGGGCTGATCTCAAATAAGTTAGGGGTGACTCGACTGTAAGAGGTTTGAGTAGCTGAGAAAAAAACTAAATTAATTGACATCTTCACGACGAATTTATTTTAAAAATACCGCTAACAATTGCTTTAACAAAAACTAAAATCCCGGAGTAACTCCTCGGGAGTTGCTCAGGTTTAAAAATTTTTTTACATATTTGAGTAACTGTGAAAATTTTAGACTAATTTGATAAGCTACACGATGGATTCTCAAAAAACAGAGAAATGCTGTTTAGAACTAGATTATTGATAAATAAGGTATAGTTTGTAAAGGATTGATCTCTAGTCAGTAAAAAGTGACTCGATTCTAAGAGATTTGAGTAGCTGAGAAAAAAACAATATTAATTGGCATCTTACACGACGGCTTTATATTAAAAATACCGCTAATAATTAGTTTGAGAAAAAATTTATAAATAGGGGTTGACCCCTTGGGGGTTGAACCAATTTAAATTATTTCACAAATTTGAGTAGCTGAGGAAATTGTAGACTAATTTAATATGTTACACCACTAGAACGTAGGAAAGCAAACATTATTATTAATAAATGTATTAAATTATGTTTTTTCTTATTATTAGGTTTAAGGTGATAGTCCTATTGACAGAAAACGATACCATTAATTAAATCGATGGAGGGGGGAGGTGGAGGTAATTAAAAGAAAGTTAAACCTCAAGTTGTTCAGTCTAAAGCGTTTGTTGACCGCCATAGATTTTTTCAGTGTACTTTTTTAAGAATTACGTGAATTAGTGGTACTCGTTAATAAAAGAAAGTATACAGGACCAGTCTATATAAAACTTGAGGTTAGATGCTCTTACATTAATATTTAAATTCAAATGAAGTCTGTAGACCGTTTCTAAATCATTCTGAAATTATTTCATATTTAGATACATTCTTAAGTTAATCTTTAAATTAAAAATGAGTTCTATGTTATTACTGCAATCCCGAGATATGTAAGTATTAATTTTGAATGACTCGATAGTGTAGTGGTTAAGGTGTCTGCTTTGCATGCAGGCAGCACAGGTTCGAATCTTGCTTGAGTCGATTTTTCCTCTAAAATTTGCGGTAAAACGTATAAACAAGATGGAACCAAAGTGAATATATACAGAGTAAGTCAACAATAGTGATGTATAATAAAAATGCGGGTTGACGTAAGAAAAATGGCGAATGGCAGATGTGACGCAAAAAATGGCATATGACAGATTGACGTAAGAAAAACTGGCGGATGACAGATGTGACGTAAGAAAAAATTGATATTACCGTTAATAAGTGTTCCATTAAAAAGCAATTAGCGTTAATAGGTTTTCCATTAACGAATACACAAACGATTTACTCAAATGTCTTAAAATTAACATTTATATGATAAAAAGTCCTATGTCTAAAGACAAACGTCACTTGAATTATATTAAGTTATGGTAATAAAAACGGTAAACGAAATACTACATTTGATTTCCCAATGCTCCGCCCGAAGGTACTACATTGGCCAAGAAGCGGCTTTTTATACCTGGAAATTTTGAATTTTGCCGAACCCTCGCTGTTCCAAGCAAGGTAGGGCTTTTTAACGTGCGTGACAACACACACACACACACGGTATTTACATTTAACCTCACATTCGAATGAGGGCGTATTTTTGTGCAGATATTCTGGCGCATTTTTGGCCAATTGTATGTTTGAGCGACACGGTCATATCGGTGTGTATAAAACCTATCACCGTGTCTCTCAAACATACTATTGACCAAAAATGCGCCAGGATATCTCGAAATATATACAACGTTGCTCTATCTGTTCTCGTAGTACACCTAGTCAACAAGCCCCCATCGGTTTAATGGGAAAGCATTGTCAAATTTCTAGACCATGGGAAGTTATCGTCATGCATATTATTGGACCATTGCCGCGTTCTAAGCGTGGTTATAAATACATCCTTGTTATAGTGGATTGTTTTAGTAAATTCCCTGTGACTTTCCCGCTTCGTTCCGTTACCGCGACTCTTGTTGCCCGTTTGGTTGAGGAACAAGCGTTCTTACTATTTGGTACCCCTGTTCGCACAGTTTGTGACAACGGTGGGCAATTTCGCAGTCGCATATTTGTGAACATGGTCAAAATTTATGGAAGTAGGTTATGTTATACGGCCAACTATCACCCCAAGGCCAACCCTAGTGAACGGGTAAATAAAGTCTTCAAGACGATGCTTATCGCATACGTTCACGATAACCAAAGGCAATGGGATCTACTCCTACCGCAGGTAGCTTGCGCAATCCCTACTTCCCAACATGAGTCGACAGGCATGACGCCGTACTTTATTAATTTTGGCCGAGAGATGCACCTGAACATGAACAATCCTACTGCCCCTCCTCCTACTGACCCCTGAACCCGATCTGGAATTTAAAAGAGACGAAGACCTATACGTCCGCGCACGTGCCCTAAAAAAAGTGTTCATCAAAGTAAAGAAACGTTTAGGTAAAGCTTATGAAAGATCTAAACGCTACTATGAGTTACGCAAACGCCCTATGGAGTTTCAGGTTAATTAGGAAGTCTGGCGCCGCAACTACGTTCTGTCCGACGCGACCCGCCAATTATCGGCCAAACTGGCTGCCAAATTTGTCAGCCCTTTTGTCATTCATAAGAAGTTGTCTAGATGGGTTTATTAATTTAAAGACCCGGACTGACATTGTTGTATTTTGTCTTCCCTCTAGTTAATCCCCCAGGCACGTTTCCCCTTTTGTGTTATGTTTTCCGCTTTGTTACTTTCCTTGCTGTCCCAGCGTAAGAGTTGTTGCTGTGGACTAGATGCTGTTACCCTGTGGGATTTTCTTTTTCTTTTAGACTTCAGTTATATTGGTTTTGAGCCTCACTACCGGAAAATTTTCCGGGGAAAAATTTTCTTTTAGTAAGGGGGGGATTTGTAACGTTCAAATTAACGTCTTCTATATTTTATATATTCAATTGTATTAGCCTTATGTTTTATAACGCTTAGTATAGTATTGGAAATCTCCTGTTATTTAATTACGCGCGACCTTGTCCGTGCGACTAGTTTTGTTATCTCGATCCCTCTTAGGACCAGCAGAGGAACGTTGACTTACTTCGATAATGACATTTTACGATTCGATTACGCTAAATGTAGTTGTGTATTCTGTTTTGAGTTGTTTAGTTTAAGAATCGCCTAAATTGGTGGATTTGCATGCATTTAGCGTTAAAGTTATTTAAGTCATTGTTAAAAAGGTGTTTATTGTTTACACTTGATTTAGTCAATCTTATCATCTAATTATTAAGCCGAAGAACGTAAGTAGCCAATTCTGCGATTATATTAATTTATCTTTTATATTTTTGCAGCGGCTTTTTTTTCACCTTTTCCTCTGATTAGCGCTTAGCTCTTCCGTATTGGTTTGTCGTCTCTCTTTTGTGATTGCTGGGTTTTGTCGTGGAGTCTGATGGTTATAGTATGATCTTACCCTTTGTCCGTGCGAAACCTGTTGCAATTGATCTTGATGGACCTACCCCTGTCGTGGCCGTTGGCGCTACTCGCCGTAGACGTCAAGGTCCAGATGTGCTTGGACCCGCCTCAACTTGGTTAAGGTACTATTAGACAGCCATACAGGGTGAGTTAGATCTTTCATTCATTCACCATTAGTGTTTAAATTTATATTTACAAAAGATTTACTTATAAATTAAGCTATACAAATAAGTTAATTCGAGATGTAACAATTTTTAAAAGCCCCATTGCCGTCACTTAGTATTTCTGCAAATATTACTCATGTTAATTTAAGTGCTTATACCTAATTCCCTCTATGTAGTATAGTTTTAAAGTTTACCTGTATTTAATAATCATAACGCCTATTCATACCCTTTGCTAGCTTTTGTAAATGTACAGTGTAGTTTACCTCTCCCACCGACATTTTTTTTTCTTTTTGGCTATATTCTCCTCAATACAGTCCGTATGTTAATGAACGGGTACGGAACCCCTTCCGCTATGATTCCATGCAACCCTCTTCTATTATTATGGTATTTTATTTATTGAAACCAGGTCTGTGTTGGTATACCACAATGACTATTACATACTCCCCCCTCTAATATTTAGCTGCAGCGCTACATGCTACGTGTAGTGTCCGATAGCGGGACACATCTAAATTTCTAAATCAACCCAAATTTTAGCGGATCAGGACCCGCCCTATGCAATAGTTTTACATAGTTAAGACGTTTACTTATTCATGTTGTTTATGTTAGTAACCGTTTGTGCCATCTATTATTTTGCCTATTGCATGTAAGTTTATTTTCACCATTAATTATTTCATTTACTGCAAATAGTTTATGCTTTAACATTAGATTACTTTACAGGTTATACCCTCTCCTGCGACTGAGTCTAGCCACCGCACTGCCTTGCTATCGGTGCATCGGGACCATAGTCCTAATCGTGATCTCATTTTGTCGCAACACCCACGACCGTCGCAAACGGAGCGTGTCAGAATTCGAACGCGGGACTCTGGACTTAGTAGCACGCATATCGACTAAGCCACGGAACCGCCGATAATCGAAACACCACGTTTACTAACTTTAGGAAGCAATTTCTTCAAAACTATTGAGTCAATTTTAAAAACGTGAAGCCCCTTCTAAAAAGGGAACTTAAGCAGCTTTAAAACAATATACTATTTGATGTCACTTGCAATTTAAAATGTCGGGAGTCAATATTGTCACCTTTAAGTGTTGACGTGGTGGACTTTAAAACGCGCATAAAATATTTCCTCCATAGAAATAAAATTTACATGTTAGAGTGATTGTTATTTATAAAAATAATGATAAATGGCAAAGATGTGCGTGATTTGTTTTCAGTGGGCCATAAAATTTCCATTATATCTTATTCTTTGAATTCGCATACGTTATAAAATTGTGTTCAAGACACCTAACTTGTTTTCAAACATATTTACATTTGTGAGGATAAATACAATTTCTGTTTATTTCTGTTCGAGCGTTTTCAGCTTGCTGCAATATGACCTTGGAACCGCTTTATTTAGTAAGCCATTTATGTTCTTAACATTTGAATAATGTACTTCTAAATTCTAGGCGTGTTAAAATTGGTGAATGTTATCCAGAAAGTTTTTCAGAAAATAATTGAGTTCAATCTAAAAGACTTTGCATGTATGTTGTCATTAGAAATACTTTACCTTTGTGATAGTTATATAAAGCATTTACGATAGAAACTGCAGCTTTTTAAAATAGCATTTAGTAACCTTTTAAGTTCAGAATTAAATTATTTTGTGATTTGTTAATGCATGTTGTCATTACAAATTAGAAAAACTTTATTTTGGCGGTAATTATATAAAACACTCGAAATGGAAAATGCAGCTTTTTAAAATAGGATTTAGTTAACTGTTTAGAATTAAATTATTTTGTAGTTTGTTATCGTATGTTGTCCGTTCAAATAGAAAAACTTTACTTTTGCGATAGTTGTATAAAACGTTCACAACGGAAACTGCAGCTTTTTAAAATAGCATTTAACAAACTTTTAAGTTCACAGTTAAATTATTTTGCGATTTATTGGGTTTCTATTATTTGCGTTAATGGCCTGCAAGTTCGTATTGCTCTGCACTGGACGATTTGAAGAGCAGCTTTTTATCATCTTATTCTTCAGCACCGTTGATCAGGAACAATTAGGTTATACCTGAAAAGAAATTTCTCATTTCAGCCGAGAGAATGACATTTAATATTTGAAGTATTTACTTATTCATTGTCTTTTTAATTTACACGAATTGCAGCTAGTAAATGGCTATTACGACTAAACAAGTGTAGTTTATTTAAATTCGGAAGTACCAGAGTTATTTACACATATAAAGCAGTACTTAAGAAGCGTCTATATTTAAATAAAGCAAACTGCTTAAATTCGGTAAATTGACAAATTGAAACAGTTTTCGCATTTATATATTTTCAAATATAATGATTGCGTGTACTGTAAGAGTCCAAATAATTGGATAAGTTTTTGAAACAATTAGTCATAGACCATGAAAGGTCAAGTCCAAAGTAATAACTCCTAAAAGCTATTTCGGTAGCCCAAGCTACTTAATAGCTTTCAATACCTCTGAAGGGCAACTGAAATTGCGACATGTCGTATTGATTTTAAGCACAATTCTATTATATCTATAACAGCGATTTCCAAGTATAAGTACATGATATTTATTAGAAGTTGGTTGTGACTGCACGATGATGAAAGGTGAATTAATACGAAACAGAATTGTAAATACCTCAAAAATTTTTATTGTTCATTAAAAACAAAATAAATATGTAGACTTTTTTGGAATAATGACCACGTATTTTTATATGAGTTTCATCTCATAAAATATTAGGGAGATTTGTTTTTATATATTATATAAAATTATAACAATGCTGCCCCACTAGCGTTCAAGAAACATAATGCACATGCTACAAAAATGTTGCAATTTTACAAGCAGAAATATGAAAACTGTATTAAGTATTAACTGATGCTATAACAGTATATTATTCAATGAGCGTGTAATGATGGATACAAGTCAGGAGTTTGTTTTGCGACACAAACCGAAGAAAAACATCGAGTGAATAATAGCCATTACATACGTAGAATACTGTACTTTTTCTACGACAATGTAGATATCTTGTTTTATATATATATATATATATATATATATATATATATATATATAATTCTATGATAATAGGGTAGTTTAAGGGTAGATTAAGTCATAAGATAGATTTAAATAACTTTAACTTTAAGAAAATCAAATAATTCCAGCAATAATAGAAATAAATCGACTATTCTACAAAAAGTCAATTGCGAGGACACTGTATATAAAAGATATGTGATTAAATGCATGAGAAAGAAGGTTCTTTAGTAATAATCCGATACCATTTAATCAGAATAGTAATGTGTGCGACGCATAAATATGTTTAAGTATAATTTACGAGTACAGATAAGATTTTAGAAGCAACTAATTGCATCAAAATAAATTACCGGAAAACATAGATAAATCGGCACTCTAAATATTTAATAATTGCGTCGAAAATATCAACGTAATTATTATGCAAACGCATCTTAATACGCCATTATTAGAAAATCGATACGTGACTAGAAAGAACACATTAGTTCAGAAAACCAACATTCTGCAACAAACAAACATTGAATACGTGACTTGATAAAAGCCATGATTGGAAATCCTAACAAAATACTATAATTTAGCAGAACGCTTACGTGACCGAGAAGACATTTTGTTGAAGAATTAAACCAGGGAAATTGAAGAAATCTCAAGGTTCCACAGAGATAGGCGGAGATTAACAATAAACACGCGACGCGAGTTAAGGATTGTGGCTGGGAGCGGTCCTTTTTAAAAAAACATTTCCAACTTCCTAACACATTTATTTATTTGTTATACAGAAATTAATTAAAATTTTGACAATCTTGAAATATAATTCTAAGTCAGAAATTAATTAATTAATTGTACAAAATGAGTAATCTAACGAACTGCAAAGTAAAAGCTGAACGATGGATTAACTGTCGTCGACTGGTGCTCCCGGGCCTTTTATAATATTCCTACCCCCTCACATGGCTGTGGGAACTTGCAGACCTAGTGTCTGCTTACACTTGAACCTATTCATTATACAATGTTGCTATCTTAAATCTATTCATAATTACTTTGCTGCGAGCTTCCTTTCCAGGTAATCTCGGTACGTGACTGTCTGTGACCGCCTGTGACCTGACATCTGCAGTGTCACTTATCCTTGTGCTACAAAGTAGCGCTTCCGTTCCATAAACGTTAATAAACTGAAATGAATTGTCTTTCATTTACATTGTTGCACATCACTTAGCGCATTTTCTAATATTTCTAATAATTTCATAATTATTAGTTTCTTTATATATATATATATATATATATATATATATATATATATATATATATAAAATAAGATGTATCTGTAAACAAACTCTATGAAAATAATAGAGTCTATTGACGAATACAAATCGGGCTGGTAGTTATATAGCCATGGCTATATAACTACCAGCCCGATTTGTATTCGTCAATAGACTCTATTATTTTCATAAAGTTTGTTTACAGATACATCTTATTTTATATATTGTTCTACACAATTTCTTATTGCGGACTGCAAATAACCTGTCTTTTATATATATATATATATATATATATATATATATAACAATTGGGGGATTACATAACTCCTCCCGACGTACATTAAAAATTAAGGGTTTTTACCTTTCTTGATTTTTAATTTAAAATTCATTTAATCTCATTTCTTAAAATTCATACTTTCTAAGGGTACATTTGTTTCTTTGGTTGCCTTAAACCTAAAATTGTTTCCTTTATTTTTATACCTAATATACATTTTGTAAATTACATAAATGATCAATAAAATCGTCAAAATAATTAATATGATTGTCCATACACTAATATTATCATAGTGCACTTTGGGCGTTTTGAGTTCGTTCAGGTGTTCTTTGTAATGTTCCATGAGATTCATGGCGTGGTTGAGGTTGTCTAGTTCCAGGTGTTCCAGTTGCATTGGTTTTTAGTGTTTCTTCGTCTTCCTCTTGAGTAGTCTTGATTTGTAATTCGGGTAGATTTGCTAATTTCTTGCTCTGTACGGGATCTTGGTAAACTCTAATTATTTTATTTTTCAATTTTAAATAACAATTTTCCTTAAGGATGATTAATTTACTTCCGGTTAATGCTAAGTTACTTTCATCTTGATTGCAGTATATTCTTGCGATTACTTCGGTGGGGAATATGGCTATCCATTTATTTTCTGTTACTTTCTGAATTTTCATGTTGGTGATTTGTACAGGTTTGGCTTCACAATTTTTGTAATGATTTGAAAATTTGAGTAGTTGTACTTTGCAAGGGCTGTCTTCTTCAATTGTTGTCGTTGTCAATGATTGGCATAAGTATTGATTTGGTGTGACTTCATCACATTTTTCGTTCGTGTAGCCATATCTTAGTTCATTTAAGGATAGGAATTTGGTTTTAGGTATAATAACTTGGTATGTGCTAGTCATTTTCATTGGAAAAGCAAATAAGTGATAATAATTGTAATTGTTAATCTCTACTATTGGTATTTTTATTAAAAATGTTATATCGTTATTTTTTACACAGCCTTTAACTATAGCTATTTTTTCAAATATTAAAATGTTTGATTCTATTACATCAATAGGTAATTTACTGTTGGTTATAAAAGATTTTATTCTCAATAATTCTTTTAATAAATCAATTGGTTCTATGATACTTACATGTAGGGTATTTAATTTTGCAAAGGTTACTGCGTTTTCTAACGTTGCTAAAATTTGTTGAATTAAGGTAAGGGTTGATATTATTTGGTTGTGTATCGTGTTAAATCTAATTAAATCTCCCATGCCTAACATGGTAGTTTGTATGTTATTCTCTAGGGTTTGTATTCGATTGGCTATACTATCTTGATTTCTAACTAATTTTCTTAAGGTTTCATTAAATTTTATGATCGTTGACTGAGTTAATGATATTTGGTTGCTAATTATGGTTTTGATGTCGTTTTGGTTTTCTATTAATTGTTGTATTGCATTGTCATAGCGTTCTGCGTCTTGATTATCTAAATTGCCGGTAATTGCTTTTATTATATTTCCTAATCCGTTGACTAGTCCTCTTTTTCGTCTTGTCGTTTGTTCTGTGGGTATTAGTCGATTAAATTTGTCTTCTATATTTCTCAAAATACTTTCTATTATACTGTCGTAGTTCATCATTTCTATTGCGTATTCTTTTCCTAATTTTGTTGTGTCCATTGATTGTTTTAGTCGGTAATAATTATTTTTAATTATTTGAAATTCTTGTTTCAGTTCGGTTAAATCGAATTTTTGTGCAAAGGTCCAATAGTCTATGGTGTTTTGCATACTGCCTAATTTTATTGGTAGTATACCGGGGTTATTCTTTATGTCTTCAATTATGATTTCGGTGTCCGTTCTACCTTCGGTTTTATGGAGGGAAAGTCGACTATCGACGCATTAGAGTTCGTTGTCGGGGAAATTAAGCAGGCGAGAGATGCAAAGGAGTATTGTGTCGTTGTTGCTTTGGACATTTCAGGAGCACTTGATGCTGCCTGGTGGCCATTGATTGTTTGCGAGTTAGAAAATAGGGGTTGTCCACGAAACTTGATGTCTGTGGTCAAGGGTTATTTCTCGGGGCGATTGGCACAGGTTGAAATTCCGGGGGAAGTTTTGTCGCGCGAGGTGGAAAGGGGATGCCCGCAGGGGTCATGCTCTGGTCCCACATTTTGGAAGTTATTGTATGAGAGCATCTTTAGGGTCAAGTTGCCCACAGGATGCTCAATCGTTGGGTTTGCGGATGTTACGCTTTTAATTGTCAGATCGCGATTGTTAATGGATATGCGCACAAAACCGAACGAGGCGCTTAATAAACTACACGAATGGTCGCAGGCCGTAAAATTAAAATTTAACCCCTCGAAGTCAGAGGCGCTTTATTTCGGAAAGAAACTGGGAGAGCGACCCCTAGGCTAGAGCTGGGAGGGGAGAAAATACTGTTTAAGGAAGCAATTACATATCTCGGGGTAAAGATTGACAATCAGTTAAATTGGAAAGCTCACGTGCAGTACATTAAAAGCAAAGGCAGCGAAATATCAAACAAAATGATGGCGGCGGCGAAAATCAACTGGGGTTTCAGGGGCGAATCGCTGAGGACGATTTATGCCGGAGCAATTGAGCCGGCTATGCTGTACGCAGCTTCTATATGGGCGGAAGGTTGTAAAGTCCGGGAGATGCGTCAATTGACTAGCGTACAACGCATAACCGCTGTGAAAGCGGCCAGGGCGTACAGGTGATCAGTAGGACTGTTCCTATCGAATATGTCGTTAGGGAGATTAGAGATAGGAGATTGATAAATATAGGGAAAGAGCGCAAAATTATCGAAAATATTCATCTTGGTAATAGGAAGGTAGAACGAAAAATCGTTGTATCGGAGTTGTGACACCCGGCCGATATTAGAGGAATCGAGTTTGTAGAAGGCGATGGGGACACGACGGGTATCAGAATTTATACGGACGGCTCACGCATGGATAACGGGCAAGCAGGCGCGGCGTTTGTCGTGTTTAAGCAGGTAAGGGAGGTGTTTCGGTTTCAAACCAAACTCGCAAACTGGAGCACTATTTTCCAGTGCGAATTGGTAGCCATACGAGAGGCAATCAATTACGTAATAAACCACGTGGGCAGAGATGAATATTATATAATCAACGACAGTAAATCAGCGCTGACAGCTTTAACAAACATGAACACCTCGACAGACCTCCAGGCGGACGTCTGGAGGATAGCGCATACGGGGCTCGAGTTTCGACGTTTAAAGTTCTGTTGGGTTAGGTCGCTAAATGGTAACGTAGGGAATGATAGGGCTGACGAATTAGCTAAAGTGGCCGCGACGGGCGACTTTCGGATATCACATTCATCGATACCGAGGTCTTTAATCAAAAGAAAGCTACGCGAAAAATCAATTCGACAATGGGAAGAGTGGTGGAACAACCCTGCCACGGGCAGGTTGACCCACAAATTCATACTGAGCATAGAAGCTAGAGGTAGGATCGAGGTTAAGCTCGACCACAAAATGGTGCAGTTGATAACAGGGCACGGCGCCCTGATGTCGTATTTACAAAGGTTCGGTCTAACCAACAGCGACCGCTGCGAATGCGGTGAGGGCGCGGAAAGCGCAGAGCACGTGCTCTTCGACTGCCCGCTTGAGGCGGGAAATTGAGGGTTGGCTGATAGCAAACTAGCAATCCTAGGTCTGGCATGGCCAAAGAGCCTAGAGGAAGTCGGGGAAGTGGTTAACCAGAAGTCGTTCTGGACAGCCTTAAAAGAATTCGCGGCAAGGGTCGCGAGATTAGACAATGACAACCGCGTGTAAAATTCGGTAGGGTTGGTGGGAAGATTGGAAAATTTTAGATTGACTTGGCGTGAGTAAGGATACGAGCATAGATATAACCAAAACCTGATTAAAAAAAAAAATAACATGATAATTATACCCAAATGTCCAATATGCACGAGAAACCCCCACACCATTAATACAGTCACTGCCAATCTTCATAATTATGTGCGGAAAATCGGGAAATCGGAAATAAATAATAACAAATTAACAATAACAAATAAATCAGAAACCCTCATTAAATTAAATCAATAAAATAAACAAAGATAATAAAATAGAGTGAAACCGCGCATCCCCCAGGACTTGAAAGTGAAGTGATAGTGATTGTGATTTGCCCCCAACAACATTTAGTGCATACCCAGCAGGACTTTAGCAGTGCACCCCATCTTCCCCATAGAAGTTACAGTTAGATGTAGGCAGACGACCAGATCTTCGGATGCTGGAGAATTTTATTATCGAGATAAGACTTAAATTGTGGCGGCTGTACTCGCACAAGCATTGATTTACATTAATTAGTAGTTTTTGAAATAATTTAACAAGCACGTTTTGTGCGTAATGGCGCTAGCCGACATAATACTTGCGCGAGTGCACCTGATAAATAGGTGATGCTTTTGCTATTTTGTGCACTGCTATATGCTTAACTCTTATTAGACATTTATTTATATATTTATATAATTATATTTATTTATATTTTATATCTACACTTTATATTTATTAGCATGTGTTGTAGTATTTTGTGGCATATTTGTTTTGTTTGACGTTCTGTCGCCATTTTGGTTGCAGTATATATTTGGGAAGGAAGAGTAAAATTGCGAAGATTGTAATCATAATATAAATCAGTTAGGGAATGATAGGGAAAGCTAGGGATGGATTTAAATTAGTTAGCTAGATTTGGATAGTTTTAAGACGACCCTTTAGGTCGCACTGGTAAGCAGAGCCGGCGTCTGCTATCCGGTATTACGGATCCCTCACCCTCTCATTTTTGCTTGTGTCTTGTTGATCGGGTACACTCCAAAGACAGCGCTAGGAATACCATTATTTACAACCCTGTTTTTAGTTTTTGTTTTTAGTTTTTGTTTCAGTTTGTCAGATTTTTAGGTTTGTTAGATTGTTAGAGTTTGTTAGATTTTTAGGTTTGTTAGATTTTTATTTAGTTTTTTATTTAGGGTGGATTAACTATGAAGTTAGAATGAATTAGAAGCACGATTATTTTTGCGTTTAAACCCAATATAGTACCTCCGGGTGGAGTATTGGGGACGTAGCCGCATGTATAGCGGCCGTTATTTAAATTATAATGTCCGTTCTACCTGGGTGGAGGTTGACGGTAAGGGTGATGATTGTCCATCTGAAGGTACAGGGAGCCTTAAATTTTTTAGGTGAATATATTTTGTTATCTTGCCGTTGTCTACTACGGCTACGTATTTGTCGGATTTTCGTTTGATTTTAAAGGGGCCTAAATTTCTCGGTGCCTTTTTGTGTCTTTTGCTTTGGAAATTTTTCTCGTATACGGTTTGTCCTATGGAAAATTTATTTGTCTGTGTTTTTATTACGGGTCGCGGTAATGCGTTCTTTGTCGTTATCTAACTTATCTTTTACTTTGTCATAGGTTATTTTTGTTTCTTTTTGTGATCCTTGGCGTATTGCTGATAGATTTCTATGTTATAATGTATATCATAAGGGTTGCGTGAATCTGAATGTCCTAAGGTTAATTCTAAAGGTGTAAAATTTGTCGATGAATGAATTGTGTTATTATAGGCGATTAATGCGTATGACATTAAGTTAGTTATGTGTTCCTTTTTGTAATTTATTCTTAATAATCTGATCTGTTCTATTAGGGTTGAATGTAGTCTTTCGATTAGTCCGTTGGATTCAGGGCGATTCTCAGTTATAAAATGAATTTTTATTTTGTGTAATTCCAGTTTTGCATTGTCTTGTTTTTGAATTCGCTTCCGTAATCTAACGGTATGGTTTCGGTCGTTCCATAAAATGTAAAATAGTGTAGAAATCCTTGAGTTACGTCTATACTATTTTTAGAAGTGATTGGTATTTCCTTGGCCTATTTTTGTAAAAGCGTCCACGATTGTTAAGTAACTTTGTGCTTCTACTACTAGAGTATCGGCATGTAATTTATGAAAAGGTTTGTGTGGTGTTTTCGTTAACATTAAGGGTATCTTAGGGGATTTCCTGTCATATTTTGCTTTGTCACATAGTTCACATTGGTTGATATAGTCTGTAGTTAATTCTTTCATGTTCTTGAAGTAATAACGTCTCATGATTTGCTTTAAGGTCTCATTTATTCTACGATGGTTTGTCTTTTCTTCGTGTTGGTTTCTGACCACGTCATTTATTTCGTCAGGTTCGTCTAATGTTATTAATTTTCTTGTGCATCTTATAAGTTCAGGGCCAGAATTGTTGAATAATTTAACATATATTTCTGAATATCGTATATATAAGTTTTCCGTGTTAAAGTAAAAGTAAAATCGTTTTTCCTCGGGGGTGTATTCCTTTAGAATTTTAATTATTTGTGATTCATTGTCGTCTTTGGTTACATGTTTTTACAATATCATTTACATGTTTGAATTATTAAGTGATTTAGTAAACAGCCATAAACATTGACAATTTTAAATGAAAGTTTTGTTATACATTTCTCAAATAAAATAACTGGTATGTTATTAACAAACTGGATTTTTTTTTAAACAGAACGGTTACTACTACTATTTTTTCTCTACAATACATTAATATAGTTCAACTCTGGCAGATTGAAAGGTATCCTATTTTTAGATACATCCAAAACGAAAACGGCGTACTTGTGCAGGTATAAACATAACACTGAAGTTTTTATAACTAAAAAATATTATATGTTAATCGAGATAAAATAAATTACATTCTTTATTTGAGCCAGTGGTTGAAGCTTTACAAGTCATTTCTGAGTGTATAGTTATACCCCCAAGGTTTAGTATCAGTGGTTGAGGTACTAAGAATTCTTTTATCATCACTTGGTTTAAGAACAATTTTGTTTTGTTTAATAGTAAAGACATCATGTTTGACTGACCTAATTAAACATTGCTGTTTCTGTACAGTCTGTTTATAAAACAAAGCATTCTTATAATCATCAAAAGAAATTTGCTTAATACTTGCTAAGGAAGATCCCTTTGACTTTTTTATTATTCTATCCTGAACTCTGTAAGTGTACATTTTAGATCTAAGCCCTACAAACTCTAGCATGATATCACCATTGTTTTCATCTTTTATAATACCAGGAACCTTTTTATTTGATAATGGGATATGATATTTGTTATGAGGGTCGTAATCGGAAGTATCAAATTTATGAATATCTTGTTTGATATAAGAGTAAATATTTTCAACGCTAAACTCGTATATCAAACTATCCGTATCTGTGTACAGCAGCTTTGCTTTGTTATCAAATTGCGATTTTATATAACTATAGTGAAATTCATATAAATAGGTTTTTGAAATATCTAGAATAGAGAAACCTACATAAATGGGTTTGTTTAAATAAACCTCTAATTTATTCATTTCTATTAAGACCAGATCTTTGTCTAACACAGTGCAACTGTGAAAATTAGGCTTCGCTATGTAACTACGAGCTCCAAACTGTACTTCCCATTCGGTCACTAATTTCACATCTTTCCTTTTCCGTACGTTTTCCATCATTTTTACATAAACCGAATTTATCATATTTTTATAAAAGCATATATCGAAACTGTTTTTTGACTGTTGTCTTAATTTCGTATTTAAATCAATGTATTCTTTTAACCAAGGGGCTTGTTTAAACCGAAGAACCTTATGAATCTTTTTCAGTTCTAAACCGTAGCTTAAATACATTTTTAAATTCTTGTAGTGAATAATATAGTTGAGTTTTGGATATAGTTGTAAGTAATTTCTTTATGTTTGATTTATTAGAAGGTACTGGTGGTATCATATGTTCAGGCGCCAAAGGTAAGTCACTGTGAATTTCATGTAAAGATACTGTGTAGTGTAAATCGCATTCAAAAATATATCCTACATCAGAATCATCGGGAGTATTAAGTATGTCTAAACGTACTATATCTGGACTGGTACCATCTAAAAATTCAAATTCTCCATATGGAAGATATTCAGACATTGCAGCCCCATATAAATTATTAACATCAAAATACATTAAATATTTAGAATCGAAATTCGGATCATAATCTGCATTCATATATTTGTTATTTGCTTTGGCATATCTATTCGAACATTGCGAAACACCACCACGAATTCCCCGTTCTAAAAACATTATTTTTTCAATATCAGTAAGCAACTCGAGTTTAACGTTCGTCGTTTTTAACAATGCATCTAGAGCTAAACCAGGAGCCGTAAAGTAGTGAAGTGGATCTAACTTATACGTGAAGATGCAAGTTTTTCTAAAGTTTTCAAATATATCAGTCAAGAGTAGTACATTTGTTTTTAAATATAGGTCTGAATAGTCCCCTAGTGTTTTTATATTAAATGTTTGCCAAACGTGTTTAGCATGATTGTAGTCTTCATCTGAGACGTCTTCATTGCGCAAACGATTAAAGAATGCTGTTTTACAGGGTAATTTGGTTTCATTGAGCCTATCCCAAGAGTTAATGTAATCATAGGGAAATATGCCTTTACGCGTAAGTAACCAAAACTCATTATCAGTGTTACAATATTCCCTGGTGATGGATTTTTTATTATCATCTAAGTAGGAAGCTAATTTTTCGATGCTAGATGCCATAAACTTGAATGAATCGATAAATCTAAAACTGACTTTCATACCTTTTACATATTTTGTAAAAGATATGTATTTTTCCTTATTTATTGGTAGAATGCTTAACGAACCTGAAAACTCTAACGAGATTTTTTTAATAATGAAATGCGAATCATAGCCTGATAAGTTATGAAAAACTACTGGTATCATATAAGAATTATGATAATTGATGTTGCAATCTTGATGAGCCGCTCCTCGAAATTCACCTGTAAAGTGGCTGTGACCGCAAACTCTAATATCATCTATACTAAAAGGTTTATTGCAAATGTGACAGTGAAGGGTAAATTTAAATGCTGACTTTTGTTTTTCTATTAAAGGATTCATAGGCTTTGGGTTAGAGAAAATTTTATTCGTCGTTTCTAAAATCAGTTTCAATTGAGCAACAAACCATTCTATACAATCCTTTCCGCGATACAATTGAAATTTGGAATATTTATTTGCTAACGGACTGTGTTTAATATTACCTCCGGCTCATTGCATGGTTCTAATATACATTCGAGATCTGCATAAACTACAAATGATACTTTTTCTTGGTAGTGGAAATGTTTAAATGTTAGATACTTTTTGGATTCTTCGGGTAATCTTATTGAGCAAGTATTCTGTTTTTCGCAATAATTCGAATGATGCTTAAGTAATGCTGCTGTACTAAAATTATTTAAACATCTATAACAAAAAAATTTTCTACGGTGATGTGAAGACAACTGTTTTGCAAATAATTTTGATATATTCTTAATCCAAGTAAAATGAAAGTGATTCTCATTAGCATTTGTCGGACGAGAATATTGTAAGGAATCATTATTTAAAACTAACAGATTAATAGGTTCAATTTTTTTAAAATTTTCACTTAAACAAAATGGCAGTATTTTAGTATTTTCTATACAATATAGGTTAATTGCGAGATTGTTAAGCTTCTCAATTTCTTTTGTCTTTTAATGCGATTGGAAACTGAATTGAATTGCAGCGTAATGCTGTATCAAAATGTGGATAGCTAGATATTCTCTGACTATTTTGTTTAGCAGGATATAAAGCGGAAACCAAGGCCCAAAGAATGCAATGTTGGTCGTTTTTTATTACATTTACCACAGCTCGTTTTTTTGCTATAAAGTCCGGAACCGGAACAAACGCTGAACACCCTCCTTTAAGCGGATCATGATTGTTTATATTTACCTTCAAGTGTAAAACTTCTTGGATTGCCCAACCTGAATCCTTTTCACTAAATTCCTCCAATCGCTTCGAAATCTTGTCCAATACGTTCTCCTTATACCACTGCTTGAGATTGGTGTTTATATCGATGTGACGATTTGCAGTAGGAAACGTTTTCAAATCTATTTCACCAGTTGTAGGCTTAACAAAGTTAGCGGACAATATTACATTAACTTTCAACATTGACTTTTCTAAGCAAGCAACAATCTTGCGTTTAAAACTAGCGAACGCCTTGTCTAAGAACACTAGAGAATCTCTATAACTTAAATTGATAATAGGTCCCGTAATTATTTAACTTCCAAAACATGATTGTACATCATGCCAAATCAATTTTTTTCGAATATGACCTCTAGAAAGCGATGCATCAATACCTTTACCTTGATATTCCAAAGAGCGTTTCAAGTGCCTCAATCGTACAAGGTAACTTTTAAGATGTGCCAAATTAGATTCCAGCCTACTAGGATTTTCCTGACGATTGTCTTCGTATACCTTATTTTTAATTGCAAGTTTTAATAAACCTATATTTGCTTTTAAAAATTATCATGTGTTTCGTTATTACATCGGCTGATCTGATTAGATTTACGCATTTCACAGTTAACTTTAAAGTAGCGCTACTAATCTCGGCTACCGTGTCAGAATTCATGATTCTATACAAATCACTACACTACTTAATACATGTAGAGCTTTATTTACTATTTATTCAAAAATATCATCTGACGTAAGCAAAAACAACTGTAAAAGAATTAGCATACAATCAAAATAATTGCATAGCGAATTGCTTTGAATGCAAATGTTAAAAAAAAAATCACCTTTATTTACGTTTTATTCAAGATGATTTTCAAGCTTGAATGGTTTAATTCTTAAAGAATATTCAGCAGAAAAATTAATACTGAATTTTAATTTCCAACAACAACAAATCTAGTTTAATAAGCGAAGTATCTGATTTTTAAGTTTTTTATTAACACTTGCATTGATACAACAACCTCGCATTATTTTCATTCAGCTGTGTTTACGGAAAAAATTTGCTTGCTCGCAGTATAGTAATAAAATGTTCTTATACGACCTTTGATTTATGCTGTGTGTACAGAAAATACGCTAGCATTACAGCGGTATTTTTATGGTTACATATAAAAAAATTTCAGAAAAATAAAGCAAATTTGAAAAATGTCTAGATTAAACTGTCAATGTTGTTTAGTAATTTACACACACTCATGGTTTTTTTAAAAACCAGTATTAAAAAAACATTCTGCAGTTTTATCATAATACAATTAACATCATGCAATTTAATTTATTGGAAGCTATATATAGCAGTACCTTGAGAATTAAAGAATTTCATTATTCAGCATGAATCACGTAAACGCAATTACTACATACCTATATATGCATATAAAGTCAATTTTGTTAAGTTTTACTGAAAAATAAATTATGCCAGCAGTAATCTAAAACTTATTCTATATATTACTGAATTAGTTAAGGGCCATTTGCATTGCATTATTTTAAACGAAATTAATCTAATTTAGGTTTTTTATCTTTTACTATGTGCCTTCATTGCAATTTTTTTCAGACAATGAATCCAATTCGTTATTTCTGCTGAGGCATAATTATATATATTCAGGGATATAAATACAAGAAAAAAACGAGTTTGTGTGCAAAGAAAATGCGGTTTTTGCACTTGTTACTTATTCTATATTACTGTATTAGTTAAGGGGCATTTGCATTGCATTATTTTAAACGAAATTAAACTAATTTAGGTTTTTTTACTATGTGCTTTCGTTGCAATTTTTTTCAGGCAATGAATCCAATTCGTTATTTCTGCTGAGGCAGAATTATATTTGCTTACATACTGTTTTTTATTCATTAGAATAGATTAAAGAGCTGAATATATAACATTTGCAATTTTTTCAGAAAACGATGCAAATTTTTATATAAAAGTTTCTCTTTTGAAACAAGACTTTCTCTAAACAAGGTAGTAACCTCAAAGTAAAACACACATAAATCAGAACCCACTTTAATTAAATACATAATTCTTTATACAATCGACTTAGATGTGTTATAATAACATAAACAGTAAAGAACAAGATGTATATTATTATAATAATAAACTAATTTCTTAGATTAGTGACATATTATTCTGAAAATTCTATGTTGACAGTTAGACCAATCGATGCCTTACTAGTTATGTATACGTGTTTGTTCGAGCCAATACTTTCATTTAATTGTTTCACTCCATGTGCTTGAAGGTATTCAAAATATCTCAATGGCAATATACTCTTGAACTCTTCTGTTTCCACTAATACTCTTTCTCCATATTTTGTCTGGACTTTTTCCCCTTTTAAAACTTCAAACCTCTTATTCTCTACAAGATCTTTGAATTTACATAAGGTTTGCGATATGTGGTTTTATTAAGAATATTAAAATCCATATTGCATTTCTTCGACTAATTAAATTAATATTAGGAGCAATCTCCTTATATAGCAGATTACCACCATCTGCGTACTTTTATTTATTTTTTATGATTTAAATGTTTGGTTTTCTTGATTTGTATAATGTTTACATGAAGTACTCCTACCTTGTGGCCTTATATACCCTTAAATAACCCTATTATCATAGCATATATATATATATATATATATATATATATATATACATTTTGTGGATTTATAGGTTATAATGGATGTTAGATAAGTCAGATAATTATTTATGGCAGGGTATCCCATGAATATACAAGTCGATTAAAATTTAAGACGTTTTCCAAAAGCGAGAATATAGGAATTTACAATTTACAATAAACTTTAGGGTTAATTTTGCGTCGTGGGAACATAACCGTAAATATTAAATACAAATATGAGGTAGGAAATGTAGTTCCGTAAAGGGTAGTGTAAAGACTTGCATCTTAAAGAAGTAGCATGTAGGTTTATTATTCCAAAAGTTTTCAGATTCAGTATATAGTAAAAATCAATAATTTAAGAGGGTGAATTGTTTAATTGCATAAAGTAACTGATATTCAGGTGTACATATTCTTTGTATATATAATTTAGCATTGTGTGGTATAAAACGTTAACATTGGTTAACCTTACAAAGTTATAGCATAACATAGGAAAATGTTGTTGATAAACAAGTTATAACCACTAAGTGTTCGTAGAAAAAACCGTGCAAGCAAACAAAACATTTCTAGTAAAAATTGAACATTGAAAATACGTTTGTGGTATTAATTTAATAGATGGAAAATAATTGTCAAGGTTTTTTTACGTGAAGAATCGTTATAAACGAACAACAAGTATATCTGAGGTAGAGCGTTGAAGGTTGAATACGAATATGGATCAATATTAGATAGAGAGGCCGAGTTTTAGCATGTATTAAAATGAGACAAAATTTAGGTGTCCATTGACTTTGAAGCGACTAGGGAAGACAAGGAAAAATAGAAGGGAGAAATGCAGTGCGTTAGGTTTAAAGTGTAGAGTTGTTGACTTCTACAAGGACTAATAACAATGGGCATATGAGAAACGGAGATAGTTGGTTAGACTTCACATATAGAAAGGGGATAAACGATACTCAAGAAAGGGTAGATGTTGTTAAGATATAATCGTACTTGTAAACAGTGAATATAAAGAAAAAGAGATATATAATACGGGTTAGACAAGGATACAATAAACTGGTAACAGACAGAAAATATAGGAAGGTTACAAAATAGTAGACAGAACATTTTTGTATGTAAGTTAGAGTTAGGATGCTTGTGTTTGTGTCAGTTTACGAGAGACTTTACCGAATTCGATAGCCGTTGTAAATTTTAATTAGATTTTCGAAGTAAAGCGTTTATTTTGTGTTCAAAATTCTTAGATTTTCTAGACGGTTGGCATATGACTGCCGATTTTCCAATGAATTGCTAAAGGTTTACGGTAGAATTTTTAAAATCGACGACAGTTGAGTGTTGTTTGTGCATATTGTTTTTGAAATTGTGTTGACCGTTATACACATTTACAAAGAAAGTTTGTTTGTGGTGGTGGTATGTTTTAAGAAGTAAAATTAGTAGGGGGCATTTTTTCGTCTATCTAAACCACCGGGAAGCGGTGAGATGCTCTCTTATAATTTTTATCCAAGCTTCGAACAACATTAGTAAATAAGTTAAGCGACAAGTGCGTTTGATATTTTATTGAAATTAATTAAACATGCACAAGTTGGTGTGATGTTGAAATAGCAGTTTTAAATTTTATAAAATATATTTTAAAAAAGCAAAGCATGCTGAACCGTAAGTAGAGACTAGTTTCTTATTTTGGTTGTTGGTGCTTGTTGAGCACGTAAATGGAGTAGTGGATGTTGTTGGAACTTAGCAGATGTATAGAGGATTGGAATTACCGCAGATTGGATAAATAGAAATTTGGGTAGATGATTGCTGCCCCAGATGGTGTGGGTCAACTTGGAGTGATTCCTGTACGTGCAGTCGTTGATGAGGGATACGCCAACGATGGCTTAATGGCAGATACCTGTTTGCGCTACATTCCAGGTAACTGACTCTTGTAAAAACATGTCTTTTGTGATTATTTGGTGTTATGACATTGTGTCTTTTGGGGTGTATTTTGTTGAATTCTCTGGACAAAAGATGATTATTTAATATTTATAATGAATTATTTAAAAATATGTTTATGTAGGAATTTGTATTATAAAATAATTGAGTAATATCTGCTTATATAAAAAGTAAACGGGTTATAGGTGATTTTTATTGCGAAAATTAGGACACATGTACAAAAAGGTTTACAATGAGCTCTTATTAAACCAGGAATTTAAAGTAAGATTTATGGTTAAGCCCAGTTACTCTCAATAGTTATTGATAAACACAAATAAATCTAAAAATTTAATATTTAAAATAAATTATTTTAAAGTGAGGATGGTTGTTATGTAATCTGTGTGAATCAATAATAATAAAACGAAGATTTTTGGGTAATAAATTGTGTTGAATGTTTGGTAGTCGAGTTTCCTTTGGTAGAGAATAGGGTAATATGTATCAGAAAGTTTTCCAAAATATGCGATTAGAACGTTTTCTGAGAGGGTTGTTGTATGCTTTTTTACTCACCAATCCATAAATGTCTTGTAGATTTGCTAATATTTGTTGTTTGATTTTTCGGGCAATAACAACAAAGAACGAATTTCTGCCTTTTTTGTAACATCAGGAAGGGTAAATAACTGTGGTTCACTATCGGAATCTATAATGTGACAATAATATGACAAACAAATCATTAAATGTCGTACACAACTTATGAGTTACACTGTTTCATAATTTACAGTCCTCGTTCCATATGCAAATTTTATTACATCAATTTGATGGAAGTCATCAGAACCAATGGTTTTGTAATGAAAGCACTGAATAAATCATTAATATTATTTAATTGTTATTGAATGCTGCGATGGATTCAAAAAATATCTAAGGGGACGACGATGATGTGATTAATTGATTTAGCAATATTGTTTGAAAGTGTATTTGATAGATCTCATCACTATGAATAAGTATTAGTACTATTTCAACTAATTCTCTCGTAACGTCTAAGAATAGTAATTAACTATTAGCTACAAGTTTTATTTGAGCCAAATATTTAGAAATAATATGGTTGGTCGAAATTAAATATCATCAACCACTCCAAATTAAAATATTTTAATTTACTGTTTTTGAAAATATGCAAATGTTGTCATTAACAAGGATCGCCCCCAACATCCCCTTCGGATCGCCACCAATAATAGTGTTTTCATTGTAAAAAAACATCGTAAATATTATACAGGTAGTTTTTTTGAAAATCCCATAATAGAGATAGAACCACAAATTAAGAAGTTGTTATGTTCATTTTCGTCGTTTCATTGGTTATCTTATTTCAATCAATTCCGTTCTCTTTATAAATCCTTAAACCGGTGAATAACAATACGCTGTTTAATAATTTTCACCTAAAACCCTTTTTTCTGTTAAAAACGAAAATTCAATAGTTTACATCCTGTAAAATTTCTCTTGCTAATCGTAAGTCCGCTTTAGCATAAAGTTTGTTACATAAACTACGTTGCTATTCTTCAAATCTATTTGCTTTAGAACAAAAGTTATGCGATATTTAAATAATTCGTATCCTGTCGTTAGGTAACTAACCTTCAATTTTTTTGATATTACGACCCCGTATAATGGGTTTTCTATGTTGTCCCAAAATAACTTGTTGGAAATAAGGTCGCGCGTTATTCGATAAAGCTGCTTCTTACTTCGATAACTCGACTTTTTCAGTGTATTCGTTCGTTAAAAACGAAATTAATATTTATTTTGGCTTTTGACTCTGAACACGAAAACAGTGAATAGATTGTTGGTTGTTCCTGTTTCGTTTTGCGTTGTAGAAATTTCGCGCACACATTGTGTGGTAAGTTTGGAGAGTTTTTATAAAACCATATTTTTCGACGACATTAAATTAATTGCTCTTTATTAATTATTCTAGCTTTTGTCCGGGGGCCTGGAAGACCCGGGAAATGGTCATCCCCTTGTTGTGATGGGAGGCCAAATTGGGTTTCTTTTTGTTTGGGTGTAGGCCAACCTGTTCGTTGCTTGCCGTAAACCATTGGAGTTACAATGGCAGCTACGCTACTATGCTGACTTCCTCTTCTCCCCCCAACGGTTGGTAAGATAAACAAGCGGGCGCAGAGAGGTATGTGACCCTTTTCCTTTTTTTTATATGTCGAAGACTTTTATTTCACCGCTGGCTACGCTTGTGCCGTTATGTACATTTCTTTAATGCTTAATACAACGTGGTCTACCTGTAATACTTTAGATTAATTCTGACTACACCGTAAACCTGCCTTTAATGTTTAATTTAATTCTTGCTATGAAGTAAACCTATATTTAATACTTTAAAATTTAACCCTTGTACTAACTGGACAACCTAAATTTATATTTAATATTTTTAAATATAACATACTTGCTATTGACAAATGCTAAGCATTACTTTTCCTTTTTTTGTTCACTGCGAAATGCGCACGTCGTGGATCCACTAGTCAATTTGTACTGTATAATATAGCTTAAATTTAATATTTTTAGTTGTCTATGTGAATCAAGAAATTTTAGTTATGTTCCTTGTAATTTGTTAATAGATAATTGTAAGTGACGTGCTTTATATATTTTTTTGTTTGTTGTCTTGTTGGTATTTAGGCAAATCCCCCCACTCTCTGCGATTGGTAGTTGGCCTGGTATTTTGACGTTTCTTTCGGCTACGTTTAGGAACGTAGCAAATTTTACATGCAAGTTCAATGTGTCGCGGTCGGAAAGGGGGCATACGGTATATATAGCTCATTCAATTGAATCATTATTTCAATATGTATTTTTGAGTCGATTAGTAAACTAGCAGGAGCAATACAAAATAAAAGTTATATTTTATTTTTTTCATTTTGTAAAGAAAATAGTAGTTTAGTTGCTTTAGAATATTTTTATTGCAAATTAGTAACAACCTTTTTTTTGTTGTTGTTGTAGATGGAGCAAGTAATAAAAGACAATAAAAGAAAATTAATTGCACGCCCTAGAAAGAAAGTAAAGAAGTTGCTTGAATTACCATTAAAAATTCCGCAAACTATTTACAGCGCAAAAATAATATATGCCAAATTTGGTGATTCCGTACTCATTGAGTTGGCTGATAATGTTTCATTTCTTTCGCAATCGTGTACTGAGTGTTGGAGGCAACATGTCCATTTGATACGTTTTTATTTTCGGGATAAATTAATTCCCCCTTTTTCCTTTTAATTTGTTTTTCCGTTAAATCAATTCCGTTGCTACTCGTAAATTCTTCATCAACATCCTGTGTACTTTACCTGTTCATCATATGCCCGTTTTACAATAATTGTTTAACTACAAGTTTATGATAAAATTTAAATAAGTCAATACTTTGTTTTAGGTATCCTTTAATTTGTTAAACATTCCGAAAACGTATAATTGTTTTCTCTATGGTTTGAATCTAAAGACTCGTCGAACTAAGGTCGCGTAGTATCCAATAAAAGCGTGTTTCCAAGTTTTCCTAATCACGATTTTTGATAACCACAATATAACTTGGAGCTGTGGTGGTTTAATTAAACGAATTTATGTTCACTTTCTTTTCAAAATGTTGAAAAGCACTCGTCGTAATTGCTAGATTCATGTTCCGTTTTTTTTTAATAAAAATTTCGCGCACGCCTTAGCGTGGTGCTTATTGATGGTTTTATAAACCCGTACTTGTCGGCGTAAATAAATTAATATTTTTCGTAATTATTCTAGCTTCCTGCGGGGGACACGATAGTCCCTTGAATTGCCGTTCCTCGGGGTATAAAAGGCTGCACCCGTTACGGGATTGTTAAAACTTCATAAAGTTGGAGGTCAGCGATTGACAATATAGATGGCCTATCTTCGCGGGAGTAAATTGGTGAACAACATTGCAAGGTAAGTAAAGCATTAATTACGGTTTGACCTATGTTACTGTTTTTTCGCGCCTTACCTCCAATTGCATACAATTACAGTACATTTGCTAAGCTTTACGCTTTGGGAAACGTTCAGGAGCTGTCCCGATTTTTTATATACTCCAACGTGTACCACACAAAAAGTGATCCTTCGAGCCGGATATCACAAAAAGTGGTCCTTCTAAGCAAATAAGCTTTGAATTATAGTCAAAATTAATATAATTTATTAGCGGGATCATTAAAATTTAAATTATTACATTAATTCATTTTCAAAACTATTTTCTAAAAGTGGGTTTGAATATTAAAATACATGATTTCTATTAAAGATTTCAAACTTCAATTATTATCAACAAAACGAGTACTTTGCATTTAGCATCACAGGTGTTCAAAAACTTGTTCCAATTTATTTAAAGTTTGTAGTTCATTAACATCTTGTTACTACGCTTATCAATCAGCTGTGTAGATAACAAAATAAGTCAAACAACTTTAACAAAACTGTTTGTTTACATTTTTGTTTGTAAATATTATGTACCTAATGTACTTTATTTCT
Source organism: Platerodrilus igneus (assembly GCA_036346225.1). Taxonomy (NCBI): domain Eukaryota; kingdom Metazoa; phylum Arthropoda; class Insecta; order Coleoptera; family Lycidae; genus Platerodrilus; species Platerodrilus igneus. The sequence continues at coordinate 1,157,582 of JARFIW010001036.1, forward strand.
TAGAGTTCTGAATTCACTTATATTAGTTTAAGTCTGTACCAACATTAAGATTGCTTCTCCACGAGTACTGTGTTTCCCTTTAAGGCTTTGCAACTGCGTTACATTTTCCATTAGTTATTTGTGATTTCAATTTGTTACGAGTATACCTGGTACAATATGAAACCAGAACGTAAAGTTATTGTTGAATTTAAACGATTTACAAATCGCAAAGAAAGGTACTGGCGACGTTTACAAGATTGTTACGATTTAATTTCAACGTTACCAACTAATCTTGATCAATTTAAAGCTCGTGTTAGTCAGCTAGATGACGTAAGAACAAAATTTTTAGATGTCTTAGATGAATTATCGTCACTCTCTGGCGTTTATAAAACCTTATTTACGGATACCGTTAATCTAGAATCTACGTTCAATACTATGTACTATGATATTTTAGCTAATGCGGCGCGCTATGTCGCTCCCGACACAACGCCCAATGTAAATACTATTGATATTTCTAGAAATACCAGATCTAATGTTCATTTACCAGAAATAAAAATAGATATATTTTGAGGTGACCCCGAGAAATTCGGTGCGTATAAATCTCTATATGACAACATTATTCACAACAATAACGCACTTAATGATTGCGAAAAATTCACATATTTGCTTTCTTATTTGGATGCGACGACATTAAAGCTAGCACAATCTGTTCGATTTGCTCCAGAAAATTTTATGGTTGTTTATAATCTCTTAGTTCAACGCTACACTAATAAACGGCTAATTGCTAATCATTATTTATCCAAAATATTTTCACTAACTCAACTAAAGACGGATTCCTCAAAAGTTCTTAGTGATTTATGTGAAACCCTGCAAGCCAACGTCACAGCTCTTATCGACATGCAGCTACCTGAGTTGGCCGATTACATATTTTTATTTTTTCCCCTCGGTTTATTAGACCCGAAGTCGAGACAAGAATTCCAAAAGGAACATTTAAATCAAACATTTCCGAAATTTAACGATTTTATAAAATATTTACGCAACAAATGTTCTATTTTAGCACTGGTGAGCGGTAACAATAATACACCACCATAAAAAAATGTGTCTAGTCCACCACAAAGGGCTAACCCTCAACCATATTATACAAATTCTGTAAACAATAAGCGTGTAACAATGTCCGCACAGGAAGTTACTTCACGACGATTTAATGCAAAGCAGGCCGTTTCTAAGCCCTGTCCTGCCTGCGACGATCAGTTCCACAAATTTTACAGATGTCCAAAATTATTAGCTTTATCAACTCTAGAAAGGCAATACATGGTAAAGCAATATCATAGATGTTTTGCGTGTTTATCACCACATCCCCTTTCGACTTGTGAGTCAAAAAATCAGTGCAAACGGTGCGGTAGTAAAATGCACCATACGCTACTGTGTATCGAGGCACCAATTTCATGCAGTATTCCGACTCCGCCACAAAGCGCGGTAGGACACTCTTCAGGTGCCGCTATAACTCGGCTGAACATTTTCCTGCTCCAGTCTCTCTTGTTCATTCCTGTGCAAATGGGCAGGGAACCGTTGCGCTTTTAGCCACGGCGCAGGTACGAATTTTAGCCTGTGACGGTAGTTGGCATCGCTGTCGCTTGGTTTTAGATCAAGGGTCGCGTTCTAATTTCATCACATTATCTTTAGTTAACAAGTTAGGTCTTAAACGCAAGAAATGTCCTTTTGAAATACGTGGACTAGGCCAATCTTCGCTAGAAAAGGTTCATGGAATTGCTACCTGTAACGTTACATCAATATATGTTTCTTTAAATTTACAGGCTGTTGTTTTATCTCGTATTACCGCAGATCTTCCGATAGCAAATTTATCTAAGCATTTAATAGACAAATTTTCGTCCTTACAATTTGCGGATCCTGAATTTCACATATCCGCTCCGGTCGATATGCTGTTAGGTGTCCAAGCTGTCTTAGATGCCACACCCAACGATTCGTTGCGTATAACAGGCAAGCCATCGGCGCTTCTTACCTCGTTTGGTTGGGTTATTATGGGTGATGTACCAGCTTTAAGTCAACCGTATTCAGGTGTTGCGTTGTACACTAGCATCTTGGAAGAACCGTACCTTAGTGACACCATTCGTGCCTTCTGGGAAGCTGAAGAAATACCATTTACGCCGCCAATGTCGCCTGAAAACGTGGCTTGTGAAAATTATTTCAAGTCCACTACTATACAGAACGAGTTAGGCCAGTATGTGGTACGACTACCGTTCATAGAAAACATTTCCCGAACATTAGGTTCAACACGATAATTAGCTACCAATCGCTTTCTAAAACTAGAAGCTCGATTTGCACGCGACAAAAACTTTTATAAATTATATTCAGAAAATATTGCTAATTATATATCGCAGGGACAACTCACTCTCGCTGTGAAACAGTCCTTATATATCATGACTCACCACGGCGTGGTTAAAAATAAGCCATCTAGTACTCAAGTTCGAGTCGTGTTTAGTCCTGCCGATAGGGATATTAATGGTACAAGTCTCAATGATATTCCTTTACCGGGCTCCAAATTACAATCTGATATTGGTTTTGTAATAACAAGATTTCGAATACCTCAAGTCGCACTCACTTGCGATATTCGACAAATGTTTAGATCTATAGTCGTTTACCCAGAAGATAGAAAAATTTTACATATTTTTTGGAGGTTTCACCCTTGTGAACCTTTAACGGAATATGAACATACCCTCGTTATTTTTGGCGCTACCTGTAGCCCTTTCCTTGCCCTTCGTGTTCTACAGCAGTTGGTAGAAGACGAGGGTCACTCGTACCCCTGGGCTTCCCGAGCCCTTAGATCATCAACTTACATTGATGATTTTTGACTGGATCCGATTCTGTAGAAGAAACTCTCCTTCTAAAAAATGAATTGATCAATTTACTAAAACTAGGTAACTTTGAATTAGGAAAATGGGGAAGTTCACACACTTCAGTTATTGATAAGTCGGAGACGGACGTTCTAAATCTGCCGAACTCTAATCCTACTTTGACAACACGTGATGTTCTTGGTCTCTGTTGGGATATGGGTTTCGATACATTTAGATGTAAAGTTCCAAATATTGCAGACATCCCTAGTAAGCGAGGAATTTTGTCACGCATAGCACGCATATTCGATATTAATGGTTATTTAAGTCCATTTGCGGTTTTTCTCAAATGCCTTATGCAACGTCTATGGCTACAAAAGGTGGATTGGGATGAACAATTGCCCGCAGAAATTCTTCAAGAATGGCAGCAAATTCAAATTGAACTGCTACTTCTCGAATACATATCAATACCACGATTTATTTGGAAATTCGGCAACAGTCAAGCCCGTTTAATCGGATTCTCCGACGCCAGTTCCGTAGCGATGGCCGCTGTTGTGTATCTGCGATTAGAAGTTGATGAAAAAATATATGTACATTTGATAGCTTCCAAAACCCGTGTAGCCCCTTTGAAAACGTGGACCATTCTTCGTCTTGAATTAGGAGCGGCATGTCTTTTGGCAAAACTAATGAAACATTTAACATTAGCATTTGACACCATCAATTTACTAGATCCAATATGCTTTAGTGACCCTACAAACACACTGACGTGGATTTGTACGCCACCTTATCAGTTAAAATTATTTTTTGCGAACCGAGTGGTGCAAATTCATGAAAATCAACCCACAGCCATATGGAGATACGTTCCCAGTTCTGCGAATGCTTCCGATCCTGCAAGCCGAGCATTGAGGCAATCCGAACTACTGAATTGTACACTCTGGTGGCAGGGTCCTGATTTTTTATACCGCGATTATTGTGATTGGCCAAGTGATAAATACACACACAATATTGCAGACGGGTTTAAAGCCGTACAATACGCACTCGTCTCTACTGTTGATGTAAAACAATACTTGGTAGTACTACAAAGGTCCTCGAACTTGCTAAAAGTTCAACAAATTTTTGCGTACGTTAAAAGGTTCACGTTTAACTGCCTTGCACGCAAACGTAATTTTGCAAGGACTACTGGTCCGTTAAATGCCTCTGAGTATCGTAGCGCTCTCACAAATGCCATTAGAATTACTCAGTACGAGCACATCTACGATGATATCATCTTATAGAAAAAGGGCAACCTAGCACAAAAATGTACCGTCCGTTGTCACCTTTTCTCTCTCTCACGGGATTAGTCATGGTGGGGGGCCGTTTGCGGCATTCCCGTCTTTCCATAACTAGCAAACATCCCTACCTTATCCCAAAAAACAGCAGGTTAGCTGTATTAATATGTGATTACTATCACATATATTCAGGTCACGGGGGTCCGTGGCTACTCAATCATTAGTTACCCGTACATTTTGGATTCCTTGTATCCTTCAATTAATTCGAAGTAGAATATTTCGCTGCCTGACTTGCTATCGCTTTCAAGGGGAGCCTATTCAGCTTCCTATGGCAGATCTTCCGCTTTATCGCCTCAAACCCGGAAGATGCTTTACGCATACCGGTTTGGATTTTGCCGGTCCTTTTACAATCAAGCTATCCTCGTTGCGATCGACAAAATTTCAAAAGGCATATGTTGCCCTCTTTATTTGTATGGTGTCACGTGCCATTCATATGGAGGTTGTCACAGCTTTAACAACGGAAGCCTGTCTTGCTGCATTAGATAGATTTAAAGCCAGACGCGGGTTACCCACGAACATATACTCCGATCAGGGCCGAAATTTACGTGGGGCGGCTAGAGAAATGTTAGAAATATATAAACATTTTGATCAAGCTAACCCCGTCATTGCGTACTACTTATCCTCTAGGGTTATAGGTTGGTGTTTCAACTCTCCCTATGCACCCCATTTTGGGGGGCTTTGGGAAGCCGGCGTCAAGAGTGCTAAATTTCACTTGAAACGAATAGTGGGTAGAACGACACTTTCTCTGGAGGAATTTAGTACAGTTGTGACCCGCATAGAAGGAATCTTAAATTCCGGTCCATTTTGCGCACTTACAACGTCACCTGACGAAAGCACGGATGCCTTGACTCCGGGCCATTTTCTAACTGGTGGACCTTTAATTACGCGGTGTGAAGTGGACCTACAAAATGTTCCTGCGAATCGGCTTAGTCGTTGGCAAATGTCCCAACAATTTGTACAGAGCTTTTGGAAGTGCTGGTCCATAGGGTACTTGCACAGCTTACAGCAAAGACCTAAGTGGAACACCCCTTCCAAAACCATAAAAGAAGGGGATCTAGTACTTTTTTTTACTCCCAATTCACCCCCGGCGTATTGGCCTTTGGCGAGAGTGGCAAAGCTTTTACCGGGCAAAGATGGTGTAACAAGAGTTGTAAAACTAAAAACACCCACAGGCGAAGCGGTCCGCCCAATTAACAAGGCGGTACCACTTCCTCCTTCATAAGTAATTCAGCATTCTAACATGCAATTTTTATTTTTTTCTTCTTTCTCTACAAATTATGTTTTATTTTATATTTTAATGCAGGAAGCAAAATGCAGAGTACTCCATTAATTTATACATACTTAAACATTTTTTTAAAATTTTTATTTTCATTTTTTCTCCCATTCATTTCACGGTATACAACAAAATTTACCATTTTGGGTGGGGGGTATGTTAAAACTTCATACAGTTGGAGGTCAGCGATTGACAATATAGATGGCCTTATCGTATATTATTGTTGTGCTACACATATGGTAGTTATCCAGGAGCTGACATAGATAGTGATCATAACTTAGTTAAAATGAAGTGTAAACTAAAATTTAAAAAATTGAGAAAGGGTAAAAGAGAAGGATGGGATCTAGGTAAGCTTAATGATAGTAGGGTAAAAGAGAAATATAAACAAGTATTAGATAATAAGAGCAAAGGGATAGCTGTAGGAGGGAATGTAGAAAATAGATGGAAAGAAATAAAACTGACTGTACATGATACAGCAACACAGACTATAGATAAGAAAAAAATAGAAGCGAGAAAACCCTGGGTAACAAAGGAGATATTAGATTTAATAGAGAATAGAAGAAAGCTTAAACCTTTCAGAGAAGTGGATAGTGAAAGTAAGCAAAAATATAATACAGTTAGAAATAAGATAGTACATGAGTGTAGAAAAGCTAGAAATAAATGGATGGAGGAGAATTGTAAGGAATACAAGATGATTTGAGAGTAGGTAAGACAGACAGGGCATACAGGGCAGTTAAAAGTTTTTGGAGAAGATAGGAAAAATATAATGGTATTAGAGACTAGAATAATGAGCTTCTAATAAATAAAGTTGAGGTAGCAGATAGATGGAAAAGATATTTAGAAGATTTATATAAGGGAGACGATATGGATGAGTTAGAGAACGACCAAGAAGAGGATGTAGAAATAGGGTTCTCAATATTAAGAGAGGAATTTGATAGAGCTGTTCGGAATCTTAAACTAAACAAAGCGCCAGGGATAGACGATATTCCGCAGAATTAATAAAATATGCAAGTCAGAAAACTTTAGATAGATTATATGAACTAGTAAAATTAATATATGACACAGGTGAGGTTCCAATAGATTTCGAAAAAAATATTATTATCCCAATCCCAAAAAAGTCAGGAGCTGATAGGTGTGAGAATTTTAGAACAGTTAGTTTAACTTCTCATGCTTCCAAAATACTAACAATAATAATTAAAAATAGAGTAGAAGCTTTGACTGAGAATTATTTAGGCGAAGACCAATATGGTTTTCGTAAAGACAGAGGGACTAGAGAACCGATACTAATGATTAGGGTAATTATCGAAAAAGGTTACAAAAATAAAAGACTCATTTCGCGTTTGTAGATTTAGAAAAAGCATTTGATAGGGTTAATTGGATTGTTATGTTCAGGGTTTTGCAAAAATAGGAATCTCTCATAGGGATAGAAAAATTATTTACAGTCTATATAAAACCAAAGTGTAGTAATTAGATTGGATGAAATACAAAAGGAAGCTAAGATTAGAAATGGTGTTAGACAGGGTTGTATACTGTTTCCTTGATTTTTAATGTTTATATTGAGGAAGCTTTAAACTTAGCTAGAGAGAAAAGAGATAGGTATTAGTGTACAGGGACAGAAAATAGACATGTTACGTTTTGCAGATGATATAGCCATTATGGCAGAGTCTAGAAAAGAGTTAGGAGAGTTTTTAAATATTTTAGATGAAATACTACAGAGTAACTATAGTATGAGAATTAACTCAGTAAAGACAAAGATAATGACAAGTGAGTTACAGCCTAGTTCTAAACCAAAATTAAAAATAGGTAATACCGAGTTAGAGGAGGTAGATGAATTTTGCTATTTAGGTAGTATAATTACAAAGGATGGGCGTAGCAGAAGGGATATAGTAGCTAGAATAGCTCAAGCTAGAAAAATGTTTTAAAAGAAAAACTTACTAATAGCTAATAGTATTAGTTTAGATAATAGAAAAAGTTTTTTAAAGTCGTACGTATGGAGCGTTCTACTATATGGTAGTGAGACTTGGACAATTAAAGAAGTAGATAAGAAAAAGATAGAAGCTTTTAAAACTTGGTGTTATAGGAGAATGTTAAAGATTAGCTGGACAGATAGAGTAACAAACGAGGAAGTTTATAGAAGGATAGGTGAGGAACCCTGTATGTGGAAACAATTGAAGGTCAGGAAAGATAGAATGATAGGGCACCAGTTAAGACATGAGGGACTATTTAGTAAAGTCTTAGATTATAGACTACCAAATAAAAATAGAGTAGAAAGGCCTAGACAAAGCTATATTAGTCAAATTATTAGAGATTTAGGTTGTGAAGGGTATGCAGACCTTTTTAGACTAGCTCAGAATAGACAAGAATTTAGAGCTGCGTCAAACCGACTTTAAGTAAGTTCGAAAACAAAACAAAAAAATAAAAATCAAGTAACTAAATGTCACCATGACATAATTCACAATTAGTTAGCGGTCTGGCATGTTGGCAGCGATTCGTTGCTTAAGCCTTACCATAACATATAATTTAACACTTTTCTTTTTTGAAGCGGATAACCAGGTTATATTTCATTTCCTTATAAATGGTAATCATGTAAACATGTTAGAGTTCTTTAACAACCATCAGGTTGCTAATATCTATGTAGAGCCAGGTGGATAGGAAAAAGATAGAAGGATATAGGAAGACCTAGACCAAACTATATTAGTCAAATTATTAGAAATTTAGGTTGTGAAGGGTATGTAGAGCTTTTTAGATTAGCACAGAATGGAAAAGAAGTTAGTGCTGCGTCAAACCGACCTTAGGTAAGGTCGAAAACAAAATGATGATGATGATACACATATGGCGGAGCGATAAATCCTTTTTGCTTCACCAACATGAGACTCTCTCGTATCGTTTCACCGACTCAACACCTAATAACTATAACCGCGAGTGCATAAGTGCTGCTGCCCGACCAGGTTGCGTCGACCGGTAAACAACACCTATCTTGGCGGGAGTAAATTGGTGAACAACATTGCAAGGTAAACAAAGCATTAATTACGGTTTGACCTATGTTACTGTTTTTTCGCGCCTTACCTCCAATTGCATACAATTACAGTCCATTTGCTAAGCTTTACGCTTTGGGAAACGTTCTGGAGCTGTCCCGATTTTTTATACACTCCAACGTGTACCACACAGGATCCCAGATCCATCTGGCCCGCTCCGGTCCGAGGAGCGAACGAGAGATCCTTACCGTAGAGACGTGAATGAGTTTTTTTTTCCTGGTTGTGTCGAGACCCTGTCCACTTAGATATTACTGTTTGAGGCTCATACAGGTCTCGAATTAATTGTATGTACGAAAATGATTTATGATACGGGGATCTCTTGCCATGGGATTACTATTTTACGCTTAACCTTAACTAGTATCTATTAATGCGGGAATGGGAAAAAACTTGCTGGCACATTGGAAGTCGTTATTGCTATTGTATTTGTAATTGTAGGTTATATGCTAGCATTATCAGAGCCTATGTAAGGTATCATAATATTATGATTACTAAACGAAATTGTGAAATCTGGCATAAAAATACACTAGCTAGCAAATACTAATATATATGGTTTATTCTCACTTACTTAAACCGGGTCAATGCCCATTGTAATGTTTCTTTTTCTTTTTATGCTAATTAGAGCTCTTTTGTTAATGTGTTATTTCCTTTTTTTATTTAGGTATAACTGCAGGCGGGGATTTCTCCTACAGGTTGTACGGAGCGGGTAATAATTTATTTTTATTTCAGGCCTAATTTAATTGTTGTAAGTATTATACCCCGCTCACTCACCGACTGAGCCCGATCAATTTCTCTTTCTTCTTTGTTGCTTTTTTTTGTTGACTACGTCGCTGCACGTAGCACATTAATTGGATTTAGGGAAATATTCAATAACCGTGTTGAAGTTGTTGGTCATTAAAAGACCTAACCTACTTGTTTCCTATGAAATAAAGCTCATATATGAAAACAAAAAATAGTTGGTACTTTTTTTAATTATTGTTTGCTTTAAATAATGGTAGTTTGATTGGTAGTTTAAGTAGTAAAATTTTTATTAAACACAATAACGCTCGTAATATTTTATTTGAAAATTATAAGGTTAGAGAAGCTGAATTTTGGTTTAAGTACATTAAACGACACTTGGGAATATTTGCAAAGGCCATTGGCCATGGAGAGTTAAATTTCGGACAGTTACGACAATTGCAAACTAATATGGGGTTATTAAAAAATATACAGCTATCAATTCAAAATTTTCATGTAATATGTCTATGATTTATTCGCGTGGCGAAGTCCCAGGGAGACCCCATCCCGTATTCAACCATTCATCATTGAACTAACAACAGTCCAACAAAGCCCGCAACCAAAGCCCCAGCACAGTGTCCCCCCAGAACCTACTCACATCAACGCAAACTACACAAAACCGGTTAGTTGTGGAATCCGCTGTGTATATCTAACGAGGCGGCTCCGTGGCGTAGTGGTATGTGTGTGACTACTACGCCCAAGGTCCCGGGTTCGAATCCCGACACGGTCCGCTTGAAAAATGTTAGGCGAGCATTTTTTTCGCAAAAATACACCCTCGTTCGGATGAGAGGTAAAATGGAGGTCCCGTGTGTGAGTGTTGTCACGCACGTTAAAGATCCCTACTTTGCTTGGAACAGCAAGGATTCGGCAAAATTCAAAATTTTCCAGGTAAAAAAAAAACTCGCTTCCTGGCCAATGTAGTACCTTCGGGTGGAGCATTGGAAAATCACATGTAATGTGTATATCTAACGAATGACCTTAAAGAGAAAAAAATTTAGAAAACGGACCTTAGATTTTCCGTTCGTACGCCGGGGGGAGAGTGGCGAGAAGCTTTTAGTGGTCGCGCAGCCTTACGTGATTAGCCGACACACTCACAAAAGTAATAAACTCGCTACGTCATTGGTCAACACGCTGAAACGAGTAACCTTGTAGGGTACCAAAATTTCCAGAACAAATTCATGTAAAAATGGTCGATTTTTGACCGTACTCACATAGCTTATCTATTAGCAAAGATTAATAACGTTTTTATTAACAAAAACTCTGACAAATAAAAGTAAATGCTTAAAATGCTCCCAACCTTGCTTACTAAACAAATTTATTTTTCTCGTATATACCACTGCCAACTTTAATTTAGAAACTAAGTCTCTGCGGTGCGAGTTGATTTCTCCAGAATATCCATAATTAAAGTATTCTGGGGATCGTAAGCTTTATGTAGGATCCACAGAATTATTCAATGATGTAGGTGTGATGAGGTATAATAAATTCATAATAACTTAAGGTGTTCAAACTTTAAAACGTCGCCGCAATAAGTTGACAGAGTATACTGACAAAACCATTTTGCAACACACAATTATTTTTTACAGTTCTTGCGAATAATTTACAGGGGTTTAGAATCACCTTTTCGCTATAAATTAATGTCGCCAATTGTTGATGCATCTTGAGGTTTTATATTTTGCATTAAAATACATCAAGCTAATATTATTACCGGCCACGCAGAATATAGCTACTTTGCAATCCTTGTACATAATTTTTTAGAAAATTCTGCACAGTTACAAAATGAAATAAAAATAGTTATTTGTGTAACTAGTGCATAAAGTATATATTTGTTGCAGGAAGCATGAAGTTTGCAGTTCGAGACGAAGTAGAGAGCTGCAACTTGCTGAATGCAATAAATATATTTAATCCACATTCTGCATACAACACTTTTTCTACGGTCAAAGTGGATAAATTATTTTTTAATTAAACAGCTACATAATATTTAAACAGCATATAATTAATTTAATTAACCTTATTTTTATAAAAACCTAGTTATTTACTTTTTTGGATTAATTCTAATATTAATGTCATTTTGTGCATTAGTACAAAAAATTATATTTTTGGCACGGTAAATAATGCAAAAAGTATTATATTTCTGCATGATCGCATAAAGTTCACTAACGGGAATCGAACCCGTGCCGAATATGTAAAAAGCTAGACGTCTTACCACTAGACCAGGTAGCGCTTTAGACGTATTTTGTTCCTAGAACATTTACTGCTACTTTGCAATATATCACTGTAACATTGTCATAATTTTTAAAATTAATTACTGTTCACGCTAAATTATTCCCATTTAAAATTAATTAAAAATTGTTCGTTCGTGTAACGCAGGTCATTTATAATATTACTTTCTAAATATGATGGTAGGTAACTAATGTCACGAAACTTTCCTGTGCGCCACCTCACAGAGTACCTACAAAGTATGTATAAGAAAATAATATAACGAAGCCTGTAACAACGCTACTAACAAGACCGTATAGGTTGTAAATCATGCTAAAATTTTGTATGTAATTGAAGATACTATTGTAAGAGGGAGATAAGTCTCATTTTGGCACATCGTACAACACTATTTTACAAAGCTTTTTGTATTACATACTCAAAACATTTTTTATTCATTTGCTATGATACGTTTTTTCCAATATTTAGCAATTTTAAAACAAATACATCTTTCCAGCAGGTTTTTATAAATTTTAGAAAATGTAGCTCCCACACTACGAGAAACAAAGATATAATAAGCAAACTATACTTATATCTTGTAACAGTCAAAAATAAACTCAGCAAAGATATCTGGCAATGTCTTGTTACGACAGATCGTGGGAGGTGTTTTTTTTGCACCAAATACGGGAAGCAACATGCAATAAAACGCTTGTAACTTTGTATATGTACATTGGATTTACACATTTCTATAAAACTCAATATGAGTAGATATTGAGGCACTTGAGACGGTCGAATTCTTACTTCTGATTGAGTGAAATTTTACACTATTTATTAAAAGAAATTAAAATGTTACGTTTGCATCAAGGACGTTATAAGAATGCACCGAGCTACAATATATGTAACTGGTGTAACGTATGGGTGCCATCATCGAATGGTGTATTTAACAAATTCATTTGCTCTATCATAGTTAGATATATGGTGTGTGCGTATATAAACCCGTTTTATTAGTACCACTATGGGCGTATGTGTTTAATGACTACGCATTTAGCACAAAACAAAGTGAGGTTAGATTATGAATTTTATTTTGTTGGTTTAGTGATTTCTAAACTACCTCCATTTTTAAGCAATATCCCTATTAGTGAGGACCAGATTAAAGATAAATTTTTAGGAATGTTAGAAAAGCAAGTAGCAGTAAACGCACATCCGAACTATGTTAGTCCATATTTATGTAAGTATCACTGGGTCTATTCTTACGTCCTTGGTTTCCACATATAGCTGTATTAAGAATTATTACTGAAGGTGTGCTTATTATTGTCGATATATAGTGCTGCGACAAGCCCTGCGTTAGAGCGTCACTAAAAGAGTGCTGTAACAGTGACCGGCGCTGGGCATCGATAATTTAGGGCTGTGGTAACGCCTCGCTTTGACGCGCCGCTAAAAGAATTCTGTGATATAGATACAGCAAATTGTAAAATTTGAAATTGTTGACTTACCTTCCTTTCTAACTTTACTTTGTCTGGCTAGCTCATCGGAAATGCTAGAGTTTACAAAATGAAATCAAACAGCAATATCATAAAGGATCTATACAGTCAAAAATATTTTCTCTCATACAAGATCATATATAACGGTTACAGCATAGCTGTTTTCAAACATCAGATTATTCCTAAAAGTATCTATTACTTAATTATCAAAATGTCTCTTACCCTATTTAGGTTTAAATTTACAGAACTAAATCTCTTCTCTTATGGATAGTTTACCTGGCTTTGATTTCCACGTTTGTAATGTTTGTTTGGCCAAAAAATCTTTGACAGACGATTCTTTGACTTTTTTTCGAATCTTTTTTGAATATCTTTATCTTTTAGTATCTCTAAGTGCACGTGCCTTTTTCCGTTTCTTTTTTTCAAATTTTTAAACTTAAGTGCGGCTTTCATCATTACGATGTTGTGGTCAGTGTCTTTATCTGCTTCTGGGTAGCTTCTACAGTCTTTTACTTAGTTCCTAAACCGTTGTCTAACAAGAATGTAATCTATTTGATATCTTCTTATATCTCCTGGCATTTTCCACGTATATCGTCTTTTAGCATGATGTTGAAATAATGTGTTTGTGATGATTAAATTGTTCTTGTCGCAAAATTCTACCAGCCTATTTCGCCTGTCGTTTCGCGTGCCTAAACCAAATAAACCTACTACCGCGCCTTCCCTACCTTCACCTACCACAGCATTAAAAAAATCCTCCGTAATTATTAAGTTTTCGTGTTCTTTTACGTATCTTAATATGTCTTCGATATTTGTAGATCGCTCCTACCTTTTCATCACTATAGCTAGAGGTGGGCATGTATACTTGTATTATTACTGTGTTTACCGGTTTAGATTCTAATCTAACGACGTGTACTCATTCGTTCTTTTGTAAATAATTTTCTACATAGTATCCTATCTTTTTCCGCATAACTATCCCCACACTCAAATTTCCTTCCTCTGCTTCTGTATGAATTACCCTAAAGTATCCCCTCCAAAAATCCCCCATTCTGGTCACCGAACTTCGCTGATCCCTACTATGTCTAACCTATTCATATCGATTTTTAGGATCTCTAGCTTACCTACTTGCTTTATACTTCTAACATTCCACGTTCCGACTCGCAAAATGTTCCCGACTTTTATTTTTAACTTACCGATCGCATCTTCCGAAGTAGTTCCCTCCCGGAGATCTGAAAGGGGGACTATTTTAACTCCGGAATTTTTTACCCCAGAGAAAGCCATCATATTTATTACAATTTAAGTATGTTGTGTACTTGGGAGGTTAATGTGGTGGTTTCCCGTTGCCTTTCACATCCCGGTAATGTGTTTTAGACTGCCATACCGACCCCTGTGGTCTCTGCCAATCTAAGTACCAAAAGAGCCGCTGCCCTCTTTCGGGGACCTGTTTTAGTCTGGTTCTTCACTAACGACCCTACTACTTTGGTTGGACCTGTAGTTTGGCTCTTTAGCTCATTAGAACACGCAAGCCATTTCACTTGTTGTAGTAATCTAGAACTTCCGTAAGGTGCAGGTCCATTCAAAATGGTTATTTTGGTTATCAGAGATTAAAATTTTTTGCAATATGGGTTCGTTTAAATAAGTTTAGAAATTGTTGTTTGTCAAAGCATTTGCTTCAGAAACATTCTAATAACCTGGAAATACGTTAATTTGATAGTATGGAACGTAGGTTTGGGACCAACAAATGTTAAAATGTTTGCAATATGTGTTTGCTTTAATATGGAAAGGTGTTGTTTATCAAAAGCATTTACTTCAAAAATACTATTATCACATTAAAACGTGGTATTCCGTTATCAAACATTTGTTTACGGACATAGATTTTGAACATTGAAAATTTCCTACCTGTTTATCTTTTCAAAGCATTATTAAATCGAAATGCTAAATTTATATGGTTTCTTATAGGATGTAGGCCACCAGTTTTACACTTAGCTGTATATTTCTGCAATGTTGATTACATATGTGCCTAACAGTTTGAACATACGTTATTATGAAAACGCTAGGTCGGATTTTCAAGCGAGCATCATACATAAAAATTTTCATGTTTATCGAGGCCATTCGCTTTATTATTTCCGCTTATCTGCAGGTCATGTGGGTTTCTGGTGCCGCATTCCATTAACGCGATTTTTACTCGTTTGTTTGAATAGTTAAATTTGAGCGGATCTACCACAGTTGAAGGTTTTATAAATTTGATTTCTGGAAGTGGATTCGCTCCTTTAAATTTAAAAATTGAATTGGAGGTTTTAAATTAGATTAAATAAACAAACATAGGGTTGTATGCGATACATTATGTAAGTAATCGAGGTATTTTTATTGCTCCAGCGATTCTTTTTTGTCGTCGCTGTTATTGGTGACGTTTAGTGGTTTATTTTATCAAGCGTCGTTTAAGCTTCGCGCAGGTCACGCCGTTGGTTTCTGTTGTTCTTTCGTTCTTCCTTTTTGTCATATCGGTGCTCCACCGAGACGACGATTCTTTGCCAAGAAAGAACAGGGGCAACAAAATGGAGTCGGTTAGGTAGGAAACTGCTGTCGGGAAAAGACACAAGGTAATGCTGAAAGACACGATGTTGGAGACTCAGGAGGAGGTTGAAATGTCGGAGATGGATCCTGTGCCTATTGCGGTCGGGTCGGGGAGTCTGAGTCTCTTGCGGATGTTGCAGTGCCGGAAATGCCCCCAACATTAAGAGAACAGTGCAAGACATTGACAAGCAGTAAAGAAGCGTTGCTGTTGGTTTGAAGAGCAAGACATTTTGATGTTTATAGCGTGAAAGGCTCATATCATCATCCACAATAAGGTGCCAAAACCTCCGAAATGATTATCGTCGGCCAAAGGAGGTTAATTAGAGACGCTGCCAACGAGTTCCAGGACGTTGCAAATCAGCTTATTGGTATGGTTAGGGCAATGCGGCTTTGCGTAGGGAATACTGGAAGGTTAAGCGTTGTAGTAAAATACTCAGCAGAGGAATGGGCTGTTTTAGGTCAACAGGTTGCCAGGAATGGGGGAGTTGGGTCGGTCAAGGCATGGTACGCTGCTGCAGCTACGGGGACTAGGACAACATTTGCTGTTTAGGTCAATGCCGAGCCAGGAGAGAGGCAGGACGTCATGTCCACCTTGAAGAAAAGGACCTATTCTATTCGGAGGCTAATTTTTGAATATAAAATCAAATCGATAAGTTATTGAAATACAAAGTGTAAATATTGTCGATTATTATACGAATTTTTGGTTTGCTTTATTTACATTATTTCAACAGATAGGAGCTAGAGAAAAGAGGTTTAAAGAGTCTTTATTATCGTGTCGTTGGGCACTCTGTGTTAATTAAATTGAGCTAACCGTGGCAGATATATAAAAAGAGGTATAGGTTTAGAGACGCAGAGTAGAAAGTCAAGTACGAACATAGCAATAAAGTTATATGACACCTCAACGTGGAACGAGAATACCGGAAAAAGTTAAATAGCATAGCAAAGAAGTATGGCGACCCAATCGTAGGGGCTTGAACAAATAAAAGTAATTTAGCAATTTGAAAATCGTAGGGGCACAAACAAATAAAAGTAATTTAGCAATCCGAAAATCGTAGGGCTCGAACAAATAAAAGAAATTATAATCGACCGAATCGTAAGGGCTCGATTATAGAAAAATAGCAATCCGGAAATCATAAAGGTTAGAAAAGTTAAATTTTGTATATTAATTAAAATTAGAAGATACAGGTAGATAGGAAGGAAATTTTGAAGAGTTAAATTCAAATTTAGAATTTAAATAAAAATAGATAAACGAATAAGGGAAGCTAGAGAGGCACTGAGGAATGAAGGAGTAGAAATAGGTTCTCAGAAAAGCGTAATACTACACGATTCATCTACAGAGATTGAGGAATGAGTATTAGAACGGAGTCAAAGCGAGGAGCAACAGATTTCAAAGGAATCTAAAATATTATAAAAAGCGTTGAACAGCAAAATGGATAGAAATGAAGAGGCCATGAAAGACATGAAAATGCAGATTAATAAAAATAGAGAAAGGTTTGGTTCTGAAATAAAAATTTTGAGTGATGGTTTAAAAGAAACAAATCAAACGATCTTGGAAATGCAGTTACAAATTCAAAGTAAAGTCGTACAAATTATGGATGATATCAATAATGTTAGGGATGAGGTTAGGAAAGTTAAATTAAATCAGGAAACTTGTGAAAGGGAAACAAATGATAAAATTACGGATTTAAGTATAAAAATGCAAAAGATTGATGGAAATTGTAAGATAGGATTTAAAGATGTAAATAGAGAATTGGGTACTTTAAAATCGGACTTACAAATTTTTTTTTAAAGTGGTGCATTTTTGAAATTTATTTAATGACACTGGCTTGATGTTTAAAACCTTTAAATTCCCTACCACAGTAAAATATATATATATATATATATATATATATATATATAAATATATAAAATTCTGTGTTAATAGGGTCATTTAGGGCTAGTTAGGAACAAGAGAATAGCGCACTCCACATAAGATACTTAAGGTATCAGAAAACCACACAGTTTTCTGAAGAAAACACGATGATTATCTTGGAAAGTCAATGACAACGTCCTGTATATAATAACAAATCGTAATTAATTTAGTTAATGAAAAATACTTCGAAGATTTATTTGAATAAATCAAATTTGCAAGTGGTTAAAGAACATAAATGCTAGCAGAAACGCGACACGCGTAGATCAGGCATCAAGAATCCTAATTAATGCAAGCATATTTAATAATGCGTAGGGTAGAAAACGCCGATAATTTAATCTATACGTTGTATTTTGTCTACGTGACTGGAGAATTAAAACGACACCTGATTTATTGGAAACACACAAAGCGTGTTTATTGAAAATCAAAGTTTACCAAAATTATTTAAACAAACAACGAATTACCTATCGAAAAGTATGAAAATCCAGGCGAATCAGTGCTTTTAGCTTGAAATCGTACGTGACAGAATGAACGCATTGATATCAATATACAAGCATCATACCATGGAATATCCGAAAACCTAGTTTATACAAACAGCGAACTTTGCGCTTGTTTATAGACAGTTGGCGCATTTAAATATGACTGGATTTGTAAACAAATCAGTTGACCATGAATTAACGTACAGTTCACGTCTCTAAAACAAAAATATACACGCGAAATAAGTTATTGTGAAGTGTGAAATAATTCCGCATGAAATATAAAAATTAATGGTTTATCGTTTTGTCCTAGAGAGAAAAACGTAAGTAAGTGAAAGTTGTTTTACTATAGATTCTAATTTTAACCTTTATAAAAAGGACTCTAAGGAACCCCTACAGAATCTTTAAAGAACCCCTACAGAAACTCCAAGGAACCCCTACAGAATCTCTAAGGAACCCCTACAGAGTCTCTAAAGAACCCCTACAGAATCTCTAAAGAACCCCTACAGAATCTCTAGAAAACTTCCAAAAAACCCTAGAAAAACCCCAAAGAATACTTAAAGAAGCTCCGAACAATTACCAGAGACAGATATAAATATGGGAACAAGGTTAACTCAATACTGAAGCAATGATTTATGGTGAAGAAGTTTGATGCAGTATATTTAAGGACCAGTGACGGAATTTTAGTGGAAGCAAAACAACAGGTTAGCCAATCCGAATGTTTATTGTTATTTGATCATTTTATTTGTGGATATTTCTTTACACTTTTCTAAAACTGGAATAACTTAAGATTTAACATTTAACTAAATATTACCAATTTTAAATACTTTAAAATTGCTTTCATAATAATTTATGTAAGAGGTCGGCAGGATTTAATTTTGGTCATACCTTGTAAAATTACGTGAATAAATGAGGTTGAATGAACGTTCGTAGGCTTCAGTTAATAATTTAGAGTACTAGTGATTTTGCTGACTTTTTGATCATCTTTGGTAATAATAATTATATAAATTTATTGATTCAGTTAGAAGGAAATTCCAGTTAAACAATTTTTAACCTTTTCATAAGTTGTAAATATTTTTTTGAGAACATTATAGTAATTTGTGCATTATGGTGTTTTGGTTTAAAGATTAGAACAGGAAGGAGAACAGATGAAAGGTTTAAATCTTTCTTTGTCGTATTGTCGCATTGTCGCAAGCTCCATGCGTAATACAAAAACTGAGCTAGCCGGCGCAATTAAAATTATATAATAAAAATCAAAAAATGATAAATTAAAATTTTATACCTTTTAATTCATAAAAAGGACGCATAGGGGTATTGCCGCAGTATCAGAACAATATATATATATATATATATATATATAAACATATGTAAATATATATACATAAATGTACTTTTCTTGGGTTTTTCAAACGTTTCAACCCTAATTGCGGATCCTTCTCAATGACACATAGTTCTGTTTAAGAAAGACCCGCAATTAGGGTTGAAGCGTTTAAAAAGTTAAAATAAATGGTTTGATTTTATTGATTCTAATTAACCTAAATCCCAGGAAAAGTACATTTATATATTTAAAGGTCAAGAAGTGATAATAATATATATATATATATATATATATATATATATGTATATACATATTGCTACGATAAGGGGGTTATTTAGGGGGAAATTGAGTCATAATGGTTACCCAATACATGTAATTAGTACTAGGAGTTAGAAAACCGCATTTATTTAGCATTAAAAATACGTAATTTGTATATTATGCAAAGAGCAAATATTTAACACCCTGTATAAGGATCGCAGTTGACTTTTATTAATGCCGAGTAGCATATCATACACCAATAAACACACATTCAGTAAAAGAAATAACTCTACACGCAATCAAACTTGTCCTATACCAAAAATATTCCTAAATTATAAATCAATACGCGTTAAATGCAGTATAAACGTAGAGAATCATAATACAATTCACATTAAACAAGAGATAATGAAAGCAGATAACATAGTGTCCAGATAAGAAACGCATCTGCAAAATAAATACGCTTCGGAAACGCAAAAATATAAACAGAAATATGTTAATTTACGTCACTTTGTCTACATGATTTTCTATATGGAGTTAAGACGAATCCCAAAGTATTATCTTAACAAACAAGAGCCATAAGTGAAATTACCTACCAAGGCGAATTAGAAATTCCTGCAACAACATCAAAAACAGACGGTATCAAATAAATACAAACTAGAAATACATCAGGACCTACGTGAGCAAGGAATCGTTTCGACAAGGCAATATCAGAGATAAACCTGTAAGAGCCCAAAAAAAACTAAAACAACGGCTCAGATAAACCAATGAATTTAGATTGGGTGTAGGCTATATAACGCGCAAGTTTGATAAGCGGACAGTCTTAGTTTGAGCCACGTACAAGCTGCATCACTGATACTTAAGAATTTACGTGACGAGTAAATATTCAAATTAAACAATAAAAATTTTGTAAAAAATGATGTTATAAAATATTTAAATTAGTGAAAATATATGAGATAATCTTAGCCGTTTGCTAGAAAACGGCACTAAGTGACAGTACAAAAATTCCAAGATTAAGTAGTAGTACAAAAATTCTAAATCCAAGTCTAAGGATAGTACAAAAATTCGAAATCTAAGTCTAAATACGAAAACTAAAATATTACAAAAATTCTGAAAGACATTACGAAAATTCAAGGGACATTACAACCTTATGAAAATTGAAGAGAGATTACATTAAACGGGGTAAAACTTGGAAACCAAAATAAGCTCGAGTGATTGCAATATTAAGGTACTGATTCACAGCACGCAGCAGAAAGACGCACAAGGAAAACTACAGGTCAAAACTATTTAGCATAAGACATTATTTTCTATTTATTAATTTTGAACATTGATCATATTAAGGCATAATTTTATATTTATCATTTTTTAACATTGAGCATATTATAAACTTGAATATTTTTGTAAAGTCATAAAAAATTTATTTTAATACGTGGAAAATTTTTAAACAAAGAGAAAATCTTGAACGTTTAAAGAAATTTCCAGTAAAGTACAACGTCATTTTGTTGACTTTGAAATAAGGAAAGGGAGCTCTAGTTATTGGAGATAAACAATAAAAATTTATTGTTATTTGATGCAGGGGCTAATTTTATCATACAGTCAAACAGATTAAGTTGTGAGGTGTAAATAATTTTTATTTTCACATTATACAAATATTAATCGACTCCGTTTTATCATTCAAAGCAGATAAAGTTTTAGGAAAAAGGGGTAGATTATTTGATTATCGTAACATTGTGCACTCTGTGTGAATTAAACTGTGCTAGCCGAGGCAAATTTAAAATTTCAGGAGATTAAAATACACAGAGCAGTGGTGATCAGAAGAAGACTATTTGAATAACTACATCGACGTGCAGCGTTATCATAACAATATATATATATATATATATATATATATATATATATATATATATATTTATGTAAATTTCTTGGGATGTAGGTCATAATAGTAAAAATGCTTTTTAATATTTGTAATAAACATTACGCGTTTCGGTGTATTAATTCATGATCACATGTTTAAGTCTACAATAAATATAAAAATATTAAAACTTAAATAATTTATAATAAGTTAATCTAAAAAATTTTTTAAAAGAAAATTTAACTGGTGTACAACTCACCTTCTAACATTGAAGAAATCAGTTTACAATTAATATAAAGCATAGAACACAATTTACTATGTACTTCTTTGATAATTGAATGTTAAATTGATTTATTATTTTTGTTAGAAACAAAATATATTAAACAGGCTTGCCAATACAAAGATAATATGAAAAACATACATGTTTTATCTAGGCAGATAGTGCAAGAACATTGATAGAATATTATTATTATAAACTGTATATTTTTGTAACTAATTTCTAATATACAAGTTTGGTCATCAGATTTATGATTTTATAGTATTGTGGTAAATAGGCGTGATTTGTTCGTGATCTGTTTTATTGTTGATGCTGTTTGCATGGCGCTGTATCTGGATCATTTCTAAAATGTTTCGTTTTTTATCATTAGTTTCAGTACCCAAAATATGTACGCCATCAAAATCAAATGTATGTAACTTGTCTAACGCATGATTTGCCAGGGCTGTGCATCTCTTGTGTGATCTTATTGAGTATTGGTGTTCATATATTCTACGATAAATGTATTGTTTAGTATTTCCGATATATGAACTATCGCAGTCTTTACAATTAACTTTGTATATGCAGTGTGTTTTTTCTTTATTAGGGGTGTTACTTTTTAATTTTATGCATAGATGTTTATTTGTATTATTAGGTTTATGTACAACTTGGATATTATATTACTTTAAACATTGTTAATTTTTTTTTGAAACATTGGCATGGTATTCAATGCTCACATATTGTTCTGGTGTTTTGTTTTTAGCGTGTTTTTTATTTGTAGTGTTATATAGTCTGCTTATTCTATCTTTAATTATAAGTGTGTAGAATTTACATGGTTATCCATTTTTATCTAATGTATTTTTGTTTTTGTTTAGAATAGCTGGACGGTAGTATGGGTGGGTAAATGTTAATGCTCTGTCAATCAAATTTTTAGTTACATCTTTTTATATTGGTTAGGCACGTTCGAGCAAAAGTTAAGGTATCTTCCTGTCCAAACATTTTTTGTGTACCATTTTGTATAAATTTTACCCGTATTTGTAATAGAAAAAATGAAACTAGAAATAAGATAAACAACATTTTAACAAATCATAAAAATTCCTTAAACGATAAAAAGTACACAATTTTATTAATTACCAATTTAAGCTATCAAAAAGTTTTCTTAATGCCAATTAGAATATTATGATAATAAATGCGGACAAATGTAAAAAAACAGTCGTCATGTATAAAGACGAATACCATAATAAAATTCATGAAATACTAAATGATGATAGCACTTATAAAGTAGAGAATATTAACCCTACAAAAAAATTAAAAAACACTCTTAATACGTTTGTTAACAAACTTATGAATAAAAAACAAATAACGGAAAAATGTAAAAATCAATTAATATGCCATAATGGTCATGCCCCATTTTTATATGGTCTCCCAAAGCTCCATAAACAAAATATTCCCCTCCGTCCAATCATCAATAACATAAATTCTCCCACTTAAATCTCTCAAAATTTTTAGCTAACATAGTTCAAAACCTAATAGGGAAAACAGAATATTTTGTAAAAAATTCTTGGCGTTTTCACAAATTTATTACCAAACAAATTATACCAAAAGACTATATTTTAATATCCTTAGATGTTGTATCTTTATTCACAAATGTGCCAATCAGCTTGGCTATAGTTATAATAAAAAACAAATGGAACACACTCAAACAATTCACTACTATAAGTAAAGACAATTTTATTGAAGCTATAAGATTATGTTTAAAATCAACCTACTTCACATATAACAACAAAATTTATACCCAAATTTTTGGCACAGCCATGGGATCTCCAATTTCTTCTATTATGGCAAACTTAGTTATGGAAGAACTTGAAACAACGGTAATTCCTACTCTTTCATTTAAACCCCACTTTTTTAAGCGTTTTGTAGACGATTGCATATTATGTATCCCAACATAAAAAACTGATGAACTACTAACTAAATTTAATGCTTACCATCCACGCATACAGTTTACTAGCGAAAAAGAAGTAAACAAAACCATCAATTTTCTAGACCTTAAAATACATTATGACAATACGGGTAAAATTTATACAAAATGGTACACAAAAAATGTTTGGACAGGAAGATATCTTAACTTTTGCTCGAACGTGCCTAACCTATATAAAAAAAATGTAACTAAAAATTTGATTGACAGAGCATTAACATTTACCCACCCATACTACCGTCCAGCTATTCTAAACAAAATCAAAAATACATTAGATAAAAATGGATATCCATGTAAATTCTACACACCGATAATTAAAGATAGAATAAGCGGACTATATAACACTACAAATAAAAAACACGCTAAAAACAAAACACCAGAACAATATGTTAGCATTGAATACCATGCCAATGTTTCAAAAAAAATTTAACAATGTTTAAAGGAATATAATATCCAAGTTGTACATAAACATAGTAATAAAAATAAAAATCTATTCATAAAATAAACACACTGCATATACAAAGTTAATTGTAAAGACTGCGATAGTTCATATATCGGAAATACTAAACAATACATTCATCGTAGAATATATGAACACCAATACTCAATAAGATTTATTTATTTATTTATTTAAATTTATTGAACTACATACAGGCAGAGCCCAAAACAGTAGCTCCGATATATAATTCAACTAAAGAGAAAAAAATACTTACATACATATATATACAGTTTAAACTTGTAGTGAAGTAAGCTTTATAGAAAATGTAGAGAGCGTTGTTATATGGCAGGAAAATATAGGGAATTTATATGCTGGAGAGGAACTAAAAACCTTAGAACAGGAATCAGACATTGAAAATGATGACTTGGGATGTCGTATACCGCGAAATGAATTTGAATCAGCATTAAAGGGTCTGAAAAATGGTAAGGCGCCGGGTACAGATAAGGTGCAAGCAGAAACTCTAAAAGCCGCTGGATAAGCACAGAACGTCTCTTTCGACTTGTAAACTATATGTATGAGACAGGCGAAATACCCAAAGATTTCAAACGTAACATGAAAACAGTTCTAACAGAGAGATACGGTATAAAAGTTTGCCAAAATAAAATAAAGTCCTAGTATGCAAAGGTAGGGAAGATAAACCTGAAATAAAAGTAGAAATAGGTAGCGAGAACTTACAAGGAGTTAAGGATTAGGAAGCCAAATAGCGCAAGATGGGAAAAGCACAAAAGACATAAAACAAAGATTATCACAAGGTCGTGCTACATTTAACAAGAAAAAGCAACTACTGTGCTCAAAGACCACAAACATAGAAACAAGGAAACGATTGCTTGAAATATATGTGTGGAGCACAGCACTGTACGGCTGTAAAGCCTGGACAGTAGGAGAAGCGGACAAGAAAAAGGTAGAAGCCTTTGAAATGTGGTGCTACAGACGTGCGATGAAGATATCATGGACAGACAATGTTAAGAACGAAGAGGTACTAAAAATGGTAGGGGAAGACAAAAATATGTGGAAAACGGTAAAAAGTAAGAGAGATAGGATGATAGGTCACATACTAAGACTTGAGGGAAAAGATGGAAAAACTAATGACAAAGAAAATAAATGTACTTAAACATGATGATTACTATAAACAACTACAGGTATTGGTCTTGCAATGTTCTTAACTAATGTTAATTGTAGGAAAGTATTTACTGGAAAACTGGTAATTTGGCAAATGTCTAAGTGTTCAGGATCCTTGGCAGCCACAGGCTGCTTAACCCTCTTCACATACTTTACATGTGATTTTCCAATGCTCCACCCGAAGGTACTACATTGGACTGGGAGCGAGTTTTTTTACCTGGAAAATTTGGAATTTTGCCGAACCCTTGCTGTTCCAAGTAAGGTAGGGATTTTTAACGTGCGTGACAACACCCATACACGGAACCTCCATTTTACCTCTCATCCGAACGAGAGCGTTTTTTTTGGTGAAAAATGCTTGCCTAACATTTCTTAAGCGGACCGTATTGGGATTCAAACCCGGGACCTTGGGCGTAGTAGTCACACACATACCAACTACGTCACGGAGCCGCCTTTCCCCCTTAACATACCACTGAATCTCGGTGAAATAAGCGCATACAATTAGAAAACCGAAGTGTATATAGGCTGTTGTGGGAATTTCAGAGAACTGTGTAGGCTAGCTCAGAACATAAATAAGTGGAGGTACATGTCCAACCAGTTTCAAGACGGAAAATCTAATAATGAAAAAATAAGTGCACTTTGATGATTATTATAAACAACTACAGGTGCTGGTTGTGATATATTTTCAACTAATGTTGTTTGTGCGAAATGATATATTGGAAAAACTATTAATTCGACAAATGTTTAGGTGCTGGGGGACCTTGGCAGCCAAAGGCTGCTTACCCCCTTCACATACCACTGAATATCGGAGGGGTAGGGTATATAACTGTAAAACAATAGAAAGTGACCAAACTGCATCTAACAAGAAAGAACAGCGGATATGGTCAAAAACAACAAACAGAGACGAGCAGAAAATTGTTCAAAGCATATGTGTGGAGCACAGTACAGCATGTCTATGAAATAGGGGCAGTAGGAAAAGCAGATAGAAAGAGATAGAAGCCTTCTGGAATGTTGTGCTTTAGATGTATAAGGATGACAGCATGGACAGACAAGGTTAATAACAAATAGGTTATAGAAATTGTAGAGGAATAAAGATATCTGTGAAAAATAAAAAAAATTGGCGAAATAGAAGGGCAGGATACGTTCTAAGACATTTTTAGGGAAAGGTACGGGATATATTACAAGCAGAGATAAGAAAAAAAAAGTAGAGGTAGGTCGAGATCAGACTTTTGCACGCAGATACTGATAGATACAGACTGTGCAAATTTCAGGGAAATGTGTAGGTTAGTTCGGAATAGGAAACAATGAGGTATGCGTCAAACCAGTTCCAGGACTGAAGATCTAATGATGATATATATAGCTATGAAAATGATTTGAATTACTTTAAGCCCCAATGTTGGGCGTTATTAAAAATTGATATGATATAAATTTATTAAGCCCCTACGATGGGCGTGTCATTAAATTGATATGAAATTTGCCCCACGATTGTGCGCAATTTTTATTGCAATGATATCTTTATTTTACTATGATATTTACTTATATAATTAATTGTTTAACTTACGTCTATTTGTAGATCGGCTTGTTTTTCGTCGCGCAAAAATTTTGCACTTTCAAATTTCATTTATTGAATTTTTATTTCACTAATTACGTAAGTTTTTACAGCATTCGAGCATAGTTAATGCTCGGTTGAATATGGACTAATGTTATTCATTTTCTATTGTATATATAAGCCCTTCCCCCCAATAGTTTTCATTGGCGTATTTATAATCAAGGCTTGTTTGCCTTATCTGGCAGAACCCTGAATTTTTACAAATTCCCTAGCTTGATTCTTCGACGAAATACTCCATCGATCACTGAAGCACTCAGTATATTACAGTATTATAATAGGTTTTTCAATTTTTGGCTTTTATCAAGTCACGTATTCAATGTTTGTCAATTGAAAGTCCACGATTTATCATATAATTGAACCGCTTTGTTTATTCGTTTGTTACAGAATGTTAGTTTTCTGAACAAATGTGTTCTTTCTAGTCACGTAATGATTTTTTAATAATGAATTATTAAAATGCGTTTATATAATAATTACGTTGATATTTTTGACGCAATTATTAAATATTTGGAACGCCAATTTATCTATGTTTCCCGGTAATTTAATTTGATGCAATTAGTTGCTTTTTAAAATCTTATCTTTACTTGTAAACTTGATACGAATTTCTGAAGTTGGCTGACCTCACGTTGTGACGCCAGTGTAACTATCTTTGCTAGGCCTTACGTTGGATGGGTGCCACTAAAACTACTTCTGTTTTACAAAAGACTGGAACGTCTTTTTTTTATATTAAGGCGCTAGAGAATAAAGTCTTCCGACAAAGCTAGGGGTCTATTCCTAGGTAGAGCAATGAGAAGTGGGGGGGGAGTCGAATTCTCTTTGCAAACCAAAGTTAAACTAAATCAAATAGGCGCCACCATGTCATGAGATAATGACGATAATTGCAAAGCACAGTTCTAAGGGCGGACGTGGAAACCCAAAGAACAAATGATCGCTTCGTTAACAAAAACCTGTCTTAACAAAATAAGACGCAGCTCCTGTAAGAAATTGCAATGGTTAAATAAATAAAAAAGTAGAACACCACTTGTGTCCTATAAACATATATAAAGGAATAATAAAAAAAGTATTTCCAATATAATATTGGCATCAAATTATTACTCAGAAAAAATTTGGCTTTATGTAATTAGATTTGATCGCTCTTGACCAAAATAAAAGTCTTAGATTTTGAACTAAATGTTTACTAAAAAAATTCTTTTAAAATATCGGAACTTGTAACAAAAAATGGTCATAATCGACTACATCAAAGTTAAAGTTTTAACTTTCCTTTTTTTCTTTCATTAATCAACCGACTTTACTTTAAACATGAACTTGTTATACAAATTAAAGTGATAATGATTGGTAAGCATAACACAGTGAATTAAATTCTAACCTGAGCAGATCTTTTCAGGTAGATAACAAATTACTTGAACCTAACATAATGAGAATTTGAGCTTTCAAATTTACGTTTAATAATCTATGTATAGATAAAGCTGGTCACAAAAATAGGCATGTTTGTTTAAATTGTATTACAGCTGCTCAAAGCATTTGCTTTCAAGACAACATCTGTGAACTGTACAAAATAGAAAAATATGACGTCGAAAACACACGTTAAATTTATCGACGGTTCATATGGAACAAAGCATGTTTTTTAGAAAGCTATTTCAACAAAATTTCGTTTTACAGCTTGTAAAACCAGCTCAACAATTAATTGAAGTTTACACAATTTACGTGTACTAAACATAAAAGCAAGTTAACGTGTTCTAAACTTTGAAACACATGCAAAAAAAGATCTTATAGCTAATTACGAACCAAAAACTGCATTAGCCGCTTCACAACAAACTGAGACGGGATTTCCGTTCTTCAAGCAAAGTTAACAGCTTTTCTAATTTGAAACGACTCTATCCAAATTAACTTCTATAATTCCTTATCAGACAATTTTCTTGTTAGGCAAAGTTTAAATCGACTGTTCCTAAATAACGGTAATTCTTCGGATCCTAGATGACGAATTATATTCGTTCCATTCTTAATTGTCGAATTATATTTGTTGCATTATATTTTGTCGTTGTCGTGTTCTAAAGGTCGCGCGTTATTAGAAGATATCTCCACAATTAATAATTGATACGAAGGTTGCCGGCCTCTAGCCAAAAATACATCTTAACAAAGCTGTTACCCGTGGCCGACTGTTCATCGAAACCAGAGCCGTGAGGTCGCGCCGTCAGAGGGGGAACACGAAACAATCAAATAGATATTTACTTGGAAATAGCTTTATGCGACACAGATATATCAATACAACTAGATCCCTAAGGAACAATGCAATTAAATTACGACTGGAAAAATAAAATGTTACAAACTATACTTAAACATACTTATGCAACACACATTACTATTCTAATCTAATGATATCGGATTATTGCTTAAGGAGCTTCTTTCTCATGCATTTAATTACATATCTTTTATATACAGTGCCCTCGCAATTGACTTTTTGTAGAATAGTCAATTTACTCTTATAATTGCTGGAATTATGTGACTAACTAAAAGTTATTTATATCTATCCTACGACCTCTATGACTTAATCTACCTTTAAACCACCCTATTATCATAGCAATATATATATATATATATATATATATATATATATATATAAAACAATAACAAAAATTTTAATGGCAAGTTACTCAAATACAGCCACAAGGGCATCCTGTCGACGAGTTTCACCCTAATTGGTACTCATCAGAACAGGAGTAGCAGGGTTGTAATATTTAATACAGACACATTATGGGAAGTACAGCATCATCAAGCTCACAATTTATGTCTACGTATCGTTTCATCTGACATCGCAGATTTTTAGCAACAGTCGGCACAGAGGAGATCTTTCTGAACTGCCTTTTTTTATACCCAAAGGTTATAATTTAAAAGATTAGTAAGTTTAATGAGTCATAAATTAATCCAAAGTAAAAAGAATTAATGGCAAGTGACCCAAATTCAGCCTTTCGACGCGCTTTGCCGTAATTGGGGCTCATCAGGACAGGAGTAGCAAAGTTGTAATACTTAATACAAACACACTATGGGAAGTTCCGCATCACCAAGCTCACAATTTATGCGATGTCAGGTGAAACAACACGAAGACACAAATTGTGAGCTAGGTGATGCTGTACTTCCCATAATGTGTCTGTATTAAATATTACAACCTTGCTACTCCTGTCCTGATGAGCCCCAATTAGGGCGAAACGCGTCGACAGGATGCCCTCGTGGCTAAATTTAAGTCACTTACCAATAATTCCTCTTTACTTTGTATTAATTTAAGACTCATTAAACCTACTTTTCTTTTAAATTATAACTTTTGGCTATGGAAAAAGGCAGTTCAGCCGGATCTCCTCCGTGCCGACTGTTGGTAAAACCTGCGATGTCAGATGAAACGATACGAAGACACAAATTGTGAGCTAGGTGATTCTGTACTTCCCATAATGTGTCTGTATAAAACTCATATTCTGTTGAGCCGTAATTAGGGCGAAACGCGTCGACAGGATGCTCTCGTGGATGAATTTGAGTCATTTGCGAATAATTCATTTTTACCTTGTATTAATTTAAGACTCGTTAAACCTACTTTTCTTTTAAATTATAACTTTTGGCTATGGAAAAAGGCAGTTGAGCCAGATCTCCTCCGTGCCGACTGTTGGTAAAACCTGCTATGTCAGGTGAAACGATACGAAGGCACAAATTGTGAGCTAGATAATGCTGTACTTCTCATAAGGTGTCTGTATTAAATATTACAACTTTGCTACTCCTGTTCTGTTGAGCCCCAATTAGGGTGAAACGCGTTGGCAAGATATCCTCGTGGCTGAATTTGAGTCACTTGCCAATAATTAATTTTTACTTTGTATTAATTTAAGACTCATTAAACATACTTTACTTTTAAATTATAGCTTTTGGCTATGGAAAAAGGCTGTTGAGCCGGATTTCCTCCATGCCGCCTGTTGGTAAAACCTGCGATGTCAGGTAAAACGATACAAATTGGAGGATACATTGTTAAATAATTTATTTCCCATAGGTCTGGTAAAGAGAGTTGTTTTTTCAAATTTTTTGCAGAATCCTTCTCGGGTTGTTTCGGATACCATTAAATTTAAGAAACTACCCTATATTAAGCAGTTAACTTCTAGAATCGCCAAAATACTTAAACAGCCCGATATTTTTATAGCGTGCACGTATGACAACACGATTGGTAAGTTATTTACAAAACTAAAGGACAGAACGGAGAAATCGTTGTGTAGCAATGTTATTTACCAGGTACACTGTAGTTGTAAAAAAAGTTACGTGGGTCAGACGAAACAGTGGGTCAAGAACCGTGTAATACAGCATAAGAGTGATGCTAGGATAGGAAAATCTTTTTGCGCCGTATCTTCTTACCATTTTACTACCAAACATATACCGGATTTAGATGGAATAAAAATCTTGGACTTTGAAGAAAATTATCATAAGAGATTGTTCCTAGACTCCTTCTACATTTACCAACAACGGGACCCATTAAACAATAAGTTGGATGTGAAGAATTTGAATGCTGTTTATTCAGGATTGTACAGATTTCACAAACCTATATAATTTCAACGTAGTATGAGGTTTACATATTAAATTGTATTGTTATCTTAATGGTAATATAGTGTTTGAAGTTTTAATTATCTACTATTTGGTGGTAATCACTAAAAATTTAATTATGGACCGGTTTGATATACGTTCATCAAATGTTTCTGTCAATTTTTCAATTAATTTTTAGCAGATAAACGTTTAACTGAGTGAAGTTTGTATTGTATTGTAGTTGTTCCTTTTACTCACTGCATTAATTATTTTGACTCGTTGTTTATAACCCCTGTTGGATATAGTATTGTGTTGTTTTATTAAATTTTATTGCAATGGACTATTATATATGTTGTGCTAATTTTAGTAGATATTAGTAGTATAACTATGGAGAAGCTGGGACAGCCCTTTTTAAAGGGTCATAAATATCTTGTAAAGGGTGTGTGTATTATGGAAAAAAGAAGTATGTATGTGTGAAGGTCATGTATGTGTAGGTGTGTGTGTGTGTTAGTATTAGTTAGGTTTGAGGATAACGATAGTATGGCTATGGAGAAGCTGGCCGGCCCTTTTTAAAAGGATCATAAATATCTTGTAAAGGGTGTGCGTATTATATAAAAGAGAGGTATGTATGTGGAGGTGTGTGCGTGTAGGGTGTAGGGTATGTATGGTTTGTCGGTGATGTTAACGTGGAAGTCGTGCCGCCCTCGTGATAAAAGTGTGTGTGTAGATATCGATCGGGGGGGCGGTGTTGTTGTTGTTTTATTTTCGAAAAGAAAGGTATGTATCGTTATGTGTATAGGTGTGTAGGGGGGGCGTGCGTGTTTTAGTCTAAGACGAAATATCGTAAGGGGCGCGCAAGTGGTGCGAACGTGTTTTTGTTTTAAGAGTGTGTTTCCGGGGTGTGGTGGTCGCGATCGAGAATAAGTCTGGGTAAATAACCGCAAGGGTTTTTTTTTATTACAGGTGTCGATAAGAAAAAAAATTGCGATGGCCCTTTTAAAAGGGCTGTCTCAGCTTCTCCATAGCTATACTACTGACGTAATCGTATTTTGCTCAAGATGGTTCGATCGATGACGTGTGCGTGTATTTTTGCCCTCCGAGAGAAGATGATGAAAGTGCGCTATTTAATTCGTATACAAATACAGGGTCATGATTATCTCATCGGACACACGTGCAAGACGTTTCAAGTAAACTTTTAATAATTTGGAAATGTTACGCTCGATGTTTTCGTAGGCAATTATGATGAAGTATTTAAAATAACGCAGAGATTTCAGATCGTCGGGCAAGAGAAAAAAAAACGGGGTCGCGATTATCTCATCGGACACGTGCAAGACGTTTTAAATGTAATTGTTTCGGTATAAATGGTAAAAAAGTTTTTCCATAATTTTGTGTGCATTATATGAACCCAAAGCATATACGATGACGAATTCGTATTTTTGCCGAGAAATAAAAAGTGGTCGTAAATTTTGTATAGTATACATTCATTATATAAAGCGGAAGTTAAAATATAAATGATCGAGTATGTTTGTATAATTATTTTTTATTATCGAAGTCGGGAATCGCTTTTGTTAAAACATTGTATGTATAAAAGATAGCTTCTTGGAACGCGTTAAGAAAATACTGTAGTTTAAGATTACATCATTCGTGAGTAAGTTTTAATTTCAGTACACATCGTTTTGAATCATTAATTATATAGGAACCCATTACTTTTAACAAATATGGTTTATAAATCCTCGAAATATAGACGATTGAAATTTTTATATTCTTTATCGATGCCGAGTCGGCGAAAATGTCTTTGTTACTTACATCTTTGAATAAAAATATGCTCATTAATTTTATGCGATTTCAATATCCGCATAATAAAAGATAACGTTTTAATTTGAATGAGCTTTTTTGTCCAAAACAAGGGCAATGCTATTTAATTCTAATGAATTGCTATTGTTAATGTCTGAATCGTGTATGTGGGGAGCGGTTTTCAGATGCGTAATAAATTGTACGTCATTCGGAGTGATATAAATAGAAGATCCCTTGTAAGGCTTTTTATCTTGTAAAATATAAGTTTGAGAGTCGTGCAACGTGTTTTGTCATCGTGCAGCTTGCATTAAAAACAGGTAATAATTGTAAATATATTTTTTAACTTTATGTAATTATATTCGTAATTAGAATTAAAATATGGAGTTAATTAAAAAAATCAATTCAGTAAGCCGCATCGATAGGAAGAAGACCGTAAAAGTCAAAGATCTCGAGCTACAGCGCCCTTATCCGGTTTTAAGCATCAAATCTTTTCAGTCAAAAAAGAATTCTCGGCTCATTCTCGTCGAATTAGAAGAATGCGTTGTGTTCCTTCCGCAGAGAATCGCGGACGTAATTAGCGACAAAGATATCGAAGAGCTGAATAAACAGGAATGCCTTTGTTTGCACTACCTAGGATCGTTCGAAGTTGGTTAGTATTTAATATTTTAATTTTTTATTTAAAAAACTAATACGAAATTCGTTTATTTTAAAGGTAAACCTAATCCTGCAGCAAGTATTTCCTTCTGCTGCATGGGCGAAAAACAAAAGGATCCATCATCATCAGCCCTCACGGATCCTCCCAAGAAAAATCAAGAACGGCAAGAGCAAAAAAAGCCATCCGTATCGTCATCACACTAGAATACCTACCTATACATGGTAATTAATTTTATAATTTTAGTATTTTTACATCTTGATTTTTAAAGTTATGAGTATTGAATATAGAATTAGATCAGCAACCCATTACAATCGTGATATGCTAATTGCGGATTATCCACATAATTTTTATAGAATCGCATGCAAGGAATTGCCTGCTTATTTAAAAGACTTTAAATATCGGGACGGTTTTTTGATTCGGTTTCGAGCCCTTTTTCTATTTTGCATGCAATTTAATTTGTTCGACAATTTAACGTGCTTAGAAGATTCGTATTCTAACACAATAGCGTTTTGCTTCAGCGACGTGTCTCGTATGAAAGAAAAGCTTTTTAATTTATGTAATTACGACCGAAGGGCATTTTATAATATTAGCGAAAGCATCTCGGCCGGTATTAGGTTGTTTAGATTTGTAGATCAATCTGCCGTATCGCCATTAAAAACAGTGTTTAATTTTCAGTATAAATGTGAAAGTGACATTTTCTTTTATGCAATTCTAAGAACCGATTGCCTATACGTGGACTTAAAAATAGAGAATTCGTGTTTTCAACTCAATTTATTAATTCTTTGTTGATTTGCAGAAAACCCTCCGCATGCGCTTGCATGAAATCGGCGATTTATTTGTCTATAGTAAATGTGTTAGAACGACAGATGTATTTTCTATAAAATCAACTAAAAATTACAGATTCAGAAAAATATGCTATAGACTTATCCTTTTGTATAAGATTTTAAACTCGTACAAATTGTTAGAATAAAACGGAACTGCATGCCGAATTAGAAGCCATTTTATGGTCCTGCGATTTATCGCCCAAAGACGATACGCCGAACGTATTAGTAAAATTGCACGGTTCAAAATACAGAAAGTTGGCATTGAAATACGAAAAAAATGTTAACTAACAGAAAAATCGAAGCGGACGCGGGCGTTTCGATGTGTTGTGATCAGATGCTACAGTTGTATCGAAAAGTGCACGCAATTTTAACGAAATGTCGTAAAACTAAAGTATTTCGCAATTGGGTTCGAATATTAAAATCACACATTCACAACACCGAATCGATTTTAAGAACGGTGAAACAAACTTCTTCTTCGCTCTCGGCTAGTTATCTGAATCTATTCGAAAATCTTCTATGCCATATGAAAAGATATAAAATGCTATTTAAAAATCTATTAAAAAACTACTGCGGCAGAATGTTCCTAAACAATGGATGTATTCTCGAGCACGCCTCGACATTCTGAATTGGTTTGGAAGCCGATCGTGTCTGCGTTTAAATCGAGAATTCAAACAGCTCAAATTATTAATGTTGCACATAAAGATCTTAATTTATTTATCGAAGATTGTAAAAACTAATTTTATCCAAATTGTATACGATTTTAAAAATCACTCGGTAAACCTTAAAATTAATGTCGTGTTAGCGTGCGATTTTTCAAATTTTCCGTCGCGCTCAACGAAAATGAGTTTCAAACTAGGTATTTTTCGACGCCCAACTTTTTAATTTGTTTCGGCAATTTAGAGAAGTTTAACGAGTGGTTTGCGTGCAATATCGCAACACGCTTGTTGGATAAAATAAAGAACGACGCAATGCACGGGTCAGGATTCACGCTATCCGAAATATTATTTTTAAATGTTAATATTAATAAATGCTATGATATGTTTCACGCGAGTTGTTTCATGCCTCTTCCTATCGCAATTCAAAACAAAAAGGTCTGTTTAAACATTAGAAACAATGATTTTTCATGCTTTTATTGGAGCGTTTTAGCCGGAATAATTAAGCCTACAGCAGGTAAGCATGCTAATCGCACAACTTCGTATCCGCATTTTGTAGAAATTTATAATATGAAAAATTTCGTCAGCCCCATGCCTATATCGGATATATCGAAATTCGAAAAGCAGAATGATATTTCTGTAAATGTTTTTGCTCTTATTTTAAAACGCGCTCGATACATCGTAACACCGGTACAATTAACTAACCAAAAACGAGATAAACACGTTAATCTGTTAATTGTTGAAGATGCGTATGTCGACGAGTCGTCAAAATTTAATTCTGACGACGGCGAAGACGTCAACGGCGACGAGGACGACGACGGCGGCGACGAGGCCGATAAAGTTGGAAAAAGTTTGGAAGAATTAAAAAAAAATATTAAAGATTATAAACGGGGCGTTAGATATCATTATTGTCTTATAAAAATTTAGCCTCACTTGTGAGAGGTCAATTAACTAAACATACGGGTCACTTTTACGTATGCGATAGATGTCTCTCTATTTTTACGATCGCAAACGTCTCGATGCCCACGAGCAAGTATGCGAAAACTTAACGAGTGTCGTGTTATTTTACCCTCCGAAAAAACAAATATTTACAATTTAAAGATTTTAAGTATAAAATACCTGTGCCGATGGTGGTTTATTCTGACATAGAATGCCTTATTAAAAAACCGAAAGAGCTTCCGAATCAGAACGCACTTTCAAATACCAGGAACATATTCCGTTTTCAATAGGATATTATTTTTATTGTGGATATGACGAATCTCTTTCATATTACAGTTCATACACGGGCACAGACTGCATTTCTTGGTTTGTGCGACAATTAAAACATATTGCCATATGTTATGGGAGCGCATTTTTTAAAAACGAGCCTGCTACGTCCTCTATAGATGCCTCGACGGCAAAAACGTGCTTTATTTGCGAAGTCGATTTCTTGCCGGACGACGAAAAGGTTATCGATCACGATCACATGAATTTAAATTTTAGGTTATTTCCAATTATTCCCGTAGTCTATCATAATTTGAGCAATTATGATGCTCATTTTATTATTAAAGAGCTTGCTAACGCTTTCGAAGGCCCCATGAATATAATACCCTTGAATAATGAAAAATACATAACATTTTCTAAAAAATACAACGACGCAAATGTGACGTTCAGATTCATAGATTCCTTTCGCTTTATGGCAATGTCATTGGAAAAATTAGCATGCGAGTTGTCTTTCGATGACTTTAAAGTTTTAAAAAAGGAATTTAGCTCGCTAAACCCGGATCGCATTAAATTGCTAATGCGCAAGGGTATTTTTCCCTACGAGTATTTGGATGACATTTTGAAATTAAGCGAAGAAAATCTTCCTCCTATAGAATGTTTTATAGCAATCTTAATGAATCACATATTGAAGAATCGGAATATATTCATGCGCAAACCGTATGGAGCACTTTTAAATGCAAAAATTTAGGCGACTACGCGGACCTATATTTAAAATGCGACATTCTTTTACTTTGCGATATATTCCAAGACTTTAGAAAAATTGTCTTGAAACATACAAATTGGATCCCTTAAATTTTGTGACTTTGGCGAGCTACTCGTGGTCTAGCATGTTATTATATACTAAAATCAGGCTAGAACTAATTTGTGACGTCGACATGTTTTTAATGATCGAAAGAGGCATTCGGGGGGGCCTTACTCAAGTCGTAAAACGATATGTAGAATCCAATAATAAATATTATCCCCAAACGTATGATCCATCCAAGCCGAATAAATTTTTATTTTACGGAGATATTAATAATCTCTATGGTCATGCCGAATCTTGCTATTTGCCTTACGGGATTTCAAATGGCTAACGCCTGAAGAAATATTAAAATTTAATGTTACAACGGTGAGCATTACGAGCGATAAAGGTTATATTATCGAATGCGACTTGGAATTTCCTACGGACATTCACGACGCTCAGAAAGAGTTGCCGATGTGCCCAGAACAGGACACGCCTCCGGGCTCGAAATTTTCAAAATTAATGTGCACTCTCACGAAAAGTTCAACTACGTTGTGCATTACAGAAATCTCCAGGTTTATTTATCTGCGGGCGTAGTTATGACGCGCGTTCATAAGGTTTTAGAATTCGGTCAGTCTCCTTGGTTGAGACCGTTTGTCGAATTAAATACAAGAATGCGCACGGAAGCTAAAACGGAATTTGCACAAAATCTATATAAATTTGCAAACAATTCCATTTTTGGTAAAACAATGGAGAATGTTAGGAAAAGACGCGTCATAAAATTAGTGACTCATTGGAGCGGTCGGTATGGTGCTCTATCTTTAATTTCCAAACCAAATTTCCATTCGGCAACGATTTTTGACAAAAATCTGGTCGCGATCGAATTGAGCAAAACAGAGATAGAGTTCAACAAACCTATCTACATAGGTATGGCCATCTTAGAATTATCAAAAATTGAATTATATAATTTTCACTACGATTTCATGAAGGCAAAATTTGCAAATAATTGCGAATTATGCTACATGGACACCGACAGCCTTTTGTATAGTGTGACGTGCAATGATTTCTATGAAGAGTGTATAAAGACGAATCTAGAAAAATTTGATACGAGCGCTTATGATCCCGATAACATCTATAAAATTCCTTTAATTAATAAAAAAGTCATTGGTCTTATGAAAGACGAAACTAGAGGTCGTATTTTAACGCACTTTGTAGGCCTTCGATCGAAAATGTACTCTTTAAAAATAGAAGGCCGTGAGATAATAAAGAAGGCTAAGGGTGTTAAAAGTACATTATCGATCAGCAAATCTGTTTCGATCACTATCTCGATACGTTACGAAATAAAGTAGTTATAGAACGAGACCAAAATAGCATACGATCATATTTGCATAAGGTATATTCCATACGTCAGACGAAAATTGCTTTAAGTTATCAAGATGATAAAAGATACATTTTATCTAACGGAATAGATACTTTGCCTCATGGGCACTATCTAATAAAGGACCTTTGAATAAAACCATATTTTATTTTGTGAATTGCATGTTTATTATAAAAAATTATTAAAATCTTGTAACGAGAAAGAAATTGCATTGTCTTTTTGTATTTTTATATTATAAAACCGCATTGTATTTTTTTTAATTTTTATATTATGTATAAAATTAATTTAAAAATATATTTTAAGCGCTGTTGTAGAGGCTCTCTTTGTTATATTGTAATCAAGAAAAAGCATTGTATTTTGTTATTTTTATATTTATTATAAAAATTAATTAAAATATTGTAACAAGCCAAGATAAAAAAACTGCATTGTATTTTTATTTTTTATATTATGTATAAAATAAACTAAAATAATACATTTTAAGTGCTGCTGCATGTCAAAGTATTGCAGTTGTAGCGTCTCTATCTTTCTTATTTTTACAAGATCAAAAAATGTATAATAAAAATCAAACAAAAAAGAAACAAATTTTTATTTTTGAAATGTAACATATTTATATAATAAAAATATAAAAACAAATGTTTTATTTTTAAATGTAACAATCTATATAAGATCAGCTTTTTGAATCCAGGAAGGCTCTTGGAAGCCCAACCATTTGACGAGAATTTTGGTTCCTTTTCGCCTTAGTATTTTCTCGATAAGGTAAATATTTGGAACTCTCGTTTTCTGCAGCTCAGCTTCATAAAACTGTCCCAATACTGGATCGCCATGCATGTCGACGAGTAAATAAGTAGTCGGATTTGCTCGAAACACTTTACATATTTTAAACGTCTCCTCGCTCCAGTTTGCATTGTAGCCCTTAGAAAAATACTTCTATATTTTGAAATGCGTACAAAGTCGTCCACGGCATAACGAGGTTATCTAGTCGCCAGTTTTAATTTATCGTAAACTTTCAGACGCGTTTTCGCGGTCACATTTTGGGTTTTCTTTTAGTGGTCGAATGCACCGTATCGTTGTATTTCGATACAATCGAATCGATTATATCAATCCACTTCCATTTGCCTCTCAGACTAAAAGCTTTATACAGTTTGTTTTTATCGTTCTGATTGCACGTTCTACGATGGCGGCTTTGATTGAGCTATATGTGGAGTAATGATTAATATCGCCATATTCCTTCATCAGCCGTGCAAATTGGCCGTTATAAAATTCTTACCATTATCTGTTTGCAGATTTTTCGGTAAAGGCGGCCGCGATCTTTTAATTTCATTTAGAATCTCGCGCATCGCAGATGTGACTTCATGACCATTCTTGGATTTAAGCGGTCTCGTCCATAAATATTTCGAATAGCAATCGATCACGAGTAGAATATACTTATGCCCTTTATTATATTTCGAATATGGAATAAATTCAGCAATATCGGCTTGGAATAAGTCGTGATAAGATTTGATGATCGTTCTTCGACGTGGAAAATTTATTCTAACCCCTCTGTGCAGTTCATCCACTAGTATTTCCTTATCGTTATATTTCTTAGACATTTTAAGGTTTGACACGAGTATGAGAGTTAGACGACGAGGCTTTATCTTGCTCCAATAACACGTGCAGGTGTCTTATAACGTCGGTATTAATTTTGTGAAATTGTAAATCGCCTCCAGCAGACGTCTTGACTCCGTCTAATTTCAAGTGGTTGAAAATCAGGAAGTTCGTGTTTAAAACAACTTCGTTCAACACTTGAACGACCGATTGCAATACATCTCGAATGATCACGTTATCGCGGTGAATGGCGACACCTTCGATAAAATTTTGTATTCTCGCGTTCACATAGAACTTAGAAACGGCATCGTGCTCATCTTCGGCCTCGCCTATGTTGACAATTCTCAAGCCTCGAGAGTCGAAGTTCTTGGCCTTACCGTCGTCGATCGTGGTTAGTTTCATAAAATTTTGCGCTTTTTCTGACAACGTCGAGTCCACGTATCTCTTGTTAACGGCATCGCCGAGCTCTGCGGGTCGTGCAAATTTACAATGGATCGCGATTTGGCGTCAAATTTAAGTTTCTTATTAGCATGCGTTTTTCCCGAAGATGAAGCGGTCAAACATATTTCCAATGCTTTGCCTATACGCAGATTGAGTTCTTCGCTGCAAAATTTTAAGTTTACGCCGTCGTTTGATTTTTAGGATCGGCCAAATTCACTATTCTAAAATCCTTCAAGTTAACTATTTTCTCGTCCTCGTCCAATACCAAGGCGCTTCGTTTATTTACCGCATCCGTTCCGGTCACGGGATTGCCTACGTTGCAAAGTTTTCTATTTTCTATGTTGAAATCGCCTTCCGGAGTTAGTTTAAAGCCTACACCAGGAGGCCCGCGCGCAGCGGTATTACCAAACCCTCCGCCTCCAGAGTCTCTGGCAACATACGCTCTTCCAAATTTATCGACGACCATTTTATTTCTGAGACTATTCTATAGAACGTGTATATTTTATTAGGCGATTAATTTCGCCTCCTTTAATTCGGATATAATAGAAAGAAATTCGTTTTGATTCTGAGAGCTATTGTTGCCCGCCGAACGTTCGGCCATCAACAAACGAAGCCGGCTCACCAGCTCGGCCGGCGAGTCCCAATGAACGTATTCTATCTCATGATTAGAATTATCGAATTTTTTGTATCGCCAAATTCTGCTTATATTACTCGATGGCTGTCTTTTTTTCGATAAATTATCCATACCGAGACCTTTCTTTTCTTCGTTATTTTGGATCGTAATTGCATGGGAATCGTAGGAGTCGCCGATGCTGTATTCATCTCTTGACGACAACGACGACGGTGACGGCGACGAAGCATGCTGCGGCGAGGAGGAGGCGTAGATATTGTAGTCGCCACGGGCGACGGTGTTAAATTCGGAACGATATAATTTTTATATTTGGGCGTTTTAGGCAGATCCTTGCGAAACAGTTTATTATATGCATTGGTTTTCTTCAAAATATCGATGTAATTTTTACATCTAGCTCGGAAGGATTGCCAGCAGGCGTTTTCTTATTCGAAGGGATTTTCTTATAAGTTAACAATCGAAGTAAGCCCTCCGTAATAGGATATTTTTTATTTCTAATATTAATCGTAGATCCGTCGTCTGCAATAGCTAACTCTGAATTGCCCATAGACCATTTATTCGAAAGGTCGTCGTATTGAATGCCGATTCCGGTATCGTCTATATTGGGATCCTCGCTTTTGGACAGGATGTCGGCATACTTTTTAAGTAAGGCATCTGAACCGTCGCCGACATTATCAGATTCGTGCTCCGCATTCTGACGTCGAATATAATTAGGATTTTTACTTGCAGAGAATTTTGATAGCGATTTTAACGGTTCTAGTAATTGAGCATGCTTCATTCCGTATTTTAATTGAGCTCGATTTTGATCTCGTTTAAAATCTAAAACTTTTTCTTATCGTTTTAGTGGCCTGCACTACGGCTCGATTTAAATTCGTAGAGTGACGTCGTCGTCGTCCTCGTCTCATCGCAGCCGCAGACATTGCGTTGATGAAAGTTCGCTCGAACGTCGTGATTTTAAATACATATGTAATGATCGAATCCTTTACGGTAGCGGCCCTCGTTTATGGCTTTTTCTTTGTCTACCACTAAGAATCCGTATCCGGCTTTATTGCCATCGCCGTCTTTTTTTCCCACGCTAGACGGCACATCTTTTGAAATCTTCGAAGCTCATGTCGGTATTAATGTGCTCCGAATAGATATGTCTTAAGTTCATTTCGTCTTGCAAAAAAACTATAATTAAATTTGTATTGTCGCGAATAAGATGCTTCGGTATTCTTGCATACGATTGGCTGAGGTAGAACGCGTCTATATTCTTATGACGGCTCATTGAAAAATATTGACGAATCGCGTTTTGTTCGTGACATTGAATGTCGTCGAAAATGAAAATCGAATTACTCTTAGCATCTTGCGGTGAAATTATTTCAGAATTTTCGCTAAATTTGTAATAGCCTAGTCCCTTGATCGGTCTCAAAACTCGACTCAAAAAATCGTATTTGGGCTGAAATAGCGACTTGGAGTAAATGTAAACGTTTTCAAATTCCAATCCGTTGGGTGCCAGTAACAAACTCAAAATCAGGTTTGTTTTACCGCACGCAGAAGGTCCGCATACGATGCATCTTATGCTGGCCGGTAAGAGATCTCCGTGCTTTTGCGCGTTCCAAAATAGGAATAAGGATCATCCTGCTCGACCGTTAGATCCATATTTGCAACCGGTAAAGATTGTTTCTGTTTAATAACCTTCATGTCTATTATTCGCTAATATGACGCGTAACGATTTCCGTAAACGGATCGTATTCGAATATAGAGTCGTGCAAAATTAAGCAGTATGCTTTAGTGGTTTGATCGAAAATGTTGCTGGATTCGATTTCGAGACGTATATCGACGGCCGAATTTTTAATAGATTCTTCTTGACGACTGCAATCGATCACGAACACGGGACAATTGCCAAATTGCTGATAGTCGTTCAAACAACACAGAGCGTAGCTCAAATTGCTCGCGCCTGCATAATAGCTTTCCGGAAATTTCGAATAGTGCATGAACGGGGTCGAATAATCGTTATTGGCAAAGTCCGAATTCATATCTTGAAGTGGAAATTCTTGGGAATTAAGGTATAGTTTTAAATTTGTCAGATTGCAGTGATCGAACTGGGCTGCCGATTGCTTCGCATTATCATACTTGCCATGCTGAAGAGTAAATAGAATCCATTGAGGTTTTTCTAATTCGTTCGAATTCTTAATACGCCAAACGTGAATTTTCGAAGACGGAAAGGACGGCAACTCGTGAAGCTCCCA
Organism: Platerodrilus igneus; assembly: GCA_036346225.1. Classification (NCBI taxonomy): domain Eukaryota; kingdom Metazoa; phylum Arthropoda; class Insecta; order Coleoptera; family Lycidae; genus Platerodrilus; species Platerodrilus igneus. The sequence continues at coordinate 1,201,041 of JARFIW010001036.1, forward strand.
GCGACGAAAGTAAACCACAATTCTGGGATTTTTATGCAAATGATGGAATAAATTTAATTTCGATTCATCGCTAAGCTTTAAATGCGGAACCTCCCACGATATTTTAGTAATTTTAAATGTTAGCTCGTTTTCGTCGCTCTTGTAACAATTGACGTCGCTCTTGGATCTAATTAAAACAAGCTCTTGCGGCATGTTTACGACGGCTCGTTTATAATCCTCGCAAAATCCAAAAATATGCTTTAGAGGCACATTGCACGAGAAGCGTCCGTTCTTAAAAATGTCGGCGTTTGTATCTCCTCGAGGGTCCCAGGTGCTATTGCTCAAACCGTTGAATTTTTGTGATACGAAGCGAGACCCTTCATCGTGCACGTTATACCAGGCTGCTTACAAACGTCGACCACATGCGTGCTCCCCATTTTGTACTGTATTTCATCGAACAAGAATAATATTGCGTTGTTCGTTATCGTATACGGTTTACCTTCGGTTTTCACCGAAAACGTTCCCTTAATATTAATGTAACTGTCGTAGGTTGCGGTTATAGGATCGGAATTTTGGATTTCTATAATCACTCTATCGCTGTGGTCTGTGTTTCGCGTGAAGGGTAAATACGAATAATAATGTTCTTTCGAAATTGTCTCTTCGTAGCGAGGCCTTTTGAATACGTCTAATTTGGCCACCTCGTCGAAACGTAATTTCTTCAAAGGAGAACTAATCACCGACGAGATGTGATCTGCGACCATTTTCGTGCTACTACCAAAATCACCACGTATTTTACCGCCACGTTTAGCCATTTCTAGTACTTTTTTTCTATCTCGTATTCAAAAGCTTGTAGCCGAGCGCTTTTAAGAAACTTGCGTCTGCGCGACTAAGAGCGAGGTTCTTCTTCCTCTTCTTTTAATATGATGTCGCTTTTTCACACCTCTTCCGCTTTTTATTTCGTTATGGCTAACGATGATTTGCGTGCGACTGCAGATTTCGAGAACGTTTTTGCGTTTTATATAGGTTTGTTTTTGAGGAAGAAGAAGAAGAAGAAGACTTCGGCAGCAACGACGATAACAATGCCCAACGCGCGGATTTTTCTTAGGTATATTGACGACTGCGGCTAACGTCTGTTGCTGCTGCTGCTGATGCTGACGCTCGTCATCGTAAACGACGCCCATTTTAACTTAATAATAATTTTATTATTCGCGTCTTAGCTCTAGGCGAACGCAAAGGTACGTATCCTTCGAAAAATTAACCGCTTCACCCGTATGATCCACCAGTCTCAACTTAATGTTATCGAATTCGTCCACGCACAGAGGGAAACGAATTATATTGCTGGGTTGTTGTTCTATGCTGTAGCCTGGGGGCACGGTTAGGCCAAATTCGTAAATGCTATGACAAAGTTGGTTATTGCGGTACGCTCCCGTCGTAATGTTAGTATCTACGAAAATATTAGATACCGAAATTATTTCCACATCGCGATCGGACGTATGCGAACGACCTTCCTCTAAAATTCGATCATAAAATCCCAGTATTCGACCGATGTTGCCGCGCTTCGTGAAGTCTACGGAGTATTTCGATTTTATTTCGCACTTTAGGGTATTATTATTAGCTCTTAAAGAAAACAAGCCGTCGACCAATCCGTCGTCGTCCAAAGTTACGGACGAATTAATTTCTTTGTTGGCTTTAGCCGACTCCAATATCTTTTTTCTCAGGAACGTGTTTAGCTCGTCTATTTCGTAGCATCCCTCGTCGATGGTGATTTCTTTATCTTTATCGTAATAGAACTTATTATTTCCCTCGTAAATATTTCGAACGGTGTTGCACGTGTAAAGACCCACCAAGCCGCAGGTGTACGTACCGCCATCGTTCAGTCTCACAGGTGGGTATAGCGTACCGCTGCTGATGGTATTTCCATACCCGAATATCGTGAATGTCCTAGACATGACTGTAGCGCTCTGAGGGCATTATGGTTCTTTATGTAAAAATTTCAACACTAAATGACCACACACGATCGTGTTAAAGTCTTGCTCCCTTTCCACGTTATAATATATATCGCTACCGTGAAAATATCTTAAGACTTCCTCGGGAGGCCTCAGGTCTCCGAAACTATCGAAGTATATCACCGTATTGGCCCTTTTTTTATAACCGACCCAATGCGTGCCCGGACCGGATCCATCGTCTAAATTTATAATACCACTTTCGTTTCGCCACGGCGGTGCTAAGCTTCCGTCGCGTCTTTTAGCGGCAACTCGTCTCGCATGTACACGCCTCTAAAATACGGAACACCTTTAGCATATTTGTGCAGATCGAGATCGGTCAATGCGCGCATGGGAGGTGTAAGGGTGGTGGTGGTGGTGGTGGTTTTGGTGGTGGTGGTGGCGAGCTTAGCATTCCTCGGCACCATCGAAGTCATCCGTTTTTTGAATCCCCCGGATAAGGTTTCAAGTACAAGGCGCTACCTTTCTTGTGAGGCTTTAAATACAATCCGCTGCCGACTTTTTTCTCTTCCATGGCTCTGTTGTGACGCGCGTTCTCGTCGAAATACCTCTTTGCATTTTTGGCCGAATTGATGGCGTTTGCGACGCTCGACGCTCCGCCGGCCAGTGCTCCGAGCGCCGAAAGACCCGCAAATATCGGAATCAAAGGCAATAAGCCTCCTCGCTTGGGCACCGGTATTATGCGCGGTACTTTAATTTTCGAACGACCTCCCATCCTGTTGACTATAATTTTGCAGCATTCATCGCGCTCGAAATGAGACGATTATGCGAAGCATCTCCGTGTCCTTTACTCTTGATGCTTTGTTTTCTGATTTCTTTAGATATTTTACTTATAAGACCGCCTCTGAAGGAGCATTTTCTGCCGACGTTACCGTTATTGTCTTTGAATTTACCCGAGCATCGACGTACTCGACGTCGTCGTTTTGTCGTCGTCGTCGTCCTCCTCGCTGTCGACGATCCAGTTTCACGGCCATTTTCTTGTCTATTCCCATTCCTAGTTTGCGTTTCGCTTTCATTGCAGCCGTTACGCCCAACGCTGCGAGCTTCTCGGACCACTTAGAATCTTTGGCCTTGACTCGCCGCCAAGCCGCTTCTTGCAAGACCTTGTCGGCCTCGTGCCTGCGCTCCACGTCTTTGTGATGCGAATACGCGATGTCGTGCTGCTTGCACGCTTCGTCTAGAGGATTAATACCTTTGTCTCCGCGATTTAAACGCTCTTGTAGCCTGGTTCCGGGACCGCAGAAGTTATGACCAGGAAGGTGCAGTTCGAAGGAAATTTATTTAAGAGGTTGTTGAACAACCCTTCACCCCGTGTACCAACATTGACTAACATCTCTCCTGCAATAACGTAACAATTTAAATATATATATATATATATATATATATATATATATATATAAAAATAACTGCATACAGAATAAATTTTATTTACAAAAAAGGATCATACACTATCTTTAAAATACAAAGGTTTCATTTCGACATTTAAATTCTTTTGATATAAACATAATACGTCATCGACAATTTCGTGAGGGAAATGGCGCGTGATTTCTAATAAGCCGAGTCTGTTGATGTCGTAAAGAACGTTTAGGGTACTTAGGGATGGATTTCCAAATACGTATTCGCTTATCATCTCGACTCGACATAAGATTTGATCCTGCACGTTCGAATAAAGTCCAGCATCCTCGAGGAGGGGGACGCCTTCACCTCCATCGTCGTCGCCGTCGTCGCTACTGCTCTTGCACCTGTTATACGCGTAAGCTCCGAACTCTTCGGGAAGGCAAGTGGCGACGCACTCTATATTTCTGGTGTAGAATTCTTGAAAATATTGTCCTTTTAATATCTCTAATTTGAGCATTATAAAAAGAGCTAAAGTAAACGCTTTTGCAAATTCTTCGCACGAGAGAGAAATGCGTGCAATATTGTATCCGGATCCTGTTGTTGTTGATTCTAATGCGGCGAGAGCCGCAGCAGTTTTTGCACCTCGACTCTATGAATGGACTCGTATTCGTCCTTAAATTCCACTTCCAAGTATCCGTCGATCGTCTGGTGCATTTCACGCCTCCAGTGCCAAACGTCTGCGACTACGGAGGCGGCGGTAGCGCCTGCAGATGCAACCGTGGCAGTATCCGAGCGGTTGGAAAAAAATTTTCTAAATTTATGTTCGATAGTGATAGATGACAAAACTTTCTACTCATTTTCGTCCTTTTGCAATTCGCCTTCTTTACAAAATCTGTTGGGGCATATAAGTCTGATAACAGGGCTAAAATCCATATTGCTCTTTCGTTTGGTTAAGCCCACTTCGATCGTATGACCGTGAGCGCACCATTGCGCATTCTCCTTGGAGGAATTCAATCGGTATTCGGTGCTACATATCAGGGATCCATCGCCTGATCGTTATCGTAGACATGAATACCTGACAAAACTTGCGGCGATCCAGATACTGCACACGTAGATGATGATGATGACGAAATTACGTCATCATCATCGTTATTTAAAAATACTTGACTGTCGTCACCACTTGTATGATTATTTTCGTCTTGAATATACTTCACCATAATTGCTATTTAATTAAGTGCAAAATTTCACGCACAATACACACCCTGAACGAAGATACCTCCCGGTTAGAACTGAAAATTATTTTGCATGCGTAGGTTTTCGTTCGAGCTCAAACGATGTTGCTCATGCGCGCATAGTTTATTTTTATATTTGTAATAGATGTAGTATGCCCACGCTCCTATTAATTGCATAAGTACGATGTGTTCTAAATACGTCCATACACCATCTGAACTATCAAATTCTCGATCTTTTTTTCTCGCTCTCTTTCTCTTTCGAAGGCGATTCGTTTATGATTCCATGGCATGACGTACCATTCGGTCTCCGTAAAACTGCTATTATATTTAAATCTTATTTTAAACATCAGAAAAGGATCGATGCCAACTCCGTCTCCGACACAATCGCCCGCGGATCCATTGTTCAACCATTCGGCACCGTCGTCGTCGTCGTCGTCGCCGTCCTCGCCGTCGCCGGATCCATCTACGTTTTCTATTTCTCGTCGTCGTTGAAGGCGTCCTCCTCCTCCTCCTAGATAACTTTTATATATTAAAAGGTCTCTCGATACCGCGGACGATGACGACGACGACGACGTCTCTGATAATGGCGATAAGGGAACCTCTTCCGAATGGTTCTGTTGCTGCTGCTGCCATTGCTGTTGCAGCTGCATGGTAATTAATTCCATACGTTTCCAATCTTTAGAGCGAGAGCATCTTATTTGTTGTTGTTGTTGTGACGACTCGGACTTCGACAATGCCAAAACGTCTTTATTTTCAACAACCTCGAAACATACGAATGCATTCGGAGGATCTACGGGAACCGGATTTCTTTGCCAGGAGGGCACGCTCGGTTTAAATATGTATAGGTAATTATTACATATTAAAGAGTAGGCGAGATATGCTGCGACGGCTGCGGGCGGTCCTTTAGGAGTCATTTCGAACAATGAGCATTTTAATTGCATTCATAGGTTTTATTGCAGGGCTGCGATGTGTTGTTGTGCGCGCGTACATATGGGGTAGAACATGCGCATTCAGGACACGATTTTATTTGCAGAGGAGGTCCATCTATCTGATCTGCATGCGACGACGATTGTAAGCCATGCGCTAAACAATAGCGATGCGTCCATAATTGTTTTTGCAAATACTCCGGTAATTTATCGAAATTTCTGGCGACGTCTTTACTTGCATGCCTCTCGATATACTCGAGCGGTAATTTCGTAAGATCCTCGACCGTCAACATTCTTCTATATTACAAACGTATATGATTATTAAAATAAACATATCATCTCGTAGACAATTTTCTTATCCCCTTCCTTAAGAATGCATACTATAGGTTCCTGCATGATTTATATTGACGCCTAAATTTAATATTCTCGAAAGAGCTAACCCGCTCTGCTTTTCGGTATATTCGTCCAGTTTATTGTTCAATTCCTGAATGGCTTCGGGTTTAACTTGAGTTTGAAAGTCTTCAATTTTTAAAATTTTATAATTTTAGTAGTAAAATGTCTGAGCGATGACGACGATGATGATGATGACGATGTATCCACGGCTTCTGAAGACGATGATGTTGATGCGTTGGGCTTTACGTATTCACCGTTAAACACGAAATTAATTTTAAGAGATCCAAATTTTCTCAAACATTTTCTCAAACGTCGCTCTATTAGGGCGAATGCATCTTCTAAAATTGCATAGGATCTATGTGATATAAATTGACCACAGCACTCGAACGTATCCTGCGGGCGAAAGCCGATTTCAAATCGACCCACACGATATTGTTCGACGTTCTACGTCTTTGACATTCTTCTTTGATGTTAATCTATCGAAATTTTCAGCAGGATCGTCGACTTCGACGTCGTTCGCATAACCCTCGTCGTCGTCCTTCGCACTAGTATTATCGCCGGATCCATTCTTTTACTAATACCTGCCCCTCTGATCGCCCTATCACGCTTGCTTTTGCATTAGAAACGATCTGATTACATTTCAGATTTAGCAGCATCGATTCATAGTGACGTTTTCGACCTACGTTGCAAGCACTTTTCAATTGTTTTAAAATTGCACGCGTTGAGGTACGCGTCTGGAATTTTAATTCGTCCGAAGCTTGAGACATTTTTTACACTTTCGACACACAATGTTTACCGTTCGAATAATTACACAATAATAAATAGAAAAATATTTTGGATATTCTTTTTACCAAGACGACGAAACTATTATTTGTAGTAGGGGAGAAATTTTTTTTTCAAATACAAACGCAGCACGCAATTTTTTCTTATCGACACCTGTAATAAAAACCTTGCGGTTATTTCCCCCAGCCTTATTCTTCTTATACTTCATCATAATTGCCTACGACACATCGAGCGTAACATTTTTCAAATTATTAAAAGATTACTTGAAACGTCTTGCACATGTCCGATGAGATAATCCCGAAAACACGCTCTTAAAACAAAAACACGTTCGCACCACTTGCGCGCCCCTTACGATATTTCGTCTTAGACTAAAACACGCACGCCCCCTACACACCTATACACATAACGATACATACCTTTCTTTTCCAAAATAAAACAACAACAACACCGCCCCCCCGATCGATATCTACACACACACTT